>JAOQGH010000062.1:31962127-32031935 GCA_025769975.1 Gallinago jamesoni | reverse complement strand
GCCCAAGCATGGTATCTAGAAGGATCCGTTCCATGATCTTCCCAGGCACAGAGGTGAGGCTGACAGGTCGGTAGTTCATGTCAGTTTACATTCAGTTACTGTGGCCTATTGAAAGTGTTCTTGAAATACCCTCTTCTAATTTGCTGGTGGTATGAATTTGGGTTTGGAAGAAGGCCATATATCTTTTCTTTATGAAGCAATTTTCTGATCCTCTGCATTTATTACAGCTGTAGTCCTGACAGTTTATACCTGACCTTGATTATCATTTGATATTTATACAATACTAAATGGAATCTTCTGCAGGAAGCTGCCATAACAATCATGCCTAACGTGACTTAATTCTGCAACAGGATTCTTGCTTATTGTCTCCATTTACCTAGAAATTTGAAACTTACTGGAAAGAGAGGCAGATAGGGAGACACAGAGGAGAATCATCTGGGAAGTAAATGAGAAAAGGGACCTGTCAATTGTAATTACAGCATTAATGAAATACAAAGCCTGTGTAAGTAAATCACCGTCTCCTTTTTTTTTAAAAAAAGAAAACAGCAGGCTTAGGTTTGCATTTATGACAAATGTAATTTCTTATTGCAGTCTCCTCTTTCAATGAAGAGGCAGAAAACTAACTTAAAACAATCGTCTTATAGGTAAGATTATTCTGTCTAGAGCTTCAACTCAAAATTATAGCTTTTAATGAAAGCTGTAAACACAAGACCTTGTTTGTCAGCAAAGTTGTATGACATGATGACATGCACGGCATTTGAGCATCCCTGTATTACCTCTCAAGATTCATCACCTTTTTTTTTTTTTTTTTAGAATTCATTATGTAGTTTGTCATATATTCCAATCATCACTTGCCTAGCAATTTCAAAATCTTGTGCAAAGACATACTCTTAACTCCATTCATTCCGTAATTACTCTGCATTTACGAAGACTGGAATACAGTCCCTGATGTGTATTGTTAGAAATCAAGAGCTTGGAAGAGCTTTGACCTTGGAAAAATTCTATGTAGAAATCAAAAGAAACACAGAACTGCTTGCCTGAGAAAACTTAGTTATTCTGTATCCCTCAATTACAATCCCTTATTATAATTATTACAAAATATTATGCAATTAAAAGGTACAGTAGTGTATCATAACAGGACCACTTTCACAGATCAAACCTTCAGAAATTTCATTTATTTTCTATACATTCTATTGAAAAACATTATTTTAAATGTTTCATTGTGGTCTCGATAAAAATGTACACTTTTTAAACAAAATATATTCTGAAGCAAACTGCATATAGAAATATTAAATCTAGGTACTGGAATCATAACATCAGCAACCTTGATTCTCTGAGTCTTCTTTGTGAGCCTGACTTTGCTAACTTTACTTTCTTGAAACATAATAAAAACACTGGCACATTCATACACGCATGTAACTACATATTTGCACAATATGCCTGCTGAAAATATGATTAAACATTTTAAGGTGTATGTGGCAGAACATATTCTTAAAAATCTATGTTCTAAACATGGAAAATGAAGAATTAGCAAGGAGTTCAGTCAATTGCAGTTACAGGGAGTGCCTCTGAGAAATTCTTTCCACTTCTTAAAGTGTTCTACAAGCATTAGAGGTTTGCCCAGCAGAATGCATATTCTCAAAAGCTTTACTTCCGTAAATCCCATTATCTGCCTTCCTTTCAATTACATTTTTGTGGAAACAGCTGAAGTATAGCAGACAGTGAGGGGCAGGGAACCTAGGCAAGTAGTCAGACTTCATTCTAAACTTTTCTTTTTGCTCTTACAGTATAGTTGTCTTTTGCTCCTTATAGTAAGGATCTTAATCCAGGTTCTGAATGCATATAAGAATTTCTAACAGTATGGTGAATGACAGCTACTGTTCTTTAAAACCAGCTGCAAAGTAGAGGATTATTTTGCTCCATTACAAATACTATCTTGAGAGAAACCTTTACTTTTACCAAGAGGAAAGGTTTACAAAGTAAAATTTCATTATTATTTTTCTCTACCACATCAAAAACACATCAACAGCTGATATATATGGAACAGATACTCCATAACTGCATACTTGCAACATACATTTCATATTACAAACACTATTACCCTAAGTTGCCAGTTGCAAAATAGTTGCAAGGTGTATTTTTATGTTATGAACACCAATGCTCCAAATATTTATATCTGTTACTGCAGAAAGTTTAATTAAGTTTGATAGAATTAAGCATATGGACAAAGGCACACCATACAAACCTCATACTCATTCTAGATCAACTGTACTACACGTGGAAAGATAAAGGAGTGATTATGTACCACCAACATTAGCTTGATTTTTTTGTATAATATTTTATTCAACTTGGCATCACCTCAACAGCTGGGCATTTTCTCATACGGCATTTAGTCTATTTCCTCAGCCCAAAGAAGTATGTTTAGGAACATGCTTTCGTTATGTTGTCATTCCTTCCTGTTCAGATCTTCAATTTTAACTGAACAATATTGAGAATTACATAGCAGCTAAGACAAAAATGGTTGAAACATAAGCACGGCCCACTGTGGATGTACAGCAGAAGAAACCAAAAAATGTCATCACAATTACTTGTAATGCAGTATTGTATTGTCAAGACCTATAAAGGCATAGTAAACTGATATTTACAAGTGCTGCCTTGCTATGCAAGAGCTGAGGTCAAAAACACCTTAGGTAGGGTATATTTGCAGAGGAAGAAATGCACCAGCAAGAACTTAAGGTATAGTTACTGGGTTTTTAGGTCGAAGATAATCAGCAAGCAGCCCCAAAATTTTTAATACCATAAAATCAAAATAAAGATATCCTAATAGAAGATGATGGAACATTAGATATATACCTAATGTATTAAAATCATGTGAGGTAATCCACACACACCCTAAATCAGACTTGAATGCCTGGCTGTTAGTTCCCTTCTATGCTGACTATTCTAAGGGCACAGTGAACGGATTAAAGTAAGCTTTCCTAAGTGCTTAGAGGCTGTTCCATCACTGAGCCTTAGGGGATCAACTCTTCTAATGTGGAAATGCAACTCAGATTCCACCTCCCAAGAACAGCACTCTTTTGTCAAATTAAAATTCGCATTTAATAGAAAATTACATTAGTCTTTAATATTCCTACAACTTTGGCTTCAGCTCTTTATCAGAAAGATTTTAGGATCTGTGCTGAAATTTGAGAAGTCTGAAGTACATTAGAGATGATGAACTGGTTGTCCAGTGAGTCAATCAGGGATTACGATTTTATAAAGCTATAACATTTTTTAAGCACAAACTCTCTCTCCATGCCTTTGTTGCATAGATGGAAGAAATTAAGTAACTGCTGACTGGTTAGACTGCAGATGGTTTAATTTTTGCTGAAAGCTGAGCAACATATTATATCCAATAATAAATGACTTTGCCAAACCGGCAAAACCAAAACAGCTGAAGAAAATAATCCTGGAGTTGAACACACTTCAGACAAAACAACCAGGCAGTTTGTAAATGCAGAGCAAGAATGTAAATTTCCAAACAGCAGTAATCAAACTTCAGTTTGAAAACAAAAGCATACTAAGATTATCTCCTGAGCACTCAGATTTCCCTTGTTACAGACAAAATTCAGGAATACATTGACAATTTACAACAGTTTTATCATAACTACTAACTGGATCAATTTTTATATTACTGCATGTACCAGTAAACAATAACCTCTTAGGCTGACAAAAAAAGTTGGTCAAAAACTGGAATCCAAATCTTCAAGACACTGACAAAGGAGTTTTATTCCAAAATGGAATCAACATGACATTTTCACTCCCCTCAACACTACAAACTTTGAAATAAATGGATCAAATCAAGACAAATGTTTCTTAAAGAAAAAAAAAAAAAAGGTTCTCTTCCAGTTAAGAGCCCTGTGTGCAACACTACACCACAGCCAGACCCACAGAAGCCACGCAGTTAATGAGACTGACTACTAAAGCTGTTGAAGAACAACCCAAGATTTTTTAATGGATCCTTATCAACTGTCATGTTCACCTCACTGACCATAACCATTCTAAGAAACTGTGCTTTTTCAACTGGAAAACATTCAATCCAAAATAGTCTAAATTAACAAAATAGTCAAAATTACTGTCTGTATTGTCAGAAGAATGTTGAAATTAGCAAACATACCTGAGAGTACAGAACTGGCAGGAATATTCAGCTAGTGTATCATATTTGCTGGCAGGAATATTTTCAGCTCCTGCAGGGAGGACAAACAAAATACAAATGAAATGAAACATTATTTATATCATTAAGAAGTGAAAATCACTACATATATTATTACATATATATATATATATACACACATATACCTGAATATATAGATGCTGGTTCAGTGGCTTATTTTGTGCCTTATCATAACCAGATTTTATTTTTACATGCCTTGGAGGGCTTGAGAGAGTAGAACAAATATCTTCCACAGTGACGAGTTCTGCACATAAATTTTGCATGTGAAAGATATTTGTTCAAGAAAATATATATCAATCAGAGATCCCTGTGGAGACTGAAATCTAAACAAAGTAAACAGAGCATATACATATGTTTATTTCAAGAAACTTGAGAAGATGTCACATAGAAAAAGAACTACATTAAAGAGAAACTGCCTGACAGCTCTTGTTTTTGAGAACGTACAAGCTGGTTCCTTAATAATGCAGATGCTTTTCTGAGGGACACGTTCATCTCAATACTCAAAGCTTTATAAACACCAAGATAAAACTAGCAAGCATAGTTGTTTACTTGAGATTTAGCTATTACGGTATTTTAACTTTCCATACAGGAGTGGAGAATTCAGCTACTCATTTACACTCTACTCATTTGATTCTTGGCTACACCTTGAAAGTAGCTACTTTGCTTTTATTCCATGCACGGGGACACCACTAAACCCAAGCACTTCCCCAACGCTCACATAAGAGACAAAGAATGTGCTAGGTAAGTACTAACAGCTGATTGCTACATAGTAACTTTTCCAATTTATAAACAAGTCAGCTTCACTCATAAACCACCTCTGACATTGAATAATAATTTCTGTGGAGTAGTTCAAAACATTTCTACTCTGTTTTAATATGGTTCTTCTTGTTTCAGTTAATGCTGCGCAAACACTTATTGCCAGTATCTGGCCAGATGGAAGCTTCCTCTGAACTGAACTTGACCCACAAGTTGTCCATTAGATAACAGTTATACGTTAATATATAATATGCAACTAAAAATTTTAGTATACCCTCCTCAATTTTTTCCCTTATGCTCTTCAAACACCTGTCAAATATTTACATATATTGACACTTGTCACATATTTTTTTATATTCTCAAATATTTACATGTATAGTCTCTGTATTCCCTTTCTGGGTGCCTTATGGACAGTGAAATGTACACAGTCAACTTCATACAAAGGCCTCTAGAAACCTCATTCAGCAGTTTGATCTACAAATTAAGATACTTTATAGGAAATCTCAGAGGACTGAAATTTTTGCTCTTTATCGGCAGAGCTGATGACAGAAGTGGATGACATGAAAACACATTTCACTATGCTCAATTATGACTGTCCAGCTAACTTGACACTAGAGATTCAGTTAATAACACAATAGAGTTCCTATTTACAGAAATATATCTTCTCGGGGACAGATGTTCTTCAAATTGAGAAGAGCCACGGACAGCCTTTCATCACAGTTGTGCCTTTTCATGCGGTCTTTATTCTTACCTAATTCAAAAAAAAATAATAGTTTTGTATATTCTCCAAATTGTGTAGCACTTAAACCCATGAATTTTTACCACACTGCATGACTACAGTACTTGCTGACAGGCTACAGAAACTATGACAGAGATAATACTCCCTATGATTTGCTCTCAGGTGCTAAAGACGTACTTGGTGGGGGTTAGCAATCACAGAGTGCCACTCAGCAAGTAAGTGTGATTCAAATAGAAACCATTTTAAGCACGTCAGCATTGATAATTTTCTATTTAGTTGTTATATTTTCCAGCTTGATGAACAGAGACAACACACCTTCTGCTTAGAGACTCACCTTAACACAGAAGGTGGATGTCTCTGTACCTGTAAATTGAATTACTTTTCTTCCTGTTTCTCAATTAACAGAAAATGAACATGGTCTCTTCTGAGCTTCCACGTTGGCCGAGTCAGACCTCCCTGAAATATCAGAGCACCATTTGGGAGCTTTGTTTAACTGAAATGAAAAATTGGAGTATCCACATGGTCTGGATGATTAGGCAAGGAGTAGTGAATATAGCAAGGTGTTCTAAACACAGCCATGTGCCTTCGCAATCATCTCTTTCAAGACAGAGCAGAGCGTGTGAAGGTCCAAGTGATCAGAGAAGCTTGAGATGAACTGGCAGAATCCCAGTGTAGGTGCATATTAATGCAACTCGATTCACTTGAACAAATCAGAAGCTCCATTTTCTAGAAACTTTGTGGGGTGCATATTGTTATGCTGTTATATTCTGAGTTTTTAAACAACTGTGCATAATCTTTCAACTGAAATACTTTTCCAGACAGTTTCAAAACTTCCAGGCTAGTGAAAACAGGCATCTCATTCACTAGAATGATGATTTGTGCTACACTATAATGCATGTAACATTTCAATAAGTTTCCTACTATGTTCTAAATGTGGTTGGATTCTTTTGAGATATACTTGTTGATCTATTTCGATTTTATTCTTTTCTGTCACTGTTCTGATAGGTGACAGAGCAGTGTTTGAATACATGGACCTCTTCACTTTTCTGACACGAACTTGTTATTTTGCTTTTCATGCTTCTTGTAATAAGTGATTTACCTTTTTTTTCCCTCTCCCTCCTGCTACCTTCTCCCATTCCAAAATGTTTTCATTCCCATAGGTAATTTTCACTTCCAAATTTGTTGTGTCACATCTGGTTGCATCAGCTAAAAATGTCCACTTCTGTGTTTTTCCTACTAATGATTTTGCGACATTGTTATTCAGCCTCAGTGCACATTGTCCATGGTAGGTACAATTGCATTTCAAAACTCAGTATGATCAAAATGAACTATTACAATGTCCTAGCTCAGTTTTACAGTGCCTGATCAATATTTATTCTTACAGTTTTGAATACATGGAAATGTAACCATGTTGAGATTCTGAGATATAAATTCTGCTCTGTCATTTCAGCCTCTCATATTTACAAGCAGCAAATAATTACTCAGAATGACTAATGTCAGCTCTTCAATTCAGAAGTATTTTAATAGTCTCTCTTTTCAACTACTAATTTTGTTGCCAGTTTTGTTAAAAAAAAAGAAGAAAAAGATGTGGACTCGGTAAGGAATCCAGCTTATCAACTATCTTCCGCAGTCAACAAAGTTGTAAATAAATTTACTGTATTATTTCAGATATTCATTCACAAGTTCCAGACATTCTCTGGCACACCCACACCATGACTTTCAGGAGCTGGACTAAAAGCCCAAAGGTTTCATATTCTCTGCTACTTCGTTTTAAGATACTGTTAGCTGCCACGATATCCTGATATCCTAAATTCAAATATTCCAATGCATTTGCTAGGATTGCATTGCTTGGTTTTCATCTTTGCAATGAGTATTTTTTCTTGAAAATGGACAGATAAAATTGCTGCTGCATGCACAAAAGAAAATACTCGTATTCACTATAAATAAAAAGGGAAAAATATGTAGAGAAAATCAGATGCAGTAAGTAACATGGGGAAGATGGGAAGAAAAGGCAGCGGACTCCAAGAAAATGAAATGGTGAATGCCCCTTACCCAAGGGTAGCGCTGGTTCACAGCCTCTGCAGCACAGAGACCACTTGCCATAGATTCAAGCAACATTTTTGGATGTCATTTGATTTCCCTGAAAAGAAGAACATTTTAAAAGAACTTTTCCACTAATAGTCCACACTAGTAACTTCCTTTCCAACAGATCACTGTTTTGTGCTGCGTGCTGCCAGGATTGTCTGATCTAGTTCTGCTCACCATTCCTCATTCATCTCTTGCCTCACAGATACAATATGCCCCTTCATCCATGGAGAATGAAATAGTGTCTATCCTGGTGGTTTATTAAAAGAACAGACAGCCCAGAAATGAACTGGCCATCTTTTGAATCAGAAAAAAACCCAAAGGTTTTACCGCTCCTGGGTCCGAGGTAGAAAAGGTTTTTGATCATTTTGATGATCAACTGAAACTGGATTTATAATTGCCTGAATAGTATTCTCAGGAATATATAAAATGAAATAGCATTAGTCTGTAAGCATATATTCAAAGCTAAAGTGACACAACCTTTTAAGACATACTCAACTGTGATATCTACTCAGCATTACAAGTCCATGTTCACATCCTCTGGGAATTCAGAGATCATGTATTAGGAAAATATTCTGGTCTGTTTTGAGGTTGAAATAGCAGCTTGTGCTTTTTTGCATGGCCAGTCACATCTGTAAGTGTTTCTTTCTCTGTCTTACTGCATATTTAATGAAACTTCAAATATATGTATTTATGAGCACACTTATGTTAAAATAATCACATTTTCCCAATACACGAGTATGCTAAATATCAAGTGCCTGATAAACTGGCTCTCTTAAAGCAGTGGTCACTATTTTCATTAGAATTACTCTATAAATACTTGAAGAAAGCGTACTGCTTTTTTTCTCCAG
The DNA here is from genome assembly GCA_025769975.1 of Gallinago jamesoni. NCBI lineage: Eukaryota > Metazoa > Chordata > Aves > Charadriiformes > Scolopacidae > Gallinago > Gallinago jamesoni. The sequence continues at coordinate 32,023,291 of JAOQGH010000062.1, read as the reverse complement.
TAGTAACATGATTTTTAATTAGTACATTGAACATCCTGAGCAACAACTGTATAAGAATTTTTTTGCTTAGTAGTAGTAGTGGTTGCAATATGAACTTAGAGTTGTTTTACATGATAGTGTAGTCAAAAATAGTTTTGAACACAAAATCATTTCCCAGTTCATTAGTTTTTCAAACTTCTCAAAATTGCCAATGTCAAACAAAAGTTCCCTTTGAATGTGACTGATTTTTAGTATTTCAATATGTTGCATAATAAAGTCGGATAGAGAGTCACTTTGAAATGTGAAAGCTAAGCAATTCATAATTAAAAACTTGAAGAGTTCTTAAATTTTTCTTATTTTTTTTAAGGACAAATAAGGTCAAAATAAGATCTAGAACAGTAAACCTGCCTATTTCACCAGAAGTATTTGCTTATTTGCATACATTTCACTGAGTGCAATTAAGGAGAAACTCAGATGAATCATCCTAAAAATTACTAGCAAAGATTCATAGATCCATTTTATCCTCCTTTATTAATAGGTATCATCCTTTTGTTTCATATAGTTATGGCAAATCAGTGCAAAATGAAATATTTGTTTATACAAATGTGAATAAAGATACATTGCAAGTAGCAAGTCATGAACATTCTACAGGGTTCGCGCAAGACTTTAAAAGAGTATTTTAAGTACACATGAAAAAACGTGTACAAAACGTACTAGTTTGTGTCTTCAAATAAAACCAAGTACAAAGAAAGTCAAAGCAGAATGGCGTCATTTTAATGGTTCCTTGGCCTCTCACGTGTCCCCAGAATGACAGGATGATGGACCAATTACTCCCTTCTTGATCTAACATCCCGCATGCAGCTAAGGCCACAAGGGACGAGTGTCCCAAGTACCATTACTGCTGAACTAGACTCTTCTGATTTCTGCAGTAATGAGCCTGTCTGCTCCACCACCAAAAACACACTAATCTCTTGAAGTTCCAGACTTCATGCAGAGGACTCACAAATACAGGTGGAAACCTTGCTCATGGCCTTTCTGACATACTCTTAAAGCTCAGATGCCAGAAATTGAGATCAGATTATCTACAAATGTGAACCAAACTCCAAAGAAAACTCTCTTACAGTCATATAGAAAGTAACTTACATCCAAGAATAAGCCAAACGGGGTGACAACTGAGTGCACAGCACGGCAAGGAATGAAACTCTGGAAATTACAGCCACTAGATTACTAAAATTCATCACAGCTGCAGTAACGGAAGTCATGAATATGAAACTCCAATGGTAATCAAACTGCATAGAACCTTAACGGAAATATGAAACTGCACGTCATCTAAGGTGTTTCTTTTTGTACTTAAGTAAGCACTGAGGCTTTTTTATGTCATATCAGACTTTACCTCAGCAACATCAGTGATGCCTAATGTTTTGGGCTTTTTTTATTGAATGGGGTTGAGCTTTATCCAACTGTTTGTTGCTTCCCTTGCTGCTTAGTTGTACAAACCCGTTGAAGCAAACAGAACCACTCGTGACCACCAGTACCAAACCTCCTCCACCAACACCAACTGGATTCATACCTTACAAAAAATTTTGGAATTCTTCTGAATGGAAGCGCAGCAACATATTCTTTTATAAAGCATATAGATACCAAGAACTATTAATCTTGAAGTGAATGTAAAAAGCTCTATTTATGTGTGAGTTACCGAAGAACCATTAGACTTGGCATTCACATTTTCTTGTTTTGTGCTGTAGTTATGTACTAAAATATTTGACCTGTTCAGGTAGCTATGACTACGAGTGAAATACCATCTGTATTTCATGATCATTCAGTAAATAACTTCTGGCAGTGCAGTAAAAAGACTCATAAACCGTGTGATTTATTTGATAATGGAATAATGTTCTTCTTTGCAGACCCACACTTTAAATTTGATTTACCTGCACAGAATTTTTATAAGCTTATATACACAAGATTTATCATATTTCAAACATATTCTGAACGAAAACTGGGGTGGCGCACTTCAGAAGAAACTTAGAAGCTCAAATTTTAAAGAAAAAAAAATACGCAAATGTGCAATTAATTGAATAGCAGAAACAGCATTTTAACTCTTCACAGAAAAAAGGGTTATTCAGCTCTTCATATCAGGAATAACTTAATGATTGATAGAGCCTCTTCCTTCTTTGGAAGTGATTTAAGTTGGTGATACTTTGCACACATTTTTAGATGCGGCTGATCTTACAACTGTACGATAAAGACATGGAGAAAGGCTGGATCTGGGTTGGTGTTGGTTTTTTTTTCCACAGAACACCTCATTCTTCTGATCCATTGGATGTTGCTCTCATGCATATTGACTGAAAACACTTCAAATTTGATAGCATTATCTAATGCAGCAATATGTCCTTGCAAATAATCAGCTCTCTCCTCTTCCCTTGGACCATATTTCAACAACATAACGTACACTGACTGTAGTAGGATATCAAGCAGATAAACATGTTACTAAGTAAACAAGGTAGTCAGTCCATACAAGGCTGTTGGTCCCCTCCTACCCACTAATTCACTAGGAGTGTCATCACTTTATAGGAACACTATCCCTAACAGAAAGCTGGTCTTGTTACTCTTTCTCATCATATATAAATGGATCACATGGATAGGAATTAGTTCCACTGCAAACATTTTTTAATTTAGTGGAGGATCTAAGCACAACTATGAAGACAGATATATGATGAACAATTTCACTGTCAAGTTAAATTTAAACAATTTGACAGTTAAGTATTCTTGGGTGTCTCAGCATAACTCTATTTAGTGCCTGAAGTGTTAAACAAGAGCTTTATACTCAAATAAGTCCAAGGCTATCTTACCTCACTGCAGGAAAAAATTTAAGCTTGGTCACAAAATACTAGATCTCCTCCATCTCCAGTTAAAGAGTCCAACTGATGGCTGATAAGATTCTAAACTTCCATGAATATTCCCCCTAGAAATATTAGACCATGTATACAAATATATTCACACAGAACACACGGGCTATAACTATTCTATTAACTAGAAAATGGAAAACAAATATTTCAAGCTTTTCCACACATAGGCCATGCCTAGAAGAAGGCAGGAAACTCCCTGTAGCACAGCACAAAGCAGACCTTCTTTCATATTATTTGAGTTTGCTTGGAAAGCTTGCTTAAGATTATATCACACTTCCAAAGTGTATGCTGCGTAGAGAGAATAAATAATTGCATTTCCTATCTTTTTTCTTTTTTTTTTTTTGTCGTTACTAATATATATTGCTTTGGAGAAACAACATTTAGTTCAAAGATTGCTCTCAGAACAATCCAGGCTTTTTATCATGTCCAGGATGAGCATTAAAGCAACCTAGATTATTTTTTGAATAACCAGCCTGAATAGAAACCCTTGACTCACTTTATTTTTTTAGGTTATTTTCATACTACCTGGCTTTCTGTTGTAAACACAACCTGCTTTTATGTGCTAAACACAGCAATCAGTTATCCTATAGTATCTCTTACATAAAAAACTGAATTAGAAAATTAGAGATTCATTCTTATTGTCACACTAATTTTTCTGGAAATTCTACCCAAAGACCATCACCACGTGCGTGCTGTCATTTTTAGCATTATACCAAATACTATTTACCAAGAAGAGAAATGAAGCATTTGGTCTTCAAGTTATGTGAATCTTGCTAGGATTTTCCTATTTGTCTATCTAGTAAAGAATCGCTATGCAATTAATCTTGCAGTCATTCTAATAGCGCTAAAAAACTAACTGCATGTGGGGAATTACAGAATGTGAAATTGAAACCACAGAGCTTGGCCTTACAGGCTGATGGATTTGGACTAGATTCTTGTATTCTACAACGAACTCAGAAGTTTCTGAACAAGAAACGTAAGCAATAAAAAACCAACCCAACACAACAATTTTGCAAATTCAGATTTGTTCACAAGCCCCGTATGCACATTATAGCTCACAGTAGTTATACACAAATGGACCACCTTTTTTTGAGACAAATACCATGTATTATACAAAATGGGACCGCCTGATCAGTAGCTTATTGCAAGTTATTGTATTATTACTCTATTTGCATGAATCTGAGAACGATCTTAAAATTTCTTAGCTAGTATTTAGCCATCCCATGAGGTAATGTATTTACTTTTACTACACTCCTTACTTCTCTTCAGTGCAATCCTTGTGTACTGGAAAAACAGGTCCTCCACAGACCTAACGCTCAAGGGAGTTCTGACAAATCCTGATATTTTTCTTGTTTTGAAGTATATTGGCTTCATAGCTCAGAGGCCCTGTGATGGAAGACACAGCATTTGCCCTTACCTGTTGCTCTCAAACAAGGCTCACAGGATTTTTAGGGACACAGGTAGACATATAATAGTGTTTTCACTGTCAATCTTAGACAGATTTAACCTATGCTAAACCTGTAAAGTTGGTTTAGTCTACTCTCCTCACTCTGAATCAAATACTAAGTGAATTTTTCACACATGCTTTTGTTGTTCTTTTAAGTCTTGACCCTACTACACAAAAAAAATCAACAACAACAACAAAAAAAGCAGCTGTCAATAAAAATGTACAAGCAACTTACACTTACAAACCATTTGTGTGTATTTGTTCACTTAAGTTACTAATTTCAAGCACAACTGTGGTAAACAGTCAAGAATAACTGCCCTTACATAATCTTAAATTTATCTCAAGCACATGAATGAAAAATTTGAAAGGTTATATATAGGCAAGTGGAAAGAAAATTCTACACTATAGTGCTTGAAAGCTGTCATAATTGTGAAATTCTAGAAAGCACAATTTAATGAAATACCACATTCCACTTGCAGCATAATTAGTACTACACAGGGACACTCTGTATACAATATTCTGCTCTCATTATACAGTTTGTCAGGCTAACCAATTATTAGAATTTTAACGTAGAGAATATTCAATAAAGTAAGGTCACACACCCTTGCGAGGCACTCTTCAGTCTTTGTTTTGCAGATCATTTAGCCCCTTCCCAGGATGAAAAGAACAGAATAGAAATGACCAGATTATTGAGCATTGAAATGGTTCTATATAAGCAGAAGCAGCTTTCATAACTCACATAATATTACAGGTAATTAAAAATTTGATAACTCATTTTGTGGCAGTGATATTAGTGAGCATAGGAAATGGTACAAATTAATCAATTCCATGGTACAGAACAGAATATGAAATGCAGTTTAATAGCTCTTATTATTACATGAAGATAACTGTTCCAGCCTTACCTAAATGTGTGTATATATATTCATACATACCTACATATAATGCAGTTTACAGGCAATTTATGAAAAAGGAAGTTCCTCACAAATTAGTACATGAGCACTAAATATCTAAAACTAAAGATACCTTAATATGTAAACTATCTAAATAGTTCAAATCAAGAAAGAGATTCAAACTAAACTTCATGTAGTTATTAAAAATTAGATTCATGTAAAATGCCACATGGGCCACCTTCTTTCCAACTCAAGTCTTGCAGGCTTCCTTACCACCATTCAGTGGTCTATTACCTTGAAATTCATGCCAGGTTTGTGCTTCTCTGGGGTAGAGCGAGGCACTCTGGGTGAACATAAAGGTAAATCATGCAGCGAGCATTTCAGTACCATTCAACGTGAGAACAATTTCAACTGATCATTCCTCTTATATTAGATTCAGCTCAAATTTCTGCTTATGCTATGAAATTTTATGAAATTCTTTATAATATCCAATCCATCTACAAAATATACACATTTACTGTTTCGTGCCTTTATTGAGGTAGATGGACACTTTCCCTTTTGTCATTGTGCCAGACCTCTGCCTTCATTCCTCCTTCTTCTATCTCTAATGATTTAAACTACAGATAACCTGGAGTTCTGCTGGCTTTTCAGAATTAATATCATTTGGAGCAATAACCCCTTGTCAGAACATGAATGGATGGTTCTAAAAACCTTTTCTTTCCAAAACTAAATTATAACCACATATCACGGTTGCATGTTAGTCTGAGAAACAGGAACATTTTCTAGAAGAAAACACTCTGATGTATTTTGCTATGGTCTGAACACTGGCCACCCATACACACCATTAAAAAATCTGTAGGAAAATAATGCCAGTGTGATATATTAACTGAAAACTGCAAACATCTACAAATTTTGTTGAATTACACCCATGGTTTTGACACAGAAATGAATTCAGACATAAAAATTACTTGATGTATAAATAAATGAAGCAGATATATTATAGATGGACTTGCTACACTTCTGCATAAAACTTCTGCATTGACCCCGGCTGAGAAAGCACTGTTCCTTTAGGAGTTAGGGACTCGCCTAACAGTTCCCTTGAGCAGGCAGAGGACTGTGCTGTGCTGCCCGTCCAGTGTGGCCTCCAGCCCTGCACCAGGTCGCCCAAACCCCTGGCTGCAGGACACCCTCAGCCGGATGGCTGGCTGTAAGGGAGGAGCCTGAGGACAGTGCCCTTGGGTACCACCACTCCGCTACCCCCCCCGGCCCTGCCTTCCTCCACAAATGCCACGGGACAGTCTCATGAAACTGCAAGCACATCACGGGAAAAGCCACCCACCCTCCATCCAATCCTGCATAAACACAGGCTGCCCAACATCTACAGGGACGTTAAGATTTACTCACTGTCTTCCCCTTTTTATTCTGCCTTATTAAAGCAATTGTCTTATTATGCCATTTGTTGTTGAGTTTTTCTGAGATGCAGACAGAACCTTGCACCACCTCTCCCTCTTGTCTTCCTCGAGTGTGGAACAACTGCAGCATTTAACGCACTTCTCCATCTGCTTCACATCTGCATTGGACAAGCCACATTAGAACTCACAGGACACAGACAGCAGCAACTGTGGAGAGACTTGGCTTCTTATCCAGTGTCCCATATTCCACCCTAGGGCCAGGCAAAGCCACAGCAGGCAGATTAAGAAAACCCCACCACACAAGAGCACCACTGATACCTATGGATCTTGCTCATACTTCAAAGGATTTTTTCACAGAAAAAACACCTCACAGAATCCTGGACGCCGCTAATACAGTCTATTTGGTTTCATTTATCTCATCTTTAATACAGAGCAAGTTTCTGACAGTCAACTTAAAAATACAGATTTGCCAACAAGGCTTTTATTTCTAAAATACGTTGTGTAGATAAGGAATACTTGAAAGCTTAATGACTTCTTAGTAGATCAATGACAGCATGTAAAGGTGTTTGTCTTTTTAAGAGGGAAAAACAAACATTTTTCGGCTCCAGTCTCATTTCCTTTGAATATTCTTTCAAAAATTTTTAAAAAGTTAGAAAGACTTTATTTAGTTTTAACAAGGTCAACAGACCAAAGAAAAAATGAAAATGAAAAGAAATAGCTGGTACCAGAATGGAGGAGGAAGCAAACCAAAAACCAACATCCACTTGAGGCTCACAGGATTTGGCTATTTGAAACCTTAACATCATCAAATACTTTCCCTAAAAAAATCACCCCCATTTTAAAGTTCCATGTTTCCTTCTCCTCAATGGATTCTGAATTCAGCCTGTCCCAGAGCTCTTCGAGTAAGCATGGACACTCCTTCTACTGACCACCCCAACACAGCCTCCAGTCACCACCAATACTAGCACCTCCAGCTTAAGATACTGCCAAAGACTGGCCGAGCAGGACTCCGGGACTTCCAGTGCTGCCACCGCTTCAGCACACGAGGATTAAAAATATGACACTTCTTAATTAAGAGACAAATTCTGAAACAAAAAAGTCTGATGACCTGAACCACCTAGGTAATCAAAATAAAAATTTCCTTCCATGCAGATTTCTACGATAGCTGTCTTTATTTCTTAAGGGAATTGTCCCAGCTTCACTGAAACGACACTCTGAGATACTCAGCAAAAACTGAATGTCACCAGTTCTTGTAGTTCTGGGTCACCTCTGTCAGACCGTGTTGATAAATAGAGAGGTCGGTCAGCACACAGTAAAGATTTCTTTCAAATTAAGCACACTCTAGAGAATACTTTCTGTCTAGAAGATACTGAAGTATAAGATATCTTCTTCATTAACGATACTGCAAAGTTTATGGGTATTGCAGAAAAAAAAAAAAGGTACATTTTATGTGGTTATACAGTCTGGTACATACCTCAGGATTATGCCAAAGTATCATATAAATATGTGAATTGTTCCTTCAGTTGTAGCCATTATTTTAACTCCTTGGTTAAACAGAAAGAAATGTTCATTATAAGGATTTGTTGCATTTTCAGAAGTAGTTTGTATCTTATTCTAGATGGGCAACACTCAGTCTTTCAATAATTGCAGGCAATCTCTTTTTTTTACAACTTACAGCTTAGTCAAAGTTTCATATTCGTCTACAATTTTTTCCAAAAAATTACAGCAATCAAAATGAAAATTCTATTAAATCAAACACATACAACGTTATGGAATTTTAAAAGTCTAAATAGAGAATTAGCAATGACCACCACTTGTAGTTCAGAAACAGAGAGAGGAGGTAAAAATACACCCTAATCAATGATCCATTGAAAAAGGTAACATTCTGTTGAAGCTCAATGGACTTTTTTCATATTCATTAAAAACCCCACTATCTTCCTGTGACAATTTCTCTCCCCAAGTTTAGTCTTGGAAATGCTAGTTGCTTTTTTCGTTGGTTTTGGTTTTGGCATTTTTCCCCCAGTATAGGTATAGGAATGAAAAACAGAATGAGAACTAGGAAGTTATTCCAAATTTTTGATTCTTAGAGCTCGGCAAGTCAGAGATAAGAGTGGGCCCTAGAACGGAAAACAGGTGCTTCCAGCCTTCACTGCTCCTTTTTTTATGTTTGTGAATGAAGATCACCTTATTATAACATCCCACAACAGATTATTGTAGTAGCATCAACAGGGCTTTAGGAGCATACTCTTACTTTACTAAACATGTGTTAACACACCAGGAAGAGAAAACAATGAAGAGAACTTTTCCCCCTGAGCCTGAATGCCAGACTGCCAATTCAAAACTTGGATTGTAAATACATCCCTTAAGTCCAGTGGGAAAATGATGTATTAGCTACTTAGGGCTTTTAAGGCACAGTAAGTCATGCACCAAGGGCAGAACTTGTCTTTGGGGTTTAATTCACACACTTTTTGGTGCATTATCAGGACATCACAGATTTGCAACTCCGTAGATTACATCAAGCTACTGCCTCTAACTATCAGTATTTCCCACGGAAAGACCAATAGTAAGATACAACAATCAAAACCACAGACAATGGGGCAGAATGCTTGAAAGAAAATACATCATTGTGGTAAATGCTCTTCCATTCCGCCACTAGAAGAACTAAACAATTCATAAGGCTTGACTTTAACAACTGGGAAGTGTTCTGTATTACTGCTGGTTTATCACTTGCTGAAATTGTTTTAGTAACAGTCTTTATAAATTTATTATAGAAATCATCTAGCAAGGTTTTAATTTTCAGTAGGTATGTTAGCTCTAAAACCACAAGCCTATCAGACTTCCTTTTCTTCAGAAAGCCTGCACACAAACAAGATTACAAATATCAAGATAATTGACTTCACTCAGGTTACTGTAATAATAAGGTTTCTGCTTTATGTAAATTCCTATAAAAACCAGACAGACCAAGTAATCACTGATGATATTGCCAAACGCTTGCAAAGAAGCAGTGTCGCATTAATAACGCATTTCCAAGTTGCTTCATCCTGCAAAGAACGTAAGTGGAGCGTGGATGAAACATATATTAACATTCACCAAACTGGAATACCTAATCCCATTTAAAAAAATCATACTGGGAATTCTCCTTTTCATCTAAAGAAGCAGAAAAGTTCTATATAAGTAAGATTCACTGTACACAAAAAATGCATTTCTTTACCCCTAATTCATATCAACCAATTTCAGCCAAGCATAAAGGGACATAAGATTTTATCTAAGAGCAGACCCGCTGATCCAGTGGCAATTGTTCTCAGGATTATCTCTAATTATTATGGCTCCAACAAGAAGCACGTGGAGCAGAACTCAGACAAATTAATTAATCCGAGTGAAACTGAAGCAGCAGATACAGAATGAAATTCTGACACAGTATCCTCCCAGAGAATGACTTTATAAAGTATTAATGGAGTGTGCCCACTGTGGCAATACAATATGAATTTATCCCAGAGGAATATAAAAAGTGGCATCTTCCCATAACAGGGCAGAGACAGCCTTTCATTGTATCTAAAAAGACAGAAGAAATTGCATCCAGTGGTGAGGTACCAGTCATCAGACTGTTAACCGTGCGAGCACTGGTGGCACCCATTGTTGCAAGAAGTTTTTAAATATAATGAAGTAATAATATAAAGGGGAAGGGAGGGGGAAGCTTCAGAGCAGCTTTGTGTGTGTACTTGTTATTCTTGCCACCTGCTGTGAGTATCACTGGGAAAGGTCACTTGAATCCAGCAGTTCACAGCATCATGAACTGCTGGCTCAGATAAAGGCATTAGACTGTGGAAGATGGTAATATGTTCTTCCCTCCCTAAGATATTAATCTAAGCTATACGTCTTGATCCCTACACAAGCATTTTAATTTGCCCAGCAAGGGTAGCACTGAACACCATCAAAATATTTTCTTTGGATAGTGGCTGAAAATCACAGAAAGCCATTTAATGAACCATTTAAATCCTACTGTTTAGAGCAAATTAGTGTGCCCATGCAGTGCAGCCAGGGTCTAACGATACTCACTACACCACAACAAGCATAAAAGTGGATGTTACCAAAATCACCTCCACATAACTACGTCTGACACTGATATCTGAAAGCTGCTTCTCAGCATCGCCATACTTTTCATGACTCGCATCACTTGACTGAGTGATATCATAAATAAATTGCTGGATTTTGGATTGTTTTCCCCTTGTACTGTACCGTTTTCTTGAAATAACTCATTTTAAAACCCTTTGCAAGGAAATGATGGCGAACACCCCCGATACAACGGGAGAAACAGAGTACTGGCCTATCTGTAAGCCTGACTTTGGGAAGGATGTTTCAACTTTCGCCTCTTCCACAGCTCTTCTGTACAGACACAGTAATGCACGATTTAACAATACACAGGCTCTCTTGATATCTGGAACAATTTCTGGAAATAAGGCTCAGGTCACCCCTACATCTTTTAGGAATGTAATTAAATTGAACCATATATTGAGAATACTGTATGTTTTCTGTATATTTAGCTGCAAAGTGAAATATTTCAAGGCGAGACATTTTATCTGTGCATCAACATTCAAAAACTCAGGAAAGAAACTTCAGGGTTTGACTCATCCTTGACAAGATTAAGCCAAGCTTTCCACATTATGCATTAACCATCCCAGTCAGCACTTTTCTTGTATCAGCTGCAATATTGCCCAAGCCCTCAAAGAAAACATAGATAAGGAAGAATAAAATTACATGGGGTTATACAGAACCATGATCTTTAGACTTCAAAAAAAACCCAAACAACAAATCCAAACCAGAAAGACAACACATCATAAAAAATAAAATGCAATATCATTATTCTGGTCTTACTGGTTTTAGATTTTGATGATTACCCCATTAGTATTTCTCAAGCGGAGATGGAAAAACAAAACACGACACCTAGAGCAGAGCTACCTTCCGTTCTCCACATGTGAAATTTTCAACATTTTAAAAACAACTGGAATTACATGTTTTTGAACTATTCTGCAACTATTTTTGTTTTTCCAAAACAAGATTAAACTATGAGAAACATCTTGAATTTTTCCCTTGAAACACCGCCAAATCAATCAAAAAGCTGTGACGCTATTTAGTATCTGAATGCAACAGTAGTTAATATCTCAAGCAATATGAAATGCAATAAAAATGTCTTTATAAACATTCACATGATGTAAAGTAATTTATTTTGTACCTTTAGGCTAGATTAGGAAAGAAAAAAAGTAACTGTGTGACAAAAAGTACTAGAATAAAAGCAAGTCATTACAAAGCTGTATAAATCAGAAACTTTGAAATATGCAAGTTTAATACCTTTTCCTTGTTGCTAAAAAGCATTTCAAGATTAACTTTTTTGAGCAACCTCTAGTTATTAATAGTTAGCAAAAGTTGTCTTTTGTTTAGCAACAAACTATATGGTAGATATGTATCACATGAATGTAATGCAAAGCCAGCTAGAACTAGTTTAAAGAGTCACTGTCAGGATTTCCAAGTGCCTTATGCTCTTTTTTAATGTCCCCATCAGAGATTACTGAAATGGAATTATTGCACAGCCTTGTTTGAACAGATATTTGCATCAAAAGCCCTAATTACACTTAATATAAAAGCATTAGCTGGACTTAAATCCATTTAGTAAGAAAGGAAAAAGAAATACTAGTAGCTTTCCAGTATTACCAGTCACACAATAGCAACAATATTGAGAGCAGTCACTGTGGTGAAACTGCATAAATAAATCAGAGCCTGAATTATGTTTACTTGAGATTTATCTGTTTACACTGGGTAAATTTGAGCAATGGATTGTTAACAGTAGAAATACTTAGAATTTACTCAGAGTAAAAAGCCAAATTTGCCAACTGCATCCCTACGCCTACCAATATCTCAGTATTTACAGATACTTGGGAAATTTCTAACAGTTATTTCTCACAGCAGTGAGAGGTTACATTCACATCCCAGCCAATTTTTTATCATATATCACCTTGAAGAAAATAAAATAAATAACGATATAAATTTGATTACACTATTAAAAATTCTAGGATCATATTTTTAGAAGTACTAAAGTGCCTTGAAAATTTGGTTCTCCAGAGGAAAAAAAACCCACACCCCAAAAAGCAACTGACAAACCAACAAAAAAATGGCTTTAGAGGTGATAAAGATCCAAATCAGCAAACTAAAATTCCTTGTCAGATCTGTCAGTAGGTCTGATTTGTATACGATTTAAGAATCACTCTGTCTTCCACATTTCCCTACTGGGTAGCCCAAAATAAGAAGTTTTTGCCCACTGGATGGAAATATCAGATAAAGGTCAAAGCAGCAAATGTCACCATTAATGTGGTCACGCAAAGACAGTGACCTTGTTCAGAGGAATCATGTATGATATGAAATTGCATGAGGCACGTCACCTCCACATGTTTTTTCTCACCTGCATCAGGGATTGATTCAGATCAGCACCTTAGAAGAAAGAGACTTTTCTATTAACATTTTCCCACATTGCCCAGTACCAAAGCTTTGATCTGTAATACCACGTTATATATTGGTAGGTACCTATTAGAAAATCGGGAGAAGCACAAGCCTTAAGTTACCTAAAATTCTGCATTTCATCTGAACACATCTCCAGAACAGTATTTAAATTCATTCCATATGACTGCACAGTGGGGTACCTCACTCATTTTTCTCTATTATGGACGAAGGAAAAATGGTCTATTTGTTTTTCAGAGTGCAAATGCCCCTTGTTATACTGGGCTTTCAAATGACTGAAAAACTCGATAAAAAGGGGTTGCATCTGCTGACAGTTGCAGTGCAAACTATTCCTGTTCTTTGAAGTTATTTGATGGAAACAAGTAATTTAAGTGCTGCTTCTCTATTTATAATATTTTGTGCTTAGAAATGACCTTTTATTTCTCATCCAAGATAATAAAACACTTGAAATATCCATACAGGTACACACAGAAATTTATAGTAGTGTATCTTCTAAGAATGCTGTTGCATTCAAGGTAAGTTTTCCACTGAATTACAGTAAATTACTGAAAATTTTCTATTCCTAGCAGTCTTAAAAGAAAACCTCTTTCTAGCGCTCTGTGCATCTTACTATTTTGCATAAGAACAGGTAATAAATATTTGAGTCTGCTAAAGATACATTTCTCAAAAGAGGAAACGACCTACTTCATTCTACTCACTTGTGTCTGCACAAGCTCTCACTGGGATGACTTTTCGTTTGGGTGTATTGATTTAGGGCCCTAACACACAGCAGTGTTTTTATTACATCCTTAAAATTGTTTGCATCACACATTGTAATCAAAACATACATAGCAGTTATTGACATTCATGTGAGTACCTCATTTACTTTATGCCATGAGGTAATAACATTTTATATTATACCATAGAATCCCAAAGCATTTGAAAGCCTTAACAAGTTAAATTATATGATGACTTTGTGAACTAGGTTCCCCTCAACATAGCTTCCTACACCAATGAAATTAAATAAGCTTTATATGAATAATGTTCTGCTTAGCAAAGAACCAACATTGGAATTAAATAACATAATAAAATTGTCCAGCAGGAACAACGTTATAATTCAATCCAAAACCTCACTGTAGAATATTCACAAGACCAAAGCTCTCAAAAAATGTAAAAATCACTAATGGTATTGATCATGATAAACATCATTTTACATTACTCTGATGAAAACAGTCAGAATGCAATAAATGGCAAAGGCAATTTGATTTTGGTGTAACACAATTTCTTCAGCTTTTATGACTAGAAAATTAACAAGATAACTGCAAAACTTTCTAAAAAAATTATTATTTAAAAAAAAGTTCTTGAGATCAAACCCCTTATGTGTCAAACTTTTCTTATGATGGGATGGTTCTCCTCCTAGGATTAGAGAGAAATTTCACATTAACGTCATTGGAAGCAGAATACTATTTTGTACATTGGTAATGATTTTTGTTCACAATTTAAATTAAAAAAATCCATCAAGATTTATGTCATTTTTAGAGTACAGCACATATAAAACATAACAACAATTTAACCAATGCAAACCAAGACAAATTTCATTTATTGTTGTTCTGCCATCACTGTCCAAAAAAAAACCACCATGAGCAAGCAGGTCTTGCACTGTCCTCTGAAAGCCAACACCATGTATGTCCCCCCCGTTCCCCCCCCCAAACTTTGCAAGTTTTAAAAGCGTATTTCAGAAAGATACTTTAATTTTGAGGTCTCAGCATCCAGATACCAATAGAGGGTGTTGCTAGGGAAATGTACCAACCATTCTTAATCTTCCAGTTATTATAATGGTACATGGGGAAGAAGTTCCTCATTGAGGAACTGTGGTCAGAGATGACCAATCTCATCTGCTCATAGCACACCTGGAAGGAAACTGGGAACCACTGCCAAATGGGGAAGGCTGATAATATCATTTTGCACTTGATGGATTCTAAATAACGCCCTCTTATTTAAACCACTGCCAGAATATCACAGAGCTGTGAACAACAGAAGTAGCTTTCAAGAATACTCGTGTAACTCCTTAACTTGGAAGACAGTGATTTCACAAAACTGATGTAACTTTAGATAAAAACATTGCATCTTCCACAATATTTATTAAAAGTTGTTGAGAGGCCTGTTTTCAATTCAGTAGTGAAGTTGACGTTTACCATATGCTCACACACAGCTTTCTTCACTGTACGAAAAGTATAAAAACTTCCCATAAAGCTCCACTAATTAAATTAAAATACAAAATGACAATCAGGATGAAGAGCTGACAGGTTTCCTAAGAGCAAACCAGACTAAGTATTCATCTGAAATCCTAATAGCACCATCTGATGGAGGATCACCACAATACTACAGAAAGGATTCAAAGTGTGCTAGAAATTAATTCATTTGAAAATGTTTTAATACATTTCCTTAATTTGTGTAACGGACTGTAAACGTAAGTATACAGACTAGTGGTGATTTGCTAAACAAATGTAATGTAGGTTTTGACGTTTTAAGTCATTAAAAGTTTTGATTTAGTAGGAAGCAAATGCAGTCTGAGGCTTGTCAGCACTCTTTCCAGATACCTCTTTCTATAAAGTCTGGATAATAAATTTAAGCCCATCTGGTTTGCAAGTCAAGTCTCTATTGCTTATAAACGCTCAGGTACCAGCTATGGACTCAAATATAAGTGAAGAATTAAACGTTTGTGCTCCCTTAGAGGATACCATGTAGAATAATATTTTAATGCAGGCGTCACCAAATATCAGAAGGGTGTAAGAGAGCACAGGCATGACAAAGCTAACTCTGGAGGAGAAAACTAGAGGGAATTAGAGAGCTATAGGCAAAATATACCAAGTATGTAATCAGTAAGATGGTATGCCACAACTAAATTATATGAATATAATTCACATTTAAACACAACATTTAAAACAGTTGGGATTACAGCTGTTCCAAGACATTTTGACAAAACATAGTTCCGTCAGAAAAGTGTACGGGGAACGAGTTTTACTATGCTAGTATTTGATACGGAAGAAATGCAAATCAATTTCTCTTTGTTTCAAAATAATTCTTCATCTTTTTCTGTATGTTTTAATATTAGTTAAAAACTTTTACCAACTCACAGTTACTTTTTTTTCCTTTGTGAAGAATTCTGTGACTTTTGAAAATTAAATACATCAAAACCAGCAACTGTTTTCATAAAATCAGACAGTTAAACTAGTAGAGAGTTATACAGAAGAGACCACACAAAAGCACTAATAAAGCCTTTTCACGGTTTAATACCACTCTCTCATTCTCTAAGAGGCGAATAATCTAAAAGCCAGAGGAGAATAATGTAAAAAGTTCCTTTAATTTTGAAGATACATAACTTCCATGCACTTTTCCCCTTTACTGTAGTGCAAGCCCAAGAGTAAAACTGTTAGTCCAAACCATCTGCTTCACTATCAAAACTGAAAACAAATGATCTAATGCAGGACCTCATTAGCATACACACTGTTAACCACCATAGCAGTATTAAATAACAGCAAAATGGGGAAAACTAGAAAATGCAGTGACAGTGCTTTAAACAGAACCAGACAGTGGAAAATGTAGTGGAATCTAGAAGAAAATAAGTTAATTAATTGGTCCTACGAAGACAAAAATCCGCATGGATTGGATTTTTTCTTCCCTTGCAACAAGAAAAATATGAACTGGTGAGCATTTTGATCTGTTGACCTCTAAGGTCAGGAGTACCCTTAGTTCCTAGCAGATACTCTGAAGACAAGAAACCTATATTCTCCAAGGAAACTCTGCTTATTGTTATTTACCTGCTTAAAAAAAACCTAAACACAGGAAGCGTCCAAGGAGATACGGTGGGGAGCTCACACAACTGGAGCACTGCGACGGATGGATACAGACTGTTTAGTAAGGATGGGCAAGAAGGCAAGGACAGGAATTGCCCTGTATGTGGAAGAGCAGCTGGAGCACACGGAGCTCTGTCTGGAGCAGGCTATGAGCCAGCTGAGAGCTTATGGCTCTGGGAGAGGGGGCAGACCTGCATGGGTTAAACTGTGGTGGGTGTTTGCTACATAACACTTTGTAAGGAAGATGAAGTAGATCAAGTCCTCTTCGGACAATTGGAAGAACCTTTATATTTGCAGGCCCTGGTTCTCATGGGATACTTTACCTATTCCTTGTATCTGCTGGAAGGACAATTCAGCAGGGCACCAGCACATCAGCAGGTGCCCCTGGTTTTTGGGATGCATTGTTGATAACTTCCTAATATGGATGACTGAGGAGCCAGCAAGAGGAGGTGCTCTGCTGGACCTGATATTTACAAAGAAAGAAGATCTGGTTAGGGATCTAAAAGCAGTTAAACATTGAAACAGAGACCCAGAGATGATGTGGAATATCTGACCTTGGAGAAACTCAAACCTGATTGGACAAGGCCCTGAGCAACTTGACCTAGACAACCCATCTTTGAAAAGGGGTTGGGATTTGAAGACCTCAAAGAGTTCATTTCAACCTAAGTCATTCTAGGACTCTAAGACTATTTTCAGATATATCTGGTTTATTATTAAAAATGTTTTTCCAAACCATTTCATTGTTCAATAAAGTAGAAACCTCCTGAGATAATGCTTAAAGAGAAAAACAAAAAGAAAGTAAAAAAATTACCAGCAGGTTTTTTGCTAGCATTTTTTTGCTGAATGACCAGATAGGCAATAAAGCAAATAAGCAAGTTTCTTCACAGCTGTACCAGTCTGAAACATAAGACACAAGCCAGTACGAAACAGAGACAGCTGATTATGCTCTGTTGGCTTCACAGTATTTTGTACGTGTCTAAAACAGGAAACAAATAACAGATTATGAGACTGATTTCTGAAGCAAATAAAAATACCGGAGTGCAAGATAAGGAAAAATAGCCTACAAAATGACTGTTGTGGCTTGGGCTGGGCTGGTCATTAAAACAAATGATATAGTGAAGTCAATCTAGCTATGCCTCTTCTGAAAAGTAGAATCCTACTATAAAGACAGCCAACATGAACAGCCCAACTTGAACCAGAAGACCTTAGAGCCAGTGACAAGTGTTTGGAACTAAGCCTCCCTGCTATTCAGTCAGCTCCTATACATGTTCTTATAAAACTTTACTTAAACATGCTTACTATTTTGCATTCATAGGGCAAAGGAAAGAGACATATTTTTGCAATAAAAATTTAAAAGGCTTGTTACAGCTTTTTTTACTGCTTTTTGCATGCATTGATGCTTATGCTTCATTACTTTAATTTTTGGTTTTTACTACAGGTAGTGCCCTAAAGTTAAGATGGTAAACTACAGGCTTTTAAAACAAGCAGATGTTTCCTTATTATGAAGAAAGACTGTAGATATGTTTTATGCCACCAATAAATTTTAACTTTTAATAGCTTTCACCAAAAATGTCGGGGGGGGGGGCGGTGGGGGGGCGGTGGGGAGAGAGGGGGAGGTGGGCAGGGAGGAGGGAAGGAGGGAGTGATTTTGGTTTGGGCTTTTTTTTGTAGACTGAAGTGGATAGGAAAGGCATGAATTATTTAATATCTGCAATCCATTTCAGAGAACTGAAATCCTTTTTAGACTTCCTATTAGCACAGTCACTAATGCATGAATAAGAGCACAAACAGGCCAAAACCATCCTTGTCGTAAGTCTATTGACTTTACCGTAGTTCTGTAAGAAAGAGTATTATCTATGCAAAATTCTGTTTGTTTTCAAAATTTATACAGAATACAATAAATTGCTGAATACATGAAAATATTATTTTTGCCTACAACTATTCCATTTTCTTCACAATTACTTACTTCTCACCCTCTGATGCCAAAAACTTTCCAGGCAGAAAAAACATCCCTGGAAATACCCTTTTTCATCTTCATTAAAAAAGATTTAACTCTCTATAAAGATGAAAATTTGTCTGAACAAACTAAGATAAAACACGGGAAAATTAAAAATAAAACCTACACCTTTTCCTGATTAAAAAAACCTCTTTTTAGTTTTTAACAGTGGGACAAAAATTACATTTCCTCAAGTTCTCTTTTCTTTCAACTTCTTCCAGGCACAAGACAGAAGATGAGAAATGGGGGAATATGAAGAAAAGGTAAGAAAGAAGTTAATTACTAGAGAATGACATATTAGGGGCTTTTTAGTTAAAAACATGAACAGTGACTCTGAATTTTTCTGTGAGAAAACTTAGTTGAAGGTATCTTGTTAAATGCACGAGCAGGCAATATGCAAAGGGCCTGATTCTATTTTGTTAAGTTGCCAGTACACTCTGAGAATTTCCTGGTTATATTTTATTTTAAAAGGCTTGGATACAAACCCAGATTGGATCAACAGTGTTGGTTACTTCACAAGTCCCACCTCCAGTCCTCTCAGATTTTTTAAGTCATCACGTAAAAAGCCTTACTATTGATACTCTCAGTACCTGGACTGCAAAATAAATTGTGAAGTGAGAATTGTGCTTTATGCAGAACATACAGTTGACAAACAAGATGCATATTAATTTAGCTTTGTGTATCTGCTATTTTTATCTAACTATGCCTTTTATACCACCTTATGATCTGATCACTAACATCATACAAAAATGAATAGTTCGCATCAACGAGCAATAAATCTCCAGGGATTCTGTTCATCAAAGAAAAAGCTGTACTGACAGGTAAGGGGCATCCAAAAATCTACAAAGGACCTTAGTATAAAAGTATACTATTAAGTACCATCAGGTAGGCCTAAGAAATGATTGGTATGGAAGGCTGGTAACTCGGCAAAAGCAGTATCACAATGAATCAATTTTCTTATTTCATATTGACCCTAAAATAACTTTTAAGCTGCTGAACTCTATGCCAAGCAAGTGCCAGAAAAGGAAAGGATTTCAGGTATCTTGGGACTTCAATTTTGATCTAGCATACCACTGAAGTGGAAAAGGAACATCAGACAAAGTGGTATGAGCAGCAGAGTGTGTAAGAGACAGGAGAATGAAAAATAGTGGAAATGATATTTTAAGATTCTTTAAAGCAATGTATTGTGTAGATAAATTTTAATACAAACATGTTTCTAGACACTGTAGATATATATATTACTCCAATAACAGGGAGAAAAAAATCACTAATTTTTATCTATCTCCATTAGAATGGCAATATTCAACTTCTGTTTTTTTCCTGGATATGTACATTGTACCCCTGGCTGTTTCTGAGGTACAAACACTGTGTAGTCATTGTGGGACAACCACAAAATACTAACTACCCCTCCATATAGGCCTATTGTCAATCCTCAGAAGACCAGGAAAAGTACAATCTTTATAATTAATTTCTACAACACAATGAAATAGTCCAAATAATAAAAAATAAAAATCATGATCATTTTTGCCAGCAGCCATTTTGCTGTTACTGCAGAGAAACCCTTTTCAGCAAAGACACTGTAAAGCTGGCTGTAACTACATCTGATGGAATAACGGGAGAATCTTGACTGCATGTAGCAAACACTCCAAATAAATTACAAGCCCAGACCTGGTTTGGTTTTTTGTTTCATGTCATGGCAACCACCTCAGTCATGGGAGGGATTTAACTACCCAGCTCATCATAATATTAATACTATTTTTATTAAACTAGCATTTAGCTTGTTTTTTCCTTAGCTGTTATGGTCTAGTAAGAAGGTTGGTTTAACAGAACTTACTGAAAATGGACTACTACAGAATATTGAACAATTGGAAATTTTAAAAATTATTTATCTACTTTCAAAATCCCTTTGACACCAGCCAAACAAGATTTACTGAAAATGGATACATAAAATGTAGAATAACTCCATTTTCAACAACTTTGTAGCTTGTTGATTTTGTAAATTGTAATATGCGTAAGATCCAGTCTTGAAGTGAATACTATGAGGGGCAAAAAGCCCTCAACTGGCACTTCTTTTGTTTGGAGAAATTAATATAAATAAATCCAATAATTTTAAGTAAATTAGAAACTACTTTAATAACACAAATAACCTTATTAAGCAAAATCAGTAAAATCAGGACACAAACATAACAAAGCCACAACGGGGAATTTTGCCCAATATTACCTACTTCAGTTAACAGTTCCGTAACTCAGGGCACAAAGACTGCCTTGACTAGTTCTGAAGAAAATACTTTACTGACTCCCCTTCACCTCCCCCCCACCCCAGTTTTATCATTATATCAACTGACTTAGAGTCCACAATTTTTCTCTTCACACAGCCCAGAATGAGTTTTCAAAAGATTTAAAATAATGATAAAGAAGCATTTCCCTCAGAACAGAAAGCTGAAGGAATCCAAATGATATATAGAAGTGAGCATCCATCAACCAGTCTTCTTATTCTATAAGGCAACATAACATGGACATCTACCAAAACACGCAGGACTGTAATTACAGGTTCTAAATTTAACCATTTGGGACACTAAACACACCTCCTTCAGCGTTCATTTATAAAATAATTTCAAGAACAAAAATAATTTTCCCCTATAAAACACTGTTGTAATAAAGCAAGTTGCTATAGACTATGTAAATAATACAAAGATAAACTTTCTTCATTTTTTTCAAAGATTTTCTGTTTGCCAAGGACAAGAGAATACACTGCAATAAAAATTGAATTTATAGTCTAAAAGTAATAATCACTAATGCAACTACTCCTTATGCCAGAGTAATCGATTTTATTCATTTTTCTTCATACTGTACATCTTCCATACATTCTAGTCTTTAATATGGGACTATCATACATGATTGTGAAATGCATATATGTCTATTAATAAAATATATCTGTATGTTGCCCACTTTGTGCAAAATTTGTAAAAAAATAATGCGGGCATGCAAGATTTTATCAGTAAAGACTGAAGCCGTTTGTAAAAGCAGCTCATACCCTTTCAAAATCACCTAAATAACTTTTAGCTTTCCATTTATTTCATACATTAGCAATGTTTAGTTATTAAGGCCAATATTTAAAAACAAAACATCCCATGATTCAAAACCAGTATTTATGTAGTTAAATGCTTTCATTATTTTCCATAAATATATTTTCATAAATTTCTTCCCCATGCCTCCTCCTGTCTGTCCCCCCCAGCCAACCCACAAGCTGTGGATTACCTATTTCACACACAGTGGTTGATCTTTGATGCGCTATTTATCTGCACTGCTAAGACACGTGAGACAACTCACCCTTGAGCAGGTATGAGCTGGTACTCCGACAGACTGAATACATTGAACTCCCAATACATCCTAAGATACTGAGGTCTTTTAATTTAGTGCATTCATAGAATCATAGAATCATTTGGGTTGGAAAGGGACCATAGTTCCATAGTATAGTGACAAAGAGTAAAAACAGTATCCTAAAAATAAAATTATTTTCAATCTCCTTAAGACTGCAAATTTCATTTAATTTTTTAGACCAGATCCATTTTCAATTTGCAGCTTTGAGAAAGATGAGGAAGCCTTTGGAACGCATAGTACTCTTACAGAAAACCAATTACTATTTATTCTTAAAACTCTTCTGCATTTGACAAAGACAATAAAAAGTCTTCTTCATCTTTTTAGAATTCCTCCAAAATTTCACCTGCATTTATCAATAGATGCTGTCCTGTCTCAAAGCAAGATCATTGAAGACAAGACTATGTAAATAAGAGCATGTCACTGGAAGTGGGGTGTGTGCCTCTGTCAAAGACACAGGACGTTGCAGTGTGATGAAGTTTTCTGTCATCTGTCATTCTTAGATATAAATCCAGGTGGGAGTATTTCAAAGGCAAAGACAGAAAGTAGGAAAAGGAGGAGATAGGAAGGAACAGATCAGAATTTGACCCTTTCTATTCATACTTCCAGCAGAGCACAAGATAAAAATGAAATCTGGAAAGTTTGATGACATGGTTCTATTCTAATGGAAAAAATACTGCTGAATCTTTGTGATTAATGTACATGTCAGACTACACAAGCAGAGGAACAAGCTTATACATCAACCCATTTTACATTTATTACATGAAGGGTCCTTTTTATAACATTATTTTGACTAATTAGTACTGACAGCAGTAGAGATGAACAGGGAGATTAAAGGCACCCCTTTGCACTACTTTTAAGCCATGACAAAGTCAGAAATAGTATAGAATTAGGTGATTCATATAAAACAGGCTCCAATCTAATTCAAGCAATTTACCTCAACAAATTTTTCCAATTTCCAATATGCAACTCAATTTCATTTGTTACAATTTTGGCATAGCATCAAGACAATAAAGAATATAGATTATAAATTCAATCTATTACAGCATTTACTTAAAGGCTACATGAAATGCAGATGAATACTGTTAATCTATAAAAGTCAGAAAAGTTTCTGTTGCACTATATAAAAGCTCCGGCAGCCATTAAACCTGCAAAAACAGGTTTGGTGTCAATTGAACCTTCGTTGCTGGATTAAAGCTGAAAATAAGTCTCAATCCTAGGTAAATGAGTTCTCTTTGTTCAAAAGAAGTTCCACCTGACTTCTACTGAATCAAAATTTCAGTTTAAATGTTGGAATTTTTTTTCTTGAAATAGGTAAGACCAAGTTTCTTGGTCCCTTCTGTAGACGGTAATAAAGTTGAATTTGCTAGTATTCCATTAGCATACCATTAATAGGAGCCTAACTACAGTGCTGCATATCCAAGTGGAATTTTGGTTGCTAAAGAACTGGATACACTGCACTCCCTGCACGGGAGTATAAAGTACGACAGTATAAACCTCTGTCCGTATCAGATGAACTCCCAGGAATAACAGTAACAGGCTTTAGTATTGTAGATAAAAAGAAATAACATAACAAAAGTAAGAATAAGGTGAAGCCTTATTCTATAACTATCTGACACTGAGGTTATGGCTTTTTACCTTAATAACAGCAGTAGGTATATAAAGTGTCTACAGCGTTAGGTAGCAATTATTGCTAATTGCTAAGATTTCCAATTTAGTAATTTTTTTTTAAGCAAGGAACACAAATAAGGAGATAATCAGTGATAGCAGTGCACGTAGTGGTGCTGCTGATTAGCTTTTACAAGGAAACAAACTTTACATGGGTATTTGGAAAAGCCGCATACCAAAATACACTATTTTAATGGCAATATTTTATTTCTTTCTTGAACATTCCTCCTTTCCAAGGGAGAGGAAACGGGGAACTTACACTGTCCCAAAGTCTGTCCTTGTAGTCACAGACAATAATCAAGACTTCCCTATTCTCAGTTCTTTAGGTTTTGTCTAATCACTTCTAATGTGAAAGAATACAACTACTGTAATCGTTCAAAAAGTTTCCTCCTACAAATAAACAGATGCAAATCAGTACAAGCAGCTTAGCTTTATTCTTCATAATAAATTCTTAAATGAAGTATCTTCCTGTACTAATAAATTTGAAACAGGAACAGTTATCAACTGAAGAGAATATTACTCTGACATTATGACATCCAGGTGGCGTCTTGGCCATGGCAGCAGGTGACACACGGAGCAGCATTACCTGTACTGATTTACCTGGAGAGACTTAGAGAAATAGCCTCACCGTATGGATTTTGGGTTGACAATAAGTTGCCCGTTACAAAAGTATTTTGGTGATGTTATAGCAAGACACAGGACAAGAGAGCAAACCAGAAAAAAGCTAATGGTGTTCATTACTGGATTATTGTACTTGTCATTTGGCCTGAAAAGTTCCCTGATGCTTAGAGCCTTGCTGTGTAATTTCCCTGGGGAGGAAGGAGAATTCGTCAATGAGTCTGACATTTCTTTTGTCCACTTTTACTCATTCCAGAAAAGAAGATGAAAAGACATCCTATTTCCCTGAGGAAAAAGTAGCGGAATCTATTTCCCTTACTGGCATTTTTCAAATCTGCCTGTCGCCTTCTGTCTCACAGGTAGAATTACCAGTTGAAGTTTTTCAAAAAACAGTTATTAATTTTTTACAATGACCAAGCCGAAGTATAAAAATAGCTAATAATAATAGAAAGTGTCCATTCTCCCACAAACAAAAAACTTGAGAATTAAATTCTTGATCAAACTGATTAATTAATTTGACCCAAAATAATTACATTGAAGAGATGAGGGTTGGAATTCATCAGCTCACTCAAGAGTAAAGGGTAACTACCATCTTTTTCAACATGATTTTTTCCCTCCATTCTTTAGGACTATTTCCTCTCAGTATCCTCCCTTCTGGAAGTCAGCAAGCCTTTATTCCTACTTTCTGAGTTCCAAGTTTTTATTACATTTGGCCTTCCTCCAGACATACTGGGTTTGGTCACTATGGTTTTATTTTCTTTTTGGCTGAATCAACTACCCACATCACCTATTCTGCTGATGGCTACATTTCTCCCTGCCCTCCCTGGCTTCCAGCTCATCATCTGCCTTTGACCTGTGTTACCCCGATCAGCAAATGCTCCAACCCTTCCATTTGGAGTGTGCTCTCAGGGAAGTCTCTCACTCCACCTGCCTTACTTTCTGCTCCATCTTTGCTTCCTGTTGGATGATTCTTCCTGTTTCTCTTATTACAACAAAAACAGACACATAATTTTATTAACTAAAGCTCAGTATATGAATATGAAGAAACAGGTACAGCTGAAAACACCAGTTCACAGCTGACAATATCAAATCACAGCTCACAGTCCCAAAATCTCCTGGCTCAGATGAGGGAATAATTAAAGACTGAATACTTCCCAGCATGACTTTAATATCCCACCATATGGAAACACACAGGGAAAGCACTCTTCATCTTTTCCCCCAAAAAACATTAGTTTTCAGCACTAAGAAATCCATCTGGATAGATAACCATCAGAAGACTGCTGCAGAAGAACCTCAACAAAATCCTGCATGTGTGATACATGAGGATTTATTATTTGATCATCTTCTAATCTGAAAAATGTTACACCGTGCTGGAATGATTTTTACAACACGGTAAGAATAACACTGCTTCGATTTTGCTAGCTTGCTTTGATGACCTATTGATTTACTCAACTGGTTTCCTGAAACATCTGGGGCACACAGATATGACATCAAACTATCTCATGGAGACAGGATTAAAGCTGAAAGTTTCAAATTGACATTTCGTTCAGCAAGATCTGAAAATAATGTGTACGTTTCCTTTGACAAAGGTATCAGTGCAGCCCAGCAAAGAGCTGCAATGATGAATCTCAAAAGGACTTAGGAGTATCTACCTGATTTTACCAGTTACCATCTGTGCTGAATTAAAATAAAGGCAGAGTCTGTGTGTGATCTTGAACAACTACTTTATGCCACAGAAGAGATGAAAATTAGCAGTAAAGCGCTTGAGACCTTTATGCTCAGAGTATGCATGACTAATACAGAAAGTAACTATTCAGACTCACCAACATTATCAAGTAGGTTAATGGAGGCTATCAGCATCCTTTCAACAGGAGTGTTCTTCAGAAGGGAGTAGCTACCATGCACACATTCATCATCAGCGTACCTTCAACAGTAAGTCGGGCAAAAGCTCATTAGTAAATGCTTCCTAGACATAACTGGGACTTGCTGCAGCAATATAACATACTACGTTCTAATGTAGGTCCCAACTGTGTCTCAGGCCATGTTTGGCATTCCCAGTGGTCAGCCTACACCATCACACAGGAGAGGAGACCGTATACAGCTCCACAGGAAGAAAAGTGAGTTCTGTTTCTTCCGACAGAGCTGTACATTACAAATAGGTAATTTTCTCCCCAATTCTGTTTGAAAAGAAAAATGGAAGCAGAGGCACTTTGGTAACATCTCCGCTGTGGCAATTTAACAGCCGTGCACAATGACAAATCTGAAGCAAATATTTTGACATTTGCCAATTGAAGACATTTGCAAATTCCTGTAAAAAAAAAAAAAAAAATCTCAGCATCTCCATTTTTGCATCCTTATTCCTACTGAAAACAAATACCGAAGTTTTCCATAAAACAGACACTCTGATTTTTTGCCCAATTCAACAAATTATATGATATTTGGATCCAAGTATTAAACTATGAATAGGCAATACTACCAAAGGTATTATTACAGCAAACAGTTCACTGTAATTGTTCCTAAGTTTCTGGTAAGAGAAGGGCCTGTAGATCAATATGTCAGAGAATCACTCCCCAAAATCACACTTGTAATCAGTTCCGATTGCTACTCTTCCTTCTAAACACGCCCTGGTGCTTAGTCTTCAAAGTGTTATCATTTGCTCAAGGCAAAACGGAATATAAACTGAGAAAGTGATATATTATCCACACCAGCTAACAATTCTGTGTCAAGCCTCTAATAGAGACATATGTAGGGAATATTTGGGGAGCAAATATTTCCATCTTCATCTTGACCTTCCTTAAAGCCTTAATCAGTATAGTGATACATATTAAAAGATCTTGCCAAAGAAACACACAGTGGAACCAGAAGGTTTAAAAGTTTTAGAATTAAAAATAAGGAAATCCATAAAATTTCATAAACAGATGCAAAGCATCACAGCAACGAAGATTTTACAGGGTTAGTTAAAGAGAATTTTCTTCAAGAATTTCACTAGAAAGACAATATGATAAGGGCAGTCCTGCCTGAACATGCTGAATCTTTATTTTAAAAGCGGTTGTTCTGGGGCTGAGGACATGCTATTCTCTTTTGATGCCTGTCACTCTTCCCCATGGTTTTGGTCTCCCTGCTCTCCCATGGAAAAGGCTAAGTGGAGTGTCAAAACTTTTTTCTAACCATGGAACCTGTAAATTCACCCGTAGGTACACACTCTTCATTTCAGAGCTTGTTAAGCTACACTAACAAAAGGTTTTATACCTTCTCTTTTATTTCACATTTAATTTGATGACTTAAGAACTTGCTTCTACTTCGAATAGTAACATTCTTGAAAGTTGTTCTCTCAAAGAACATTAATTTTCCCCTCCCCTTCGTTCCTGTTTTCTTGTTGACACAACCACTATTTGTCAACTATCAAACCACAGCAACTTGTGTGGTGAATGCGCATTCTAATTTTTGCGCTGATGATAAATGAAGTTGATTTACCCAGAAGGAGCAGACAATTTGCTGATACTCATAGTCAGTCACAATGTGAAAGCAGCTCTGTCTTGTCACAGTCTTTAAATATTATTCATCCCTTATTGAAGCTAGTGTTTGCATTAACATTTGCTCTAGCTTGGTTTGCCAAGTCATGCATTAAAAATGGCTCCTAGATGCTGAATTACATTTCACTAACTTTCCAATACTCTTAAAATATTGTTGCTTGAAGAAAAATCTCCTTTGTGTATCTTGTGAGAAGGTAAACATGAATATAAGAAAGAAAATGAGCTCCTATGATATTCAATAAAGAAATAAATTTTGGGGGTAGGTGGTTTTTTTAGATTCAACTGATTCTTAAGACATGCAGTGCTGGTATGAGGTTATATTTAAAAGAATAAAAAATTGTGTACAGAATGTGGTAAACCCACATATTTTGTATTTGTTTTTAAGTGCTCTATTTCCCCTGCCCTTGACTGTATGGACTATTACGTTTTTAGACCTTCCTAATTATAGAAAAACCTTCAACTGGTGAGTTAAACTGACATTATAGTTGCTTTGTACTGCCATAGTCAGGATTTCAGGAAGCTCTCACTGACAAAAGGACTTTGCATATCTGAAAGAAAAATTCAACTTCTATGACTGAAGAATATCATCTTGCATCACTTCCTTTGGCATAATGCCAGATTAAGAATCAATGTGTTCAAAAAATGAGACAAAATTTAATTCTTTATAAAAGTTAACAGAGAGCACTTGAGTATTCAGTAAAGTAATTGCTAAGTATGGCTGTGACACACCTCATTAAAATACTTATTTCGTAATGCAGAACAGTAATGCATCTTCAGAGAAAAGCTGTGAACTGTATTTAAGGGAATTATGCTCAAATGAGTCTGGTAATACCAAAAAGTTACTCCTGTCTGAATTTTTTTATAATTTTGCCCTTACACAACAGGCTGCTCAGTTATCCAAAACAGCATAACTCATATTTTCCAGGGCTGCTAAATAATTACTGCAAAGCTTCTGACTGGTTATCATGGGTTTTACATCAAACAGAATAATAAGCTGTATCGTGTACTGGTTTTGCAAGGCTCAAACTGACAAGGCCAGCTCCAGTAGGAAATCCAATATCAACAAGGTGAAGCAACTCTTCAGAAATCAACTAAAGAAATTCATTCAGTAACTGAAATAAATTCAATCATAGATGTGACAATGAGTTACAAAGAAATGGAGTAGCAATCTGGAAAGGCTTAAGTGATCCCTGCTCATTATATCCGGACGTAGACATAAGGCACACAATGTCTTAGTCCGTTGAGAAGAGGCAGACCCAACGTGGACAACAGGAAGCTTTATTCTCTTTTCGTCTGAATGGCTGGATGTAAAGTACATGCTGCTGTTGGTAGCAGTTAGAACATTTTAGTTCAGATATTTAATTTCAAATTATGTATTTCTTGTATTTCAAGAGATAAAGCACATCTTGAAGCAAAATCCCACAAGATGAGGGCAAGAAATTTGCTTCCCTTCTAAGTCAGTTTAAACAGCTGTTAAGCCTGTAGGTTTGAAAGCAGTGCCTCAGGTGATGAACTTCAAACCTTGTCAAATATCTCTGCTGCTGAGAAATGGCCAGAGCAATGTCTCCTTTTGTTTGATAGAAACAATTGTTCACAGCTCTGGAACCTGTGGGGGAAGCTTCAGCCTCTAGTATTTTTTAGCCACTAGTTTTTTTGGTCAGGAGTATTTTATGGAATCTTGGAGTAATACTTAAACGAAAAAGAGAAACACCTACTATCAGTTGGGATTTTTCTGAATAAAATCACCAAGTCTGATCCTTCGTTAAGGCTACAAATAATCTTAATTCTTGCATCCTGCAAAGAAGTCTATCCACCAAACCACTCATCCTCCTATCATGGAACCACCAAAAGGAGAGTTGATCTGCATCTGTTCAGCACAAGGAAAACTGGTAAATAATTCCAGAACTAGGACAGGTTACTTGATCACTAGCTCCTCTCAACATATATTTGTCTACGTAAAGCACCAATATCTTTCCCTCTAATTTCACTGAGCTACAATATGTCCTTCCATTCTTATGGGATGAATGATTGCTTTATAATCTTTTAAATCACAGAGTTCCATAGTGAGGACCTTATAGCAACACTATTACAAACAGGTCAGGCAGTAATTGCTTCCCTGTGATTAATTTAATATAAATTGACTCATTTGACTTTCATTCAGAAACTGTAATCACAGGGAAAAGTCAATATTTTCTTTACTCCCTCATCATCATTATCACCACCTATCAGACCCTGAATCTTAAACATGTCTCAAATTAACCTCCCCATTCATTTGTATTAATAGATTCTAAAGTAGGTACTCAAACCCATCAAATAATAACAATTATACTGGAAAAATAACTAGAAAACACTTGACTATCTGGGAACCATCTCACATTTGCAGACATGTGGCAAATTGGCAGGAGATAAAGGCCTCTTTAAAGTTATTAACTTTGCTCTTAAAAAAATGCATCAGAAGTACCACAGTTTTAATAATGAAAGATCTCTGAATCATCAAAATAAAGGCTCTGTGCAAAGGCAGCTTAAAACTCTACGCTTACTGCCCGATTCAGCATCATCAGCACCAGACAGAGACCCAGAGCCCTTCAGTTGTACGTTGGCCCCTTACAGCCACAGGGATTACAGTTTCAATAAAGAGTTTTTTCCTAACACTTCCAACTCGACAAACATATCTTCTCCCAAATAGTAAATATGAAATACATATGCACCTCCAGTAAGTTTTGAGACCACTGGAGTAATGGGCACTGAAATACTAAAACCAAATTATGTTACTACAACCCAGCAACATCTCTGGATCACAATCATAAACACGTCATTTAACACACACAGTTTATTCATTGCAAATATTCAGCAGTGAGCTGTATTCTCCCTCTAACAGGATGTATCTAACCCCTGCCTACAGCGGCACTTCTAAAGCCTGAATCACAGATATGGCACTTGGTCCCACTGTTTTATTCCAGGAAAGAAAAAATCCTCCTGAAATCGATGGAGTTCTCCCTGATTAAAAAGGCCAAATAAATACATTTGGCAGAATCAGGAAGGTACTGTCAACTGAAATAGCAGTGAGAGAGAAATAGGTATTCTTTTCCTACAACAGGTATCAGGTTCAGAATGATAAAAAACTCCTTGCCCCTTTCCAAGAGATTATGAGAAGCATATGCAGGTTGCCTTTTCCACATAGCAAGCTGCTACATTACATACATGTTTTACTAGTCAATCAAAAAAGATAAATTGTCAGATTTTTACTATTTACATATAAATAGATGTTTTATCTATTGAAGAAAAGTATAGAAAATGACCTCTGAAATGCCTCTGATCGAACTCCATTTCAGAATCCAACAATCTAATTCAGATTTTATTTTTACTGCTAGCTTTTCAGTCAAAATCTCTTTCATACTTCAATACTTTTCTGCAAGGGCAGATCTCTTTTAGTTCAGAATGTATAAAACGAAACAGTTTTGCTAAAGCAATCTGAGGCTTGATCAAAGAACACGTTATAATATGCATTATTACTTACTAACATGTATAGTTTCAAGAGTGCAGTTTCAAAACTAATTTCTTTTTCGTGAATGTAAATGCTTGTGATCATGTACAGAAAGCAACAGTGCATTATTACATCCACCATTTGTTATGTTTCGAATTGTTACCCTGCTCCAGCACAAGGAAGTCATGTATTCAAACAACTCAGATAACAGTAAATATATGCTTAGTTTCTGCCAGACTCAGTCCCAAAGTACAGAAACAGCAGGGGAGAGAAATGACTGTGTCTTCTTTAAATGCCTTATCAATCCTAAAGAAATGCTCAGTGTGGCACCACTGAGGCTGGTTTGCATTGTGTATACCTTGCTCTTTCCTAACTGCACTAAGATACTGGAATTAATGTCCTTACATACTAAGAAAACATTAATAATAGAATGAAGTAAACTATGTAATCCACCTGCCAAACAGGACAAAGCTGAAAACCAAAGTCCATGTCCTTTAATTTTGACACTATTGAAACCTTACTATTCATGAATTACACAGAAAAAAAAAAAAAAAACAAACCACAAAACCAAAAACAATCATCAGGGTTAAATAACTCTGGTTCAAACTCTGAAACCGTTGCTATTTTAACACAGAGTTTGCGGTTGCTGATCTCTCTGCCAGTACAGAGGACCATGATTAGGTCAGGTATTGTTATTACTTACCTTTTATTTGAGTGCAACAAATCGAAATAGAGGTCCAGCCTGGCACAGTGTTAAACCGGAAACTCAGTAATTCGTACTATGCCTTTATTAACAAAACAGTCCCTTTTTGCACAAGCCAATAAAATGACAAAAAATTAATTATGACAAATACACATGTCATTTTATTTCTAAATATAAATCAGTGAGAAAACTATCTCGTTTACAGCTTGTCAGAAGGAAACTTTGTAACAAGTGGATGGGATGTCAAATCCACATACAAGCTAACCTTTTCTGTCACTCAAAAAATGTTGTTTACTATTGAATGTGATGCCACATCCAAGAATATAACCAAATTGACTGATAGCTCCAGATGTGAAATATGAACAGAAACATTTCGAACAGACCTTAGCCCAAAACTGTAATTCTCATATATTGATGCAAAAAGAAAAAAAATCCCAATAATTCACTTACAATACTGCAATATAAAGTCCTGGGAAAAAACAATTCCAGATTTGCTTTTTTAGTTCATAAACGCAGAAGAACCACTGAGATGGCTGCCGTTCTTTCACTGACTGTATTTCCTGAAGGAAGAACTATCACTGCAAAAAATACCTTCAATCTCTGTTGGGCAACTAGCATTTTAAGACAGATCCAAAAATACGTCCCTAGGTAGTGTTTAAGCTTGAAGCAGCAACCTTATGGGTGGTCACTACCATGGATTTCACATGACTGGTTTTTATTCGTATCTGTCCCTGTAGTGGGAGATTGCATTTTATTTAATCATGAGCTTTCAACGAGGTATTGTGATCATATAATAGAAAAATTAATTCTGCCACCCTTAGCTAGCATGAATTGGCGTGGCCTCACCGAAGGAAATCAACGTGAACATGGAAACCAGGAGAGGATCTGTTTGAAAATATATTAATCCGCTTTTCTTGCACAAGTAAAAATTCCTGTCAGAGAAGAGGAAGCAGATCTACACCCTTAACAGAATAGTTAAGGTGAAAGGGACAAGATGATGCATGAACGCAGTAATGTCCCTGTATTTCCAGTCCCCATACGGAGTACTCTGACATGTACACATTCGTCCATATGTATTAAACTGCATCCCTGCTCACACAGTACACACTTTGGCTCTTAGCCGCAATTGAGTGAATACTCTTTGCCATTCCGACCCAAATTGCTTTCTGATAGTTCAGTTAATCTCTAAAATATTACATCCCTTTTCCCAGACACACTGCATTAGCACACTGGGTGTGTACAGTAACTACCGAAGGCATGACTGGATTAGAATGTATCACTTCTACATTAAATTTGCTGTCTGTGGATCAGGAATACAACCTCCATTTCGGCGACTGCCCAACAGTAACCTGTCCAGTTGGGCTTGGTTCTGTTAGACAGAAGTGAGCTTCAGTTCAGTTATGTACCAGCTGGATGTATTATTGTACAACGTACTTCTAGGATTAGAGAATGTCAGGAGTGAATGGCACAGATATATTTAAGATAGCACTGTGAAGATTATACTAATAGTAATTCAACAGTTTTCAAATTTGCTGCTTTACTGCACACTCTTCCAAAAGGATTCTCTCACCTAGTCATGTCAGCTGCCCCTCTCCTTCCCCCCCTCCAGGTACCACACAATTCCCCTTTCATTGCTCTAGCTATCACTTTTCCCTGACTTCTTCACAGACCAAAACTCTGAAATGCACACTTTTAATATTCTTTTAGGAGGTCTATTTTAAATAGGGCATAACCCAGACTGAAGATAATTAATAAGTCTTTGTTCCAAATCTTATTTACATTTAGATGCTAAATAAAATAATTTTAGCCTAGAAAATGAGCCATTTGACCTTGGAGATGGACCTAGCTGACTGACCCCCAACATACTCAGTGTCCCCCAACGCTAATCTGCTTGGGTACAGCGACAGAGAGAGACAAAAGGAATGATAAGATGCCACAGTAAATATCCGCTATCAGTGACATAAACAACAACAACAAAAAAACACCAGTCCTAAAAGACTTGATTGTTATGAATATATATTAAAAGATACAGCAGTGATATTAATTATTTGGACATTTTCAGGGAAAAACAACTTGAAATTCATCTTCTGAGCTGCATATCATGCATATTAACAAAGAGATATTTGGAACTAATCTGAATATTTTGCATTTTTGCTTTAAGAATCATTTTCACATGTAAAGTTTATAATAAGAAAGACACTAACAAGCTCTTCTTTGCTTAATCATCTAGAACGGGAGGATGCATTTGCAGCAGAACATATCCAGGGTCTTTTGTGGTAAAGAACGTCCATTTTAATAACTTTTTTTCTCTGAATTTTTAATGCACATATTGTTAAAAAACATACTTGATTTTATTAAATTCCATTATGCAAAATCTTCTGGGAGAAAACCACTAAGATGCAGAGGAACTAAATATATATGCTCCTGCATTTCTGCTTCTCTGGGCAGAATATAAAGCTGCAACCCACCCCCAGGATACCCTTTTTGAAAGGACATATCTGGCAGAGCTCCCTTTATATATATATATATATATATGTATGTATGTATGTATGTATATGTATACACACACACACACACACACAGAAGTTTGTACCCCAAAATTCAAATACTTCAGATCTTGTTGCGATAGAAATTTTACTTGAACAAATACACTGGTGAGACCCCAGCACCAGTGTCCTCTGTCTAAGGCAACATGGCATATTCTTTATCTTTCTTATACTCTCAGTCACAAAGAAATAAAAGATTTGAAATACAGATGATGTGGCTTTTGACCTATTTCTGGAAAAGTAGCTCCCCAAATACTCCCCCCACCCTGTGAAATCCTCAAAATCCACAGCTAGGAATAGATTTTAAAAACATATAGCAACACAGTAACTTCTGTTCTGCTTTCAGAAATACAGCAAAGGGTAAAATACAGACTTGTAATCAGAAATTACAGAAAATAGCACAGTTAAACATCTTCTCAGACACAAGCAACACATTAGACATCGAGAAGATCCATGAACCTGATTACAAAACTGCAAGACACCTGCATATACCACGGCCTGGTCAGTCCATTAGATTAGACATCTGTATAGCTCCATTGCCAAAATCTACAATTGTAAATCAACCACTAATTAATGGACAACATAACTTCAATGAGATTAGAAAGATATTTAGCACTTTGCAAGCAAAATTTTGGTGCTACTCAATAAGGCAATGAGAATCTGGTCTCAGTGTTTCCAAGGCATCCATTTCATATTACATATCTGATGCCTCCAGATCCTGCCTCAAGCACAGCTGTTTTAGAGAGAACCATCTGAGTTGTAATTAGATGAACACATCAGAATTTAAATTCTGCATATTTTACACTTTATTTGCCAGTTTTTAAAGGCTTATTACCTAAGAATTTTCCCAGCTACATAGCACATAGATCACTCATTTTGATGATTTATAACGTTAGTCTGGTTGCTAAGGTTCCTCAAAGGGTTTAAAAAAAGAACAACCAAAAAACCCACACAGGTGAGACATGTGGGGTGGGCTAATGCCTTCATTATGTGGACACCTCCTGTTCAATATATGGTTTTATTGACACACACTCATCATATCCTCATCATGCCTTCACTCCCTAGAGTAGCTTTTATGTAAAAAAAAGAAGTCAAACAAAGCCCTAA
Organism: Gallinago jamesoni; assembly: GCA_025769975.1. Classification (NCBI taxonomy): domain Eukaryota; kingdom Metazoa; phylum Chordata; class Aves; order Charadriiformes; family Scolopacidae; genus Gallinago; species Gallinago jamesoni. The sequence continues at coordinate 31,987,281 of JAOQGH010000062.1, read as the reverse complement.
GGATCTTGGTCTGGAAACCAACGTACTTACAAATGCTCCCACAACTGTCCTGGGCTCCCTCACTCCTCTGAAGGCAGTTCCAGGCAACAGAACTTCAGTTCTGATCTCTATGACATTTCTGTGTTAAAATGTAAAATCACCACCTCTTAAACTTCAGAGTTTAATCTTGATGCATGCCCTGTAAGTCTGCTCAAAATAGCCAGGACTTATCTACTAAGCTAATATTGCATGTGTTTGATTCACGATCGAGTTTTACAAGTTTTTGCTGTCCGTTCCTAAAACTACTATCTAAAGTACAGGTATTTCTAACAAACCCTACTCTGAAAAGGTTACTGTAAGAAACATCATTACTACACAAGTGCTGCAGAGAAAAAAAAAAAAACAATGAGAAGGGGAAGCCCAAGTAGATTCATATACAGAGAGATCAGTCTGTTTTCATAGATTCATATCAGTGGATCCAAGAACTCCGTATTCTCCAAGTCAACATAGGTAAATCACTGCTTTAAATAGATGGTGTAATTTCCCCATCCACTATTTCAGCCACTACGCTATCCTATACCACTTTTCCAGAAGAAGAAAATAGTAGAGAAACTTTGAGACTTGAAGAGGATGCCTGAATCATGACATCATTTGGGGCAACTCACTTGCCCAACTTACTCAGGACTTGGCCTAATGTTAAAAGTGAGCTTTATCTGTCACTGACCCAGACCATAATTCTGCTCAAGCTGAAACATGAATGATAGAACAGTCTGGTGGGTGCTACCACTTTCTCAATTCAGACATAATTTGTGGCAGAACCTCAAAAGACAGTAACTTACAAATGGCAACTGACTTAAGTTTAAGAACATTTTAATTTATAAAAGCTTTCCAAAAGTCATTAAGAACTCTCAGTCCTAACCAGAAGAGGGCTAAATTTAAGGCTAAAAATTTCTGCAACTATCATCAAAAAAGGAAAATATCCTCTTTACTATTTCTATTATTTTTCAGTGTAGATACTATAGAGGTTCTACAATACTGGACATGTTTGGCAGTGTTAAAAAAAAAACAACACAAAAATCACACACAAAAAAACAACAAAACAAAACAACCTAGTCACTTAGTTCTAATAAATACTTACTTGGAGATGCTTGCAATAAAATTCAGCAATGGTTTAATGGCAACTCTTCTCAGCTTTTCCTTTCATGTTTTCAACTGCAAGGTATAAAACCGGTGCTTCAGATGTTTCTAGTCATAATAAAACTTACAAAGATGCCTTCCTGCTTTGGAACTATGCAAACAGCTAAGCAGCTGGAGATATTAATTAAACCCACAAGCCTCAACACTTCATTACAAAGTTGTACAGTTTACAGCAAAAGAATGAGAAGATAAATGGAAAATAGCTTGCAAACAGCAACATGAGACTCTCCATTTTAGCAACTAAATTCCATCTTGCATTGTACATCCCTTCCAATATCCGAAGGGAGCTACAGGAGAGCTGGAGATGGACTCTTTGTCAGGAAGTGTAGTGACAGGACAAGGGTTTTAAATTGGGAGAGGGGAGATTTAGATAGGATACCAGAAAGAAATTTTTTCCTGTAAGGGTGGTGAGACACTGGAACAGGCTGTCCAGGGAAGCTGTAGATGCCCCATCCCTGGAGGGGTTCAAGGCCAGGCTGGACAGGGCTTTGACCAACCTGGTCTAGTGGGAGGTGTCCCTGCCCATGGGGGGGGGTTGGAACTCGATGATCTTCAAGGTCCCTTCCAACTCAAACTATTCTACGATTCTATGATTCCATGATTGTGAGACTGTACCATGGGATACTGAATACAGAAAATGGGGGTAGACAATCTCGCCAAGTACTCACTGGAGGCTGAGAAAAAACTGTGCTGAAGACCTCCACTACATGTTAAATGACATCCGTGAGCAATTTGCTTTACAATACTTCTCAGATACGAGAGAAAGGTGGATGCTTTGGTTGACTCAAGGAACAGCTATGGAACCCTTTTCTCCCATGCCTCCTGTCACCGCCTGGAAGTAGCTGGCTTGGCTTTGGGAAGGATGTTAAGAACAGCTGCTGACAATTCTCTCTCAAAGATTGCTCAAGATATTCTACCTTGTGCAAGCTGTCAGAGAAATTAAAGAACTTTAACCAACCTACTGCGAAGAGGAACAACAAATGCCAGACACATAAATCCAAGTTTAAAGATCAAGGGTCCCTCCTAGTTGGCAAAGCAGACACGTTACAACAGCCTAACCAGAAGGGATAAACCAGAAATGACAGAGAAATAAGGAGGGAAGGCTGAGCAACGTACCAGTTAATGAACAGAAGCAATGTAAGTGTTCCGCCACAGGTCTAAAAGCCGCCTGCTTTGATGGAACTTCTCTCATACCCACATATCTGCTTCCTAAGGAAGTGGTTTCTCTCAGTTGTCCACATAATTTGATCCCTAAAGCCCTGCCAAAGACGCAATCGCATAATCAACCCCCAGGCAACCATTTTAAAATGTCTTTTATCACTTTATTTTAAAATCTACCATTTAAGATTTTTCCAATGTTTAAAAATTTGCTTTTTATATCACAGCGTTATATAGCAAATTCATATTTTTACCGTCTCATATAGCTCCACTAAAACTTATATATGGTAACACATGCATTGTAGCACCCACGCAGCAGTGAAGTAATTCATATGTGTGCCTGACTCTGAACTGGGGATTTTAGTAGGTTTTGCATTTGCAGTTATTATTCCCTTAACTCCATCACTAAATAGAAGGAATCAGACAGACAAGTGTTCACCAAGTGAAGATCATGATTTGACATTTCTATAAGTACTTTAGTGAGTTTGCCAGCCTTTAGTGGCTTTGTTACAGAATATGATGCTATATACGTATTGAGCGAGGATGCTGAAACTCAAACTGCAGTTTATTTCAATCAATATTTCTTTTTTGAAGCCGGGAACTCTTGTGTAGTACTCATCCGACAGCCTTTGATGTGAACAGCATTAATAAATGTTGACATTTGGGCTGATTACTCTCCCTCTACAAGCAGAGACTAGTCAGACACTGACTAATCCCTTCATTCTTTCTATTTGAGTTGCTGCTGTTTCTGTCCCGCTTCCTACCACTCAGTTTTATCTGTAACTTTCAGTGCACCAAAAATACAGGATTAGAAAACCTGACACTAACAAAACGTGTGATGTTATTAAGCACCGGCAGACTCTGTAAAAACCATAACCGGAATTAATATCAGTGACATGTGTCTTTCTAACATCTATACAGTAATTCTTAAACTAGCACCATCCCACTTTCCATCCAGTGTAGATAAGTCACATGCTTTTGGGCGAGATTGTTATTTTCTCAAATGACCTGCATGTGTAATATTAAACAGGGCACTCTCCCTGAAGAAGCACAAGGAAAGGAATGTACAAAAAGAACACACTCTTACTGTTTTGAAGATTCACATACCATTCAGATTGAACCAGATATGCTGTCACTGAAATGTGTCAGCACAAGGAAAGGTTATGGCTGATCCCCTCCAATGATTCCCCTGCAATGATTCACTAGATCGTTTTTCCACTTGCAAAGCCAATCACAGCTTTTAAGTGAAGACTATATAACTTATTCCACAAGATTTCTTTTTTTTTTCTTTAGGTTATTAAACACATCAAATGCTCTCCATCCAAACATTTCTAATTCATTTTGCATTATTATTAATTATGCTCTATTATTTACCTTAAAATGTATAAACAATTTACTCAGGAAAAAAAAAGTGTATATAAAAGCCAACAAGGTCAGAATAGTAACTCAGCAAAAATCTTCTGCATTAAAAGCTGTTAGCATACAAGACAATACAATCTGCCACTTGTTGAGTTGAAAGCCAGTCATTCTATTTAGAATCCTAACCCAAATTCATAATGTGTTGCTATTCCAAAAATGGATCCTGACACTTTTTGGAGATTTTTTTATCTGAGACTATAAAATTATAATTAATAGTGAGGTAGCAATTTTAAAAAATTCAGTACTAACACAACAAAGTAATCACATACAAAACTGAATGAGGTACCAGATAATGTACTGAAATGCAAACTAACTCATTTACAGGACTTAAATATCTGTCTTTTTAAGATACATTTTAAGATATACTCCAAGTTTCTCTTGGGTCAGCAGTACTCGCTAAAGTGTTTTCAACATTTTCTTAGAGCTAACAGCCAAATATTTTTTCAGGTTGTGCTTGTTTTCTTCCCTCTTTCTTTTCTGCTTCTGCTTTACAAAGAGATATACGTTATGCTGGTACTAGCAAGCAGTGAGGACCAGTAAGAGCAGATCTGTATAACGGACCTCAATACATTCTTTTTTTTTTTGGTCTATCTCTATTCTGGTCCCATTTCTCACTGGTTCCCCCTCATTTATGGGACACTGATCCCATCAGTGCCCTCGCGAAGCACATCTACTTTTACTATTTTCAGTCTGAAAAGTTCATGTGCTTCAAGACTGCTTGCTCCATGGTATGAACCAAGGCACAAAGCAACTGGAGATGGCAGAGTTCCTGATCAGAACCCACACACGGACACAGATGCATAAACTGACACCCATTACAATGCAAGACCATGAAACCCTCTGGCCACACACGCGTTGCCTGTTGCTTTGTCTTGTCTTAGGCCAAGATACATACTTGCATTTGGATTGAACATTGATATTATTAAAATTTCAAAAATAATTATTATTATTATTACTGCTTTTATAGCATATTTTTTACACTAATAAAAGATTCCACTGCAATGATACCTCCCTCAAAAAAAAAAAAAAAAAAAAAGAGAGAAACATAGAATGCACGGAAATGGTTAATTGTGAAACCACAGGAAAAAATATTCATGCTTTAAATTATAAGCAAATATTGTAAAATGAAGTAGCACTCACAGCCGGTGCTTGCTACATTGGCACTTGCTAAGGAAAAACTACATGGAATTATATACACATTCTAGTTCCTGCAGCACTTGCAAAATCCCAAAATATGCGATACTGCATTTGGGTGGGACACACTAAAATGGAAACCAAACGGAGCTACCCCTCTCCCAGACCTGTTCTGGGCTGACCACACGCTAAATAGCACATAAAGAGACCATCAATTAGACAATACTTTCTTCTCCATTTTTCAGCACTTCCCAACATTTGCGAAAAGAAATTGTACAGAAGAGTGTCAGGCAGAGATACTGGTCAGTCAGTCTAACTTAATATCAAAGAGCATCCACAGTTGTGTTTACAGTTATTCTGCCACGTCCTAACATATGATGACCCCATGACTTTCTCATCCCTTCCACTCCATACCATCTGTCTTACACACACTCTTGCCATTCTCCAGTGATTCATAGTTCAAAAGCTTCAAGGCTGAGCCAGAAATTGTATCTTTGTGTTTAACTGTCCTTCATGGAGCCATAATATCGTGTTGCCGTTAGTTCTAAAACTTAGTTACATGCTGTGTGAAGAAGTACGCCTTTTATTTGTTTTGATCATGCTCCTACTAATTTCATTTTGATGTCACCAGTTGACATATTACAAGAGACAGGGAACAATCATTCCCTTTCCACCTTCCCTATATTACTCTTGATATCACTGACCTTTTTTTCGTATCCGTCTATGCCATTTCTTTTCCAAAATGAACAGTTTTAGCCTATTTAACCATTTCTCCTATGGAAAGCATTCTGTTCCCTTGCATATTCTTGTTGCTTTCCTCTATACATTGCTAATTCAATTAAATATTTTTCAAACGAGGGCAAGAAGCACACATGGAATTAAAAAAAAAAAAAAACATGCAACATGGATTTCCAACATCACAAAAACATCTTCTGTTTTGTTCTCTACTCCTAATAGTTCCTGATGTTCTATTTGGTTTCAAGCCACTACTTAGCACTGACCAGACATACTGGAAAAAAACAAACAATTTGTAATATAAGCTCCAACATCTCGTTTCTGAATGGCAATAGCTTATACAAAGCTTCTTATTGAGTTTGTAAATTTAGAATTGTTTTTCTTCATGAATTATTTCACATTCTTCAGCTCTGAATGTCATTTACGTCCATTAGAAAGCTGTCAGTTAACTCACTTTCAGCAATGGCATGGATACCTTAGTGATGGACTGAGGCACTATTTTAGGCAGTAAAGCTCTTAGAGGTGAGCCATCTGAACATAACAGTAATGTAAACCATCACTGAACTCCTCCAGCTGTGAGCTACAACAGTGAAGAATGCAAATGAAATCATCATCTCATAGGTTGCACGAATGCTGTTGTGTAAAGCCCACGATACAGCCTTTGGGCTCAAATAGCCAACTATTTACCTGCCTATATTGCCCCCATGGAAATTACTCTGGCACAGCTGAAAGAACGTTATGGAGGTACCTGGAGTACAAAACACACTCCTTGGACTACAATAATCCTTTTCCAGAGCCTACATAGTCTCTGTGTGAACATGTTCTTCCTTCTATGCAATCAGAATTTCCCCTGTTGCACAGTGTGTCTGTTGCCTCACACCCTCTCACTGTGCTCCTGTAGGAGGTGTCTGGTTCTTTGTCCTTTAAAACCATCAATCCCTTTGGACAGCATTATTGACAATCGATCAACATTTTTACTACATGTGTAAAAACACATTCTTTAACCTTTTTCTCATGTGACCTAAAGGACCTAAAGCACAAACAGTTCACCTGACTACACTTTGCAATGCCACAGCTGCACGTTTTAACAGGTCTTAGGCCAGCTGAATATCTTTGGTGCATCTAAGTAAGATGCAGAGAAAGGGCATCAGGTCAGGCAACTCCTACCACTTCCTCCAGTAAGTTCTTTGTAACTCTAATCTTTTTAGGTGGAAACACCTACTTGGAAAGCTCTACTATCTTTCCAAAAATACTGAAGTAATTCATAAAAACTGTTATGATACAGCTTTTTAATCAGCTTAATATAGTTAATGCCAGAAACAATAGCATTATTACCACATGCAATCAGTTTACTGGAAGAGGAAAGAAACATTATCTTTCTCAGTTAGATACTGAGCTGTAAATTGGGGTTGTCATCTGCCTGGAGGTAATGAAGGCAGTCCTGATTCGATGAATGTGTACTGACCATAGAAAGCAAAAAAGCAATTGTCCTACTCTGTATAGAATAAACAAATGTAAATTCTACCAGCAAATGGCTAACAATCTGAATAAAGGCAAATGCAGAAATATCTTGCTTCTGGTCTACTGAATCTGGTAATAAGGTACAGGAGAATGTTGAGAAGAGTATCTCTTCTACCGAAAAAAGACTTCATACCATTACTTTAACCCCCAATGCAAGATGTTAACAGAGGACCTATAGTGACACTGCTTTCTTAAAGATGATATGATTTATGTTGTTCTTAGCTCACAAAATCGCTTTTCTATTTTTTACTGCAAAACAAAGAACAACAGGGAATCTTTTACTACAAGTAAATGTCAAAAGGACTGTCACCACATTTGTATAAAGCCATGATTTATTGTGGTTATTGCACAGTTGTTATGGAGATGAGTTCTGTTTTACTCTTCTGCTTGCCTTTACTAAGAACTACAGGATACGCAATTCTGTAGAAACATCCCTGAGAGAAATGCTTGCAAGAGAAAAATGTGTCAGAAATATGAAATCACCCTTCCTTCATGATGTCATAAAGAAGGCCGCAGATGCACATTCTCTGCCTATTCCCCAAAATCCCACTGGAAGATTATGTGACCTTATTGCTTTGCGCAAAAATTCAATTTATACAAGCTTGATAGAATTTTCCATGAACATTTAATTCTAATTTAAATTCAGAACAAATTTTTCAAGCGGTTTAAGAATGCTGTAAAACTCAACCTCCTTCATTTTTTTCTGACAAAATTTAAAGAACTACAGGTAGGACTTGGACCTAAGGCCCTGAAAAGTTACCTTTGGCGATTTTGTCCATTGGGAGCAAATAGCATCAGCAAAGAACACTGATAAGAATACCCTTTCCAAATTCTCAATGAATAAAGTATTATCCCATTGCTTCTGTGGCAAACATATTCCCAATTAAGAATCAAAAGTTATAAGAACGTGCTTATTAACAAAAACTAGTCCTGTGCCTACCAAGAAGGAAATAACAAGCCAAAGCTCACAAAGTTACACTAGAATTAATCAGCTCTAATGAAATCGTGGAAGTGTGTAAAAATTTATTTTAATGGGTTTACTTAATAGGTTTTATTACTGTTCTATTAAAATGTTATATTATTTTTCTTTCTGTGTTCCTCCCTTGGACTGCTTCCTTTGCAGCCTTTTCTCTTAAAAAAAAAAAAAAAAGATCTACCTGTTGTGTTTCAAATCACAAGTTGCTGGTTTTGGGGTTGGGTTTTTTATTTATGATTGTCATGAAATACATTACAATTATAGCATAATTTTATTACATTCTTTGTTTCTGGTCTTTGGACAAAAGAATCTCTGTATCTTGAAAAGTTATGCAGCTAAAACATGAATTATAGGTTCTGAGACATAAAGTCCCCATCCAACATTCACAAAAGAAACTAATAACCAAGATATCCAGAGACTATACACTTCAAAACTAACAGAACATGACCAAACTGTTAGTTTGAATCAAAGTCCTCACAGAGTTATAGTCAATGTAATCAGGTAGAAATAGCTTGTATTGTTGGCCTGTCAATATCAATTTAGACCACCCACTGGTTCTTATTTATTTTTTATCATTGATTCTGCATCTTTCCTGCCAGTATCATACAGCTAAATTCCTTCTAATATGACAAGGCCGTAAGGATTTATAGACATTTCTCAAACTGTAACAAATTGCTATTCTTGTTAGGGTTCCAGCTACAATCCCCACTGGAAAAATGTTATGAAGGAGATACTATCAAAGTGATCCCTGGCTGCTGATGCAGAAATGAAGACAAGTCATTTTTAGTTAAAATCAAAAAGGGCAGAAATCATAGCAGAGTGAGGGAATTTATTAAGTTACAGTCATTTATCAGAAAAAAAAAAGAAAATTAATTAAAAACCCATAACAGTGTTGAAAAGTTTAGAAGGTCTGAAAATCCTTAGTTAGAAACTGCAGCTAAGAATCCCTACCTATTCATTAAAAATATACATCTGAGATCATCTTATAAGCAATGTTTGGCTTTTTTCTCCAGCTATCAGGTCACATGGAATCATAAGATAAAATTTATAAACTAAAATAATTTAGCATTCCAAGGCCAACAGAGATTTCTGCCAGTTAGCAAATTAGCAACTGACTTCTGTCTGTGAAATATTAAGGAAAAGAGAGGATTGTTTCCTTTGTCTTTTTTTTTTTTAGGTTTTCACTGAAAAAAAAAAAAATCCTTTTTCCACTCTTACAAATAATAAAAAAATGATGTCCGATTTTAATTTTAACAACAGGAGCTGCTGTTTGCTAAAAGCAAGAAATCAGTAAAGTGTGAAAAGCTTGAAAATCTACTCTGACATGGACATGCTCAGAATTGGTATAAGTAACAAACACAGCTTTGGGGTTTTTCTCTTTGTGCAAGAAACCAAATGATCTGAGACCCAATGGAGTTAACTGTGGCTCAATGGCCCCAATCAGAGGCTTGGACAATGAAATCCAAACAGAAGAGAAATATGGAGGAAATCTCCAGAGGGATCCACTGGGGACACTTACTACAAGCATCTTTGTAAAAAGCCTGTGTTTGACACCAAGAAGAAATATGAAACAGAGCAAAACTCTGCATCCACAAGAACAGGGCCTTTCGTACATTGCTTTCTACATTTCCTTTCGTACTCAATGTGCTGCCAAAGATCCTCCCGGTTCCTTGGAAAGGCAGAGGTGACTAAATATAACTGTCTAGAATGCTTTAGCAACAGAGAAAAATGATACACTGCAAAGCCTCAGAGAGGTTTCTTACCTCTCATCACTCAGTTTCAAACAAACTCCGAAATAGGGAAAGACAGTCAAAGTCCGTCCTAGAAGAAGCGAGATCTTTCCCTCTTGGGGAAAAGTTTATGGAGGTTGAATTGTCCCTCTGAGGAATTAAGGGGGTAGACACACACACAACCAAAACCACCCAACACATTCTTCCCTGTAGAGTTCACCAGTTTTTATTTCTTTGGAGTGGACAATAAGGTTAAACACCTAAGGTTATAAAGAACAAAACATATTCATTGCCGTTACAACAAACATATCATGGGAAATCTCATAATTACAGCTTAATAAAGCTGGCCTGCAGAAATCAGGAGGAAATCACTTCCTTCCTCTAACTCCTTTCATAACTAACAAAGTGAAATTTAGGAGTTGAATAAACTTATCTTCTTTACTCACTTAAAATCAAGAGCAGTAGAGTTGTAGTCCAAGTTGGATGAATTTCTAAAGGACTTAAGAGAGACACTATGCAAAACCAAGACTGGTGGACACTTACAAGAGGTTCCCTGCCTCTGACCTCATCATTTCCCCAATTACTTTTCTGTATCTTTCCCTCTACATTTGTCCAGCTCTGCTTGTCATTTCAACACATTTTCTTCTACCTTTTCTCCCCTGAATCCGGTTTTCTCCGCATGCTATTTTCTCAACATGAAATTGAACAATTTGTTAGCCAGACAAAATCCTTGAAAAAATATTTGTTTCCTCATCATAAGAAGCTCATCAGAGACTGTATTTGTCATGTATTGCCCCTTACACTGGTTCACATCGCTATGGCATGAAGTCTAGCACAAGGATTTGTCTGTAGAATTAATCTCTCATTTTTAAATCATCCTCACTTTCTAGAATGCTGTGAGGAAAATGAGAAAGAGGGAAGAGAATAATTAGTTTACTGATAAAAGCATTTATGTTATTTGCTTCTCCATGTAGCACTGTAAGCATAACCAACTACCCAAGCAGCAGTTCAGGCCTCCATCACACAGAGTACGATTGAACACTGCCACAGAAGCGCAATATTTCAATACAAGGATAGAACAGGCACATGAATCAAAACCTCACCAAGATAATGGGTGGCAGAGATCAGATAATATATAAGTACTGGTTTTAGCCCATCAGTAATAAAAATGTAGCTTGTCACATGCCTCATTGTGACCAGAATGTATGGAAAGCATATACTGACTTCTTAGGTGAAGGCTTTCTCAAATTAAAAGGAATATCATAGAGTGTAAAAGGACTAGTGACAGAATTAAGGAATTAAGCAATTTGTCTTAATACCTTTAAAATGAAAATGGAAAAGAGCATCTTGTATTACAGATCAGATTAGAAAAAGAGCAGCAGCAATCATGAAAAGCAAGGACAAGAAGTTTATTTTTAATAAGGGACTTAAATGAGGATGTGACAGTCAGAGCAGTGAGTCAGGAAGATGCTATTAACAGCAGTATTACAGAGGGAACAGAAGACAGAAAAAGGAGACGAAAAAATGGTCTGAGAAGAGATCACAGCTGCTGAGTGTAGAAACAATCAGTTTATAGATTAGAGTTTGGAAAAGCTTAAACACTACATGGGGAGCTTGAAATAGAAGGCTGGACTGAGATGCAGAAAGAGTAGTTATAGCCACCTCAAAGCTCATGCAAAGGAGAAATGGGGTGAGAAAAGCCTGCAAGAAAAAAGAAAAAATCAAGTACAAAATAAGAATTAAGAGACTGATAAACCTTGGAGAGATTTTACTATACAGATCCAGTCTGTTACACAGACACATCACTCCATTTTTCTGTTATCTCCTTCACTACAGCTTTCAAAATTGAAAACCCTCATTCAAGATACCATTTTAGACTGAACACATCACACCTCAGCCTGTATTTTCATCCTTCATTACACTGTGCTTGCAAGGTAGAATTGTGGTAACAGATATTTATTTATCTCTGCGACCACTAAATATTTCTGCTTTTCATCAAAAACTTCAGAACTGCAATCAACAGAACTGTTTGGTGCTATTTATATAAATGGCACTACTGTGCACTGCCTCTTACAGTGAGGTTTGAGCTTCCTGCTTGACATTAGTATCAAGGGCAAGTTACTGTATCAGTTTGCTCAGGAAACTGCAAAAGTTATAGTCATTAACATGGTGTACTGAACACTTCAGAGCAACCTAGTAAAAAATCACTTTGAACTCATAGAATTCTTAGAAGACTACACAACATTTCCCACAAAAAACTCTGCTGTGAAAGAGACAAAACTATACAAGTTCAGTTTCAATTTCCCCACCAGCACTCAAAATCTCAGCCCTCTTTTGATGTAGGACAACATGAAACCAGATCTAGCCATTTAACAGAAATTAATGAGACAGGGATAAGACAAACCTAATAGAAAATCACAGAATCATAGAATGGTTAGAGTTGGAAAGGACCTTAAAGAGCATCAGGGTCCACCCCCCCTGCTGTGGGCAGGGACACCTCCCAGTAGACCAGGTTTCTCAACAATCAAACACTCAAAGTTGTACAAAAACATACAACTAAATAGAGTGTGAGGGGTAAATAAGGTCCACTGAGATACTTTAAACAATTTAAAACAAAACTGCTTTAATTATTTCTCCTCTCCTCCTAGTTTTTCTTTTCAGTTTGCCTTATTTTACTTAACTTGACTTTTATTTTAAAGAAAAATGAAGGAGTCAGGACATGATCTCCAACCATATTTAGAAATAACTTGCAACATAAAAATGTAAAAAATTATATAGAGAGAGCCAGGAGATTTGGCATTAGAACAATTTCTTGTTCATTTCGTTGCCTACTCTTTCCTCTAAATGACCTAATAATGTCTCTATATGAAGGTCTTCTGAGCCATTTGAAGAGGTAGCAAGATATCACATTTCAAGTTTTGAAGCTCTGCTGAATGTATGAGTGAATGTATGAGATGGGTATTTGTAAAAGGTGAAAAACGGTGCAAATGGAAAAAAGTGACATGTAATCAAAGATTTAAAGGTCAAGAAAATTAAATCCAACTGAGATGAACAGAACCATGATTTTAGGCTTATCCAACATTATCGCTTAAAGGGAAACCCACAGAGAAGGTGTATGGCTACACGTGCCCTAGCACATATTTAAAGTGAGTGAGCAGTTGCTTCACTCAACAGCCATTTCCACACTATAGCTGTAGCATACAACCACATAAGCGTGTGGTCCTGCTTCAGACCAGCTACAGTCTGATGCTATTGATCGACATTCCCTTAGCAGAGCGAATATATTTAGGTATGTTCTCAGAACAACTCTTCTGGCTTAGTTTCATTTGAAAATAAAGAGTTCAGTTTGTGCTCTCTAAGACCACTTCATGGTGCATCCTACAAGTCAGTAAATGGGGGCTATTAAGTCCTCCTAATGTACACGCATGGCAAGTGTAGTTGCATGATTGCCTAATCCCACTGTAAAAGTTCTCTCATAAAACCTTACAAAAGCTTGAAAACTGAAATTAAGAAACAACTGTAAAATACTAATTGAAAAGCAAGAGACCAGCAAAATGTCTTTAACATAATAAGCAATCTGTAGACATAAGCAGAAGGGAACACACCAAATGCGAAACAAGACTTATCAGGCTTAAATCTCAGGAGTCCTTCAGTGAAAATAAACTGTACTGTGAATGCCATCCTCAGCACCCATCTTCTAAAACAAGATTCTTAGACCTTCTTTAACTTTGAGAGCTTAAGCAACTGAACTGAACTGCTGCCTTGCAGCACCTTGCAGCTATCACTTGTTCTAACGCAGAGGACATTCCCTGTTTATTTGTGACTGTGAAACACCATTGCGAATCATACAATCATTCCAACACATCAGGGCTATGAGGTCACAAGGGATCGCTTCCCATGCATCACTTTTCTAATTTTATTTTAGTACAGATAAGGTTTTTTAAATGAATTCTGTAAGGCTGGTTAGCTCCTAGGTTTGAAGCACACACAAGTCAGTTTAAGTCCGTGCCTTTATTTTGGTCAAAAGTCTCTCAAATCGTCAAATGACCATCATTACTCACTGCCATATCACCCACTTATATTTTGTCTAACCTCAATATTCAGACAGAAAATGAATAAGACCTTTAAGATTCTATCATGCAGAATGTAGGAAAAAAAAATAATAAAAGAAGATGAGAATGAAAAGAATAGAATGCTCCATTTTTTTCCTTGAAACTGCCTTGTGAATAATACATCAGGGAAGGTCAGGAAAACCTATACTTTGAATATTTTTGAACATGCCAGTGGTTTCAGTGGACATTTTCTTTGTGATTCTTCAGCTTTACTTATCAGAGTAGTAATTTGTGAGCTCTGTTCTTTACATTCTTAGACCTTTCATGCAGGAGGATTCACTATCACCTCTGAAAGAAATGTGCAGCGTCTAATTACGCCACTGTGCAGAATGAAAGAACTTAGGAGAAAAACTCTGAAATTTCTTTTAGCAGACATTGGAAATAAAAGCTGACAAAACATTTCAATTTTTAATGGCCATTCTTTCTAATGGAAATTTTTATTAAAATATGACAGCCATGTGAAAAGGGATGTGTTTTAAGTCATAAATGCTCAGAAGTGACAAAAAAATACAGTTAACCTTTACTTTAATCCATAAAACCTTCAAGAGAGGGAACTATTAAACTTTCATAAAAGTGACTTCAAAATGGCAAGTTCAAAATCAATTTTCTCTTTCTCCACAACTCTCAACCACAGTAAAATCAGTACTGAAAAAACCCCACATTTAGTTTGCAAATGGTTATTTTGTAAACATTTTTAATAGTATGTCCCAATATCATCATTGTGTTAGAAGAAATGAGTAAAAACAGTTTACTTCATGTACAGAATTCTGACCTCAATGCAAGAAAATTGAAAGTAAATACTGCATTTCTGGTGAATTTATGTATGAACTATGATTGCACTTTTTATAAAGGAGGAAAAAAGTACAGGTCATCACAGTTTATTCAAAAGTGTGTCTTCCTCAAAATACATGTTTTATGAATGCAAAAAATTAATAATAAAAGAACAAGAAAAACAGACTGAGACTAGAGTAGCAGTACCAAGCTGAAGTAGACAAATACTTTGCTGGGGAGGGGGGTGTTCTTTAGTATGGATTCAATGAAATTATAAATGTCATCTTCCTTTGTGTATTGAGGAAGCCAGTCTATTTATTCCAGTTTTATACATTAAAAAAGAGAATAAAAGTTAAAGAAGATAACATTTTTGTCTACATCAAAGGGGGGAAAAATTGATCCTTAGGTAACAAATAGACTTCCTTAAATAAGCTATTACGTACAGCATTTAGAGCTGTTTGATAATGTTTTAAATGACCTTCCAGTTAATAGCTCTTTGAAAGGATTACCACATAAGTATTTCTTAGGCTGACCTATACCCTAAGAAGGAAAAAATGCATTTATTTAGAGTAGCAGGAGCTGTCAATGGCTAAAGTCATTATTACTTAGTAAAATAACACAGATGCTATATAAACAGCTTAGAATATAATAATATACCAATAGCCAAAGAGTGTCCTCCTATGCTGAAGAGGAGGTACTCGAGTGAGGCTGGGCAATACCATTTCTTTCCTTATCATAATTTTAAAATTAAAGATGATAGAACTGCAGTGATTTATTCTGATCCTAACAGACATTGCAATTATTATAATAAAGATAACAGGGTATAGTTAGCTGAAAATAATTAATCAAACCTAAGTTATTAATAGAGTTAGTTTAACAGGACAAGAGAAATGTTAGTTGCTACTGTTTATACAGTAAATCCTTATTCTGGGTATTATGGCAATGGGACTAAATAAAGGTACTTTGCACGTGTAATGGCAGAAAAATACAAACTTGACTAAAATAAATCACATTTTTAACACAGTAGTTCTTTCAACTGAGGCTCTGGTTGATACATGTGACAGCCCCGTATGCCTTCACCCTGACTTACTGGTATTTGGAACAGCTTGTAACATTCCCATTTTGTCTGTGAAAAGACATTTTAATTGAAAAATCATTTACCCATAAAATTATCACCATCAATTTACATTCTACAAAGGGACTGCATTATGACCATAAAACAATTTGTAAGTGGATTCATTCTACCCACTAAATCACTTTACATTATTCTGTGAACAGAATGATTAAAGCAGGTTAGCATTTTGCTGGCAAAGTAATTATGTTGTTATGCATTTCAGCCACAAAGATACTTATAACATTTAGTTCATTTATCTTGTTGACAGAACATCTATACTAAATAGGCAGAATACATTTTATTTACCTGATGCAATTCATTTAATTCACAAAATGCTTTCCACAATATACTTAGTTTTTGTCACAAGGATAGCTATATCTATTTATTTAGTTAGTTTTCCTGCAGAACAAATATACTCTTGCATGTAAGTAATGATCAGAATTTGTGAGTTTTAAGAAAAAGTGGAAATTAATTATCTAGTAGAAGCAGGTCAGGTACATAGAAGTTTAGATGAGGGAAAATCGACACAGTATAAACCGGTATAACTGTCTTCTCTTTGGGACTAAATTGCTCTTATTAATGAGTTAGAAAAGGAGAATGATAACTCAGTACTGAGGGTAACAGCCATGGTGTTTATCGTAACACACAATCAGAATGAAAGCTTGGTAGCTGGCTTGCTCTCAGCAGTGACCAATACTGACCTTATGAGTCACTCCCTAACAAGCAGTGAGCCGTGTGTAGATGCATCGCAACCCACAAGACTTTGGCTGAAAGCTACCTTTTCTCATTGCAGAGAACACCCAACCAACCAGTGCACATTGACTCACGTAAAGTCCTCCTGTAGTTTCACCTGTTACTTGTGAGTTTGCTCCCAGTCCCAAATTCTGGACTGTGATTAGTATCCAGCTCCCGGTATTTGATCATCGTTGTATGCATTCCCACTTGACAACACACAAACACGAAGATAATGGCTATAATAATTAATAAACAGCACTGGTAATTTTACATCTCTAACATGACTAGGGGAAAATATCCTTGTCCTGCAACTAAAAGGATCTCTGTTGGATGATACAGTTCAACCTACTGCAAGTAAGCTAATTACGTTGTCTGCACTGGAAAATACATGCCCATATGTAAGTTTGGAAACTTAAATCTCAGTTCCTCAGCCTGTGAGGATTTCAAGTCCATTTGCAGGAATTACACTGGTGTAAAAATAACAGGAAGAGACAGTATGAAACCTGAAACCACCCAAAAGATCCACTTCTTCCACGTTCTGTAATTTCAAGGTAGAAACAGTGAAATGGCTGGCTCAGATTTCTAAATATGCTAAGAATGCCAAACTTTTAAAGAAATAGCCAGAAAGAAAAACTTATTTACTGGAAAGCCAACTAATTCCAAGATTCACAATTTTATTGCAGTTTTCAGCTCAAGAAGAACACTACCAAACAAGTACATAGATCTGACAATTACCTTTTACAAAGGAAATGTACCTGCTTTTTTATACTTGAAAACTCAAAAATCAGCACAGACACATCTCTGAATAAATCCAACTACTTAAAAGGAGGTGAAAAAACATTCAAATCTCCCTAAAACTACACTCAGAGCTTGCATTACGGATTCAAACAAAGGCGACATCATGCATTTGTTGACAAATACTGCTTACTGCCTTCAGCAATGACTTGGACAGTGGGACAGAGTGCACCCTCAGCAAGTTTGTGGATGACACCAAGCTGAGTGGTGTGGTTGACACCTCTGAGGGACAGGATGCCATCCAGAGGGACCTGGATAAGCCTGAGAAGTGGGGACGTGTGAACCTCATGAGGTACAACAAGTACCGTGATACAATTGGTCAGGTTTGTGAACAGGCACAGGCTTATAGTTATATTTTCTTCTCTTTCATAGAAAGGCTGCAAGTTTTAAACAGAATACCAACTCTCAGGGACCAGTTAAGACCACAGCTGACACAAATACCAAATCTAAATAGATACAGAAGCTGAATCATTCTTTCCAATGCAGAAATTCCCTCTCCAGAGGGAAACTAAAGTGCACCACTATTAGCATGAGAAAAAGAAACATGCCTGAATTGTGTCTCATTCCATTATAAAGGTATAGTAAATCCATTTTCTTCTCCAATTGAGTATTCATCCAATAACATTTAAAATTATTATTTGCTCTGAAAATATGAAAGCTCACTAATTTTTATTTTACATGAAAATTTCATGGTCATATCAACAATTCTAAAAGCACTCCCTTTATTGTAAAAATTGCACCTGCTTTGTAGTTAAATTGCAAATAACACATGGAAAAAACATACATAATGCTTCCCAGTGGACAAATACAAGTACAAAAAAATCCATCTCTAAGTATTTCATTCCAGTGAAGGACAGCCATACTGATAACAACGGAGATTCCACACGCAAAAAAGGTGGCTCTTATGTGGGAACCTTTCTATTATTCAACCAAACTTCCCACACATGTAGCAAAGGATGCTGCCTAAGTTTTCCGTCTTTCTGACTTCCCTTGACTACACATGACTGCTTTGGCTAATGAAATGCCACGACTGAGTAGATTCCATTCTATCTGCCCTTTCTGATGGCACAGTAAAGCATTCAGGCCAACTGCTGAGCCACGTGTAGGCCATGAATCCTGTTGTCGACATTATATTTTTAAGTAGCTATTGTCATTATCTTAAATCCTCACATAAAATAATACCATTAATTGCAAGCAGAGAACTTAAAAAAGCAATTTCTCCAGAAAACATGATGTCAAAATCTGATTATTTAAGTATCTATGCGTACTAATTTGACAGCCATAGCATTCATACAAGCTTCCTTCTACCACGATTAAATATAACTTACATTTAACAAACAGAAATAGACAAAAAAACATGGAAAAGATCTCCACACATACACCCTTTCATGACTCTCTTACACCATAAGTGAGCTCTTGACTTGATAGAAAAAAAAAAAAAAAAAGGCAGCAAAGAAAGCCAACAGGATTCTGGGTTGCATCAAGGGTATCAGCAGCAGAGATAAAGAAGTCATTATCCCACTCTACTCCACGCCTGTCAGGCCACACCTGGAATACTGTGTTCAGTTTTGGTCTCCACTATTCAAAAAAGATGTGGACAGGCTGGAGAGGGTCCAGAGAAAGGCCACCAAGATGATCAAAGGGCTGGGAAGCCTGCCATGTGAGGAAAGGCTGAGAGAATTGGGTTTGTTCCGCCTTGACAAAAAAAAGTCTTAGGAGAGACCCTATCACCACATTCCAGTATTTAAAGGGTGGCTGCAAAGAAGATGGAGACTCCCTTTTTACAAGGAGTCACATGGAAAAGACAGCGTAATGGGTACAAGTTACTCCAAGGGAGATTCCAATTGGACCCAAGAGGAAATTTTTTCACAATGAGAACAATCAGCCATTGGAATAATGTCCCAGGGAAGGGGTAGATTCCCCAACATTGGACACTTTTAAGATTCAGCTGGACAGGGTGCTGGGCCATCCTGTCTAGACTGTTCTTTTGCCAAGAAAGGCTGGACCACATACTCCTTGAGGTCCCTTCTGACCAGGTATTCTATGATTCATGATTCTATGATGTTTCGATGAAGAAGCATGCACCAATAGCTAGGTGGGCATAATAGAATGTTTTTATTTGATGTTCAACTCATTTTTTTCAATCTGAAGAAATTGTGCTTGTAGCTATACCATTCCTGTTAAAAGAACTCACAAATGGGTTTCATTCCAAAACTGTACCACTTTTATAAACTGACAGCAGCATTACAGCTCTCCAAACACACTCCATTCTCATTAAATGACTAATCTAAAACCAATCAACCAAAACACACAGAATAACTGCACAGAATACAAATGTTTTACTCCCAAAGTGGAATTCAAATTGAAGTAAACCACAGTTATATCTCAGATCTGAGTGACCACGCTTCAAAAATAATTTACTACAAAAAACAATAGCTAGAAAAATTTAGTATTTTTCTTAGTAGGATCAGCAATCAATTACCCAGGTAAATGATTAATACACTTACGAAAGCTGGAAAAAACCTCTTTACAGTGAGGGTGACAGAGCACTGGAACAGGCTGCCAAGAGAGGTTGTGGAGTCCCCTTCTCTGGAGCTTTTCAAGACCCGCCTGGATGCAGTCCTGAGTGCTCTGGGCAATCCTGCTTTAGCAGGGGAGTTGGACTAGATGCACTCTGTCTAATCCATGAATCTGTGAATTTCAACAACATTATATAAGCAATAATCCATAGACAGTTAACAAATTTCTAAAAATACTGGAATAAATAGAGTTTATAAAAATAAGTGTCAATATTGAAAAACTAAAATTATTTTTACTTTGAGGGATATTGTTTGAAGTCAAAGTTTATGTTATTCCTAATATAGTACATATAGTACTATGTGGTGTAGTTATCCTTAGAAACTGGTTGAACACAAAACATGTACATTATCTTGCTCACCAAATTTGACCAGATAATCATTACTTTAAGTATTATTTCTTTCTCTATTCTTTGGTACCTATTTGAACTGTTCTTTCCTGAGATTCAATATAATACATCTGCCTACCATCTGCTGTAAAATGTGAATAAATCATACCCACTCATAAGTTCCAGCAAACTTCCAGCTTAAAACAAGCAACTCAAGCATTTCCTTTGCTTGGCTGATATTTGCAGGCTACATGGCAGATTCAGAGACAGCACAAGCAGTGACAAGAGTGATGCTGTATAAATTCGACACAAAAGGTCCTGGTCCTTGGAAGAAAAGATGACAACATCCATCCTTCCCTTACTGTCTCCACAGCATGCAGGATCAGAGAGAAGAAGGATAAATTAAAGCCATCTTAACTGCCACTCCCCCTAATACTGCCCACTGACTCACTCTTTCCATTATACTGTGAGTCCTTCTGCCCCCCGACATTTTTGCAGTGAGTCAAACTGGTAAACCAGCTGAAAGATACTATAGTTGTGTATTCCTTTGCACACAAGTACAAAGCCACATAAATTGAGAAAATTAATTGTCTTACAGTCTACTAGGGTTCTAAACGTGAACTGTAATTGGAGGGGTGGGTGGGGTGAGTGGATTTTGTTGTTTGTTTTTTTCTTTTAAACAAGCAGAACAGATTGGGATTGTCTGCAGCATGTACCAAGATTCTTCTAGTTCCATCATTCTCAGTTCCCAGTCTGATTGCTAGCAGTACGCCACCTCGACAGCTCTCCAGCTGTCCAAGGAGACTAAAATTATGACAACACTCAGAAACTGAAAGTTAAGCCATTAGAAAAAGAGAACCAGAGACTGTCTAAGAACTAGAGAAAGGAAAAAGGAAAGGAAATAAATTAACACAGGTGCCTACGAGTCACAAAAGCATGGCAAACATACGACTTTTACATCCACCTATTTATTTCATTCCATCTGAAAAACAGTGGAAAACAGAGTACCTAGACATTATTGTAAAAGTTTTTATTAGTACCTTCAGTCATCTCTCAATATGTTGAAAAAATGTGCTGTGTTGCTCTGGCTTTTATTAAGATGCCTACTCCTAGGTGGGCATTTGAAAAGCAAGCAATTTGGAAAGTGTACTCTGTGAAAGGTTTCTATCTTTATTTTGCTCATATGAGAACTATCTAAAATTCTAATAAAACCTCTATCCATTGCAAACTGAACCTTCTTATAAGGTTTCTTTAAAGCACTCTAAGTTGTTTAAAACACATCACTGACTGTGACAAGAGCCAATTCAGTATCTAAGCAGACCGGTTTGGGTTTTTATTGGTTTTAAAGCACAGGACATCCAAGTTCAAAATCCATTAACCAGCTGCAGAAAGGGTAACAAAAAGAAGTATTTAGCCACCAGTAATTCTAGTGTCTAAAAAAAAAAAATAATAATATGGTATTGTCTCCCACATTCTGCATAGTCAACCCTGGTGCCTATTTTAAGTGCCATAGTTCACTGGGAGTAAAAGACCTGGGATCCTCTGCTTCATAACCGTTAACGGTTACCAGTCCAGCCAAAACCAAAGACAGAAGAATAAACTACGTAATGTATCAAGACCCTCCATTCTGTCACCCAAATCATCTTAGTAAATCACCCATGAAAGCCTATGAGACTGCTGTGCTGGGAAAACCTCTGACTCTTTTACATAAGGTTGTTCAGACAACAGAAAACGCAAGTTTTGTTTAGAAGAAATATTATACTAAGAGCATGGGACAAACTGATCCTTCCACTGGTCTGGGCACCCACCCAGTATCACAAGTCCCAAAAGAGTATGGAATCCAGTAATTTGAGGGGTGCAGAATCCAGGCAGGGATATAGAGACGTACAGAATTAAAACTTTCACAAAACTCAATTGTTATTTTCCAAACATGCATGTTTAGGCTTTCCCCCTACCCCTCCCTGCCCCATGTTAAAGTTCAATTTAAGGTTTTAAACTTCCCAGAATTATACTTGTAATCACGATTATAATACAGCCTATGAGACTAATACAAAAAGCTTTAAAATTTTAAGCAAAACTTAATTAAATGTGCACATATATTTTTGAAGATTTTGAAGATCCTGTTTTTTCATCTGAATATTTATCTTAACAAAATAAATCACATTACAATTTTGGGGCATAAAATTAAGTTTGCCTTTGGAGAACTTTCAATGGACTGCTCTTTTGATGTCCTTATTGATGATTCCCTTTTTTCAGAATTGTATGTTCACAGCTGGTTCATTTGAGCAAAGCTACATAAAGTTTTTAGAAAGATTTTGATACTCTGCATTTATTTGGGGGGAAAAATAAAAAAAAAAAATTGAAAACTTAAGGGAAGGCTACTTCAATTCTCCCTTTATTTTAAAAGTTGAATCTGAAGTTCTCTCATTCTGCTGCTGACTTGCTGTAGAAACTTCCTTGCACAATTCCTTTTAGAACTCTATTTCTCCATGTATTTAGTGGGGGCCATAAATGACATTTGTCTTCAGTATTAAATCATTTTGAAATACACAAAGTATACACTGAATGACAAAAAAGGATTTATAAATAACACCAAGACATAAGCTACATAAATAAATGCATAAGTTTTTTGTCACTAACATTTCTTTCTCAGAAACGTACAGTTGCATGGATCTAATTTTTCAAAATATTTCAAGATGCTCCACAGACACAATCCGTAGTTTTATATTTGTCTTGCAAATGAACAGCTCATCATATATTCCTATGTTATAATTTATCTTAAATTGTCCTGTGACTGCAATGAGCAGCTCCAAACATTTGTCGTCATGAAAATCTTAACTGCCTCTTTGTAAATGTTACAGAAACATTGCAAAGAAAGACAAAATTGACAAGCAGAAATTTTAGTTTTCTCCATCACATCTGTTATGTTTTAACAATTCTACTCAATAGACCTTCCTATATCTGACTAGTTTTTTAAAATAATACTATTAGCACTTCCTTTATGAAAGCTTTTAGTTAACATATAGACACTCAGTTGATGTAAAGTATCTAATCTCTCATGAAATCAGTGGAGCAAGACTAATTCATATCACCGAAAAAATACAACCTTTTCAATGTTTCATTGTTTCAAAACAATGTAAGCACTGTTCTTGGTATGTCATAATCCAAGTGTCATCCAACAAAATATACTGGTAGAATGTATGTGTTTCTATATAGTTTTATAGATCAAGAAGGCCAATATCAAACAATCTAGTCATAATATATACACGCATATTCTTATATCACTGGTACAGTTTTTGCTTTGGAAGAAATGTATTTTATTTAAATAATAAGGGAAGGGGAGTATCAAGCCATGCCCTCAAACACTAAATACAGAAATATAGAGAAGTACAGCATAGGATACTTTCATGTACGTGCTCAAGAACATCCTAAATGCTAAATCACATTCTTCTCAAAAAATAACCTGGAGCTTATTCATTTAATCTGTTATTTAATTACGAGTAAGACAGTGTTAGAGCTATGAAAAGCATAAATACACTTGGAGGCCTTAACAGGTAAATACAATTATATACTGTAATAAAACCTAGCACCGATCTTTTCAGCCAGTGATTCAGAGCACTCAGATATGCTTCTGGAGGAGCATAAACAATGCAAAAACCTATAATTGCAATGTCAGTCATGGTGTCCATACAGAATACCAAGTACAAAATCATATCTATCTTGATTTATGTCCATGGGTCTTTGGCAAAATAAAAAACTACAAACCCAACTGCAGAAGCACAGTGTCCTCTGCTGGGGAAACTGACTTAGATTTCTTACCTGAACATAAAGAGGGGGGGAAACCTATGACTTATAACCAAAACTGAGCTCGTTCAATCAATCATTGTTGCAAAAATCCCATTTTTCACAACACACATAAAATAGCAGGAGACAGAACACCATCCTGGAGATACTGCTTCGGTGACTTCTAACAACTCTGACTTGATTAATAGCTCAATAGCCATTACTTATATAATTCACCATAAGCGATCTTAAAATACTTTACTTTTTCATGCATGCTGTCATTATTGAAAATGACCAATTGAATCATTCGTCACAGCAAACTAAAAGGGCTCTGAGCACAAGTGTTCTTAATCTTTTTTCTTTTCCTTTTTTCTAAGATTAGAATTCAACTACAAAATGTGCCATCTGTTATTTAGAACAGAACAAGGACTGCAGCATAAGTCAATAGCAGTCTTCAGTTACTGGATGTGATCAATTTGACTATACCTGAAGAAGCTGCAGCTTTCTCTTCTAGGGAAATAAATAAGGTATCTCGTTCTAAACTGAGGTACAAAGAAAAAACCTGCACCTACCCTGTGCGAATTCTCTCTTGGCAACAGTCAACAGTGCAAGGGTGTAAACTTAACAAAATAGCGTTCAAATATCAGAAGCATCTCTCCAATTTGAATGGCATTTACATCTGAATGTTAATTAATAGCGTTTGAGGCAGGAAAATGAACAAATGCATGGAAAAATAATAAAGTAACAGAAGCATCAACCATTAACCACAACCTGTAACAAACAACAGCTTTTGCATGTAAATGAATTCACAGGTCACACCCCTTACACATTGCTTTTGTATTTCGCAACAAGATCAATAAAAACGAGCTCTCTTTCAAACGGCAGATGTCTTATTTGCACAGAAATATTCCTTTATATTTAAACCAGCTGAAACAGTTAACTTTTTTTGCTTAGTTAACCACCATAACGCTGAAGTAACCTCACAGCAGTGACATAATGCCTTCATGGATATAATATATAGAATCATAGAATCATAGAATCATCTGGGCCGGAAGGGACCTCCAAAGGCCATCTAGTCCGACCCCCCTGC
>JAOQGH010000062.1:31937233-31962027 GCA_025769975.1 Gallinago jamesoni | reverse complement strand
GAACAGACTCTCCCCAGCTTTCCTGTAGGCCCCTCTCAGGTACTGGAAGGCCGCTATTAGATCTCCCCGGAGCCTCCGCTTCTCCAGGCTGTGTTCCACCTGTTCACTACTGATGCAGGGCAAACATCTTTATTTTAGTTTGCTCTCTTAAAAGCCCCAACATGCGCTGACAATAAAAACTGAGCACATACACAAGAGAGAAAAAAATAATCTCTTAGTAAAAAGGAATATGGACACAACAGAAACAGAACGGGAATATGGACACAACACAAACACAACATCAGCTTGACTGATCTGAAACACGGAAGAAGTGGGTATGGCTACCAACGATGTAAAAGCAGGCAAAATAAATTGTCTAATTATATATTAAGTTGTATGCCTAAAAATGCCGCCTGCTGTTCAGTTAAAACAGGCAAGAACTGTCTCTCTTCAGGACAGGCTGGTAATGCTTAAAAGCCTTCAACTGTAGTAAAAAAAAAAAAAAATCATATGAACCTTTCACTTTAATATCGAGTGACCAATGGATGAAACAAAGAGACTCAAAAGTTTGGCAACTTGATCTCCCTGGCAAAATACATTCTGCTCCAGCTGTTCCATTTTGTAGAAATCTTGCAAATATCTTCTTTTTTGGAGCTCTTTAATGAGCTTGTGGAAATTATAACCTAGGCTTTTGTATTTAGTTAAATTAGTAACTCAGCATCTTCTTTTAAACCATCGTAGTCTGTTTGGCTGTATGCGAACAGTAACTGAAAGACTAAAAGTTGTCAGTAGCAGTACGACTGGGAATTGCTGACCATTAAACCAGTGTGGTCTTATCCAGTTGTTTAATTCACATGGACATAATCTATAATGCCTCTTGAAAAAGATTCTGATTTGGTCCCAGGTTTGTGGCACAACAGGAGCTTACTGATCAGGATTTTTTCACATTACAAATTATTAGCTGTCCTGAATCTGCTCTTTTAGTGCATATATTATTTTTGTGCACAGGTTCCTTTCATGCATCATTTCAAATTAATTTTGCTGTGCATTATGTCTAGTTCAGGGCCAAAAGAAGAGAACACTACACTGGCAGATCAAGGAGAAAATTCTAAGTACTTTTATACTCATCAAAAGTCCTGCTCCTAACAAATCAAAATTGCTAATGACACCACTGGAAAGAAAATGGCGCCCCATTGTTCCTTTCTGCCTCCAACAGTATGGAGATGTAAATGATTTAAATATTCTGAAATTCTTTCTAATGCTTGTTTCCTTGTATCTTGCATCTAATGATGATAAAAGTAAATCTCCTTTATTCCAAGAGTACATTAACTTTTCTAACCCTCAAAACAAGTCCTATATCTGCCTTAAATCATGCCCATGTCTACATCATACAGACTTCTCCAAAAACATAAAGCGCTTTTGATCAGAGTAAGTACTTGATGGTCACAGGAGGAAGAACAGCTAGAAAGCCTTGGGAGGAAGACATAGACCTTTTCTTAGCTTCTGCCTGCAAGAGGGAGCTGTAGCAAAGCAAAAGGGGGGCTTAGGCTAAAATACTCAGGATAAGGTTACAAGAGCAGCATCAATTCCAAGGCTCCCTGACACTACCATGTATGACTGCAGTAAATAACACCAGGAACTACCAGAGCCAAAGAAAATTCTTTCTTCAAAGAATGCAAATAACGGGTGAGTCTGCATAACGGCAAAGTCCAGAAAAATTGCACAATTTCACAATGTCAACAATAAAATTCTGTCACAAAGACCAGAAAGCCAACATACAGATACAGAAGGTTGACAGTATGAGACGCTGTACGGCAAAAGTTTACTTTGTATTTGTGCAACTGCGTTGCACTACGCCAACACTGGTCCAGCGAACGCACGCACTTACACAACATCCAAGACAAAGATCTACCAACTTAGCTGCAGCGTGATTTTCAACAGCAATGTTAATTTTTGAAGTTTTCTTCAAATAAGACTCTTCTATGTAAAAAGGGGGATTCTGCTGCTCTTTTTAAACTATTTCACCTTCCCTTTTAATATGCTTTAAAATCCACAGATAAAAATAATATACCATACCTACACATTCTATTATTATGTGTTAAATTGAGTGTCTAATTTACAATTCTGATGATCACAGCGCCATGTGCACATTAGCCAGTTGCACATAATAACTCAATTTGTTCGCGCAGTGTAAGCTTTATTTGCCTAAAGTTTTCAAACTCTGTCTTCAGATCAGTTTCATTCATTCAAAACATGCATTTCATTAAAAGGACCCAACTCACCTTAACTGTGACGGCACTTATGCAACTGAAAGTCAGCTGGGTACACAGCCAACAGTCAAGGGCAGTTACGTGTATATGCACACACAGGGAAATTCTCTCAGACAAGGATAAAGACGACTTTTTCCCTAAAATAGCAGCAAACATTTCCCTGAATTAACTGGTAAATTTAAAGATGATAGGAGGGAAAGATATTTGTATTTCACCATTAATAGCCATTCCAAGTAAGATAACCGTGTAGCAGCTAAATTAGATAACCCGGCAAGATAGACCTCTAAGCAGTTATAAAGCATTTATCAGAATTGTACTTAAGCCTAAGACCAACTTGACCACAGATGGCAGATACTATACAGTAGATATGGTACAACAGATGCATTTATTGTCCTTAAATATTCAAATAAACACCTTACCTACAGGTTTGCATGGAAACACTGAAAGACCAGACAGCAAAAACCCCAAAGTTATTCAGCTAGCAATTACAAAAAAAAAAAAAATTCTCTTTTATAACAAAATATCCCATCTAGAAACCATGGTTGTGCCTGTTCTGCTGCATTTAGACCTTTTCAAGGCACTCCTCCGTAAAATGCTACTGGAAAATCTACCCATATCAATTCATAGTGACTATTTTTTATATATATAATATACTCACTGAAGCACATACTAACATGCAGTAATCATTGGATCCTAATAGCATTTCACTTGTCTCCTGATCTTTTAAAAGTCAACTGCCTTGTACATTTTTCCTCGTTTCTGTGGCACAGGACCTTTATACGCATCTCTGCTATCACTCATCAGACACACTCCCAGGGATGTAAAGCAGCAGAATAATTTAATGCCTTTTATCTATATGGTGTTCCTCTAGCAGTTCTTAGCTCACTAAAAATCTCATTCAAATATATCACTAGATCTCTTATGTCAGATTATTTTAGGCCATCGAAGTCTAGAACTATTTGTAATTGTTCAGTTAGGCCATCAATATATTAATTTTCTAGAATAAGGTGAGAAGAACGAGAGGTGGGAGAACAAGACTTGGTGGTGTACAGATAATAAAGAGGATTGCTGTTTCAGCCTGAATGGATTCCTCAGAAGTTTTATGTTTCCAAGTCTACTAATGGAGTAAGAGTGTCATCACTCCTGTCTGCTGGTAAAAATAAGGAAAACCTACCACAATCATTTAGCTGAACTCAAAGCACTCCCGGTGTGATCCCCTAAGGCTGCTTTCTGAAGCTGGAAATAAATGATTTTTCCTCTTTGTTTGCTATGCCAAGAAAAGATAATGCAGCACATTCAGTTAACATTTGTCCCTGAAGCACATTATCCCTCCAGGAGTAATACGTGGGAGTACCACAGGCACAGTGTTTCAAATTATTCAGGAATAAGATTAATCATGCAAGAAATGGAAGTTAAAATGTAATATTTAAAAATAAAGTTAGAGCAGTAGCGAAGTATAATCTTCCTTGCTACCATTTCTGTTGCCATCGTATGTTTGATTTTATCAGTTACCTTCCTCTGTTTTTTAATTTTTCAGCAATAACGTGTTAGAGTACAAACTTGCTATTTATTAAAGCCTAGTTGATCTGAATGATTTCAGAGAAGCACACAGAGACAATGGACTATGGAGTGCCAGGGAGCAGCAGTAAGAGAGGGGAAGGATAGGGAACTGCTGGAGAGTCTACGAAGGTGATTAGGGTCTCTCATCATCTCTTAGAACATCATTTATGAGGAAAGGTTGAGGGACTTTGGTCCTTTTAGTTTAAAGAAGAGAAGACTGAGGCGGGATCTGATCAATGCTTATATATACATAAAGGGTGGGTGTCAAAAGGATGGGGCCAGTCTTTTTTCAGTGGCCCTCAGTGACAGGACGAGCTAACAGGCACAAACTTGAACCTAGGAGGTTCTATGTAAACATGAGGAGGAACTTCTTTACTTTGAGGGTGGCAGAGCACTGGATCAGGCTGCCCAGAGCTGAGTAGAGTCTCCATCTCTGAAGATATTCAAAACCCACCTGGACATGTTTTTATGCAACCTGCTCTGGGTGGACCTGCTCTGGGTGAACTAGATGATCTCCAGAGGTTCCTTCCAACCCCATATCATTGTGATTCTGTGAACAGAACAGGTGGATAAAGGGAGTGTTGTTCCTGGTGAGAACTGACAATGAAAATTAAAGCAGAATTTTAGAGCACACTCAGAATAATGCCATATGAGTGCCAGCAACAAGTGCAAGAAATCTGAACCTGATACATAACATAGGGATAGCAGATAGCAGTGGAAGGGCAAGAGACAAGGTTCACCAAAGACTGTGTGTCATCACTGAAGCATTCAGATGTCTACCACTTGGTCTGGATTGCTATAATTAGTAAAATGGATTAGTGTGCTTGCTCCCTCCTTCTCCTCATGTGGTATCTTAATTTCAACCAAAAACACTGAGTTTACTCAACTCAGGTTTCCCAGTAATTATGCCAGGACCTAATTCCTCCAGCTGCCATTTCCATAACTACAATACAGTAACAAGAAGCATGATATCATTTGAAAAAGATACATATAATGAACTGCTGGCAGAGGAACAGCAAAGGAAATGTTTATTTTATGTGCACATTATGAATCTTGCATTTATTTGCTACAGTAAGTACTAACAATTATTGCTCAAAACTATTCATTTTTACCTGACTGGCAGCTGTTCTCCTATTGGAATCAGAATTTTATTATTTCCTATAAATGCAGCAAAAAAATAAGTATATATAATAGTGAGTCCATGTCAATTTGCTATATTAAATGAAATTTGCTATATTAAAGTCAAGGACAGTAATCATCTGTCCTTATTTTTACATGCTCCAATCTTACTCCTATGGAAACAACAGAGACTAATATTTTATTTCTGCATGATCGTGCTGAAGCAGGATGCAGTCCTGCAATTCCCTGGAATTACATTTTCTCGTTCCACCCATTTGTTCTTCAGAACATACTGTCATCTTATTCTATTCACCCAGCATCTCATACCACCAAATGCTTGCTTCAAATATGAAAAGTCTTTATCCTTTTGATCTGACAAGGCTGCTTTCTTCTTTCTCCATACAATGATATTGATTTTGAATATGCCAGATGAACGTTATTTTGCTTCCCTACCAAGAAGCCAAATGAAATCTCTTAAGAGTCAAAGTGCTACATGCTTTACCTAGCTCATATTTTTAATCAGACAGTATAGTCCTAGTTTAAAATATATAATATAAATCAATACAGATCATGGGATTTTAAAATACTAAAACCATTGCTCAATTAAATTGCTTATTATTATTGTTTAAATTAATTAAGAATTGCAGCTTGCATTAATAAGGCATTGAAAAGCATTGTGATAACATGCAGTGGATTAAACTGTAGAGGTATGAAAATATTTAAGAGCTCAGAGGTTTATAGTTAGCAGCTTATTTAAGAGCTCAGTCAAGCACAGGTTTAATACGAATGGGAAGTGCTCCAACATTGCAGTCCTTGCCTCCTTGGAATGTCTTCAAATACAACAGAAACAAAGTAAAAGCTAACTTCACACTCACATGAGCACAGCCAGCAGGTTGTGACACCAATTATTCCCCCATATTCAGCACCTTTACAACTCTATCTTGAGTGGTTGGTCTCCTCTGGGGTTCCCCACACTGGTGTGAACCTAGCAGAGGGCTACCAGAACTGTTAGAGCCCTGGAGCAGTTGAGGTACTTGGAGAGGCTGAAGGGCACAGGTTTGTACAGACTGAAGAAGGGAAGGCTAAGGGTATCTAAATGTAGTAACATTAGTTATATTTTATCTCAAAAAAATAAGAATGAAATTAAGTTTTACTAATACCTAATATATGGTTTAACACTGGCACCCTCACTCAGTCCATCAGTTACAGTGCGTGAGGTGCCCTGAGGGAAGAGTGGGTGCTCCACAACACGGAGGGCTTCACAGCGGCATCCATGCTTGTTCACTCACCTTCAGCGTATCGCAACATAATGCAGTTTATGTATGTCCATTTAAGTGGATTTAGAGTTTATATTTTCTGGCTTTAACTAAACAAACCCTCACAGGATGGACAAGTGACTTAAAAAGATTCCTGCAAAGAAACTGTGCTAAACTGATAATGCAAAAAGAAAACAAGAGGAAAAGCCAACAAGAAGAAAATGGCAGAGCTAACAGCTCTCCTGGTATGAGCTCTCCATCAGCCACATTATGAGGTAAAAGCCAACGATAAGCTAATCAGATCTCACAAGAAGTTGGTCAAAAAAATTCAAAATCATCAAGACAACTGTTTGAAATATGGATTTACTTCCACCACTGTTGACAATGAACCTTGCCCTAAACATGTGCCTTGAGATACCAGCCAACAGTAGCATGAAGCCATCACAGTTAGCAAGACATTTAGACATCCAGAATATGAAGACATCCTCTACGGTTTTCGTGATGTTTAAAGTCATATGATGTACTTTACAGAGTTTCACTGAACTTAAAAATAAACGTGCAGAAGGCTCTTTAGAGGTTTGCTATCCAATAGCAAAAAAAAACCAGAAAGTCACATACCACTGGTGAAACAACCTGGTTTACCTGCCACGCTGAAAAAGACTGAAATAATACACACAAGCAATATGGTGACCAACTAAAATGCACTCTTTTGCCAGCAAATACTGTTGCAAGACAAAGAGAAAACATTGCTCAAGAAGATTTGAAGAAACAAGACTTAGAACAAGTGCCACAGTGTGGGATGTTTGCTAAAGAACTGGTTGAAAGTTCAGATGATTTTAACATGTCTCAGCTTATGATATTTGCTAGAATCTGTTCCAATAATGAAATACATGAAGAACTACCTTTTTTGAGTCACTAAAGCAAAGATGTACCAGAGAAGATAAATTCTCAACAAGAAATTATAATAAAACCAATGTTTTATGGAAGAATAGAGGAAAGTGTAACCACTGATGGAGCAGCTGCTTTGACCTGAATAAGAAGATTGATTCCATGGTAAGGATCCAGAGATAGTATCACACACG
Organism: Gallinago jamesoni; assembly: GCA_025769975.1. Taxonomy (NCBI): domain Eukaryota; kingdom Metazoa; phylum Chordata; class Aves; order Charadriiformes; family Scolopacidae; genus Gallinago; species Gallinago jamesoni. The sequence goes on along the minus strand of JAOQGH010000062.1, from coordinate 31,954,761 downwards.
AAATTTACTCACTGCAGTCTTCATAGGAAAGATATTGCAGTAAATAAATTCGGGCCAAAAGTGCAGAAAGTGCTACAGGATACCATGGTTAATTTTATAAAAATAACACCTTGCAATACTACCTCCACTTTGTAATGAGATGGAGAGTGGCCGTGAAAATCTTTCGTACCACACGGATGTTTGCTGGTTTGCTCATGGCAAAGTCCTTAAAAGAGTTGTCAAAGATGGTACACTTTATTCTTTTACAAATTTGCTGACCTTTCCTGTGATGAGAACTGGCTGTCACGGGTATGCTACCTAGAAGATATTTTTGAAAAAATAAACTCAATCTGTCCCTTCAAGGTAAAGGTGACGTTTTATGAATTAGTGAGAAAGTAACTTTTTTTCAAAATAAACTTGTGCTAGAGAGACAGCACCTTGGAAACAGATGTTTGGAAGCGTATCAATCATCACATCATTTTCGACAACCAAATCACATAAAATGTCACCTATAAAAACTCTCTTAGCTGAACACATAAATTTGGAAGCAGCATTTTCCAGCCGGTTGAAAATCTTCCAAGCAAAAAGTTTCAGTTGATTTTTAACCCGTTGATTAAGAATATAAAAATGCAACACCTTCCAATTGGTTTTTGAGAACAACTAATGCCCATCAGGGAAGTTGAAAATTTATTAGCCAAACTTTAACAATAATTGGTCAATAGGATTCAAAAAAACAAGTAATATGATATAGTGAGCACGGCCGAAGATGCACTTCTTCCATTTAGCTCTATTTTGTGAGGTCACAGATCTTTTTCAGCTATCACAGCCATTAAAGTTAAGCATCAAATTAAACTGAATTTAGAGCCAAATCTTTGAATAACTGCATCACAAAGTGTTAAACTGAAAATTTTAAAAAATAATAAGGCATATTCAATCACACCGCTCTCACTAAAAATATTATTTATAACAATGTTATTTTTATTATTGGTGTTTACTAACTTTTTCACTTCCATTAAAAATATAAGTTAATAAAAATATATTAAAATAAGTACAGTAGTTATTTTTAAGTATTATTTATTTCATTTTTATCTCATCCTTTTTAAATTTCTATTTTTGAGTATGTTTTATAATGTGCATAATAATACAGTAGTACAATTATATAACTTGAAAATACATATAATCAGGGGTGCATGCTCAAAAACATTTTTGCTGATTGGATGCATGATCAAAAGGTTTGGAGATTGTTTGGATTGCACTAGGCAACCACACAATCAATGGGATTCACTCAATCTGAGTGCACCATAAAGCAAGTTCATCATTCATTTAAAGTAAAGTAAAAGAGTAAAATTTAGTTTCCCAGAATATACAGCACTGTCTAGCGGACTAAAGTATATTAAGATTCAAGAGAGAAACTAGAAGTTCTAAATAAAGCTTGAGCTTGAGTTACATGAAGGCATCCAAAAGATTTTTGTGGATTTAATAAATTATTCTTCATGCATATTGCAAAATTTAGGACACCAAAAATCCTACTAAAAATCTGGACAGCTTAGTTATTCAAATAAATCCCCACATCAGCAGGTGGTAGAAGAATCCAAATCATGCTTCATTTTCAAGGAGGAATAGCTTAATGTCAAGAATTTTTAAGTACAGGCTAACTGTGCCCTTTGGTATAAGCACTCCAATTAGTTAGGCCTGTTAAAATGAAAGGCACGGCAGGTTGCTCCTAAAAGTTTCTAAGGCACTATTTAACACCAAACTTGAAAACTTTAGCAAGACAAACTCCAGGAGCAAATTCAGCTGAAGCTGTAAAAGAGCGTCTGCAAGAGACAGCAAAATCCTATGAGTTACTCAGTGGTACTACGTGAATTGGAATAGTCCGTTAATTATGACAGTTAATTTTTATTTCTGCTTTTCGTAATAGTAAGTCTTCACCCAGTTCCAACGGAATTGACGAATACTTCTCATTGATGTAACACCTCACCTTTGCGCAGAAACTCAGTCCAGCCGAGTGCTTCTCTCGCAGAAATCAGATCTCTTTATTGTGTTTCAATTTGCCTAACCAAAACACTACCACAACCATATCTGAAAAATCACACTCAAAGGCTACTTCGTATTTACCTACGAAACTGGACTGACAATAATTGAGTAATTTCATTAGCTGGAAATAAATATATTCTGTTTTTAAAAAGCTTTCAGAATAAGAAAAAGTTATCTAAATTTTTTAACAGCTGTCATCGGCTATGACTTCAGTACCAATTGCTCACTTCAATGTGCTCTTACTAGCAAGTAGCTTGTAGAAATATAGTAACAAGCAAGCAAAGACATTTGAGATAATGTCCAGGCAGATCAAAATAATAAGCTGCCAGCACCTTAAAATAAGCTATAAACTTTTCCAATCAGAAAAGAAAAATAATATACAATCTTGATCAACTAACACAATAAAGACTCCTGTTTGCATTACATCCTAATTATTATTAGTTATTACAAATTTCATTTAGAGAATTTCTCTTTAAAAGAGGTTAAAAATCTTTAGATTTAAGTTCCTTTATTTTTCTTAACACTTTGCCATAGAATTCATATCTGAACCTTCTCAGGATCTGTTGGGGAAGGCGAAATCCAGAGTAAACCAAATTCCAAACAGTAATACAAAACCCTCCCTTCCCTTGCACCCTCATAGAATGGAATGAATTTGTAAAATGCTTAATACAGTTTTTTCTAATACCTGTGCATTTCTAGAACTAATTACCGTTCACAGATGCATCATAATTGGCTTGCTCAGACTTATTAATGATGTCGTGACTAATTACAATGCTTAACAGGCCATCTCAGGTAGAATTCCAAGAATACATCAATACATCAATAATGTGTGAAGAGGGAAATGTTAATGGAGAGAGGAAGACAAACCATGTATCAAAAATCAAGAATGAAGACAGGCAATTCAAGAAAAGAAGCAAGTATCTAAAGAGAGTTGTTGCCAACTGATTTGTGATTCATAGGGCAAAGCTGCCCTTTTATTAGTAATTATAGCCGTTTCCTTTACCATATGCTCATTCAGGTAAAGAACTGGATTTGTGCTTTTTGTATCTTTTTTAAATAACCCAGTCATTATTCAAATGGTCAAAAGTGCCTGCCCAGTCCAAATGGATCCATTTGGATCCACTTTTACAGACTATAGAGAACATTTTTCTCATCACAAACCCAGGTTATTGAAACTGGAGCTTTTGCAGGAAGTTCTGTGAAAAATTTCACACATTAGCAGACATACACACTGACCCCAGAACAGCCCTCTCTCAGAAACTTATGGGAGATACCTAATTTAAAACCTGTGTATTGCCTTATTTAGAATATGAACTTCAGTATTTCATGTAGCAGACAACTTCTTAGTGAGATTATTTCTTGTTGCCTTGTATCTGTCTCGCAGTTTGTCTTTAGCCTGAGATTAAGTAAATTCAGCAAATCAGCATCTGCTGAGAGCATGTGCATTTCTTCATGTACGCACATCTGTCCACCTCTGGTGTTAACACCTCCGAACAGATCTGCCAGTTTCAATCAAAGGTATCTGGATCAGCATCTCAAAGGTAGTCCACTCTTAGAAGTTTTATTAAAGGCTGCAATATGAACCCAACTCATATTATACACCAGAGAAAGGTTTATGAATATCCCAACCCTAGGAAAAACTTTAATCAGCATTTGCTGATCTGCCTTTTTTAGATAAGAGAAACCAACCATGAATTGGAAACCAAGTCTTATTACTCCCACTGCTTTCGTAATTAATTGCTTGTGAGAAAGTTAATAAAGTTTACTTTTTTAATGTAGCACAGAATGTCAGAACACTAACATAGTGTAAGAAATGGAAATTACCTTTTACAAAAAATTCTGCTGATGATTTAGCTACACTGTTCATTGTTAGCACATTTAAACTTCCTTTACTAAAAATGGCAAATTAGAAACTATTTATGCCCAATGGTTTTCAATCATTAAAAAATACATAGTTTAAAATAAATCAGTAAACCTTTAGGTAAGTATTAGAAATAAGCAAAGCTCAAATAATCCATAGGCTTTTAATGAGAGAATAGAAGCATCAAGGAAAAAATAAACAGTCAAAACAGCCAAGAGAGATAGTCAACATCCCTTCTTGTTTTCTAATTTTTTGATTGGAAGCCTTTTTTCAATATTGAAGATTTTGGGATTCAAACACTACCTTCAAAAACGTGTAATTTCAATAAGGGAAGCTATAGTTCTGGTAAAAACCATTTAAGATATGGACAGAAAGGACAAGAAGTGACTTAGGAAACGCAACAAAAAAAATATTAAATAAAATTTTGTGACATCTCAGCCTTTTCCCATTTTCCAATTTATGCACCATAGACTGAAAATGACCATCACTGTGCAGCTTGATATAAGCAGCCTCATTAATTTACCATTCATTTTCTTTTTCAGTAATCATGAATTGAAAGAATCTTTCTGATTAATAAGATAATCTCTTTGTACACCATCTACAGTTTTTTATACTGTACAGTTACACTGGCAAGACTGCACAGGGCTGTCCAATGATGCAGGACTCAGAACTACCAAATCATTCTTTCATATCATTTCTCAATATATCTATATCAAATCATATGTTCTCAATAAATCATTTCTATGCTACCTGCAGTTTTAGAGTCAGGTATCTTACCACACAAGGGCTTTAAAAAGCTACCTCCCTCTAAAATGCTACTGTATTTTGCGAAATCTGTCTGTCATCCTACAATTTGATCAACTTCCCGCTAGCTTTAGAAGGAATGGAATAAGACTTACTATCTATTTGTATGCATGCTGTCCAAGTACGTGATAGAATTTTATCTGTAGTTTTAGAATGCATAAAACAAAAATTATTTGATAGCTTCAGCCTTCAAGTTTAGTCAAACCACACCAAAATGTAAACAAAACTCCCTAGGATTTAGATTTTATTGGAACTACCTCTCTTTCATCAGAAAAGCTAAAACTAATAAGGGAATGCTGCTGTTTGACTACAACCCCGGTTTACATAAAAGTTGTCTTGGCTGCTCCTAGCAAAGGTGACACTGCCACAAGAACTGTGTCATTCTCTTCATATTGTGCCTGCACAGTCTTCTTGATGTGTGATCGCTTCACAGCAACAGTGTGAAAAATCTGAGAGCACTTTGGTTTAAATCTGCTGGTTTTGCCATTGGCTTCTACATCAGGATGGTTGATTTCTTCCTGGGGACATTAACACAGCTGTATTTTATATGAAATGTAAGCCACAATTATGATTAATATAAGAAAAAAAAGAAGATTTTACCATTATTTATTTGAATTTTGAAAGAAACTAACTCAAATAGGAAGCAATTTTAATTGCAACAGAACCTGCCTTATATCATCAATAAGTCTTAATTTTATATTATTTTACTTTCCATGTTTTCAGCGAACATCTATTCATTAAATTGAAAAGTGTGCAAACAAGGTAATATTCTTCTCCCTTCATCTCATTTGATTTCTTTTTAGAACAGGAAGCAAATGCTATCACACAAACAGCTCTTATCATACCCAATTAGGGCTAAAATGAGTTAAAAATGAGTCAATGTGTCTAAACAGTACAAATAAAAGCAGACATGAACTTCAACATTTTAATCTGGTCAATTCCACAAATAGCCACAAATAAATTACTTGATAGCACTATTTACCAAAAACCACAGAAATTTGCCAAACCTACCCCTCTTCACAGTCACAGCTCCACTCAAGGATACACATATTTATACTATCAATATTCTATTAGTATATACTATCTATATACTATTTTTCTATATCCAAGGCATGTTTTAAATATGAATTTACTAATCTGATAGACATCAAAGCAGCTGAATGAAAATGAGCACGTGCAAATAGACATTAAGTGCAGCACAAAACAATAGCACAGGCTGTTAAAACTTTAAGTAAACCAAACATGCTAAACATACATTTCTTTTCAAAAACCAGGCATTGTATGAATCTCTTAAGATAGTATTTCATTTAAAGCATATCCTAAAATACATCTGGAATATTCTGTCAATAATACTTTGGGTTTACTTCTGTATATGCCACCTTTTTAAACCTAATAAAAGCACTTGTAGCCACCTATAATGTTCTCAAAGATAAACTACACCATATAGAATTCTTTACACCATAGGAGTACTAGTAAAGATTATTTGTTGCTTTTTTTGTTCCTATTGTGGCAATTTGATTAATGCAAATTGCCCCATAGTTGAAGGATATTGATAGAAATGCTTCTTTATGACTTACTGCTCTTGTAACGGTGCATGTTCAAGAATACTTAATTCTCAGCTTTCATGAGCTGCCAGGGATTATAAAGGGACTAGAGGGAGATTCATTTAGACATCCTGATTCTCTCTAATGAGAAAATAAAAACAAAAAAATACAAAAAAAACCCAGTAGTGTTTACTGTTTAAAGATGATCAGTTATAAACATATCACACCTGCTCTTCTTCACTTTAAGGATGAATATAATACAAAGTAACAATTGACAAAATTTTAGAATACAATCTCTGTAGCCAGTATTGGAAAAAGTGGCACTTTTTGCCTAGGAACCAAAATCATTATTTATAAAACCTAAAATGAGAAAGTTCTAAGAGCAAACCCATACTCACAGATACATGGAGAGGAGACTGAACGTGAAGATGCAGACCTTACAGTAGCATAAATCTTAATGAACATTTTGATCAGTTCAGAACTACAAAGAAGAGGAATTCCTCTTTGGAAGAGGAATGCTCTCTTCATTTGGCTCTTGGAAAGTTCTCTTTACTGTACAAGCAATTCCTCTCTACACTTGGAGAGATCCATGCAACTTTTGAAGTCCATTACAGGATACCTCATCCTCAATAGCCCCTGCTGCAGCCTGAGCTTCCCAACACCCACCAGCATTCTACCAGTCTCCTACCTTCCAAAGGGAAGCTACTCTAAAAAGAAACTAACACACTTCTCCCTCAAATATTCAGATTAAAAACCCCATTGAACCTTAAAACTGCCTCCAGGATACATTTACCTTTCTCACCTTCTGAAACAAAACACGTTGACAGGCAACTATCAGAATTCACCCCTATCCATACGCATGATCATGATGCCTAGGTGTCTTCTAAGTTTTCCTTTAAATAGGAAAAAAATCCTTGTAGTAAATCACACCTCTGCTGAAAACAGTTAAAATAATACTTTTATACTGATATGAAGGGCAAGTGTCCACAGGAACAGCTACAACATAAATTAGGGCCTGTGAATAGGTACATTGTACTTTCAGAAGACTTTATAATGTAAGTATCTCTTGACTTTTTCATTGTTTGAATAAATCACTACAAGACAAGGGCTTTTGAGAGGTTGCTGATTAAAGTGCCCTTTATTGTTAAAAGCGTAATTAAGTAATACTTGAATTTATAACTCTCTTCAGGGAGTCCACACTCCTAAAGAAATTAGAAAATGGCACGGCCAGAGAGTCATCTATTTAATAATACTTTTTAATTATCACAGCTAGCCTGTGTGGCATTCACATTTGCAAGGTTTCATTTTATTTAACTAAATTAAAGTGCAGATCAAGTCACAAAATTCTTCTCTTATGCTTTGTCCAAAGCCTATTAAACAAAATATAATTTAAAAACAACGTGGAGTTATAAATAGCCTGCTGTTTGGAATAGCCTGTCAGTCTGTTCCCAATTATATATGTTTAGCTAACAGCTCTCTAATTAGCACTCGCTTCTGACTACACAGCTCATAAAATGTTTACACTGGAAGTCACAAATTACTGTCTAATTAGGTTGGCTACATTATTTTGCTTGAAACTTATATAAAATATCTGCCCATGCTGTAAAAACAAAATCACTGCATGACTTTAACATATACCATTGATATTCCAAGCCTTAGAAAAAGAATATTTAATTAAAGCACATAAAAGGAACGATAGCAACTTTACTGCATCAAGTAAGATCACACTTATTAAAAGTGCATCACTTCTGAAATGTATTTTTCTTGGAAAAGCAAAGTATAATGAACAACTCCCTTAAATCCACTGAATGTCTCATTTCAAATGTGCACATTGTCATATTTCCATCTAAGGTCCTTGGGAATTTTGCATGAAGGATTGCTGATCAACAGCGCGAGGTGGGATGAGATGCAAAATGAGGTGAAGGTGGGCAAAGAAGCAGGACAGAGGTGGAGTGGGACACAACATGGGGTTGTGGGGGAAGTGATGTAGAACCCAGAAAAAGGAACATTCTTGTGAAGAGCCCTTTCAAGTCACAGAAACTTGGAACAAAACCGAAGACAGCCATTAGGTATCAGATGCTAATACTTCTCCATTCCCACAGCTAAATGAGTGCCAGCAGACAACTGAATTTTCTTTTCCCTCAAACTCTTGGTTATACTGCTAAACCAGAACTGTAGATCAAAAACAATGAACAAAAAAACATGAGACCACCTATTCTCTTATCGGGAGCTAAAACAGATGTGAGAAAAAGTTTTGTTTTCCCATGAGGATAAAAACCCACAAGAATGACAACTTATGGCACCATCACTGAAGTTAATTAAGGTAAGTCATGGTGTGATTACTGCCATGTTGTATTCCTTTTGACAGAGGGGTCTCAATTACAGTAGCTGAAAGGTCAAATCAGCAGTTACAATTCATATGCCAAGCTTTCTTAAGAAAGAAGTGGAACATGGAAAGAAGTTACTATAAGTAACTGAACAATAATTCTTCCAAAACCAACCAGTATCTGGATGAATTATCAGTCTTTGGAAAAGAAGTGTGGGGGTTTTTAAGTTTTCAATTTTGTTAGTTGAGATGCATAAACATTCTTTACAGTCAGATCTGACACCGTTGCTTGTTAACACTTCCCAGAATAAGATGCTTTTTCAGACATTCAGTGACAGAACCCCAATAAAGTCAGTGAGAGATGCATTAAAGAAACATGAAAATCCCATCCCTTGTCCTTAGGGGCTGACACTGAAAAGTCAAAAAGCCAGCCAGGTTTGTTGTGCATTTTCTGTAGTAATAGTTGACCTCTGCTTGTGAATTATTCTCTCTTTAGAAAAACAAGACAAACCCAAAATAGCAGTTCTCATTTCCTCCAGGGCCCTAAATATTTTTTTTCACATATCCTCACATCTCAATACCTTAATTATTAATTTGTTCCCTCGGCTGGCCTGTTTGGTGAGCTCTCCTTACCAGTACAAACCTATTTACCAGAGTGCAATTTTCAACTTATAGATGGTCCTTCATAATATTAAAAATCTAGTCCCTAAATACTTGCCTCCCTATCACTCAGAAAATTAGCTGTCACACATAATTACTTTAATTTAGCTTAACATTCATAAAAAATGTGCACTTTATTAACAATCAAAGCAAACATATGGAGCAGGTGACCTTGCTTCTGTCAAGGAATGTACTTAGTACATTCAGCATTTGGTAGGAATGACCTTTAGGTACAGTTAATTGACTCAGCTACAGTGAGAGATTGAACACTTTCATCGATGGTAAATTTATTAGGGGAAAAAAAAAAAAAAAAAAAAAGCTCCTACACTGCTTTTCTGGCTTCCAAAAGAGAGAGAAGTTAGGGAGGAACACAGGGAATTACGTGTTCCTACCATCTCCATCTTTTGCAGAAAAAGCTTCTACGTTACATTTAAAGTCGGAGATGCCCATACAATGTCATCTTTGATGTTCAACTCCTACAGCTTCCCATGACCAACTTGTCAGAGCAAGGTTTCCCCACTACAGGGGGTTTTCAGCTCTTTAGAGTTTAACTAGAGTGTGAATTCGCATGACCTCCCATGACAGGATGACCACAGCAGTTCTTTCATTGTTTTTCTTTCTGAATCATTCCATTTGCTTTATTGATGGCTTTTCCAATTCTTTTCGTACTTCTTGGATAGGATAATGCAAGTCTTTGATCAGAAACTCCTTCTGCTCTGATGTCTTTCCTACCAGAAAATCTGCCTATTCCAATTTCAGAATAAATGGATTATTTTCACCTGCTCTCCCTTTGCCCCCCACCAGTCAAAGGGGGAGGGGGAATCACACACAAAACCTCAAAACAAAACTCATCCACCCAAAAAAATCCTACCCATATGTTTACAAAGCCAGAAAATTTATATTAGATATTAAAACCTAAAAAATAAAGATTACATTGTAATTATTACAGCACTAAATCAAAAGAGCATAAATCCTCTTTAAAAAGAATATTATAGTCCTTTTACAGAACTCCAAATTCCATGAGCAAATCAGAGCGATACAAAAACAGAACACAAATTTCAGACTCAGAGCTATTGATCTAGGGCACCATCCAATCAGCAAAGGAAAAAGAAGAAAAAAAAATGCACTTCCACTTCTTTTTCAACCTTTTCTTAATTACTTCATGCATATCACAGGAATCCCATTAGTTAGTTGTATCATGGCTCACCTGAAACCTAAAATGCCCAATTCCTCAGATCAAAGACTGCTCAAGATGCTGAGTTTTGCAGAAAAGGATTTCCTTAATAATATCTGAGGAATTTAAACTGAAAGGCAGTCTTCCCCTGAGCTACATAACTCAATTCTATCTACAGAAGCCAAACATTTTTTTGCTACACATTCATAAGGACTACTTTAATGTCTGTTCAACAGACATTAAAACTACAAAATGAGTACTTTCAGGAAATACAGCCCTTTAGTTTGTCTCTACCAAGAAGACAAGCCCACCTCTTCACGACATCAACACATTATTAGCACCGTACTTCCTAAACTTGTAATGGAGCTGACGACACAATGGAAGTTTAAACGCATGATCTGGTTCATTAATTTTTTATATCCTTCCTGCTTTGCACTCATGACTGTCAATTCTCCCTGCTCTTGTGACAGGTCTCAGTGACATATAGATGTGCCACATCAAGAACAGCATATTCATAAAATGAAGTATAACCAATTTCTCTGATGCTCCTTCCTACAGTGTGATTACCTTTTCATTGAGGTCTGTGTCCAAAGGGAACAGGAAAAAAGAATAACCCTTCTCACAGGCTTTGCACAAAACCTCCAGAGTGTCACAAGCAAAGGTTTCAAAGCTGCAGATGTCCTTACAGAAAGAGACATTCCCAGCAGCTGGTATGGATAGTGCTGTTGCTGTTAAAAGCCTTTTTACCCATCATTATTGTTTCTGTGATTAAAAGTTTTGTTTCAATAACTGTTTTCCATAGTCACTAAGTGCAAGTGAAATTTTTAGGCTTATATGCATTTTCAATTTAATGAAGAGTCACTCCAATTTGCATTCAAATCGATTTTTTTAGTGGTAAATATTTTATTTTAGATTAACTGTGAATAATTTTTAATCTCATTACTATCAATAGAATTCAATACTTGAGGGAGGAAAATTATGCACTTCATTCAGTTAAAAATAATATTTCCTTTGGTTTATGGGTTATTAAATTTTACTTGAACCCAGAGCAATCACAGCTGAGTTCAATGAATTGTTAATTCTTAATTCCCTGTTTTAGAGGCCTGCAAGTTAATAGAAGGAGAAATGCATCATGTTTAGGAAAGCTTTATAATTGGTCTTGCCATGTAAAAGGTTCCCCTTCTCTAGCCACCTCTAGCTACTCACATCTAGTCTGAGTGTCTTCTGTCATCTGATTGAAACATGCTTCTTTGAATAAGGCAACACACTTCACCATTGCAACTAACGTGTGTAAAGCAAGGACAACTAGGAAGAACAGCCAGGATGAGAAGACTCAGGGCCAATCTGAGTTGACTTGCTGACTGCATTAAAGAAGGTTTTTGTTAGGTTTTCTTGGTTCGCTTCATGCTTTAAAATGCAACTCCAATTCACACGTAGCTTCTTATGCCACCAAGATTCTTAGCACTTTTCTGTCACCTTTACCAGCATGTAAAGGAAAATGGTGTATCGCTACTTCCATACTTCTAGTTCTACTAAAATTCTGTCTGCAAGCATCAGACATGCTGGACTTCTCATCATTGAACTGGTTTTATGTTTTGTCTTATTAGAATGCTATCAAACAATACTTGTTTCAGTGCTCATTTGCACCAAAAGAATGAAAATGAAAAGGAAGGCAGATCATGGCAATTAAGGAGCTGCATCTGTACTGCCTAATGAGAACAACACACTTGCTGTAGTTTGACACCACTAAATCAGAATATTTTAGCTATCTTCCATTAATTCACTTCAGTTACACATACTTTTTTACTTCCTGCTTCTACTGGAAAATCGAAGTTATTTCCTTGCTTTTTGTTTGTAACTTGCAGCAGTTGAAATCTAGTTTCTATATTAATAAACACCTCAGTATGAAAAAGTGAAGTCAGAGAAGCAAGCATGGGTCACAGCACTGTGAAACCACTCATTAACTCATGATTACATAAAATGGACCCTAAGCATTTCCATTTGTTACAGGCAGCTCATAATTTTTTTCCTCAGCTCTTACTTTTAAATGAGATTTGTATTTCCTAAAAAGCTTTATTTTTTAAATAAAGAACAAACTGCTAAAGGTTTTCATCAGAGCCTGCTGAGAAATATTCAGATGGGTTACAGGTCAAACCACTCCCCCCATCTCATACACTGGCAAAAAAATTCAGATGAAAGCGAAGACTTCTGCAGTAATTTCGCCACATAAATGGATTCTCTATAACCCTGCAACTGTTACTAAAGAAAACCTAAATAGTGACTTTTTTGTGTTCGTTAGCACATGGGCAGCAATGTAACCTCTTCAAAAAGTAAGAATAAACAGGCTTTACCTTCTCTTTCCTGAACAAACAGAATAACTTAACATGACACAGATTTAAATGTGGATGAAATCTCAGGTGATATATACAGCCATATTTTTTTTAATAAAAATTAATGAAGATACTTGTTTTGAAGTAGAAATATCAGTCAGGATATGTAAGTGAAGGAAAGACAACACAGGACAATTTAATCAGCAGGCCACAACTTTGAACTCGGTGTATCAAGGCTTTGAATACACTCAAAGTGGCGCTCACTTACACAGTCACAGCAACAAATCAAGACAGACTTTCCTCTGAGTAAGAATGCAGCAAGGGTTACCAGGTCAGACAAAAGGCACATCTACAGTCCAGGATTCCTTCTCAGCAGTAAGAAGAGACTTAACATATAATGATGCTTCCCCCATATATTCTTCTAACAAATCGCAGATCAGAGGATTCCTGAACAAGAGATGATGTCCTTATTATTTTTGAAAACAAACTTTCCCATCAGTTTATCCAATCGCTTTCTGCGATGAAGGGGAAGGTATATTTTGCTTAGGAAAAGAAGCAATTCAAATAGCTTAGCTGTCATTTTCCATTTGTGAGCCAAAGGCTCATTAGAATTACAGGACTACTGTTTTCTAAGAGATGATATTAGTTCCTAATGTTTATTTGCCACCTGGAGTCATCCTAATCCTTTATTTTTGACCCCTGAATGACTTCTACCACAACCAATTACTTTATTTCTTCATGAAGAGAAAATAATAACTTCAGGGGAAAAAAACAGCAGGAGTAGATGAACTCTTACAATATCAAAATCCAGTGTTGCATGCTGCAGGTGTACTTACTAAACAATGAAGAAAAAACCCCAAACATTACACAACACAAGGCTTTTATTATAGAAAAAGCCTTCTAATATTATCTGTATGGGATTGGGATAATTTAAAATTCTAGGTAATTTTTAGATTGCTCATTTAACAATTTTGAGAGAAAGTCTACCATCCTTCATATTGACATAATTATACTCATATCCAAAAAGTCTACTAATAAATCTAGTGGAAAATGAAAATGAAAACTATTTCTTGATTTTTATATACCTAGTTCCTTTTGTTCTTTAAAGTAATGTAAGCAATTTAAGTAAATTAAGTAATTCAATTTTGAGAACACAGTATTTAACAGCACCTCTTTGGAGAGCAAAAGATGATGAACAAGATTTTATTTCAGAAATCTGATTGAAAATTCCAGCATTTAGTTCCCACGGAGAATTCTATTTGAAGAATTTACTTCTGATTACAGTAGGAAATATATTATTTTCCCAATTCTCACATAATTTACCTCACCATATCAAGGAACCATATCAAAAAGTCATATTCAATCGTTTGGCAGACTGGCTATCAATAGCAGTAATCTAAGTAATTCGACATCCTGTGAGGCTTATTTTTCATTAATTTAAGGGAGGCCATAAAAGGTTAAAATTTTTGTCATTGATGATTAATGTCACAAATTAAGGATATGTTACAGGGAGTATTACATGCAATGCCATTAGCTTTTAGTGGACTTTGTGGGCTAATATAATCTTGGATCTAGTTGAGAATACAAACTCTTGAAGGTTAATGGAGTAATATTGAGTATTATTACGTTGTCTTTTGCATTTATACATAGGTAGGTCCAATAAAACTGGTCATTAAAATTTAACCCTGGCTTTTTAATACGAAAAAACTAGGGGAGGAAAAAAAATTAGGACTAACAATTCAGGAATGATAACAAATAATTTCTTTTCAAAGGAATCCTACAAACATATCTCAGCTGACCTTCATGTTTTGTAATAATGCCTATAAATGTATGATCTTAAAAATAACATTAATCTTGTAATAAATTTTTATCTGATAGTTGTCCAATACAGCCGTAAAGAAAACTTACAATTCAACTCACATTAATTAAAAATCGCTATGAAACCTGTAGCTCATAACAAATTATGCTCATCCAAGGATCCTTAGTTGTTAACATTTTTAAAAGCATATTTAAACCTGTTTCAACGTAAAGCCAAATTCTTCAAGGTTGTTTGGATTATCCAAATCATCCTATAAATGCCCACTACTTTCTACTGGATTTGGACAGACTAGAAGAGAGTATATGATATTAACAAGTAAGCAGAATTTCTCAACTGAAGTACTAGAAATACTTGTCTTCAACATACAGTCATTTTCCAATTTTACAAGTATTTCTTTTAAATCTTTCATAATTCTACGTGGGGCAAAACCAGACATTTTTCTAAGGATTTTTCTTCTAATGTAGAGGGTTTTTTAATTTAAACTTTAGATCTGCAGACTATTTCTGTGATTTTACAGAACGCACACAGATGGAATAATGTCTTTTTCTTCAAACTTGTGTTTCTGAATATTTTTCTAGATATCACTGGAAAAATTCCTTTTCCTATGTATTTTTATGTCTAGTATTAATTTCATTTCATTTCTTCCCTCCTTTTACATCATTTTCTCCTAAGCAAAAGATAAAGCTTTTTATCTTGTCATGCCACCTATTCTTTACCAGAAAAGCTTTCCATTTTAACATCACTTATGAGCTCTTTGGAAGTTCTTTTCCTTTTGTATCACTCAGGGCAGTGTAAATGAATCCCATGCTGTTCAGTATCAGCAAACAATATTGTGCCCCATTATAGCACAGTCAGAGCAGGCCCTGTGGCTTTCTCAGCTTGGCCATCCTTGACCGCGTGACAATAGCCTGGCCTCTCCAAGCCTTCAGGAACAGGAACCAGGTCCAATATGACAGATTTTGAGCCCACTTGTACAGCATGTAGTGTATTCTCATTCAGTTCACCACCCTCACATAACTCTTTATTCTGCAAGACTCCAAAGCAAGAGGTACCTCTTTTCTTCCAGTGTAGTTCTAATGCCTGCTAGGGACCCAGTCATACTGGGAAAACAATGCTGTTAAAGATATACAGCTCCTTGGAAAACCCTTTCTTTTTTTATTTTTTTATATTGCTTTTACTTCATGGGCTTGAAGACACAATGAAAGATAGGACTACACTATATACTTTCAGCCTGAAGGAATCATTCTTCTACCTAGAAAAAGAGAAATGTGCATACCACTGAAAAGTACACAGAGGGGAAAAAATATCATAGAAAAGGAGGAGTTAAGGGGGGATTAAGGAGTTTAGCATTACTGAGAATCTTGGCATCTTAGTACAGCATGAAAAAGCTTCTAAATTTCCTTCATGAGCTTCACTGATACTGAATCAATCTTAGGTTTGAAAATTCTCCAAAATATAAAAGAAACAAAGAGTAAGTTTGAACAGCAATTTAAAAATACACAAATTTCTCATCCTGCTCAGCTAAAATGGGGGTGCCATACAAAGACAACATTCAGCTGCTGTGTAAACCTGCAGAAGTACAGCTCTGCATATGGCTAACAGAAAGCAAAAAGAATTATCTGAAAACTATTAATTTGTTTCAAACATTCCGCTGACTGATAGCAGCAAAGCACAAGTCATTTATAACAATGTGTATTGAAAAAGATCTGTAAGAACAGAAAGAACAGTGTTACTTTGTACTTTGAGACTTTACAAATTATGGCATCTTCGGGTTTTTTTATTAATTTGTTTTGGGGTTCTTTTAACTATTCAATGTCAGTAAGTTGTTGAACACAGCCTAGACTCAGCAAACAAAGAGATTTACTTCTAGAGAACAGTAGTGAGACAAATGTTCCCATATAAACTATTCCCTCTAGCTATCGTAATCTCTTAGGAATCGGCACCTCACTTAAATATCACGCTGTTTGATTAAGCCTTTTCCCTCGCCTTCTCATCCTGACTTTCGACCAACGAGCAGACTCAATACAGAAATCAGAAGAGACAGCTGGTGACAGGATGCCACCAAGGAGACAGTCTTTCATGGAAAACATCCCAGTTCCTTCACTTTCAAGGGAGGACAGACTAGATTAGTGCCCCCACCTTTAGCTCATGCGGGAACCTTCTGTGACCTCAGAGGTTAATTCCTTCCAAGTTTTCTGCCAGCAAGTAACTCCACTCCGAAATTCTGTTAAAACTATGTCATTTATTTTTAAGCAGTAGTTAGTGAGGTGCAAAAACCTAATGATCCTTTTTCAGCACCAGAGTAGTGTGTAAAAGAAGAAAATTAATATTCTGTAGGTTTCAACAAATGTTTGTATTTTGCCTATGCAGTGATTTGTTAGTGCTTTTCTTAAAAAAAATAAAACCAAAACATGTATGTACACTTCAAAAAATGCTCACACTGCTTATCTTTAGCCAACTTGCGAAAATATTCCAAATCCTCTGTGAGTAAACCCAGAAGAAAACATCTTATGGGACATAACAACTCTGTGCTCCGGTACAAAATATGCAGATCTTTTCCAGGTTCTGCCCCAATTTGCTTTATGACCACAACTATTTCATTCCACTTCCATTTTAAAATAAGAAATATAACAATAGTGGTGTTTAACTAACAGACAGCCTGATACCTCCACAAATAACCTTATCAACATTTCAATGAAGCAGGGTAATTTCCTGCCTCGCGCCAACAGAAATAAAAATATTAGTAACATTTAGTGCATTCATCGCTTTCTCAAATAAACCTAAATAACCTAAATAAACATGCTTCCAAATGCAGCAGAAGATAACACCATATGCAATGCCTGTTTGAGATTGTGCTAGGAAAAAGAATATAACCTTCACTTTATTCACAGTAATCCAGTAGTGAAACACACCATCATATAATCCTTCTTAGTTATAAATTATTAAATAATAATTAAGTGTAACTTGTGAATGTAATTGGACCGTTAGTATGTA
>JAOQGH010000062.1:31831633-31937133 GCA_025769975.1 Gallinago jamesoni | reverse complement strand
TATAATCCTTCTTAGTTATAAATTATTAAATAATAATTAAGTGTAACTTGTGAATGTAATTGGACCGTTAGTATGTAAGTTTTGCTCCTGCAGTTATTCAACTTTAGCTTTCTTAGAGGTTTCTGAACAATTTCCTATTACTTTACAATGACTTTCAGTAAATGCTTATCTGCGTCCAACAGATTGCTCTGCTTCAATATACTGTGCTGCAAGAGAATGAACTAAGGTATCGTCACCATGAACTAATTATTTGCAACTGAAAATGTCAGAGACCCTCATAACTTGCTGAAGCATAAAATTTGCCCTCCCTTTAACTCATTACAATTTAATAAGATTTCAAGTTATAATAGCACATCCCAATGCCTTCTCTGATACTGTTTTAATCAGGTTTCTTCTTTTCGTTGTTTCATAGGCTTCTGAGGAAATATTGTATACTGCACACATCACTTCAAAAATAGCCTCTAACTGCTAATGAACCACAAAAATAGCTTATGATTATTGTGTACCTTTCACAAGCAGCAACTATTCTATGGATGCCATTTGCTCAGCTGTAGTATGTGCTCAATAGACCTAGAAGGGTCCCTCTTCCAGGAAGTGCAATGTTTCCTTCTAATATGTTTAGGTTTTGTGGCTTACAAAATAATAATAAAAGCTAATTTTATTAGATTTATAACAGTATGTCCAAGATCAAGCATACATCAAAGGACAATGTCATAAGGAAAAAAAAAAGAATAAAAAAACAAAACAAAAAAAAAAAACAACCAAAGAGGTGGTGATATGTAAAAATCCATACACATATCTATCAGGAAATTATTGTCCTACATACAATTTTTCTATTTTTGACCCACTAACTTGTGAGAAAAACCTTGGAGCATATTAGCTGCTTTCTAAATTCCTCAAAGTAGCACATAAGTAAAGGATATAGTGTGCCACAGATGTCATGCCAGAAGGGGTTCTTCATACACAGATTACAAATCTCCTTTCCAGCTATGCCACAAATTCATGTTGTCCAGAGTAACTGCAGCAAAATGTGGGGAAACGTGTATGCGGGAAACTAGTTCCTTTAAACATAGTTGATTAAAACAATGCTTCTAGATCAATCATTTCAGTATACTTTTGACATATGTGCAATATTGTAGAATGCTAAAAAGACTAATAAAATCAGTGGATGTGTCAGTTACTGTACCTTTGAAGAAAGCATGTTAAAAAGGACAAATCCCCAAGTAGTTGCTTTGTTGATGTTTCCTGTATACTGATGTATTTTGAATGTAATACAAAAAATAAAAGGATTACATTTTTTCCTTCTATCCCTTTCATTGTTTAAACAAGGAAAACATGCAATATGTTCTATTTCAAGTCTTGATCCTAATCTGTTATTGAATGAAATCAATTCCAGAGATCCTGGTAAATTGTCATTTACGTATGCAAGATGCGCAGGAAGTACATTAAAACAGTTACTGTAAACTGTAGTATCTTTGTACAGACTACAGGAGTACAGAGGCTTTTACAGATTTTTAAAAGCTACTTTACATAGTATTGTTTTTTCCTTCCTGAGATCTTGCTCATTTCAGCTGGTGGTACTTCTCTGACAGACAGGAAATTAAAGTTAACCCAGGCATACACAATCACATTTGGAGATCCCTCTGGTGTGTCCAGAGGGATTAAGATTGTGAATACCTTTTGGCCCCAAAGGTTCCCAGTTTCATTGCTGCATAACTTAACTTTTATATAGAAGTGATTGCTAACACACCATGTTATAATTGCTGGTGAATATCTGATCTTCTTTACAGAAGATTAACAAGTGCCATCAAAAGGAATAAAGCTATTTTAACTATCAGCTGCCTATTGAACAACATAGAACTATACGTGTTCTACTCCTCAGACTCCAGTACTTCACAAGAATCTCTTTTTTACTTCTATTGCTTTTGCAGTAACGATAGAAGACTAACACACTCCTATGAACATTCAGAACTGCAGGAGACTACAAGCCTTTCTCAGGGTCCATCACCACAATCAGTATGTGACAAGTTAATGGGTCAATTATAAAAGCAACACTAAGCAATCAAGCAAACAGAGGGATTATTAAGAGTCGCAGCTGTGGCAGTATGTTTCTCACTTTAAGATAACAGATATATTTTCTATTGAAAGTGAGATTAATCTTCTAAAGCATATCAAAACTCTGGCTCTGGGAAATTTCTCCCCTCATTAAAATGAATTCTGGTTTTGGTAATGATCATAGAAATGAAGTGCCGCTTTAGAGTCTACATTTAGAGTCTCCAATTGCAGCCAGCCACTTGCATCATGACCCACTGACACCCAATAGGGAGAACAAGAGGTACAGAACTAAAATTATCTTTGACCTAGTGTCCTGTGCCAGGTAGTGCAATATGCAATATTTGTGAATCTCCTCAGTGACACAATAAAATTCACTTGTCATTCCCCAGAATAGTTCTTCTATGTATAATATACCTTTTTTTTTTTCCTTTAATCAGCTCATAGCTTGCGCGGAAAGAACCCGATTTTCACTCGCACATGTCCAAGACACCCCACAGAATTCTGGATACATATAGTCAGGTGTACTAATAACCACTATGAAGTGCTGATAAACTTAACTGTATGTGCAGTTGATGACAACTTTACACGCTGGACCTGAGAGTTTTCAACCCTATGTATGCAAGTAGTAGCGTAGCACAAATGTAGACTAAGATGTTAGTGCAAAGCATAATGTCTTTGTTAATGCATCAGCATATACATGCAGATTAAAAGCATGCAAAATTATACAGGCTGCAGAAAGCCCACTGAAGACCCTGCCATATTAAACCTTTGTATCATCATTAAGATTTATTTTCTACTTGCAGAAATCCAAAACATTAAGAGAGGGAGTTTGGAGATATGTGATAAATTCTCTGCCACACTACTAGAGAATTTTCACTGCCAGTTATCTAGGCATTTCAAGATAGCCTGAAATCCATCATGTTAAAATTTAAGTAATTAAAAAGTATCTCTCTACTTTATACACAACAATTTTGTCATACTACTTTTGCTGATTAATAAATTCAGCAAGCCTTTGCGTAATGTAAGCCTCTCTTAACTGCAAAGCTGGACTACCTCGAGTGTTCTTACGGCGTTTGCCATAATTCCTTGTAGTATTCCTGCTATGGTTCAGTTGAAAGAAGAGCTAGTAAATGGCCTCTAACAGCAAAATATAAGTTTACAAAACAAACCACTGCATCCCTGTCTCATGAAAATACACTGCATTAGGACGACTGAAACTGCCAGCGAGGCTTTCATAAAAATAGAGAAGATATCATTAGAAGGATGTTTGCATGACATTGTCAAGTCTTGCATTCTTCCAGGGAAAGTTCCACATAAAATAAATTCCCCTTTAAACAAAAAATTCACAACGCAGGTGTCAGGTTTACAATATAGTATACATTTATATTAAAAGAACTAACACCCATTTTAAGCTTCTTTATACTGGAAATTTTAAGAACTGAAACAGGTCACCAAATTCTACTCAGTCTTCCTGCCCCCTTAGTTTAGTTAATTTTCCTTGAATTAAGAATTAAAGGATGCATCTGGGTTTTTTTTTAAGGGTAATACTAACTTTATATTAAAATAGCAGCTGTAATACAGTAGAGGGAAAAGAATTTCTTAAAGACACAATTAGATTAAATTGCCATATTTATTTTTCTTCCACCTACTCCATTTGTTTCACTGTGTTAATACTCCAGTACCCATAATTAACACAGGACGAGAGATACAATCATTCTTTTTCTATCTTTAGCAGGTAGAGCCTGAAAAGGCACATTCCTGAGCCATGAGAGCCCAAATCATAAGCACAAACCTGAATGCCCATATACTGCTTTCCTCAAAGTCTGTCAATAGCACTTGAGTGCACTAGCACTAACACTATCTAAACTCTATCTAAACTGCCATTTCTCAACCTTTTCATTTTCCACATTTCCCTTTTTAATTTGAGTGCTACCACTAAGGACCCAAGACACTGATACCCAGCAGTAAAGAGCTTTCCATCAAATTGCTGGTAGATCAGCATTTAGAATGTACTACTTTTGGAAGTTCAAGCTTGCAAACAAGCCTGATTTATTGAGCTGGAATTGATTTACCATACCTTATATGCAACATTTTAAAAAGCTGTTCAGGGCTAATTACATACTCAGCTGATCCCCAAGCGATTAATAAAGTTCCTGACTAATTTTCTATCTCTTCTGAGCTGCCAGATGGAGTACAGAAACCTCATCTACATTCCATAATGCAGATTTTCACATTAATGAATAAAGCTTACAGCTAAAAAAAACCCAAAACCTAGGGAAGACTTTACATCTGCTTTACTTATACATTCCTTAAAAAATTACAAACAAGAGTCACAAATCAGGCTTATCCTTTCCTCTAGTTTTCAGATTAGGTCAGAAATCTGTTTGTATTGGCTTTTTTTTTTTTTTTTTTTTTTTACACAACAGTACTATTGCATCAGTATTTAAAGTTGAATAATAATATATCTTTCATTATACTATTCAGAAGCTATCACATTGCCCTTATATATACCCACATTGAGCTGACAAGTCCCCCATTTTTACAGTTTCTGTTCTTTCCTAAGAACTGGTGGAGTTAGTGTCATTTTCCTTTGCGCTTTTTCGCAAACAAAAAAAGTGCTGAAGGTGACCTTGCTGGGTGGTTGTTTTTCTTCAATTTCATAATGGATGCAAAAAGTAATCTGAAAAAGATGGCCAGTGATTCAATTCTTTAGAGAGTAATTCAAATTCATTTGTCCCTTACAAGAACCAAAGGAAAAAAAAAAAAGAAGCCGTTATTAATTTAGGCAATTAAGAGTACTTTGAAAGCAATATCCAGTACATTAAAGAACCTGTCCCTGGAGTGCTGCTAACAGTCTATGAAAAGTTAATTTTAGAGCATTTCAAGTGAAGAAAGGTCATTTCCTAGATGTGCTGTACAGAATAATGTAATTTTTAAAAGGTAACCTAAATGGGAAGTGGTTTTTTGTAAATATGGAGTGAATGGTTAAGTGAATTTGAAACAAAATTAAAGATATGTATTACATATATCCTGTCATTTTAAATTAAACTACGTATTTTAAATTAAACAGTATTTGTAGTCTCATCCTCTTCTGTATCAAAGAATTTATGGTTTTCTTTGTTAACATTATGCAGTGTACAGTCTAGAAAGAAAATTTTAATACAAGATGAAAACGGTTAAAATGAAATCTTCATAGTTTCTAGGATCAACTCATAGGAATAAAAACTGAATAAAGACCATACAGAGTTTAACTTCAATTCTTCAGGAGAGGCAGGGGGTGAGGTGGTGTGCTACTGTACAGCATTTATTCTGACATACAATTCTCGCCAGTCACAATGTTCAGGAACAGAAGATAGCCCCACAAGCCATAAATGACCTCAAACACCTAACCAGATTCTCTTGACTCATCTACAAACTACCTGTCTCACTCTTGTAAAGTGCAGAAACAGATTATCTCAGTGAAAACTTAGTATTTACTGATGGCATTAACTCTATGATAGTACACATTGTTTAAGTGCAAAGGGAAGCACACTAAATTATAAACAACTCTACAATGATATCAAGAAATACAGTCAAAGACAGACATACTTGAGGCAGTTAAGGAAATTCCCCCTGCCCCGCAAAGTCAGAGAAAGGATTATATAGTCAACAAGGCACAGGGCTGTGATTGAAGTTTCAAATTCCAACTGCAACAGACTTCCTATGTGACTATAAACAGTGCACAAATTTATCAAAAATTACAAAACTGGTCCTCACAGCAGTTAACAGGTTTATCTTTGATATTAATCTTTGGTAAATGCAATGTTAAATGCACTAACATAAGCCTTGTGGAAGGTAAGGTAATTTTCTCTGATAATATTATCTGATTTTTATACAAGTATTAAAAAGTTAAGAAGATGTGATGATGAGGTTTCATACGTGTTCATTACAACACAGAAATTACATACTAGCACAGAATCCTTTCCAAATTCACTCATTGAATAATACAGCTAGATTAGATAAAAAGAATGGGGCTTGTGTTTGTTATTATTCTATATGTCTTCAAAAATGCCTTAAGTCCACCATTTGAACCTCCCTCTCAACCAGTCCTGGTAACCATCAAGAATAATTATCACAGTCTTCAGTGACACAGGAAAACAATGCAAACCAGGTACAAGGAAGAAATTTTTTATGATGAGGGTGGTGAAATACTGGCCCAGGCTGCCCAGAGAAGTGGTAGATGCACCATCCCTGGAAACATTCAAAGTCAGGTTGCATGGGGCTCTGAGCAACCTGATCTAGTTGAAGATGTTCCTGCTCGTTGCAAGCGGGTTGGACTAGATGACCTTTAAAGGTCCCTTACAAGCCAAACCATTCAATGATTCTGTGAACAGACAGAAATGCCAATAACTGAAAACACTAGTGTACTCTAACCAAAATCATCTTCACATAACATTCAAAAAATTACAAGTTTGTTTCAATCAAAGGATTGCAGGTACATACAGTAAAAAAGATTATCACATCCTGTCAAACTAGAAGACAGTGATAACATTCAATTTGTTAAAGCAAAAAGATTTCATGGGACTAAACCTTGCACTTCATGAGACAAAATATATCATATCTGTACAAATATACTAAGAGGTAATGATTCCAATAAACTGTTTTTCCTGTCTTTTCTGCCTATAGTCAATATAATAATAGTCAACTGACATTGTGGAAAAGCTGTATGTGCAAGTTAGCTTTCTGTGAGGGAAAGAAATTTCTATTACAAGCACAGCTTTGAGAATGGCTAGATATTTAACAAAAGCATTAGAGATCATTCCCTAAAATTATTCCAACTTCTAGAAATTGCAATTTAAAGTACACTTTTCTAACAGAACAGTAACAGTACTCTACCAACAGAGGCACAGATCACCCACAAAGATACACGCACAGCTACTAGTGGGGTTTCACTGAATATTATTTGTAAAAGTATGCTTTTATGATCAAGGGAAGTCCAGTAAGACAAAGGAGCAACTTGAACAAGCACTGTTATCACCTAAGGAAAAGGGACATTTTTTCCCCTGAGTGAGGACTTGGTGTTATAACAAACATCATGTTTGATTCCTGCTGTGCTCCAAGCAACCTGCTCTTGGACAGTCTTTGTAAACAAACTGAACTGTATTACAAATACCCAATTCCTCTTTCTTCCTCTAACAGAAACAACAATAACAACCCATCGGGCAACCTAGTTGACAGAAAGGGTTAGAATGATTTTCCTGGCAATAGCTAAATTTAACTTATGAAAAGTAAATTATGAAATGCAGCAGAACAGCAGATCACTAGGGGAAGAATGCAACTAAAAACATGGGCTGAGAGGGCAGAATAGAGAAAATGTGGCTCAAGGCAGCAGAAAAACATAGATTTGCAAATGAAATATGCTTGAACAGAAGACAGACTGAAACTAAGGGATCTTAAGAATAAAAGTTTGCTCAGTCAACCAAATTATCACCTCCCTCGAATGCTGACAACACTTTTCCAAATGCAGCCCAGGATGCTATTGGCCTTTTTTGCTGCAAGGATGCATTGCTGGCTCATGTGCAGCTTTTTGTCCACCAGGACTTCCAGGTGGTTTTTTTACCAGCTAGTCAGCTCCCATGCTACACTAATAAATGGCATTATTCCACAAGACTTTGCACTTCCCTATGTTGAACTTAATGAGGGTCCTGTTAGCCCTTTCCCCCAACCTTTCAAGGCCAGTTATAATGCTGTAGTAACACTGAATCCCTCTACCTTGAGTGACCACACCAAAGACCATACTAAAGCCCAGCCTAAATCCACTGCAAAGTGGATCAGATAAACTTGTTTACCAGCAAGACCTCAGCCAATGGCCACAGCAAGAGAATGAACTTTTTGTTGGCAACTTGAGAATAGGAGGAAAATAACCTTTGCACTCTTGAAGTAACTTACTTTATTCTTGGAATTATTGGTCATTCATCTCTTACTTCTTCTGTCTCTTGATAGTGTCTGAGACCTGATCTCAGGACTTTATCCAGTGGGAAATGTATCCTTCCAGAAAACACAGCTTAGGCAACAGCTGAAAATCATAGTTTATGTACCTTAAGTTTTCCTTCTTTCTTTTGTGACATAGCTTGCAAGATTATGCACTAAGAGTGCCTCACAACATGTCTTTGTTTTAGAAGTAAACCATTTTGCTAGCCTTTGTCAGGAGTGATTAGAAGCATTACCTTGAACAACAAAAGTTGAGTCAAATAATTCTTTTGTTTCATTTGGGCATTACTAACTGCTTTACTTCTTAGGCCACCGACTACAAAGCACATCATGTTTGTCTATCCTTTATCACCATGGTAAGTCATTTCATAGACTGTGCTTCATTTAAAACTAAACAAACACCTTCTGTCTTCATCCTGGCTCTACTTCAGCTTGTTAAGTACTACAACATATGTCATCTGTTTCCCTAAACAACCTACATGAACACAGCACTATGGGATTAGTAATTTAAGAAAATGAAAAAACAAGCAGCAATTGGCACACATATGCAGTCATGTTTGATTTGCTTTAAGTAGACATTTCAGTACAATCTTTTCTACGCAATAAATATGTCTATAAATAACATTAAGAAATAACCTTGCTCCTGTAGGCACCATCTTTTCAAATATTGCAGTACATGAGGCATAAAAAACCCCAAATGAACAAAAGCCTTAAAGCTGTCCTACACAGTTGGTAGAAGAAGCCTCCTCTTTGGAGCATCTGCTGGAATTGTTGCTTAATAAAGATAAAAACGTTTTGTTAGAGTGCTTACCAGACAGAGAAATGAGTTTCTTAACTTAAAGGAAAAGTAATTATTCCTATTGTTATTCTAACCTTCCTTCTTCAGTCTGGAGCAATCAGGGTCACCAATATTAGCACTTACGTAAGTGGCTTCAATTACGTTAATTTATCAAGAGGAGGAACAGACATTTTCACAAAACAGTCTTGATTCTTTCTGCCTATGTAATGCAGAAGCAAAAATATTTCCATTTTTGCAGTGAAGAAAATGAACTCCAGTGAAAGTTGGGGCTTAAACTTTCACTGGTGTGCCTGCACATGGAAATACAGAACGATTTAAGTTGCAGATGAGTGTATGTTCAGGATATAATACTCTTCATCCAATTCAATTTCACTGAAGTCAATGGTGTAACTGTTAAATTATACCAAATTACAACTGGAATTGCATTCAAACTGGACATAACTCTTTGTTTTTCCAGTAAAACCCATACTCGGCACACATTCTGTACATCACAGAAAGTATTCATAAAACTTGAACACACCAAATACTTCTGGTACATACCAAATATGAAATAAACCTGGTAGAGATTCCCTCTCCCCTACTGATCAGTTTGACATACAGGGATGTCAGTAGAATTCCTGAAGATGACCCCTGGCCGTTCATCTGCATGACAGGGCCCCCCGCTGCCCCATTAAGTCTAGCTAATAGGGGATCTGCTGTGACCTAGATCAGGAATGGGCTCAGCTTAAATGAAAACCTGCTCAAAAAGTTGGTTTCAGCAGGATTTTTTCTCTGTTGTGGTTCACAGTACAGCTTAAATGGTAAGGCAACCACAGAGCTTCTTCCCTGATGCTAAAAGACCCACACAGTACTGCCCCACATCTTCACTGGACAGAATGGAAAACTCATTGGCACAGATTGTAAAAAGGGAAAAAAAATGACTGTAACTTGTTGCTCAGAGCACTCGCCATGGGTGGTGGCAGGGGAACACGGAAGCAGAGTTTTGGCCCCATTCCTATTAACTGTAATATGCTAAAATAGAACAGCAGCACATAAATTAGAAAGAACAAGTTTAAAGAAACCAACCTAGCATACACAAGAAATAAAACAGCTAAAGGAGAACCTGCAGGAGACAGGACACTCCACATCATCTTGGCTTTGATTTAGAGCAGAAATGGGATGAGAATCACCTGATTTTTTGGGGTGGTTAATTTTTTGCCTCAGGTACCAAACTGAAAACTAGCACTGTTCTTGTTTGCAAAACTTTGTAAAACCCATTAGGAAAAATGGCCCCACATAAACAAAAGTCAATAATTATTCATATGGTTACTTACTGATTAAACATTTCTAGATATTTTTAAACATTCAAAACAATGTTTGGAATAATCCATATTAATTATGTTGATCATGTAAATTCCTGTAATCTTCTTAATTGAAAAGAACGACCTTTTTTTTGGTCGACCAACAACGATTTCAATTTTTTAACCAAATTAAATCGATTGTTGGGAAAGAATCAGTGACGCAGGGCCACTGCTTCCTCAGGAAAAACCAGCCAGCAGAAGACACAGGGCAAAGTTTATCCAAAAGCATTTTGGAGCTGAAGAGCTAAATACTTCAGGGTATGTTAAAAAGTAGCTGTGGAATTACCTATAATCAAAAGGTATGCTGCTTTTTGAGAGTCTTTATGAACGGACATATGGGATTCCCTATTTAAGCACCCGCATGTTTATACGAGTCACATTCAGTTGGTCTTATCGCCTGGTTGCCTAGTGTAGCTTAACTGGCTCAACCCACTTATCAGGCCTATGGTGCTCAGTAAGAAAAAATTGCCATAGCCATTGAAAATAATAAAAAACTCACATGTCAAGAATCATTTACTTTTTCTCTGGTATGAAATATTTTCAGACACGCAGCCAGTTACAAAAATACCTATTTGCAAAAGGGATATTTGACACATCTGCTTTTTCACCCTTGTGTGCTCCACTTCTTATAATCAGTAAGACACAGCACTCCACATTCAACACAATTGATCATTTTTGTAAGCTTGAACGGACATTATAGAAGAGAATACTAACTCTTTGAATAGCTTTAAACTAAATACAGATTCAGATTATCAATAATTGAAGTAAGCAAACAGCGAAGTAATCAATATTCTCTTTTATAACCTAATACCAAAGTAATCGATACTCTCTTTGTATATTTGTGGATCCAGTGAATAAGCAAGCGGCACTATACAACACCATTATCAACTTCTCAAGTTTGATTTACACTAGAACTTTTCAAGACAGACCTTAGAGTACCTCTGCTTCTCCTCCTTATCTCAATATAAAGTAAACAGATGATCAAAGAGATGAAAAGTAACAAGACAATCACAAATTAGTTCAGTAAGTCAACTTCTGTAAGATTTTATATCTCGGATGCAGATATAATGGAAGTCCAACAGCTCTGAAAACAGTTCTAGTGAAAACTCTCGGAATGTATGCATTTTAGGCAGTTACTTTGTTCAGAAAAGGGCCCTAAGTAATCTTGAAGAGTAAAGCACCTGTTCCAATGTTTATATATTATGTAAATTTTATTGATGACATTTCTTAAATTGCAGTTCATCATCTACCTTAGCTGAAGCAGTTTAAACAACTCTTTAAACAGTCTTCTAAAAATGGGTTAAGATAGGCACTGACTTGTGACGAGCATCTCATTGAACCTCCCTCCTCAACCTGGGTGCAGTGGTGTGAAAAAAAGGCATCTTAAACTACCTCACCAGAAGTTACAAATCTACACATACATACAAGGATTTTTTTTATCATGGGAATTTTTAGTCAGGGAATTTTTATCACTTACCAACCTTGACTCAAAATTGATTTGTGAAGAAAAATGTAAATTTTTTTGCCTAACAAGTAAATAAAACAAGAAAAGGTAGAACGAAGGATAGTTGAAAAGCAAAGAGCTTTAATACAAGTGAAAAGGAAAACAGGAACAGTTCTTTATTGCTGAAGCCAGTGAAGCACAGGATTTCATGACAACAGACTGGGATATGGATTTTTTTCAAAACAGGCAAGTCATCCCCTTCCCTGATACATTAAATAAAATGAAAAACAATCTGGACTTGAGAGAAATAAGTGAAAATCCAGAGCACAATTCCCCCAGGATTACTAAAAAACTCATAATATGCTACTGCCTCCTACTTTCCTTGAAAATTTCTATAGAGCACTGAAGATTTCTGCCTCTGGTTCTCCTCAAAATCTAACTATCGCATGACAGAGAGGTATCTAGAATTTTTAATTTTCATGAGATAACAACTTTTGAAGTCCTCACTGACAGAAGTACATGAAGTGTACTATCTCCAGGCAACTTAAATTTTGACAAAAACCGGCTTTTCTCAAGTCTGTTTACTCTTTTCCTGAGTAAATAAGCTTAAGTTTTTCTACAGCTGCTCATTAATCTAAAGACTCAAATCACACTATTTTCAGAAAATTTTCCACATATGTAAATAACAGCTTACAGATTTTTTATATTGTCTTTTCTGAATATTGTATTGTAAAGAATGGATAGGCCTGGGACAAGCCTAACAGTTTCTTCTTCAATCATTTTCATTAGTGGTGAGTTACAAGAAACATTTATAAAGGATACTGCAGGCCTGCTCATAAGGTGTTAGTTTCTGAAGTGAAAACTACACACGCAAAGAAATACAATCAGTCAGAAAAGATCACAATAGCTAATTAACCACCCGCAATTTGTGATATATTGCCTCAAGCTCCACTTAGATTTTACAATATTTTAAACACAGGCTTGAACTTCTGACTTTCAGTATAAGCCTGCCTAAAACAAAACAAAAAAATGAACAGAGTACACTTCCCTGAAGAAAGTAACTTGTAATCTTCATTAACCCCATTATGTGCAATACCATTTCATCACCCTAACACCCCCTGCAGCTGCAGCAGTCTGGCAAGCACAAGTCACAGGAAAAGCTCATTTGCATACAGCTTCTGGCCTTGTTCACTAGAAAAATTTGCTAAGACAAATTGCAGTGTCAAAAGAAAGCTCATTAAATTTTTATATCAGATTGCTATGTTACCCTTAGCTCCCTGGGTATTCATCCTTCTTTCTGTCGTTAGTTTTCAGTCCTTAAGGCTCAAATATTTTCAAGGGCAGAAGCAGACCAATTATAAAAAAGGAAGTTATTTGCTTACTAGTATAAAATGAAGCATACAACCATCACTAATTCACATTTACCAAAAATATAGCTCAATTACCATGTCACACTAGACTGCTGAATAGCATGATATTTCCACATGCATTTAATTTAGTACCAGTATTTGTGCTGAGGCAACAACAGCAATTAAACGTACTGAAATGGGGATTAAGCACATTTTCCACCATTTGTCTGTCCATTATAGTGATGTTCTTTTTCCTTAACAAAAAAGGAACACCTAGCCCATTTATCCAGTGGTGATGTTAATGTTTCAGATTTAAAAATCCTTTGACATCTGGAAAGGTTTATTAGAGTTATAAGCTTCACCTTAAGCTACAGTTATGTTGGGTATTTTCATGGAACAGTCATTTAAAGAACTGAAGGACATGAAAGTTATATTCCCATATACCCATTAACTGTTTACTTGTTTCTTCAAGTTAAAGTAATTCCTACACACCACACGGAGAGGTAAGGAGAAGCCATCTGTATTCTACCGGTTTGAATATTGGAAGGACACGAAAGAATGAAAGACCAAAGTTAGTATCCCTGTATTCAGAAGCAAAACATAAACCAATTTTGTACTCTTATACTAGGTTAGCACTTTTAACACCAAAAGCAGCCTGTATTTCATGATTTGTTAAGAACATGTTAGAAGGTTTTGAAATTAAAGCATTCCCTAGCATTCCAGTAAGGCAACTTCCTTCACAAATCTTTCCAACTTCAAAGTAAAATATTTATTTCAAGATTTTTTCATTGTAACAGATATCTCTCCTAAAGATTCCAATTTTGATTAAATTTGCACATTTTATACTACTGTATTTGGTCAGAATTGACCAATCTCTTCCTGTGAACGAATAATGTTGTATCCGTTTCTGAACAGAAAGGTTTTTCCCTTCAGGAGTAGCACAGAACCGATCAGAACAACTACCATCTTCACTAACATTATCCAATGCAGAAACCAACTTCTGCAAGAACTCTGCAGTTTGAATATTTAACTTGCAACACACACAGGAATCATTTTTCTTACAGAATTGACAGGCGTGTCATTTAAGAGGTTTAATACTGCTATGAGGTTCTTGCTTCTCACTTTTTTTCACTGCAACTGCCACCTTTGGACACCACCAGGATAACTGGCACTATTTGTTTTTAAGTAACGACAGTGGAAATGCACAATTTTCATTTTGCAAAATGCTAGCTTGGGACTCGTAATTTAGATGGCTGGTGGTACTAGGGAAGGAGAACAGAAGCAAACCACTGTATACAATGTTTTTCCTACAGGTGAAGGTAGGAATGGAAGGAACAGAATTATTATTATTTTTTATGACATAGAAAACACAAATCCTTGGAACTTCAGGTCAGATGGCTTCGTAAAAAAAGAAACAATTGCCTATAGGGAACTACCATTCCTAACTTCAAAAATGCTTTAAAACATAAGATGATGCTGCATATACTAAGCATCCGACTTCTCAAAAAGCATCCGATCAAAATCAATGTGATGTTTCCCATTTTGTAGAAACAGGATATCATTATTGATGTTTTTCTGAATTTTAGACAAAACTTTTGGCTCAAGCATAATAGATTTTGGTAACTCCAGGGGGAACTTGCAGTTTACCGATGTCAACAAATCAATGTTACTCATGCATATTTCCAGAAACACTCAACGAGTCCCGACTACCCCTACGGCCCAATGCTGAGTGGTGAGGCATCCCACAGCTGTCCCAGATCACACAGACAGACCACTTCACCATCCTATTTTTTGCATATGCACTAGTTTTTTCCCCTTGACTTACAGCAAAGTATTACATTTAATATTGGCCTTCCTGCTTGGAACTAAGTCAAGAGTAGAGTAACCCATTTCACATCTTCCCAGCTCTAACTGCACAGCCTTTAATGCTGAAAATAGTCTGAAATTGAAAACTATGTGAAATTTGTGCAGAGGAAAGACAATGTAGATGAACAAAAATAACAACAGGTATTGCTTAAACGCCTACAGGTGTCTTCTAAAGTACCAAACAGCTACAAAATTGCATTTTACTTTCTGCTGCTAGCTGAGTCAGGCAGGTCTTTTATTCAGAATCTGTCAGTCTCCTAAATTAATTAGAGTCAGTTCAATGATCCATAACCAGGGTACCTTCTACAATCATTGACAATCGATTTCCATCTAATTCACAACAGGCCAAGCTCTGGCCTTATGTATGACCCAAGATTCTTTCATCGCCCGCGTGTTACATGAGGGCTGAATTCACATAGGATTTCTAATCAGAAATCCGTGTCATTGATGTCTCAGCTTTCAGCAAACTAATTATGGTATCTGTGAAGAAATTACACTTTGAGGGGATTTTCTGATGCGCTGTTTTGGGGAGGTTATCTCGGGTTTTTGGGAAGGCTGCCTTCCAAATGAATAACATTAATGAGGCAAAATTGTCTGACACACGGTATGTCACTTAAATAATGAATATTTACTGCATATGCACAAACACCATTGGCTTCAGTAAAACCTTACGTATCAAATATACCACAGAAAACTAAAGATCAAAAGAAATAAAACCTTAATAGAACAATGACAACTATTGCTAAAATTTGACACAAACAAATAATTTTTCCTCATTACCTCACTGAATTAAGCTTTCGTTCACTCGAGTTTCACGGGCCTGCTAATGTCTTTTTAAACAAGCTATTTTCAAACAATCATGCTAGTTTAGTCAATTGTGCACTAATGTTTGTCATTCTGAGATGAACTAAAGTAGGAGGGCAGAAAAAAAAAAGAAAGAAAAAAACCCCACAGTATAGTATATGCATAGTATATGTCTTCAAAATATATTGCTACTTACATTGTTGGGACCTGAACAAGAAAAGTAATCACTAGTTAGACAAACATAGGACAGAACAAAGTTCAATTAAATAATAAGGTGCTTTCCTTGCATTTATAGCAGTTATAACAAGCATCTTCATGGGTACTTCTGAAGTTTGAGCTTCATTTATGAAAGCAATGTGCACAGAACAAGGTTAAAAGTGCTAAGATTTCTGACATGATTAAAACACTAAAGTTGATCTAACCCTCTTAAGTTCTAAAGTAGCACACTGAAATAAAATGTGTCTCAAAGTAGCAGTCACCTTATGTTACTGTGTTCAAATCAAATCCTTTTGTCATTCTTTCTGATAAACCATGTATCACACTTATTTCAAACAGCTGGTATGTTTCTAAAAACATTTTAGCCCATACCAGTGATTCTCTATAACCATTTAATCTTCAAAATGTTGAACCTGCTACAGAATCAGATGCATTTATAGAATGTAAGAGAGGCAACTGAGTCACATTTATCACTTGTATCTTTGAAAGTTTGAGTTTTATAGATGAAGAAACTATGAATATTCCTTGGAGCGTTAACATACCAATGTCAGCACTGCTCAAATAGGAGCTATTCTCATTAGAGTACTGAGCACTTTCTAAGAACACTTCAATACAAAGGCTGACAGTCCTATGAATAAGATTAAAATGTGCTATTTTATTACTGAAACCTCATAAAACACTGCATCCGAAAACCTTTACTGTTTGTAATATAGCAAACCTTTCAATCTGAAAACCAGTATATCTGTGCATTACCTATTAAACTGATTGGATACTGCAAGCTTGTGTCTGTGTGGGAGTTGTGCCCACTTTAGTTTCAACAATTTTTGTCCAAGTTGCATGTTAGAATTCACAGCACATCTACAGTTTGTCATAGGCAGTACCCTTGATACCATTTGATTTCAAAGCTGCTTGCTACAAATCCTCTGCAATCAGGTTGTGCTTGTTACTAATACCTTTAATCTGACCTCAGACAGGAAATCTAGTGCGGTGTGCTTCTGCCAAATAGACTGAACCAGTAATCAGCAACCATATCTGATGGATTATGTTCTTTGTACACTATTTATGGTGTGCAAGGAACACAAAAACATGCATATGCTTATGCCTGTGTGTTACTGTGCATGCAGGCACTGGAGTTGAATCCATGTGTATTCTTACCATTACCTTCTTTGCATCAAGAACAGTTGAAAAGAAATAGCATTTTGGGAGAAAGGGACACACTGCATCTCTAATGAAATGAAACATTCACAGCTTTTATCAGTTAAACATAAAACATGCTATAGTCTGCACATACTATGCAGTAAATAGTAATTCCAGCACTGTTATATGTATCACTTTGCATACTCAACTGAAAGTCCAGGGGCTTCTTGAATCATAGGAAAGATGTATAACGATTTCTATTCTCCTTCTGGAAAATGTCACTGATCACTTCACTGCTACTCATCCCTTCAATTTAAGCTGCCATTACAGTCATAATTCTGAGACCTCTTAACTTGAAGCCAGTACTGTACTACTAATTTAAGTCAATTTTCCTTCTACAGAATTCATTCTGATGGCTGCTCCTCCCTTTTTATTTTAATGTATAACCAAAGGCAATCCCCTATGTATGCGCTCCAGTCCAGTCTCTTGGGCCCACAGTATGTACAAAATACCTTTCCTTTGTGCACAAAGAGCACATCACTCAGGTTCTGGTAGTTCAAAGAACAGATCTGCTCTGGTAAATTTAGCACAAATGTAGCACATGCACCCCCTAGAATAAAAAACAAAACTCAAACTCCACAAACTTTGTCAGCAGAACTTAAATGAAATTGTTTTGACTTTTCAAACAATGTCAATCTGCTGAAAATAATACAGCACAATGAACTGAAATGTTGACAAAGGTAAAAAAAAACCACCCGAGATTCATTTTGAACAAACACATCTGAGATTACTTAGACTAATTCCACAAAAACCAGGAAATATTGGTGATGAGTGAAAACTATGAGTCACCTGAACAGCTACAGATGGTAACAAAGCAGTAACTTTTGTGAATAGACCTTATCAGTTTTGTATTACTCTGAATCACTATCACTTGTTAATTTTGCCAGATTGTTTTTCATCTTCTACTCAGAGAAACTCTTGCTAGAGACCATTACGTTCAATCCACAGCTACATAATATATGAATAAAGCTGAGTTAGAACATAAGCCCTGCCCATCCTCTAACCAGAACTCTTAGTTGAAGAACCTGATAGAGAAAGAAAAATTAATCAATGAAGTAGCACAAAGAAAACAAATAAACCATTAGTTATTAAACAAAGCATGAGATTACACAGTGCAGGAGATTAGCATGAGTACCAAAGATCAAAATTAGGCTGAGGAATTTCACTGCACACACAGATCTGGCAATATTGTGTATTATCCTGACTGCATTTGATGAATAACTAAGTAGATGTATTCATTTGCAGAACAGACTGGAATGGGTCAATCACATTGGTAGGGTGCAGGAAATTATCATTGATAATCAACATATCCACACCCTGAGATTAATGCACGTAAACATGTCTCACTCCTGAAAAATTTCTTTGAAAGCCAGTTTTCTGAAGAAGTTTTACCTGCCAGATAATAACTGTCATCACTGACACTCTGAAACATCTATTAGTCATTTTTTGGAAACAAAATATTTTTCATCTGCTGCCTATTGATTTTGTTCTACTACTTAAACATGGCTCTGTGTGTTTAGCTACATCTGAAATGTTCACTTAATCTGATCTTTACAGGTCACCAAGTCAGGATGGGAAAAGACTTGGTTTTTACACCATCATTTCCATTTACTTAATAACAGGCTTTTATGTGGTTCTTCTTGCTGTTTTATTTAGCTCTAGTGGGCATTTCAGCATTTTGCAAGGAAAAAAAGAGACAGTAAAAACTAGCACCAGAAAGAACAGAATATTTTGAGAGAAAGAAAGGAAACTAATAATCTAATATGCCTGTAATTAAGTCTTAAAAATACATACAGTAAAAATACAATACAGTGAATAATATGTACACCATGATAATGCTACCAATAATTACACACTGCATGGTAGAAAACTAATACATCTCCAGGCTTGATTTATGATCATTTAATCCAAGTGCATGCATACTTCAGACCATAGATCCTGTAATTAATTCCTGCATCTACCCTTCTACTTTTACTTAATCTCTACAGAATAAAAGGTGTTTAGTATTGCCTGATAGCAAACAGCCACACCTCACTTTGGAGCCCACAGTTCTCCCTGCTTTTAAGATTAAGTGGTCTGGTCATGACTATTATCACTTCCTGAGCATCATTTTTTCAAACCCGTGAGACCTGGACAAAAGCCTCGGGAAGATATGGCCTACCAGCTGACAAAACTCCCTCAAGACAGGCAGAGGGGCTTTGAACCCCCTGACACACTGACTCCTTGTCAACAGGCAAACAGTGCAAGGACAAAAGCAAATATATGGAAATACTGCCCTTGGAAAGGAAAAAATGTTTCTGTAAATACATTAACAACATAAGGACTAAGGAGAATCTCCATCCTTTATTGGATGTTGGGGGAAAAATAGCAACCAAGGATGAGGAAAAGGCTGAGGTACCTAATGCCTTCTTTGCCTCAGTCTTTAATACTAAGACCAGTCCTTGGCGTACCCAGCCCGCTGCACTGGACGACATGCATGGGGAGCAGAATAAAGTCCCCATAATACATGAGTAAACAGTTAGCAACTTGCTACATCGACCTAGACACACACAAGTCTATAGGGCCTGACTTGGCACTGGTGAGGCTGTGCTTGCTGAACAAGAAAGACATTGAGGTGCTGGAGCGTGTTGAGTGAAGGGCAACAAAGCTGGTGAGGCATCTAGAGTGCGAGTCTTATGAGAATCAGCTGAGGGAACTGAGGTTGTTTAGTCTGGAGAATAGAAGGCTGAGGGGAGACCTTACGACTCTCTACAACCACCTGAAAGGAAGATGTAGTGAGGCAGGGGTCAGTCTCTTCTCCCAAGAAGCAGGCAACAGGACAAGAGGAAATGCCACAGGTTGTGCCAGGGGAAGTTTAGACTGGACATTAGGAAATATTTCATCACTGAAAGGGTTATCAAGTATCACAACAGGCTGTCCAGGGAAGTGGCTGAGCCACCATCCCTGGAGGTATTTAAAAGACATGTCGTCTGAGGGACATGGTTTAATGGTAACTTAGTAGCACTAGGTTAACAGTTGTATTTGATGACCTTAAAACTCTCCCAACCAAAACCATTCTATGATTTTATGAAAAGAGTTTATTCAGAAGTGCTAAAGAATTCTACAGGGAAGCCAAAAGTTAAGTTGTTTTGGTAAATGTTTTTCAGAGTGAAACAGCTGTGTTACAGAAATTTTAAGTCTGAAGAGAATCTGATCAGCTTTCAAGAACTCAGTATGTATTTCATGGAAGCCTTCTTCAGAGAAAAAAGTCAAATGGCAAGAAAAGACAAGGTTAGAATATATGGACAGATTTCATATTTTTAAATTGGTTAGGCCTGGTGGATTTCATCTTAAAATATTCAGTTGCCAAGAAATCTAGTTGCTGTAAGCTCTGAGAATCCATGGAAGACAAAGGAAGTGCCAGAAAACTGAAAAAATGGGAATTGAGGAGCTGATCTTCTGAAAGGAAACTTGGAGAAGTCATTAAATAGCTTAGTTATAGCTCTAAATAGCTAAATTAAGCTAAAGGCTTAAATTAAGCCTAAAAGGCTCTAAATTAAGCTAATAGTTTAAAAAGCTCTATAAAAATAAAAAAAAAAAACAACAAACCAAACAAAAACCCCCACCACAATCCACAACCTCCTGAAGATAAAAAGCAATTATATAGCAGACAATATTGATTTTTCAAAAACAAACCAAGTCAAACTAACTTATTTTTCCTCTAGCACAGGACACAAGAGCTTCTAGATATTGGGTAAATATCAGGCTTCCTGTAAATTGTCTGTAGGAGGTTTTCTGATAGCATTTCATGTGACAGCCCTAAGCAAGCTTGGAAATCAGATGAAGATAAAACTATTCCACAGTAAAAGAGAAAATGGTTGAACAATCCCACTCAGAGATCAGTTGTTAATGATTACCTGTCAAGGACACACCAGGAAGGTTTTACCAAGGTCTCTTCAGTAATTTGTGAATCACCTGGATGATGGAATAAGGACTACTCTTACCAAAGATGCACCTGATACAAAGCTAGGGTCTACAGTGACACTGTAAAACAGGCTTAGAATTCAGAATGAGAGTAAAAAATGCTAAAAGTGGTCTCTATATCATATAAATATTGCAAAGCTCAAGCAATGATGTACAGACAGGAATAACCAACAGCCACTACTACAGAAAGAGGAGAAAGAGGTTAAGCGGCAAGTCTAAGCTGCAAGAGCATAAGTCTTGCTTACACTTAGACTGTAAGTCTATCCCGAGCTGAACACAGGTTAACAGAATGCTGCTGCTGTGTGAAACTCAAGTATCATACCACAATCTGTGAAGAGAAGACAGGAGAACCTTTCCATTCTACACAGATTAACAAAGCCTCAACTGGAGGATTCCAGCACAACACTTAGATGCCACACTTAAAGAAACATGGAAAGATTCAAGAAATCGATCTATGTTCTATGGAAAGAGGTTAAGGCAGTTTATGCCACATTGCAGCAATTAATAAGCAAAAGCATTACTCCAGGCTACGTTTCTCTCAGCTTTTTCCAGAGATCACTTCAAAATTATTTTTGAAGTGAGGGAAAAAATCATGAAAAAGCTCATCTTCATGAAGAATTTCCCACAATCATTTCTTACTTATATTGGGCATTGCTATCATTTTTACTAGCTACAATGTATGTATTTCTTATTAAAGTACAGAAGCCAGGGCACAAAACTACTAGTCTTGCACTCGGGAGCCAACTCAACATAGTGCCAGTTTACCAAATCAATTATTATGTTGTACAGTCTATCCCTGTGCCCACTATTCATATATTTCTTTTGCTTAGTATGAAACTCCCTCACTACGAAAGACAGAAATGCTGACTTTATTAGGTTAAATTATTTTTAAACCTGAAAAACTTAATTCTTATTTTGAATCAATGCCACAGCAGAATGAGAAGGTGCTGTACATAGGCACTTCACTGCTTGCAAACCCTAATGACACCTTGATTAACACAGCAACTGGTGGTAAGAGCCAAGCAGCCTCGACAGGCCATATACAGCACTACTGTGACTTAACGGCTTTATATTTTTAAATTGGCCTCTCTGGCACGATCTGATAAATCAACACACAAGTCATTAAACGGTTCATTATCCCAGTAATATGATTCATTCTCTCTGCCAGGAAACACAAGAGATGATGGGCATCTTCGACTTGCAACCATGACTGTCCATCAATATAACAGATTAACTGTATGAGGGAGTTCAGTTTGGTGTAGAGGTCAATGGGATGCTTCACGTGGCAATTTTTCTTCTGCAAGGCTCAGCAGGAAAAATGTGTGGACAAAGAATAAGACAATGTGGCTATCCTGATGTGTAGACAGCTTTTTAAAATAAAACAATCATCAAGTTAAAAAATAAGAGGCACAACAGAAGAAAAAGAAACAGGGCTCACATGTACCTAGCTAACTGTCTTCATGAGTGTAGTCAACAGACTTGAGTTAGACCGATTCTTCCTTAGGAAAGCAGAACTTAGAAGTAGTTTTAAAATGCAAATAATTGTGGCATTATCTGAATATGGTCACCAAGACACTCCTGCCCTTAGTCACCATGATTGCTTAGTGACCATAAAGTCTGGCACAATCAAAAATTTGTGCTTAGAGAAGGCCAAAAACTAAAAGCCATAGCAATATGCAAGGTTTGTCCTCAATACTGAACCATTCTTACATTCTTTCCCAAGATTGTAATTCCAACAAAAGTTTAATTTTGTAAGGTTTTTTCCTGGTGTCTGAGAAACAGTTACAAAGAACAGAAAGAATTCAAACACCTGTTGTATGGTACTTACAGGAGATAGGAAAAATTAAGTTTTCTTAAAGATACCAAGAATTGTGCAAAACTATAGTAAGAGCCAGGATTTAAGTTAATTTTGTACCAGGATAAGCCTGGACCCACAATTACAGCATTTCAGGGGAAAGACTGGCATTCTTGTAGTCTGGCAAATCCATGAAATTAGGGGGTTTATCGTGTCCAAATTAAGCTATAGTTAACAGTTTTAATGATATAACATTTAGTAGTTTATCCAAAACGAAAGAAAGCATGTCAAGAAAGCTTTGACAATTTTCAGCAATCATTAGTTTTGCTTTCTGTAAAAACTTTATACAAATAAGCTTATACAGAAAGTTTACTCAAAACCTTTTCCAGAGGTTTGTAGCAAGCAGACTTTTGCTTCGCTAAACAATCCTGGACTGCCACTAGCATCCTGATAATTTTTCTGAAATACAAACAGACTTCAGCTGGTGATGGTCTCAGCTGACATGCAAATTCCTTAAAACCAACAGGCTTTTGTGATAAAAAAAGCACTGTGTATTATGGTAACATTCATCTCAGTAATGATTTAGCCACAAATGTCCATGTTATCATGAAGATTTACAATGAAATTCTGACCTCTCTGCACTAAACAGCAGAACCTCAGTGGGACCAGCTCACTTCATTCTGACAAATACGCCCCTGGTGAAAAGAACAGGAGCTCACCAACAGAACCCCCACTGCCCCTTAAAAAGTGCTCAAAAACAGCAGTTACAGATACTCTAATTCTTCTAGAGGAGAGTTAGCTCTTCAGCGAGTGTTAGGAGACATCTTTTTTGGGAACAGTGGTTACAAAGAAGTGGAAGGATTTTTTGAAGGAAGCACAAGCATACAAGCACAGCTCCAACAGAGCAAGAGAAAGCTGTCTGTTTTCTCTATATCCAGAAACTGTTTCACAGATCAGTAAAATAAGCAATATAACCTATTTTTATTCTATCATGAACTCTTGCAAGGACTATTCCTGATCAAGGATATGTGGGTAATTTCATTGCTAAAAACTGAAAAGATGCCCACATGCTTCCCTACTTCTCTAAGACACACTACAATGTATGACTTGACATTTTTTTATTCTCCTGATTGATTACACTTCCAGGGAGGCTGTTTGGTTTTTTTCCAGAAAACTAAAGCAAATACAGTCTCTCCCACGGACACACCACAGGACTTTTATAAGCTACTTATGCAAATGACTACTTAACTGGGGACAGTTCTAGCAGGGCACTAACATCAATTATAATATGGGATGCACACAACTAAGATGCAATCGGAACCCTTCTGTTCTCATGACATGCAGTTTAAACTATATGCCACTAATTCAGTGGACAAATGATCTTATAGCCAAACTGTCTCATCAAAACATACATAATCAGTATCCCTACTACTTAACCCATATTTTTTTCTGGAACATTTACTTTATGCTTCAGATTGACTCACTGAAGGAAATTAAATTCTTCCCTTCTGCAGTTTCAAGTATATTCTTCTGCATAAAAACTTTCATCTGTGAAAAAATGAACAAACAGAAGAAAGGACAGGGGATTCTCACAAACTTTCTACTTGACGTAAACAGGCACAAGCATTTTTGTTGCACAAACAAATGCCTCCGTTGTGCCAGCCTTCAAACACTCATGGGTATTGGACTGAACCACCTTCTCTGCAATGCTCTGGATAGGGACTGATTGCCTCATCAGCTTCTTACTTGCATACAAGTGCAAAGATACAAGGAACCTTCCCCGTTGTGTACGTGTACTGTGGGAAGAACACTCCTATTCTACAAAGCTGGGTTTCCTGCAGAAAGCAAGGGGTTTTGTTGGGAGGGGGGTTTGGTTTGGTTTTACCCACTTACATTGAGCATTTCCTTGGGAAAATGGAGTTAAGTTTTTCAGATTTGGGGTGGGGTTTTTTTGGGTTTCTACTCCTCCTGGGGAGAGTTCACTTTTTCTTAAGTTAACAATGTAACTGCTTTATTAAAGGTCAAACTTGCAAAGACAAGACCCTCTGTTCCAGCAAGCAGACTTGGCAAAGTTAACTTGTACATGTCTAACCGTTCTTACGCTTGAGAACAATGAAACGCCCAAGTGCCAGACTGTAACAAGAGTGTTCAGAATCCTGCAGGATCAAGCCTTTAATACCTGAATATAAGTAAAAGCTAGTAAGGAGTTTTCCAAGCATTTCATCCTTTTGGTTCTTCAAGGTGGCATAAAAGTGGGGGGGTTTATTTCTTGTCATATACTACAATATTTAATTCCTTAGATTTTACGTCAACTATACTTTGCACTTCAGATTTTTGAGACAAAGCATATCCTGTGAAGGTTTAATTTTAAATGACAGTACATTCTATACAGTCCTGCACTTCCACAAAAGCGTTGATTTCAACTTTAACCCATCTCAGTAGGGGTTCCCTAGGAATTAAATGGAAGTGACAGCCAATTGGTTTTAGGTAACGTATTTGCAACCAGATTATATAAACTAGTATTACGTATAATTAATAGACGTCCAAACGGAAAGATCTATGTTTCTAGATTCAGCTATGGCACACCTTTGAAAATCTGTTTTCCTTCAACTGGGAAAAATTTACGTCTAAAAACAATGAAATATGACATATTCTTCCAGAGCAAGAGATATAAACTTTCTAAGAAACTAAACTGCACAAAGTAAAAAAAAATTAGCATAGGATTAACATTTTTTAAGGATTTCTAATATGCAAAATTATTTTATTGATATTGACAGCAGTGATGGAGAACATCAGAGGGACTGATGTTCCAGCATCAACAACTGATCAGGATTCAGATGCTTATTAGAAATAGTAAGAATAAGTAAAATACACATAAGTAGTAAATCTGTTCTTCGAAACTAACTGAGTTTGAGCCATTCTTCTAGACTTCTAGTATGTATGATATATCTTGATTTAGTGAGGTTTGGGGAGGTGGGGAGAAAAAAAAAAAAGAGGAGGGGGGAAATAATCCTCATACATAAAACATCAAGTATGAGGAAAAAGAAGAAAGTCAGCATTAATGAAAGTCACAAATGGCTCAAGTTCCATATCTCCTGACTCTTTACTATAATCTAGAAAATTACTTACATTTTCCAAATTATGTATTTTCTTTGCCAAAATACAAACTTTTAACTAAAAAGAAAAGTACACTCCTATTCAAAATCATATAAGATTTAAATGAGAAGAAAAACGTTTCTGAAGTTTCAGA
This sequence comes from Gallinago jamesoni, assembly GCA_025769975.1. Classification (NCBI taxonomy): domain Eukaryota; kingdom Metazoa; phylum Chordata; class Aves; order Charadriiformes; family Scolopacidae; genus Gallinago; species Gallinago jamesoni. The sequence goes on along the minus strand of JAOQGH010000062.1, from coordinate 31,911,085 downwards.
ATTTGACATTCAAGACTTAAGTTATCAAGTTTAATGCTGATATATACCAAATTCCACTAGTCAAGTAATTTCTCCCAATATGTGTGCCTTTTCTGGTCAGGATATGTAGTCCTCAATATCTTTCCAGAAAATAGTGGCAAATAGCTAATGCACTGTAAATAATTTCACAGAATATCTTTCAAAAATCTTGACTCTCAAGTGATCCAATGTTGAATTCCAGAGGTATGGGGTTTTTTAACCCAATATAAAACACTGCATTGTATAAAAATAGAAAATTAGTCAAGTACACATGAAGAAAAAAAAAAAAAGAACATCTCACAACCTCACAAAACAGAAGCAATTTCCAAGTGCAGCCAATCAGCATACAAAACAATTTAGTGTTACTATAGCAACATATTCACATTTCTATACTTCTATGTTTATTTTAACTGTGAATTGTAACACTGTGTGAGTCTACTTTGACACAAATACACAGCGGTGGAGTAACATCCCTCTCACAGAAGCCAACAGAAAGACTCAGCACTGAAAGCACAGTTTGGCGGGTGAAAAATTCCCCCTGCTAGCACACGTCAGTAATGTATTTTGTACATGTGTACAAACCACGGAAAATGAGACAACTCAACCTCTTTTTGGTTTAAGTGCTACCTGATGAAACAGCAATAATCAACGCACCAATTACTATGCATAAAAATGCTTGCAGTATGTGTGCATTTGAGCATAAATTCTGGTGTAGCTGGACAAACAATATTGTGAAGGTTATCATCTCTCCTAAGAGTGAGCCTAGCTATCTTTAGAAGGAAATTGCTTAAAGCCAGTCATGTTTGTTTGTTTATGTTTTGTCCTTACTTAGATGCAGGTTTTGTAAGCTGTTAAAGAGGAAGTTTTATACCAGAGTGCCTTCTAGTGGTTGAGGAACTACAAACCTCAGCTTGAATAGAAATCCTAACATTTACCAAGTAATTATTCAGTAAACGAACCAACACAAAAATCTATTTATAGTGCCTCATTGGAAATAGTTTTTGCATGTCAGAACCACAGTCTTCCACCATGATGCTATTCATAAAAATAGAAAAAAAAATTAGGCATGAAAAGATATTATTTACTAAACAAATAAACCAGAAAACAACAGATAACAAATACACTGTTCAGCTGTGGGAATATACTCAACCTGGATTGCAGTTTTATGCCAGGTGGTAAAAATTAGCAGTGTCATGAGTTAATTTCATAGAACGATTCTTTTAGCAATATTTATCAGAATGACTTTCAACTTTACCAGCCACACATCAAAAGTTTATGTAATATTGAACCATCTGAAGAAAAACACACACAGAAGTTTATACTTGAATCTGTTCAACACCTTTGAAACCTGTCACCACAGTAGCTCCAACACACAATTTCCTTTTTTAGATCAGAAAATAAAAATCTCACTGGTGAGTTACATATATAATAACAGACCATTTGCATTATCTAAATATCCATCTAGACTGTTTGTTTAGGTCTTTTAGAGGAAACATGGAGTAGTAAATGGAGGCTGTTGGCTCCTATTCAGAAACCCAGTGTCGGGAAGCCGATCATTGGAAAGTGATAACCACAGACCGCACTCTGATGCCGTAGTTTGTAACCCAGTCCAGGCGGTAGTGCTTCAATCAGACTACAGAATGAGACTGAGAATCAGACCGGTACAAGAAAAAAAGGCCCCAAAACTTTTTTTTTTTGAAACTTCCTCAGGCATTCCACACACTATTAACCACACAATCAGTCCTTAGGAGTTTACAAAAGTATTACAAGCAAGACAGTCACAACTGGAAATTCCCCGAGATATAAAACTGTCTGAAAAGGTGGAGAAGAAACGGTCAGATTGTTCAGGGGTCAATGCTTTTTTTCTCAGGCTATCAACCTTATCCGTAAAGCGCTTTGCAGAGACTTTGCATTAATTTATATACAGCCTGCAGGTGCAGATCCCTGGCAGCTGTGTTTAATGTGCTTTCACTAATGGCAGGCGGCTTTGGAACAACCCTCTAGCTTGAGATGTTACAGGAACGCAGGGAAACTACCGGCGAGGGAAAGGCTGAGGGAGGGAAGGGCCTGTCTGTTCAGAGAGATTTGTGCACCTTCACCTGACCCCCGGGCTGGCACACCAGCACCACACCGCGTTGAAGTCACTGCTCCAAATACCTTTTTATTTTCCAGAAACGTTAACAGAGCAGCCTACAGAAACGACTGGGAAACTGTACCGTATCCAAGAAAAATTAGAAGAGGGTGCACCAAACTGCACCAAATCATATGCACCAAATTGAGGCTAAATTAATCTCAGTGCTTCATATGTATTTCAGAGGAGATGCTCAATGGTTGCTGAAAATCTAGGGAGGCTTCGTTCAAATTCAGGTTGCATTATTAACAGTGAAGAAAGACTTAAAGCCAATTGCAAATTAATTTCTGTAAACAGCAGACTAACAATCCATACTTTCCAAAATCACTTCTGTGACTAACAACCAATTTATCATACACACATCACTGATAATTACCCTATTTAAGTCCAAAAGTAAACGCTGCTGCTCCCATAAACCCCAATGAAGATGTCTCAAGCGGATAGCTTTATACCAGAAAATTCGTTTCTCTCAGATAATTCTGCAATTAACTTATTTCCATTTGTTGAAAAAAACATGACAAAAAAAAACAAAAAATAAACAAACAACCCTCGAGTAACTTAGAGAATTGGGCACGCAGATAAAAACTGGTAATTATAAATATCGCTTATCACTAAACATCAGCCCACCTGGCAGACAGAAAGTGAGGGGTTCGTTCCCTTTCCTCCCGGGGCCCCCACCGCCGGCCGCCCCTCAGGAGGAGGGCTGGGGGGGGGGGGGGGGGGGGGGGGGCTGATCTCCCTCAGGAGAACGCCGGGGCGGGGGGCTGATCCCCTCGGGAGGGCCCCGTTCCCTCACGCCTCACGGCCTCCCCAAGCGCCTACCTCGGGCGTCCCGCGGCCGCGGGTGGCAGCCCTAGCCGGTGGGACGAGCTCCCGGCCTACGGAACCTTCTGGAAGCCGCGGTCTCCGCGCCGCCGCCCTGACGGGCGGGAGCCGCCACGCGCTCGCGCCCCTCCCGGCTGCTCGCGACTCACCGCCCGCCACCCGACCGCCTCCTCGCGACTCACCCTCCGTCACGAGACCGCCTCCCTCGCTGGCTCCCCCGCCTCCGCCCGGTACCGGCACCGGCCCCTCAGCGGGCACCCGGCAGGCGGCCACCACCGCCCCCGCAGCTCGGGTCTCTTCGGGCGGTGCGGGGCTCCGCCGCTCCGGGCGCGTCCTGGCAGCTCTGTTGAGCGTGTGCGTTCTCTGCTGTGACGTCGCGCGGGCCTGTGTGCCGCCGGGGCTCGGTACCGCTGAGGCGGGGAGAGGGAGGGCTCCCCGGGGCCTCAGCTCCGGCTCCCCCCGTGCACCCGTGGCCGCGGCCCGGCGGCGGGGAAGCCCAGTCACCTCACAGGGAAGCGATGGTGTCTCTGCCCTGGGCACTGGGGAGGCCTCACCTCGAGGGCTGTGTTCAGTCCTGGGCCCCTCACCACAAGAAGGACATTGAAGTGCTGGAGCGTGTCCAGAGGAGAGCCACCAAGCTGGTGAGGGGTCTGGAGAACAAGTCATAGGAGGAGAGGCTGATGGAACCAGGCATGTTTAGTTTGGAGATGAGGAGGCTGAGGGGACACCTCATTGCCCTCTACAACTCCCTGAAAGGAGGGTGTAGAGAGGTGGGGGTTGGCCTCTTCTCCTAAGGGAATAATGACAGGAGCAGAGGAAATGGTCTGAAGTTGGGGCAGGGGAGGTTTAGATTAGATATTAGGAAGAATTCCTTTACTGAGTGGGCGGTCAGGCACTGGAACAGCCTGCCCAGGGAGGTGGTGGAGTCGCTATCCTGGGAAGTAGTTAAGAAACGTGTAGACATGGCACTTAAGGGCATGCTCTAGTGCCCAGGATTGTTGGTTTGTGTCTGTCTGTGGTTGGTTTGTGTGTTTGTGGGGTTTGGTTTTTTGGGTTGTTTCTTTTTTTGTGGTTGGACTCAATGATCTCAAAGGCCCCTTCCAACCATGACAATTCTGTAATCTCCTGGGGCCCATTGGGCTGTCACCAGTGCGTCGTGGCATGACATTCAACTTCACACAGGATCCCTCGGAAAGGAGCTGCTGCTTCGGTCACCTGCACAGGAGAATAACTCAGGTCACACCACGGAGACCAATTCATACATGTGAAATTAAACACTATGGAAGGTGGAATTTTATATAAACAATATCCTTAGTGTGCTAGCAATTTCACTGAGACTCAATGAATAAGTCACATAGACTAGTTAACTGCATACATAGTCTTTTAATAACCATCAGGCAACTAAATTTCTTTAAAGCAAGTTGGAGTCTGGCTCAGCATACCTGCACTGGAAGTGAAAGCCAGCTCAGGTCTTCTGCTGTCTTCCACCTCGGCAGCAGCTGTGTGGATAGGCCTGGACTCAGCAACATCTTGCAGGAGCTGAACTGTTTTTATCACCCTGTTCTGTCTTCATGACTATTCCTCTCTCTCTATTCCACAAACTGCACACAGAACAGTTATTCAGTAGAAATGCTAATTCCTTAATATATGCTGTATGAGGATCATCAAGAGACATTTCTGCCCCCTTTCCTAGATTCAGTCTTTTTCGTTGTTGATGTATTTCATGTCAATAAAGACACCTTTTTCCTGATATCGAGTCTTGAGGGTGGGAGTTGTTAATTTTAATAGATACGCTGCCAGAGTATTCTTGAGATTTGCTTCTGTTTGACACCTTGTTTCTGTATTTCATACTTAAGCAGGTAAGCGTTATGGTAAAACATGCAAGAAGGCGGCAGTATTGTGACAGATTGCATTCTGGCAGCAATTAGAGCTTAAAAGTAGTATTTTGGGAACATTTCATTTCAAATCCAAACATGGCTTCTGAAGATGTGTTTTCTGATTTGTTTCAAATCCATACAGAGCTTTTGCTGCATCATCATTATACTCTGTACTGCTGCTGAAGTCTTCAAATGCCCAAAGTGCAGAAAACAAGCAGTAAAAGCAGCTGTTCAGAGCTAATCTATAGCTGTCAGTACAGACACAACGCCAGCCACAGGCAACGGAAATCTTAAGCGCTTGGAAATCAAGAGATTGACTTTCAGTCATCAATGCTTTTTAAAATAGTCCATTATGGTCCTTTTGGCTTTTTGGTCTTGATACTTTAGAGATGTGAAAGTCGGCATCCTTTCCTGGTTTTTGTTCACAGTCAATGCAAATCATGTTATATTCTAAAAAAGAGGTCATGCAGATTGATGGTTTGCCATACAGCCTTGGGAACGATGAGAAATTGTCAGGAAGGAGAAGGAAAGAAGACACCTTCCCCAAGAGCAACAGATAGAGTTGGCTGGAAGAGCCTCCTACAATAGACGGGTGGGTGAGCAGGAAGCAGCAGGGCATCACAGAGTGAGGCTGCAGCACAAGGGTAGGCTGGGGGAACCCTGCTAAACAGGCCATGGGTACCCAGCAGAGTATTGAAGTGGCAGGGAGAAAAAAGCCTTTTTTAGCCATCCGAAATATGCATATATATTTTTTTTTAGATGAGAAAATGAGGTGGTAACTAGGATAGAAAGGGTCCTACTACAAGAACACAGTAGGCAAGGAGAAATCATTACCAAAATGCTATTTTCATTCCATTGTACACAAATGGTTTGATTTAATTTCCAGATAGCTTGTATTCATAAGTGGTTTTTGAGATTAGTACGTTCAAGCAAGAAGTTTCTAATTTAACAAAACAGAACTTCTTGACAAGGGTTCTTTAAAAAAAATACTGACAAATTCTAGAAAAGTCTTTCATATGTCCCACATATGTGGATAGTACTTCTAGCTGCACGTTGTGATTAATAAGATGGCTCCCATCAAAGAAAAGAGATAGAGTTTGTTTTTACTAAAAGAAGCAACCAAATGGTATACAACACTAACAAAAAAAAATAATAACAAATGAAGATCTATAATTATGGAAATATAAACAGTATTTAAGCAAGTGGGAAATTTTCAACTAGACAGTGCATGGATTTGGCAAACACTTTCCTACCACAAATAAATTCTGCCTTTTCAGAGCTTCAGTGGAGGGGAACAGCATTGCTACAGCTGAAGGAACTCCAAAGGTTCAGGAATAGGAGACGTGTATTTCTTACATCGATACAGAAGGAAATGTTTTAGGTTAGTTAAAATGGAAGGAATGTAATGCCGCCCTGCTTTACTAAGGTAACTGATTAAATCCCAGCTTTATAGGTTTGCTCTTTATCAACATATTTTATTAAATAGCTTCATAAATAGTCGTACTTGCCTCTGAAATGAGCACAAGCTCATGCTACTGCAGGTAGTGAACTGATGGAATGAATATCCATTTCTGATTGCTATCAGGTAGACAGCAGTTTAGTAGAACACTTAAGCTTTAAAGAGCAAGCTTAAATCTTACTGGAGACAATTACATCCTTTGCTAAATTTAAACTGAAGGAAATAGTTGTAGCACCTTTAACAGGCTCATGGTTCTGTTCAGCAGTAAGATAAATAGTATTAGTAAAAGGTAATAACAGAATAGCCTAGACACAAAAATACATGACAAATACAAATTACCTACAGAGTGAGAATGTGTTATATTAAAAAAATAAATAAATTTGTTTTTCTAACTCAAACTTGAAACAGCAGGTCAGATTGTGCATTTCAGGAAGGAGTAACATTTTTAAAATACCCTTAGCTGTGTAGCAGCCATAATAATGTCTTGGTTTCTGTATTTTTTTCCTAATTTTCATCATCCTTTTTATAAGGGAGGATTTTCAACAAACAGTAGGTCCAGGGCAAAATTGGTCAGTGCTATTTAGAATCAAATTTCAGCGCATTTTTTCAAACAGAAATAAGGTTAAGCCAATCTAAGCTCTTATGACGTATCAGCCCATAGAGAAACGTGACTGGTAAAGGCCAGACTCGCAGCACGCATCGGGGCTATAAAATACAATGGTACAGAACAGGATCCCAGTCTCACAGGATGTTTCATCTTTGTGACAGTGTTGTGCCTCTGTGCTTCTTTAACCACATCACATGGGATTTGTGGGCATCTTTCTAATTTGATTCATCTGCTGTCTGTATGTTAGCTGACAGTTTTGCTGCTCGAGTCAGTAAAAATTTTTAGGACTCAAAATACCTTGACGAAAACTTTTGTTGAGACGTTCCCAACAAAACTTAGTAAGAGGGCTCAAAAAAGTATTTTTCCTCCGAGTTTCTACCAGCTGAAATATCCACCTCTGAAATTTCTGAAAATTTAAACAGAAAGCAAATATTAACCATCTCTAATTCTTCCATTTTCCAAAGGTTTTAGAGCTTACTGTAGAAATTAGCTCTTAGTCACTTTCTGAGTTAGAAAGGCTTTTAGGAAGCCTCAAATGTCTGACCAATTATACCTGCAATTGTACAGCAAGGGTAGGATTTTAGTTTCAAACAATATGCAGTATTGCACTGTCAAATTATTAAGAATATTGTTTGAAAAATCACACAAACTGGGATGCTATCAGCAATTCAGAAAACAATTAAATGGAGTATGGATTTATACATGTAGTACAGAACTATAGAGAAAAAAGGTTATGTTTTTTACAGTAGCGATGCTAGTTTCACACTGCACATGCCAAGAGGTTTCATTTTACTGTAACATATTCATATTAACATCTTGATCTCTATAAATACCCACATCTTGTTCTCTATTAATATCTCATTATTCTAAGTGTATGTTTATTTTTAAAAGGTACTTCACAAACCACTAAGCATAATTCATGACAAGGCACCTTCAAAAATACGTTGTGACTGTAGGCCAAATTTGCTCCCAATGAGTTTCTGGCACTTAATGGATTTAAACTAGAAGTTAAATTAGCCCCGTTTCCCTTCTTGTTTTTGGATATTCATTGATTATTTGGCTCCATAATGTCCTTCGGTTAGTGTGGTAGCTTTCTGTAACACCACCTCTTTCAACAGCCTTTCAGAATGGCTTCCTGTATCACTTCATAGTGCATGCCCAAGTTAAATTTGGCGAGAGACCACTGATAACCAAACAAGACAGGGATCCAAATAACGTTCCCTCATCTTTTACTGCAAATTTTCCCCCTGGTTCTATGAGAAAAGCCCAGGAGCACGTCAATCAAAAGAGCACCTGATCTAAACCAAGCTTGAATTACTGCTGTGACACATGGGCTACCACGCTCAGAGAGGTGGTCTAGGTTAAGAAGTTTATACTGGAGTTTCTGCCAGTTGTGATTTCCACCACTGAAAACTGCAAATTGCCCTCCAATACAATGGAAGAGTTTTTTTCATCTGTTGGTTTGTTTTTTTCTCCAGTACAGTGAAGCTTCATTTCTAGAACAAAAGGATAAGTACCTCCTACATGGTTTTCCCTCAAATGTCTATTTTCTTCTCTTTTTAAAAAAATTAGATGTACTTGAAAGGGACATGTAAAGGCGATGGAATTCTTTCTGTAGCATCAGATCCCTTTCATGGTTCTCTCTTATTCCTTCAAAATTCTGTTATTTGTGGTGAAATCTGAAAGCGACCAGCCTCAGGAAAGTCTCATTCTACTTTAAAAGTCAGACACAGTTGCAAAGTAAAACAAAACTCAAAGCATTTCCCTGCTGCAGAATTTTCCCCAGTGCATTCCCACAAGCTTTTGCACCATATTTTGTAAACAGTATTTCACAATAGCAGAAAATACAATCGTATATAATTATCAAGAATAGAAGTTTTTAGCCTTGGCTAACATTTTACAGAGTAGCATAGTCAACATTACAAAAACTTTTAAGTTCACATAAATCCATCATCTGCAAATTACTACTCACCTAAGTAAGAGATTTTGTAGGAACAGATTCATAATCTTGCTTCAGCAAGGTTTTGGTATATGTAAGACTAGAATTTGGCCTATGGGAAGTGTTAAACTAATTTATATTACAGAGAACTAGTGACACAGAAAATGAAAGCAGATGCAATACCCATAAAAAAGCTCCCTCATGAATATTCAAGCTTTTATTTTAAGTAATAGTATACATTATCCCACTCAAAAAAAGATACTCAATATTATCAGCAGATAAGCAGCAGTGGGGCAGAGCGCAAAACTGTGATGTGAGGCATGGCAAAAGGAAATTCTACTTAGAGAATCTACTTTATTTTGGGAACATATATTATTTAACTGTTTTATAATTCTGCTTATATATTAATGGCCTAAATGTTTAGATTTGCATCTGGAGCAGATGTTGGGCAGGACTTGCCTCATTTTTCAAAGGTTTAAAAATCAAAAAACACCTTTCTTTCTACAGATACATATCACACATCCAAACCACAGGAACGTACGCGTTCAAACATTGAAGGAAATTAGCTGGGAAGCAAATTCCTGTTTTGTTAATGTTTAGGTCTGTGGGTTACACATCAAGGAGTATGCTATGCTTCACCCCATTACTTGGCTCATCCTCTTACAAATAATCTATAGCTGATGATATAGGCCCAGAGAATGACCTGTATGTCAGAGCTGACCACAGCCCTAGTTCACGTGTGAAAATTTTGTAGTGACAGGAAGCAAATACAATCAGTCAGCTGTTCATGCCCCTTGAAAAGAGAAAGTGAAAACCAACAACAAGCTGTATAGAATTCCACATCATCATGCACTCCTGCGGCTAGACTGTTCCAGAAAAGCCTCTTTGAATTCTATCACTGCAGCTATTTATCAAATGTAACAGAAGTAAAAAACAAGGCAAACAAATTCCAAAACAAACAACTGGCACAGAAAGATACTGCTAATCCCTTCAAGTTTTCAGTTATTGCTGTTTTCAGAAGGAACACAGAACTCCTAAGGACACTGTGGCTTGGCACATTTCATGTAAAGCAAATAATTGCCCTTCAAATCAATTTTCAGGTTATGAGATCTCTATCCATACAGCTTTTCTGTTGTTCTTTGGGAAATGGGGGGATTTTTTTTTCCTGGGTGAGATTTCACAATCTTTAACCTTTCAGCAACATCTAAAAGTAATAAAGTGGTGTTCAACTCCCAAAGCTCAGGAATGAAGGAGAAGGAAATGTCATTGCCAGAATCGCTTTGCTCTTTATTCACTATTTGAGGGAAGCAGGAAGACATTCCTGGATAAGAAAAATAGTATAAAACACATTTGACCCTTTTACCACAGAAGTCATGACAACTGGCAGAAAATCCATCTGTTCACTACAACACCAATGTATGTGCCATTCTGTCAGTTGATCACTAGAGATGTTATTTATTCATGCTTTCACGGTCCTCTGCACATTCAAAGTATTCATCTGTGTCTTCAGTAATTAACATCACATTACCGAAGGGGAAAGCAGTTTCTCAGTAGAGTGCAACTAACTCCCACTTTACTCATTATTCCACAAACTTAGTCACATAAAAAAGACCTAGCTGTGATGATGATGCATAAAAACAGGGAGCCTTGCCAAACAAGATGCCTGGCAGCCTTCTCTACTTGGGTTGTCCCTGAGGTAAGCAGTGCAGGGTAAATCAGAGCTACTCCTATTTCCACAGAGGAAATACAGTTCACTGATTTTAGACACACAGTTCCAGATTTTAAGATGGCAGAGTTATTTTGGTAGGAATATGTTATATTTATCTCCATCTCCAGGTTCAACAAAAAACCCCACTGTTCTAATATAGAAATTCTCTCTTAAATTTCTCTCTCAAATAGGCTCTGCTGCAAATGTTGTGTGGACATGTTTCACTGTATATGTTGAAAACCTATACTGAGAATGAACAGATTATTGCAAAAGATGGTCTACTACATGGAGTTTTCTTTCTAAAAAAAAAACCCTTCCAAAGAAGAAAAGCTCTTTAAAAGGGACTTTCCTCAACTAATGCAGAAGACTATTGAGTTGAAATCAACCTTCAGGTGTCCTTACCCACCCTGAACCGGAACCATGGTGGGTGAAGTCCATGCATGCAGAACACAAACACTATTGCAATCTGGTGTAACTCTGGTAGCTCTTGCTCTACAGGGCATTGTCTCAGCATTTATAAATTAATAGTGGCCAAATACAGACAATAACTAGGAACAAGGCAGGAGTTCTCTAAGGCAGAGGAATATATAGGATTCCTAAGCCAGCTGTTCACTTATGAATGAGACAAACCTCAAGGGAGTCATAGGGCTTTTGAGGTCTTAGATTCTGCTCAAAGTGACAACTGCTAAGCAGAAATCCCCACCAATGACTTCACAATACACTCCAACACCCCCTGTATGTTGATATCTAGGTCTGTCATGTTCAGCCTCATCTCTTTTTCTCCGGCACATGAGCACTCAAAAGACATACAGCATACAAGTTAAAATTTTAATTCCTACTGCTCTGCATCAAAACTTTGCAGATGCATTGACATTAACTTGCCTTTCCTTAAGGGTTCAAGTTGTGAAATCAGGCATGCACAAAAAGTTGCATTTTTAACTTGCAGGGTTATCTAGAACTTGAGGTAAAAATCTCATTCTGTTTTTTAAGTCAAGACAAAGTAAGGTATTGATACCTTATATAAAGTGAACGGGCTATTTTACAAGACTTGATACATTTCTTCAGAGCAGGAAGGCTCTGAGATCAATAATCATTGTATCAAAAAGGCCATACAACAATTGTTACACCACGTTACCCTTAGATATTTCATCCAGTGGTCTTAAGATATTCCCTCTACAACTCAAAATGTCAAATATAAAACAAAGGTAACAAAATCCAAGCTATAGAAATCTTCACTTGAGGCAGCCTTATGTGCACCTTTCAGAAGCCAAGTAACAAGGTTATCTCATATGGTTTTACTTTGGAGTTTTTCTGGAATTAAATCTACCTAGCTTGCTTATTACTTCCTCTTTAGTACATCTCCAGTAACAATTTGCTGAAAGTAGGCAGTAGAGCTACTTCAGACAGTCCCTACTAAGCTGTAAGCACTTTAATACTGAGATGGCATCACGTTTGTGAACCTGAAACTGAGAAAAAGGCAAAATCCCATAACCAGAGAACTGACAGTCTGCATTTGCAAGCTTCAGGATTCCTTATCTTTTTCCTAAACGGGGCAGGGAACCTTAAGATATTGACCATACCAAAATAAACAATCAGTGTGGTTCAATGCCTGTGCAACCCTTTTTCATAATTACCATATTACAATGGTGAATTGATTAAAACAATATTCTAACTTCTAAAGAAGTCCTTCTATTACATAGTGAGGTATGTCTTACAGGTAAAAGTTTTTATCAGCGTAATTACGTAATGTTACAGAACCTACCCCTTGCAGACATATAGCCAGCAAGAGCACTTTCCTCAGTAAAATCAGTTTCCTTTGAAAAACAGGGAATCCTCTTGTTACTATGAGGTGAGTTTCCATTAGACAAGTTTTCCAGTATTCCTTTAATCTAGACCCAACCTTATTTTATAATAAACAAATCCAGAATTACCCACTATTCTCAGCGTAGAGCTGAAGAATTTTTCACAGTATCTTCAATCCCTCGGAAATGTGCCTTAAATGTCTACATTTGCCTTTGAAAATTAACCTTAAGGTATATAAACCACTGCAGTTTTTCACTGCTTGTGCCTGCGAGCAACTTAAAACCCTTGTACACAGAGGTAAAAGTTATCCCTTAATTTCATTAGCCTAAAACTAACCAGTTTAAAATCAGCATTAGATACTTTATCACTTTACTGCTTCAGCATCTGCAAAATACTCTCTCAGCAAATAATGCTGACTTCCAAACCATGTAAAGCATCAGCAGGCCATGAACACAACTATTTAACATCCCAGATTTCTTCCACACCCAACAACTTACATGATGCAATTATACTTCACTTCTTTTTTCATGGTCTCTATGTAATTGAACATGTAGAACACACTGGAAAAATAGGATGAGATTTAACAGAGTGCATTAATTCAGCCAGATTAATATCTCCAGTTTGCCAAGACTGAAGTGGTCTTACAAAGAAAACAAAACAACGTGTGTTTAGTCATTTCTCCCCAACTGTTCCTGGCAGTGATTTGCCAGCTTAGCCAACTTCCTGACAGCTCTCAGCTGGAAGCGGCAGCTACCAAAACATTTGTAACTGTGAGAGTTGCTAATGGTGGGCCAGGAACTGGAGGTGCAACCCAAGAGGTCAAGGCAGTAGGTGGTTGAGAAGGAACTTGCACCGTTACCACTGTGATGTACTGTCTTTGGTATATTACAGCGGTAACAGTACAAATCCCTCCTCTACTATCTTTGGCACATTACACAAGGCAGAAAGGCATGCGGGTACTCTCAACAACCACAGAGGCTCCAGGGGAAGAGGTGGGAACATTTGCCACTGTCACTACCACATGATCAAAATACGCACGAGACACTGGGCAGTGTTAGTCCTCCCATAAATCTCAATCATGCCCTAAGCCTGGCTGGGTATCAGAGCTTTAACCCAAGATTGTTTTTGCTAAGTCATGTTTACAATATATTCTTTTCCAGAAAAGGACGTTTCTCTCCAATTTTTTTGGTGTTAGCTTGTTTTTCCTTTGTATGTATGCAGCTCAGATTATGGTGGAGCCCTGCCCCCATATGGTGCTCCAAGCTTTACTAAATTGATTACAATTAGAATAGACAGTCCTTTGACTGATCCTCTTTTCTTAAGTAGAGCTAATGCAGATTAACTGTCCATAGAAAGAGGCTTTAAGTATCCAATGCAAGAGAAATCTTGTATTAAATATTAGCAGTGGCATCACTGTGTATCACCATCAGCATTTAATGTGTCGTGCCATTTGACAATACAATAAAAAAGCGCAACTAAAAATATACTTCTGTGCAAAAAGATCTAAGTTTTAACTCTCTCACTTGCATTTCATATGTGTCATCTTCTTGAATGCTAGTTCAAAGTACAGCAAGAAGTAATCCTTGGGTGTCCTTCTCTCTAAGAATTAACACAGTTGGATACACGGAAAAATTAGGCTGTCCACAGAGCTATAAATCTGAAATGTGTTAACTGCTTTTTCAATCTTAATTTTGTTTCTAAACATACACAAATACATAAAACGAAAGAGATGTGGAATATTAGAATGACTAGTGAGACGTTACAAACCCTCATAGTAAAGCATGACATTTTTCACAACTATGTTCCAAGACATAAAAAACCACCAAAGTACAAACATGCAATGAATTAATTATTAAACCACAGGACTTTCAAAAATACAGTTCTTAATTTTGAATAAGGGGCTTATACCGCTTTGACAAAAAACTCATATTCAAGGAAATCATTGCCAGCATAAGCAAGCAAATTAATAGAATTTATACAACTTACTAGAGGAAAAAATCCAAGGTTTGTATAAAACAAACTGTTTACATAAACAGCAGATGGATGCAAAGCACTGATTCATAGGATACTTAAGTGAAATAAACAGTAACCTTGCTTCATTGTGATTAGTCCTCACAGAGCAGATTGATGAGTATCTCACTAGCTGCTGAAGGCACAACAATAAACGCCTGTGGAATTTATGCAATTTACAAATCCACACTGCTACAAGTTGGTTTTTTTAAATATTCATTTGCCTGTCTCCATTTCTCCTCCGGTGACTCACAGTGGTTAGACTACAGCTATTTAAGCCCTCCAAAGATATTCCTGGATACAAACATGAAAGGCATGAATGAAGCCAATGCTAGGGGAAAAGGAGCATGTTTTGATTCCTAATGTTCCCAGACATGAATACTCAAGAATTACTGAAACGTCACAGAAGGGTTATTCAAGCAAAATTAAGCAGCAGAATGTTTGTCAATGCTTCCCTAAGAAATGTGCTTGCATAACTAATCCAGTTTCTAAATGAAGATTTGGCCCAGTTTGGGACAAGATTCTCACTCCCGGATAATTTCATTTTTTATATATTTCAGTATATAAAGAACTCTATTAACTTTTAAAACTACACAAAAGTAAGTCTTAAAAAAATGTTTTGCAACCACATTTTTTTAAGAAAAAGGATCTTTAATGAATAATTCTGCAGAAACATAGGTATTTAATTTGACAGACTCTTCAATGTCGCCCAGCAAGAGGACAAGGGGCAACGGGCACAAACTGCAACACAGGAAGTTCTGTCTGAACATGAGGAAAAACCTCTTTACTTGGAGGGTGCCAGAGCCCTGGAAGAGGCTGCCCAGGGAGGTTGCAGAGTCTCCTTCTCTGGAGAGATTCAAAACCTGCTTGGATGTATTCCTGTGCAACCTGCTCTGGGTGAACCTTCTTTGGTGGGGGATTAGAATAGATGATCTCCAGAGGTCCCTTCCAACTCCTCCCATTGTGTGATATATAGTTGATATTCCACTGCCTTTTGGGGACAGAGGGATGTTAAGAATGCACTGAAATAAATGCCATGGCTAAACTTAGCTAGACTCAAATCAATATGAGAGATCAACCACGACAGCCATTACACCAGTAATATGGTACATGCTTATGTTAAACTGGAAGTTTTAGGTCTGATGGCATTTTATCTCAGCTGGAATTTGGCCAGGAATATTAGGTAAACTATCCCATTGCAATAGAAATTATATTATACCAGTGTAAAAATGTTTTGGGTAAAGACTTAGACATCTTCTTAAGTTATTTGTCAAAGTATTTTGACAGTAGCCTACCTCCTACAGGAAAGTACCGTAGCACACTGAAATGCAACTGCAGTATCCAGTGACTTGTAAGGATGCCAGTCTTCTTAGCAGTCACTACAATACACCTATTGCCCCACATTGTACACTCAGCATTGGAATTTAGCTCCCATGCATTGCATGAGTATCATTTTCAAAAAGTGTTTGCATGTGGCAAAAAAACTCTGAGAAGCAAGAACAAGTGAGCTGCAATTGCTCTTCAGAACACACAGAACACAAGTCTTATTATGGCAAACCACAACAGAGTCCAGAAGCCAAGAATATATCAAAGATTATTATACCATTACACCATCTGGTATTGTTAGAAAGATTTTTATTCAAATTTAAAATCATATAATCCCTCTGCCAACTCCCCCTTTTCCTTCCCCCTCAAAGAAGTCTTATATCATGTTCCTTTTTCCTTAATACAACCTTCTGGCTGAGCAGCAAAGTGCCCAGCAATAATACTCTTTCATGCTAACAGTTTAGACTTTATAACATGATAACTAGGAAAGAGTCCCTGCTGAGAGAAGAGACTGTGGCAGATGGCATGAGATATTGCAGTAATTTTACTGACAAAGCAGTAAGCATGTGATAGAAGTTCAAAATCTATTCAATATATTCCAGTTGAAGCAAGTTTAACAGGCATTAAAGCAGAAGCTTGATAGCAAAGTTATTTGGAGAAGTGGAGATTTTTTTCCTACACCATTAAAAATACATGTATGACTTCTTTGTTTCTGTTTTCTGGAAGAAGGCTTAAAACTTCCATTTGGGAAATAAACAAAGGGCCAGTTTACACATTATCTTCATATGTTAGAATAGGATTAAGAGGCCTGGAGCCAAACTTTAGAGCACTGAAGGAACAGATTATTTAATGTAGTGTAATTGGTAGACATTGTTCATTTGATACAGGCAAATGCTTCAAATAGTTCATCCATTTAAACCAGATCTGAGAAAGCCATACACTTTTCCTCACAAATCTGAATTCAGCTTAAAGAGGCAAGTAAACGTGTCACTAAATTTACCAACATTCTTTCATTAAGGTGTTAATTCTTCAAGAATGATCAACTGATTACAGATAAATCCACTCATGTCATACCTTCATACAAAAACACTCTTGTCCAGCAAGTAGGAATTTAATCAAGGATGATTGTATCTGCTCCAAATTCTTCTACAATCCCTTTGTGTGACCTTGGGAAAGCCATTTTACCTCTCACTGTTTATGATTTGCCATTTACCCTCTCAACTCCCCTTTGTCAGTCTTGTCTATTTAAAATATACAAGTTAGGGATCAAGCTGTAAAGGAAAGAATCAAATCCTTGAAAGAAATCTGTATGTATCATTGCAGAAAGATAAAATAATACACTAAATGATTGGCATGCTAACAGCTACATTCAGTGGCACTTTACGCAATATCTATATTTGTTACCTTAAACAAAAGCTCCCACTGCAGCACTTCAGGGGGAAAAATACATAAACTTTTTTAGACACCACAAAGTAAGGAACTAGGCATCAGAACAACAGGAAGGATTTTATTCCAGAATTGTTTAATTCTATTTTAATGCTTAGGGATCGTATTTAATAGATTTGGGGAGGAGGCTAAATCTCAAAGATCTTACTCTTGCACGTTTTCATGGAACTGAGGTGCACCTTCTGCTTACCAACCAGCTGTACTACACTTTTGTGCACTGCCAGAGCTATAAGCAAGTCTATCATTTAACTTAAAGAGAAACCCACTAAGTGATGGTAAAAAAAAACCTAACACCCTAGAAATAATTCAATCGCATGACCATCAACGATTATTTTTATAATCCTGCAAACTTAGATTAAGCAATGACCATTGTTCCTACATAAATTGGAAGAAAAACCCAAGTTTCTCCACACTGGATTTCTGGAGTAGGTTTTACTCTCCATTTTTAAGTGGCATCCTTAATCGTTCCCACTATTTTTGTCAAAGATTAGAAGGTCTATAATCATAATCTTTCACTATTACTACCATCCTTCCCTAACTGAAATATGATTTTGAGACATTTTGTTCCCTTCACACAATAGTGTGGTGCTCTAGTCATCCTTGGAAGCAACCACAGATGAAGACAGTTGTGTATCGGTTTTTCTCAGTTCTCAGTCTACCTAATGAAAGATATCATATCTTTTTACAAATCTTAGAACCATCGGATTACAATACCTGTACTACCTTGGCAGCCATTAACAGCATATTAGTAAATAGTTCTGTGGCATGTTCTAAGCCAAGAAAATATGAGGAAGTGAGCACTACATTGACTGGGTGCTTTTTTCCTTGTTGTTGAGCTTGTTAAAAGGCAGTCTACTAACTGTGAAGAAATAACACCCCCTGGGGGTTGTTAGCATAGTTTAAATTGTCATCGGGGCTTTTTCTCTTAGTTGCCAGGATTCCTATTCCAGCATAAATGGGCTCTGTATCTCGGTGACATTTCCAACATCTTTTATTCCAGCTAAACACACACAAAAATGCAGTTTTTCCTAGTGTTTCAGGTCATTCTGCTTCCTGTTGCAAGTGTTCAACCAGAGACAAGGAACATACATTTCCATACACACGGAAACAAGACTAGCTTTTTGCCCTTTGCCTATTTGGGAAACTGAAATTGCTCCAGATTAAAGTGTACTTCATTCCAAATCCCAGTTGTGTCTTACCAGCTCTTTAATTCCATTAAGCCCTTTGCTATAAATCATTACCAGAAAAGGATGATCAGCAACAAACCAGAATGTTGTGTCTCAAAAAAGTAAGCTATTATAATGAAACAAAAGTTACTGAAACAAGACTGTGATGTCTCGACTTCTGCAGGGTTGAGCTTTACAATAATTTTAATTTACTGCTGCGCTATAACTTTCATAGTAAATCAGGTTGGAAGATTGAAGTGAAAAGCCTTTTACATAAATGCAAAACGTGAGTTTACTTTGACCGAACGAAAGTCAAATCTGCTGTTGACAAGATTGCACTTCAAGAGATGAAGAAGAAAACTAATTTCCTTGTTCATTTTTCACCCTCACTTTTCAAATCATCTCCTAGAAGGCATTCCCACCTAAAATATTATGGCGGGGTTATGAGCCTGTTACTCAGGATGTTCAAGATCTACAGCCCATTCAGATGCAGTCCCTAGAAAGTCAGCTGCCCATGAGGACTGGGTGATGTCTTTGGAACGTGGTGTTTTACCTTTTCAATGTCCAGCAAAGCAAAACATCAGCCTTACCTGAAGCTGTAAATTAATACAAAACCTAACATGTGGGTTTTTTCATATTCAGATATCTTTTGCATGTATATCCCCCCTAGATTAAATCTGTATCTAACCCGTAGATTAAATCTATAAGAGAAACAAAAACCTAACAGCTTGTAATTCCAAAGAAACGTGCATTATACTTATGTGTGAGCAATCCAAAGGAATATTTACCTCAGCTCTCCATGTTCCCCACTGCTTCTTTACCTTTAACAACACCCACATTTCTTATCCTGTACAAATTTTCTTGTGATGAGAATTACCTGAAAGTATGCTTTTAAGAAACAGTGCTTTTAAAGGATGCAAGTCTTTGAAGGTGCAGATCACATACCTGAGAATAACAGAAGTATTACTGAAATAACTGAAAAAAGAGAAAATCCAATGGTATAATTAAAAAAAATCTTTTTCTAGTTACAGCAGCACAGTTGATAATTTGATTCCAGAAACCTGATTGTTTAAAAGTTATTAAAAAGATAAGACCAGTTAATGCTAATGTTGGCTGTTTTAGAAATGATAGGGGTTATTTGCTTTAACATTCATGAAATAACTGGGAGGACATCCCTGAAACCAAAATACATTTTCATAGGGGAGGGTGACATGGTGAATGAAATCTGAGGCAGTTTTATTATTCCAGAGGTCATGAATAGTTAGAAAACTTAAGACAACGAAAAGCTGACATTGAGATTAGTTTACAATGAGAATAACAAAAACAATGGGCGCTCCTAAGTTGCTGTTTTCCAACAGGAAAGATGATACATGAGCAGAAACTAGAAGATGGCAGTATTGCACATACCATGTGTCAGAAACAAAATGGCAGAGCTACCAGCTAAAATAGTTCCTCCCTTCCTAGCATGGAGGGCAAGAAGATTGCTTGTGCTATTTCTGCTCTTTTGAGAAATATCCTAGACCTCATTTATCAAGCTTCCAATGAACTGGCTTAACAACTAAAACCAAAATTATAATGGCTATGTGTGACAGACGCAAGCAGTGGGGATGAGCCGTGCTCCCCGCAGGCCACCGTCAGCCACATGAACTTTATCAGAGTCACTACACAAAAACCAGCTGGCAGGCTCACAAAAGGCCTTTGACAGAGCTCTTCAACAAAAGTCTGCTAGAAAGCCTAAATAACCATAATATAGAAAGCAAAATACTTGCTCAAGTCCAGGAACTGTCTAGGGGATAGAAATTAAAGAAGGAATAATTGGTTTACTCTCAGAATGGCTAAAGAATAACAGTAATGCTTTGAGATTCTGTACGGCACTTTTTTCTAAAGCAATTTGACAGAAAACATGAAAATCTTGTAATATTTGGCCATCTTGTTCAAAAAAACAAAACCAAACCTGAACGGATCATCTAGAATAGAGTTAGTAAGCAATATCCAGAGAGATGGATTTGTGGTTCCATTAAGTAGATTTAACCATGGCCTACACAGAGAAGAGTTGTTGGGCCTGTTCCTCAACAGCACAACTGACTCTGCTGGGTTCTTATGCCGCTCTCCTTAAGAGATTCTGACAAACTTTCTCTGATTGCCATGGATAACATGCCTAGTTCTGTTTCCAAGTTGCAAGCGTGCCAACTCCATCACAGACTTATATGGCCTATCTCGTGAATAAAGGAAATGTTCAGGTAAGCATTTATCGTAATCACAAGATGAGTTTTCAGCAAACGTTAGATTCTCTATTGAGGAAGAAAATTACTCCTGTTCTTTTTGTGAATGAGTAAGGTCATCCAGGAGGCATCTTTCACCTGCCAGTCTTCTGAATCAGTGTTGAGTTGGATTTGTTTGAATCCCGCAAGCCACTTACTTTTTAATAATAAAATGAAAAAGCTTTCCATGCGCATTTCAGCATGAAAGCCATATAACTCCCTATTCTTAGTACTGATTGCAGCACTTATCTAAGAGAAACATCTGCTGGAGCACAAATACTGCACAATAATCTTCTTTGGGTTAACGTTCTGTATTGCCATTATGAAATGTTTTATTTTCCTAACCAGATAGCTATAATAATTTTAAATCAATCTAATGCAATATGATTAAACACTATAATTAAATGAAGGAGAAAATTAAACAAAGACCATACAGACCTGAAGGCTTCTGCACCATCCGTTCCCATTGTAGGTGCAGAAGAAGGGACTTGTTACAGATGGCAAGAAATTGAAACTTTGCACAGAATCTAGGAATATCAGAAAGATCAGATATGACTTTATGGGCAGTAAATGGTTTTTCATTACATAATGGTAAACTACTTTGCACTGCATTGTATGCAGATGAGATATCTAAATGAACTCTCATTTTTGGCAGTATCTATCAGGGTTTTTCAAAGATGCTCACTTTTAGTGGGCAAATAGCAGGATCACCTAGAACAAAGACGGCATGGCTGCTTCAGTTCTGCCGTTACTAGTGAACGCTTTCCCAAACAGAGGCTTTAGGTCACTGGGCCATAGATATGTGCCTCATTTCAGCTGTGCTCTTATGCAAAGCTAGCCTACACACAAGAAAGACATCTGGATTCATCATGCCCTCCCGTATTTTGTAGGAATTGTTCTGTTACAAATACCGTCCCATCAACCTGTCAAAAATTACCACTGTTTTGGTGGAAAGCCCCTGGCAGCTTTGCAAAGTCCATTGTGAAGATCTTTCACTTGCTGTGAACCGGCATTTTTCAGTAGCTAAATATTTTCCATGACAGAAGGCTCAATCTAAGCCTGCAATGGGTGTAGCTATCCTGCACTCACTTTCATTCTTTTTCTCCATTGGAACTTGCCCTACACCTTACTAGGTATCTTCAGCAGAAGTATTATTTCAGTTAATGAAATTTACTCTGTGCAGCATGCTAGGATGGCTTTCTCTTCTGTGACATAATTTGTGAGACCCAATTGTATCTTGATATGTGAAATGGTCTAGCTTTACAGGTGATCACACTTTTTATGTCCACCCACTTTTCCTGGTGTTTTCACTTTGACTTAGTATAGGTTTTTAAAAAATAATAATTTTTAAGTATGTGTTACAGGACCAAGGGAGCACTAGTGCAGTACTAGTGCTTATGACATTATCTCTGCAGTCTTACAAAAACAACTGAGGTAACTTAGAGGACCCAGAAAGCATTATAGCAGAGCACTCACACAAAAAAAGTGATTTACACAAGTAAAACATGCTGCAATTCCCAGGAGACTGGTTTACATGAGGTTGAAATTGTTTGCATAGAGATGTTACACCAGCATGTTTCCCATCTAAAACAGAACGCAACAAAATAGAATGCCTTTCCCACAGTGAGCTCACAAATTTAAACCAACCTCCTTTGCCTGTTGCTATAGTAACCAGCTGCAGTAAGTGCTTCACAAAAATTTCAGGCAGAGGCTATATGAATTGTTTATGTAATCATATTTTAAATGCAGGCAGATCTCTGCCTTAATAAAATGAAGTCACTGTATCACAGGAGAGATGCGTGCTTTACTGGCTGCATTAGTAGAACAGATGTAATACATGAGTCTAGTATGAATAAAGCAAGAGACTGAATTTCCACTATGAATTTTTAATAGTTATGGCACATCATTACTCTATGATGTATCTGTTCTGGGACACGAAACAGAGCGTTCTGGCTTTAGGGCTGTCAGTCAGGCATATCAGCCAGCATTAAACTCATTTGTAAAACATCTAGATTTTGTTTCTCTTATAGAGTAAATATTTTCCAAAATTATAAATATTCTAATATAATCACAGAGTTCAGAGAAAATAAAAGCCCTCTTAGGGGGACATTTGCAATCTCAAGTCAAAGCTTTGTTATATATTCCGAGGATATTCCTGTCAGTCAGATATGACTGTTGTGCCTGCGGAGAGAATTTGAAATCTGAAGTCCCCTATGGATATTTTGTTTCCTCTGTAAAAAAAGTTGGAATGCTTGTAAAAAAGAATATACTCAATTTTTCCCAATTGTTTCTTATTCTGGTCTATTTTGTCTGTATCATTAGTGAGATTCTATGGGAATTCTGTTAATTTTTTTCCCTATTCCATTTGAAAGCACCAATTCTTTTCCCTAATCTATGTCAGTAAGAGGTAGAATGTTGCCAGAAAAACAATCTAATTTCTACTATATCTCATTGCATTTGTACCTCCTAAAATACTTTTAGAAGCTTTTTGCCCTGTATTTGTGTTAAAAGACTTGGGGATGTTTTTTCTCCCTTAGTTATTTGATTAGTTTGTTTCTGTTCTGAATAAGTATTCATGCATTCATCTGAGTGTAAATATATTTAATCAGAAATAAAATAATCAGAATATAGCCCACAGATTATATGAGCTTAAATTTGCATGGTTCTCCCTTTTTTAGGGAAAAAGCTAAAGTATTTTAGGGGGGGAAATACAGAAAATTTTGAAATCAACTGAGTATACACTAATAAACTACTACCCAAATGTCATGGAGGGAGAAAAAAGGAAACTGATGTTTCAACAGTGACAAAAATCTATCCAGTATGTTTCCAATGGACTTTTTGTTACAGGAGCACGATGAAAAATTAATTGCAAAATGTTTTTCACGAAACTTTTTTTCATTTCTTAAAACCTTACTAACTAGAAACACTTAACACAACCATTACGATGTTTTCGCAAAAAACAGAGTAATGCTTTGTGAGAACTTTGTTGCTTTTTCAGGGCAGGGGTAGTTTGTGTTTGGTCCTGGTTTGTGATGGGTCCAGACTGGCTGGCGGTTGGGGGATTACTGTATTGCTGTTTCCCCATCAGCACCTTCAGTGCTTCAGGTGCCCCCTCCACCATTCACACCAGCTGCTGCAGGAAACTCATCTCTGCCCAGGGCAGGACTGAGAACTCTTCACTGTGTGCTCCTGAACAGCAGCAACCGTGAGCGGTCACTTGTATGAGCCACCCCGTGCTATAAACTGCACCAGCCAACAGCACCTCTTGTTTAGAGCTTCATCCCTATAACAGAACAAAAGCTTTCCGAGTCTATATTCTTCTGCTGGTTCCCTGCCTGGCTCTCTTCCTCTCCTTACCTTCTGTGTGGCTCTTTCTAGTGCCCAGCTGTTGCAGTACTTTGAAAGGATGCACTAGAAATGGATGTGACCTAATTGTGGAAGAAGAAATTGAAACTGTGAAGACAAAGACTGCACAATTTATAAAGAAGAAAAAAGCATCAGCAGTGTTTACCCTACTTGCACAATTATTAATGGGTAACAGGTAGGGAGGAAATAACTGGAAAAGACTAGTCAATCTCATAGCTATATGTTCCACAACCGCTTTCTAAGGAAAACAGCTTGGCATAATGTTTTCAAATCAGGTCAATGGTTATTCTTGAAGTGTCACAATCAATGTCATGTTTCTGGTCACATGGCACCATCCTTTAATGCAGCAAACTGGTGCATCCTTAGAATTGGCTATAAAGATTGAAGATCATGTTATTTTAACACATGCAAGAATTTCTATTTTTCACTTCTTTCATATACTGTGTTTTCCTGTCCAAAGAAGAAAAAGGTCTTCCTTCGATTCCATTAGTTTCCTTTTATGCTTTGCAAGTAATCTAGATAGAAATACCTTGGCACCCCTTCCTAGTGTCTTTCTGCTGAATATTTAGTGTGTTTAAAGTCCACCCTTTAGTTCCTCATTTTCCTTATAAATTAGGATATGATCTTACTGTGTTCTGAATGGAGGCATCTAATGAATATTTACTATGGTTTTCTTGTAAATTAAACTACATCTTTAAAGCATCTTTTTTATTTCTAACCTTTAAAAAGTCTCCTTCCTTTTCAGTTTTTAAAATTTGCTCCTTTTTGCCTCTTTGCTAATTCTAATTTAAAATCTGAGTTCTTTATATTTTTATGTCACTAAATAAGTCTTATCCCTGTTATTTGTAAAGTTGCTAGAAAAATAAAATAATAACTCATTCTAGTCTTCAGATGTACCTTCTGAAGCACTTCACTGGCTTTCTCTGAAACCTGTGCTCCAAAATATTTATTCAGGCACTCAAATATAATCACATTTTTTCAAAGCAATAAATGGTTTTTAAAAGCATCTGATAAAGTGAGGCCAGACTGTTGCTTCTGATAATGACCAATAGCAAATGCATAGAGAAAAACAGAATTAGTCATTTTATACAAAATTTTGTAGAAATAGCATTACTACAGTTGCAATACTAAGAGAGCACATTTCCTTATTATAAAATACAGCTTAAATTAAGCCAGCTGTCCAACCTATAATGGAATTATATTCTAAGAAGAATTCAAACATGAAACATAATACAATACATGAACACATCCCATGAAACAGAATACAAGGTGGATTCCAAGAATGCTTTCCACATTAGCTATTTCCGGAATTAGGTTGGGAAGAGAAATGGTGAATTTCACCATAACAAAGGACCCTTATACGTATTAGTGGTCTCACCAAGGTTCCTATCACAGTATTTTATGTACTATAATATACATTTATCAAATTGAAATATAATTTCCTCTATGCCATTACTATAATTTTCCCATAACATTAGAGTAGTCTCAGACAAGTTTCCCACTAATATAGCAATACAGACAAAGAAAATTCTCTACAGCACTAACAAAATAATTATTGGTTTGTTCAAATTACTCTCCATCAGTGAAGGAATATAAACACAGATGATGTTAAAACTGAAAACAGAAAAGTAACATCCTTAAACAGTAGCAACGATCAAAGTTACCTTGCATTGAGATGCTGAAATTGATTTGTCATTAGAAGTAAAAATGCAAGTACTTCATATACCTAATGAGAAAAAAACAAAATCAATGTTCATCTGTGTGGTTTTTTTGGCAAATTCTTTATTGATTTGAAAGAAATTGCAATTTAAAAAGTCAGAGAGATTAATTTACTGTATCACTTAACTACTATTCAGCAAACAGCATGAGTAAGCCTGGTGTACATGGCCAAAGAGCCAGAATAAAAGTTTTCCTAATGGAATGTCCCTGCATAAATGGATGCTCTGAAATAACTTAAATCTGGTTAATTCAGCTGCTCTCTCTGAATTTAATTATTCTAATTAAAATAATCAAGCATCTACCTGCCACAAGAAAATGACAGGCTTCCTTCTTCATATCCAAATGAAAATGCAAAGCTTTACAACTAAAAACCAATCTATTACTACGGGAAACAATTCCAGAAAGAAAAACATGATCGTGTATGAAATTCCCCAAGAATGGCAATGGAATACAAGAAAGACATATTTGAACTGTATATACTGGAGGCAGTCACGCATTTTACAGTGCATTTCCACTTAATCAGGTAGCACAAAGGAAGGACTTTAAAGACCAAAAAAGCACTGAAATGCAAGTTAGACACATGCTTTCACACCTCCTGTCATCCCATTTTAAGGCCAAAAGGTTCTTGCTTTTTATCCCTATATTTCAAACAAGCCTAAAAAGAAGAGATTGTTACACACAAAAAAATAAAATAAAAAAAAAACAACACAAAACCCCAAAATAATCAGGAGTTCTGTCTGCCCCCAAAGTCAAATACCACCCCCCAGAACCAGGGAAAGGACGGCACACTCTCCTAGGCTGCTTCTGAATTCAAGATCCAGCCTCGCAATACCCTATTCTTTTTCTGCATGTCCTGTCTTGCTTTGTGGGTGTTGTATCACTGTGAGAATGGGGCAAACTTTCCGAATTCAGAAATGAGTAACATAATACAAAAGCAATAGATGTGAGGTAGTCACGAAACCCAGAGATGCATGAACATGAGTTTGTAAACAAGTATCAAGACCCATGAACAGCACTGAAGCGTAATCAAGGATTTACACAATCACTGGTATAGCCCCTCAGAAAACTTAAACAAGAAGCAAGTCATATATCACCATCACACTTTTAAGTAAATCATCCACATTTTCATGCTACCTTCCTCTGTCTGTAAACATATACAAATTTAAGTGAAGAATGAAGATGTATTATGTCCCCCGGAATACAATATTCACTTGGTACAAACAGTAGCAAACATTAATTGCAGATGGGCTCAAACTTAATGCATTTGAGACATCTTGAAGAAAAAACAGAACCTGATCTCATTTTAGAAAGTATTTCTAAAAGGACTTGCCTGAAAATAACCAAGTCCAAAAATCCAGAAGCTGAAAAACATACTAACTACAGGAAAAGTGGAGATGCTACTGCTACCCACACAGAGTGGGGGGGGGGGGGAAGAAAAAAAAAAAAGTGTATCAACCCTCCTTTTCATGTAAGTGCATTGTGCTTTCAAACACTAATTTCTACATTTATATAATCTGCTCCTGGGTCCTAATAACATAAGAATTCTTGTCTGCTACTATTATAAAGAGTAGAAACCAAGATAAACTGAAAGAACATCTTTGAACAGATGAATGAGGCAACACCACTACAACATAGCATCACGGAGCATAAAAGGAAAGTATTTGCAGGCTGCAAAGAGCGTCTTAAGATACCGGGCAGCTTGACATGCAGTTATGTGCAAATCTACATTGGCAGGGATGTAGATAGAGCTAAATAGACTCAGGTATTAGAAATACCTTCCTAGAGTCATGAAGCACTATTTAGAGCTTATATACGATTCTGAAACCAGTATTTCGGTCGTGATCTCATTTCTGTTTCAAAATAACAAAAAAAAAAAAGGGCTGGAAAGCCTTAACAGCACTGACCATTACACCACTTCATTTCAGAGAAAAGGTATGCTGCCAGCCAGACATGAACTTTAGCCCGCAGGATTTCTCTCCCAATCTGCATTAGGCACATGGGTGAATAGCACTTCCTTTAAAAATAGCTGCACAGGGTGACTTTGTGAGAACTGAGAATGTGCTAATGTGATAAATACTTGTGACAAACATGCTTCACACCATTAAACAAACACACCAAACCTGGAGAAAATTGTTTGAACAAAAGGGCATGTTTTAAAATAAGCTTTTGAAGGAAAGATCTGAAAGACTCTTTAAAGACTTTCGAGTAAAGTGGCACTTCTGTTATACTACCGCTTTCAAGTTTTAATTTTCTGCTGAGAGATTAAGGCCTTACTAGAGTGGGTTAAGACCGCCCAAATCACGTACCAAAAATTACACAGGTGCATCATACAGCTTAAGTAACTCAAAGCACAGCCTGCACACCACGAAACAAGCCGGTGGACTTACAGAGACAGGAGTATATAGCAGGAGTCAGTCAAGACAAACTAGAAACAAGCACAATGAAGCAGCTGAAATTAGTCTGAATGCTTTGTTAATGTTTCTGCGTGAGCCACAGCAATGAAAGCACTCGTAAAAAGGAGGAAAGGGTAACTATTCCCACTACAGCTGGATGATCAATTCACCAAGTAAACAAAGAAATCTGCTTGCCTGCAGAGCTCCTCAGGAGCTTTTCAGAAAGTTAATCTCTCCCTGCTGAGCACTGAGAGGTCCAGCATCTTCAGCCTATCACCCCTCACACATGACATTGAAAAGTGCATTTTTGAGTTGCCTGAATATCTATCAAGATCTGGCCTGTTACTCATTTCAGTGATGTAAGCTTTGTCTTCCGAGGCATTTGTAGTATTACAGGTACTTGGACAGTGATGTCAGGAGCTGCATTGCAATGCTATCTATTGGACACATTCATTAATTTCCATTTCCTTCATTTCCCTTTTCATTTTCCTTTCTTTCCATCCTTTCTTTGTAATAAAAAAAAAACAAACATGAAAACCAACAGGTTTCATCTAAACTGAGACTTGTCAATCATAGGGATTTGGTTTTGTTGTTTTTTTTCCCATTAATTGGACCAGGGCAATCACATTTTGTAATTATTTTAGATGCAGCTCTAGTGGAAGCTTTGGCCTTTCATTACAAAATCCCAATTTGGAATAATTATCCTCTCTGGTTAGGTTTGTTTTTTTTAATATAAATCAAGGTTGAAGTTAAAAAGATGCTAATAAAAGCATAGTTTGTAACCTTCTAGCACTAAAATGACTAAACAAAATATTTTTTGCAGATCCTGCCTTAGCAGAAGCAGATGTACACCTAGGAACAGCTCTAATATCTTTGTCTGCAACGTTCCCAGTTAATGGCAACAATCACTTCTATTTACAGCCAGTGTCATTTTGATATCTTCCAACAGAAGCTGCAGCTTTAGTCGCTAGCTCAGATACCTACCACAATGTAGCCAACGTGGCATAGAGATCTCTGTGGCCTAACAAGATCAGTCCAGGGCACTGGGTGCTGAAGCAGTTAATAACAGCTAAACTGCTACAGGTATATTAGAAAATGAAAGTAAACTTCCATCAGGCAAATTACCAGGAGCTCTAATTGCACATTTCACTGCTGACAGACATCAACCAAAAAACCTTCCTCCACCTAGGCTGTCACCAATTTTTGCTTGCAGTGAGTCAAGCTCATGGGAATCAGGCAGACCATTCCTCAGCTCAGACTCCCAGGTTTTCAGTTTTTACACCAGCAACTGCAGGCTATAAAAATTCCTTCTCACATCATCACACTTTTACGTACCCAGAAACGAAGACAGGATGGGATGGGATGCACTAGTAGCTTTCTAGCAGTAGAAGACACACCACTGTTAACTGGTGTAAAAATGAGCCCAACTCTTGGCCTCCTTACCTTCCTATAGGTATTAATAAATTCCTCTATGTGTTAGTCCTTATCCTGCCTTAACTAGTTCAAATATGACTCTAAAAAGTGGACTTCCAGATACACCAAAAAGTTTTTAAGCAGGCATAATCCACCCTGGAAAGCAAGGCACCTCTCCTCTTAGAAAACAGCTAGGTCATCCAGAAAAACATTCAACCTAAATTTTAACGTGTCAGAACACTGATCTCTTAACTCCCCTTGTTACCAGTATGGTAAATACAATGATTTATCTTATTACTTAATTAAAAAAAAAAAACAAAAAACTTTTTTAACCAACCAGCTTCAAAGTAAACACTGTGAAAAATTTCTCATTCTCAGAAATTCTGTAAATGGTTCATTTGCTTTGTTAATAGAGAAAAAAAAAACCACATGGCATTCCTCCAGGTGGCACTATGCAGAAGCTATATCCAGCCCACAAATCACGAAAACCTGATAGCTTCATTTCAGTTCCTATGTTTTAACCCTCAATGTTACCCGCAAAATCTATGCTTGCAAACATAAGCCTACATTAAATAGTTTCAGCAGAAGATGAGGCTCTAATCAGCCAGTTAGGAAGAGGGCTAAAAAACCCTCCAGTCAGCTAGCAAAATTCTTTGCACTGGAAAAAAATTTTCTCTGACACACAATAACATGCTGCTGCTGGCAAGCCTGCTGCTGTGTGGTACCGAATCAGCCCTTTGACAGCACACAGACGTATTACCTCATCTCGCGTATTAAAGGACAGAGCCCAGACTTACTTCAGCCCTCCTTTATTTCAGAATAAGAAACAGGCACCTTACAGCATTGATTGCTCCTCTAAGCGAGTTGTGGTAGGCATGCAGTAACTTTTTTGCTTTGCTCCAAAAGTTAATTTTGTCGAGTGAGTTTTATCACTTTGCTTTTTTTTCCCCTCCTCCAGAAAGTCAGTAAGAGGTCTGGGCACATGCTCTTCTCTCACTCTTGCCTGGTGAAAATAGCATAAAGGAGAGCTTAAAGATAACAACATTAGAGGCATTCCACAAATGGTATTTTAGATCCTAACTTTCTTATATGAAAAGCATTTCCAGATTACCTGCAGATGAACTGCTGAGGTAAAGCATACCTGCTTGAATGTATTCTAACTAGAGTATTTGTGAAATAATGACAGTTTAAGTCTGAAATTCCAGAGAAACAACTTGGGGGGGGGGGGAGAAGATTCTCTGCTCCTGCATAGACCTCCCCGTAAGGGTGGGGGAACAGGAGCAGAAGAGATGACATTCAAAAGCAGAGAACAAGACAGACCTCAGAGCAGCCAACGGCACTAGGAGGAAACCACTTACATTAGATTTACTTTCAAATTTTACTTACCTTTAGATTCTTGCTCTTCAAACCAGACCTCTTCCATGGCCAGCAACTGCCAAACCCTTTGGCTACTCACTCCAAAGTTACGATTTCAGTCTCTTCAGTCTCTATTTAGCATAAATAATTAAAAGTTTATTGGAACAGAGCTGAATGTGATTCTCTTACATTCCAGGTGAATGTAATAACCAGTTTGGACCATTTTGGAAGCAGTCTGGTTTTTTATTATATGCTTCTGGTTTACTAAAACAGGTTTGTGATTTAATCACATTACCCACAGGAAAATGTGACTCCTGTAAGGCATAGATAAAACAAATTGGAGATGAAAGTAATAGGGAAAAATTGGTAGCATTTAAAAAAAAAAAAAAAGTTTATCTCTCTACCACTCCAAGTATATAAAACTCCAAGCATTCTTCAGACCGGGAATGATCTGTACAATAGCTGGCTGAGTAATTCCCCATGCTTTTGAAACCAGCCTGAACAGTGAGGAGTAAGGCAGCGTGGTTATCTGTTGCAAATGTAGAGCTTATCTGAAGCTCTGCAGTTCTCTCCTTATCTGAAGTGCTGCAAGAAGCACACAGGTTGACTACAGGGAAAGAAGGGAGTTATTTCAGACTTAGCTTTGCTGAGGGGTTTCCTCCTGCTGTAACTCTCCACAAGCTCCAGGGACAGCACTGCTGCATCTGGGAGAGTAGGGGCCTGCCTCTGCTACAGGAGTGGTTGGTTGTCTCACAAAGGGAGGAAGATTTGAAATGAAAAGAATAATACTGTCGAAGAATGACGATACCCTTTTTTGCCTTGTTTGGGGATGACTTAACAACCAACCTAGCTGCTATGCAAGGCCATTGCTTGTCAAGACAGCTCTTGAGACATGCCTCCCTGCTCCTGGCCACCAAGGCCTTCATCTTCTTGCTTGACTACAAGCATCTGCATGTAATCTAGTCAGTAAGGCAAAAACTTACTCATTGTGAAAGCCCACAAGAGCCCAGCCAAGCAGCCAGACCCACCAGCAGGTTCCCTGGGCCTTCTGAGGCAGTGAGCAGGTGGGGTCCCAGCCATAGAACAACCCCTTGTGCCTACAAAAGGTGCCAACAGCACTATGGCAGGAAGCAAGAGGCACGGCTAAACCCCAGTCTCTGAAACAACATTTTCAATTGCTCTACTGCTTTTGAGGTGTTCTAGGTCTTTTTCCTCCACTGATACAAATTCAGAGTTCAGTCTGACATATCTTCTCTTACACCAATAAAGCCCATCTCAATATAAAATAATTTATACTGGAGCAGGTCTTCAGTTTAACATAACTAATAAATGTTTAAAAAAAAAAAAAAAAGGTGGGTGGTGAGCCTAAAGTTATGACAAAGCTTGCAGCATTTCAGCTTTACTTCTTGTGTTTTTTTCAAGAAAATGTGATTTTTTTTGAAATACTTTTTGAAGATGAGATAATGTATAGTCCATTATTAATTTTGCCTTGTCAAATTAATAATTTACTGAGTTTTACGCTAGAAGCTCCAACTCAACTGATTTGCCTCAAAAGCTGTTTCATACCCTCTAGGCTCACAGCTACAATTGTAAAATCTTTTGCCTAGAATGTATTATTTTTATTAACCTAGATGAAGACATGTAAATATCAATGCTAAATTACTAGAATCTGTGTTGTCTAGGAATCCTTTGGGAGAAGTAGATCCAGAAAACAGGAATATAGATCCAATTTGCTGTAAGAAAGGTGAAATTAATACAATTTGGGGTTTTTTTGTGGTTTTTTTTTTTCCATTGGTTGGACTAGATGATGTTAAAAGGTCCCTTCCAACCTAGGTGATTCTGTGATTCCTGTCCCAGGTTCAGCTACGATAAGCTGGAACAAGACATGCTGCATGCAGCTTATTCCTCCTGGAAATATTTGCATGGCAGTAATTTGTCTACTCAGTAAAGACATGAGGGAACAAGGAAAAGGTTAAAGAAAAACCTCAAGGTCGCTCAGACTTGACAAAGTAATAAATAGTGGAAAGGCCATACAAATAATAAAATGGGGCCAGAACCAACTAGGTAAGCCATAGTAAATTACACATTTAGTAAGTGTAAAATGCATCAAGTCCAAGAACAACAGATTAGATACATAAGATAGGGAAATCTCATGCTTAGAGAAAAGTTTGCAGCTGTTTAAGCATTTCTTCCAACTAAATGTCACCAGCTTTTCTTTGGCATCTACTCAAGAAAGCATTGTAGAATTAGTTTCTCATTTAGGAGGCAAGGAACATCCAGAGAGGAAAGTAGATCATTCGTCATTGCTATAACATCAATTACCTTTTTCTTAAAAGGAAAGAAATTTAAGAGCGTAGAAAAACAAAATTTAAGAAAAGTATTTACAAAGGATAAACTGAATTTATAATTTCAAATCTATAATCTGCTATCAAAATGCATCACTCCCAAGTTGTGTGTACAAACTTTGGATTGGTCAATGGTTCTTTCCCTTTATATTTAAAGATCTCTCCTTCTGCACTTCAAGGAGGAAATAAAGATGCATAATAAAGAAACTTACATTTATCAGTGAAATAAGTGATTGGAAGGACAAAACTCTGAGATGAGAAAATTTCATTCAAAGCTCAGTTTGTTCAGCTTCAATTGCCATCAAGAATTTAAACACAATTTTATCACACAATTCCTGCACAAAGGAAATGGTTAGAAGTTGAACTGGCAGCCTCATCTTTTCACATTTTGCTCCTTGACCTACTGACAACCTGCACAATAGAATCACCATTGGGTTCTGGCACAGGAACAGGCAAAACTCTGCTGGTATTGAAAGTAGAAGAGTTGGATTTTTATTGGTATCTTCATAAACGTAAAGCTGAATTTTTATTTTTTTTTTTTAAAGGGAGATAGGAGGCTGTCAAGAGATAAGCCAGGCTTGAAATGAAGCGCAAGTGAAGGAAATGCTACCTACCTATCATGAAGGCAGCTCACTCAGGAGAATGATTGTTTTGAAAAAGATGAGAGGAAAGAACCACAAAATTAGGTTTCAGCCCCAGTCCTTTAATAGAGATTACACACAGGAAATAAAGTTATAACATGAAAGCATGAGACATGGCATGTGACATGATGAATAGCTTAAGAAAATAAACTATTGCCAGTCTTAGCATTAGGCTTTTATTTGACTCAAGTATTCCTTTAAGTCACTAAGTGGTGAACACTTATGGGTCTGTGCACATTGAGATACTGCAGTGGCATTTTTCTTCACTGAAACACAAGGTTTAGTCCTGAAGTCAAGTGACCTGAGCAGAAAAAAAACCAGAAGCAGCGGGCTAGGAAAGCTGCAATGAATTCTGTGCTTCACATAATGGAAAAAAATGCTTGTAAATTACACCTCTTTTCCTTTCTATCAGCTGTTCACACTAAAACTAAACATGTACAGAATTGACTTTTGATTGTCATCTCAATTTAAGAGTAGAAAATCTGCATCAGACTATTCACATCCACTTCTAAGCAATGACTTCATTTCCAATGAAGACATACACCTGCTAAGCTACTTTCAGAAGTTATTCCAAAGTCAAGTCACTGGCAACATGCTTTTCCCTTCTTAACACCATATTTGATTGTTTCACAGGACATCCTGAATCACTTCGGAGTTAGTATTTTCCTACATAGATTTCACACACAAGTTCAAAAACCGACCTACAACTCTTGAAGACAGTAAAAAATTTTGAAGAAGGCATCTAGATTTGCAATTAAAAAAAATCAGAGCACCAGTGAAAATGAGGAGTCTTCAATCAGGCAGTCCTTCCAATTTTTCCCCTCAAGTAAGAACTTATAACATGCAACAGCGAGCCACTAAAGAGCCTTTACTTTACT
The DNA here is from genome assembly GCA_025769975.1 of Gallinago jamesoni. Taxonomy (NCBI): domain Eukaryota; kingdom Metazoa; phylum Chordata; class Aves; order Charadriiformes; family Scolopacidae; genus Gallinago; species Gallinago jamesoni. The sequence continues at coordinate 31,876,398 of JAOQGH010000062.1, read as the reverse complement.
GAATGTTTACTGAATGTCCACAGCTGTGGGCTGATAAGATTGCAGTGGAAAGTAATTTTTAAATTTTTTTCTATTCATTTCCAAAACAGCTGCTACAAGCAGCATACAGCCTTAAAAATTTTAGAACAATGCACTGAAAGGTACAGCATGAATATCACTAATAGACAGACATCTATTTTGATATCTCTTTATTCAGATTAATGGAGTTTAGTCCTCCCTAAGGAAAAGGTGCATTCACTGGTAGCTGTTGGAAGTTAAGAGCTGGGGCACAGAAAGACACAGAAAACTGAATGATGCTACCCTTTGAAATGCTAAGTTTTCTAGAAAAACCTTCAAGTATGAAAAACGGCAGCCAACCACTACATTCCTAAGGAAGAGCATTTGACTAGCTTCTGTTCAATGTAAAAAAATCAAGAAGTGTGTCAATCTCTTACAGGAGTCAGATGCAGACTAGTGACACTTAAAAAATATATGGAGGAAGATGTACCACTAATTGCTGCACATTTGTTCAGTCTTCCATGAAGAACACTATCTCTATTTTCTTTCTTCAAAGTTTTTTGTTTGTTTTCTTAAACAATGAGAAGTTAAATAAATACAGTAAAAAAAAAATTCATCAAAGAGCTAGCAAAGAAGTAGCATGTAGATTAGCAGAATACATGAACAGTCTCCATGCTACAGTTTTGTTTTCTACCATGTTATATATATACTTGCAGCTAGGAAGCAAAGTTTCCACATGCGGTATATATATTATTAATAAATATTTGTCACATTTTGATAACATTATGGAAGGCTAATGGAACAGGTTAACTCCTTGGAAAGTAGCAGTGAAAATAAAAAGCTTGTGCAAATCTCTTATTGCAATGCCATTAGAGTCAGGACAGTCAGAAAAGAAAGGTACCAAAGCTTCCTTTCCCATTCCATTTGAACTGGTTGCCCACAACAGAAACAAACATTTCCTGTGACATTAAGTTGTCATCAGCTTCTGTGATTCCCAGTTCACTCAGTCTTTTCTTGTGCATCTGGCTCTTTTTTACAGAAGTAGCCCCGAGTTCATTTGCAATTTCATAATTGCCTTCAGTTTGTTCAGACATCTCAGCTTGGTCATAAAGGTCCAATTCATCAGTTACACATTCAGGTACTCCTTCTTGCCTGAAGCCCTCTACACAGGCTGTCCCATCAACTGAACGGGTAGGCTGTGTATTCCCTAAGTCAGGAAACAATAAGAACGTCATCAAAAATTGCACAAAACAGCCAAATAATTTAAAACTCCTAGAACAAAATTTTCTTCAGTCTTAACATTTTCACCTCACCCCACTCACTTTTTGGATAACTACTTGGCGATAGCTACATATTCCAAATACAGTGTAAGATGCTTAAGGAAAAGGTTTCTTCTTGAGACGACTTCAAGTTGCCAAGCGATATTGATATTAGAGAAAACTACAGTGGATTTACACATTGCACTTCATGATGGTTCTTCTTGAATAAGACAGGATATAAGAAATACAGTTGTCACATTTTATTTACTGCTGAGAAAAAATTCTGTGCTGGGAGCACATCTCAGCTCTAATGCAGAAAAGAAAAAATGAGCAGATAATTATCATGAACCAGAAGAGCTGCAAGAGAAGCCGTATTTGCTTTCTTGCTGATCGCACTCTTGTTTCTGCATGACCCAAGGAGGCAAGTCATACAGGCTTAGTACAAAGCATAGATCAAGTACATCAGGACTTTACAATGGAAGTGCACACACACCATGAAGCACAGATAATCACAGTATTTCTCTGCAGCAAGTTCATCCTTTAGAAGATTCTGGTATTCTGAGAGTTATGAAAACTGACTTCAGCTAAATCAATCTAGACATTATTAGAAAATTTAAGAGACTTGATCATGAGGCATGCAGTCCAAAAACATAGGTATACTAGATTTACTAGTTTTTAGGAGTTTCTCCTAGGAAGACAAAAATACCTTTTGTTATCTCTGCTGAAGCATCCTTTACATCAGAGGGCATTGTTGGTCTAACCAGAACCACACCATATCCTCCATTATTATGGATTATGTTATTGACCATCATTACCTTGGGAGTGTCATAATGTTCATCTAAGAAATTCTACAGCAAAGAAATGGAAATCCAACAGTTATGTGCAGCTAAAGGGATGCAAAACATTCCAGTTTTAGATAGAATCAGTTCCATGTATGGCTAGAATTTTATTATTTGCCTATGCAAAAGGCATTTTCTTCTGGCAGATAAGAAACAATACAAGTATACTGCTTTGGTGGACCAGCCCAAGGAAAACAAGAACCATTATCATCATACATGACATATAAGAGTTCTACCATAAGGAAATAAGGTTATAAACCAATCTAAACACAAATTATTTGCATTAATTCTAGCAGCTATAAGCTTTTGAAAAACAAGTACATTCTGCCTTGAACTGACCTTTATAAGTATTCCCTCCTTGCAGTGGTGTATGCCATTGCTTAACAGGGTGCACGTACTACCTGGATATATTTCCACACCAGCACCCTACAAGATAAAATTGACAGCAGTTCACAAACAGTTTGGGCACATTTCCAATTTAATTTGACAACTTCATTGCAGATCTTTATGTGCATCTACCAGTTTGCGCAATGCAAAACTGTTGTACCACTGCAGCTTCATGGCTTTGTTAACCAACTTAAGCAGCAATACTCAAGGTTGAGGCCCCATGGGTAATACTACTGCTACCAGCCCATAAAAGATCTGGTAAAGAGTTACTGTGCAGCCTGGCATTGCCTTCTTTTTTCTTTAGTCACCCACCTCAACACTCAAAGCCCCATCATTCTTTGAAACATCCTAATCAGAGTTCAATTTCATGTTTATCATCCTTTTCTAAGAATCAATTGAAAAGGCATCCAAAAAGGCATTTCATTTGCAGAAAAAAATGCAAGGTTTAATAAGAAAATTATTTATGGGCAGAGAAAACAGAAAATCACTTTAAATGTATGGCAAGACATGAATCAGTCCAGCAATGCATCAATGATTATTTCACAGATGTCCCCTGTTACAACATCATTTTCATATCATCACACACAAATCAGCATGAGACACTTCACTAGGTTCTATTGGAGGCTACAAGACCCACGGGACCAATCTTTTTAACTCAATAACATGTAACTGTCCAAAATGAATTTGTAAAGGTTCTCTCACAAGCGACAGAAGTCACCCCCTTACCGACTGTATTACCTCCAAGTAGAAATCTTTATTTTAATTTAGGAAATAAGCCAGAGTTAAGAGTTTGTTTGTACCTTGGCACCATACAGATCTGAGTTTTTCATTATTAGCTCAGCTGATGTTCGTACTGTTATGCCTGTAGTTTCACACTGTAACACACAATTCTCCAGGGTGGTTTTCCCACGATGGACATCTACATACGCAGAAAACAAATATCATCAAATGAATCAGTTATGTAAAGGCAAAGCCCTCCTACAGGTAGATGGGCTTGTACCATTTTTGCAGTGTGACAAAATTACTATTTTAATTTTATCCACTTCAGGTTGACTTTACTGATTTGCTCACGCATGGTTTTAACTCGTGCTATTTTCCTAGTATAAGCAGGAACACGGCTGCAGGAGAGCTCTAGTCTTAGAGGTTTTTGGCTTTTTTATTTTTTGAAAGCAACAGCAACTATTCTTTTCATTACATTCCTAAAACTTTTGAATAAATAAGATATTAAATACATGCATACAGGTATTAATAAACATTCTAACAGGTTTTAAACCAAATGCCTGTTGATGAAAAGAACTAATTAGCACCTTCTGCAAAGACAGGAGGCCAGGACCAATAAGCTCATTGGATACAACTTAAGATTATTTGAGCCTCAGTTTGAATATGCTGTCACCAAAGTTCTACATTACTTCTACAGCCTGTGCCATTCCTCAGTGGAGAGCTGGCTGGGTTCAGCTACAGCTGAATATCACCATGGGGGTTCTTTTGTGAAAAGAGGAGTTATTTCCTTTTCTAGGTAGCCTGGCACAGGCCATGCAGCAGTCAGAGCCAGGTTGCCTTAACAGCAGAAAAATGATCAAGTCAAATTATCTTATCAAAGTATAAGAATAAAACACAAGAGCCACAATAGCTTGAAAATACAAAGAGTAGAAGTTATTTTGATGTGCACACTATAAGCAAGTTAAAAAGAAGGGGAAGCCTTGATATTTATATCTGTAAGGCTCCTCTTCACAATATTTTGTTAGAACTAGTAAACTCCAACACTGGGTCCCAGCTTCAGTTCTAAAAGTAAACTATGAAAGATGCACAAAAAGGTCAAGATGCTTTTATACTTACTTAAAATCCCTTCTACAGCATCATGTTGCACTAACTTCAAACTGGAGATCCTTACATTAGCTCCTGTACAGTCAACAAAGTTGTCTCCTTTCCCTCGTTTTTCTATCACAATATCATCTGGCATGCCATAACCTTAAAGCAGAAGTGAAAGATGCAAGTTTGATGAATAACTGGTAACAGTCAGGTGCTCAGTACATAACATATATTTAAAGTAAGTAGGTAGGTTTAAAACCTGAAGTCTAATATCTTGAATAGGATTTTCCACCCAGTCACCAGGCTACACCTTATATCCCCCCTGTACAGCCACTCAAAAGCAAAAGTTACCTTACTTGAATGACACACAATAAAATGCAGAGTTATTTTAGACAGTTGAACAAAAGGGTAGCTGAGCTCACATTTGCCAATGCCAAAGTTCCTCACTCCCAAAAGTTACAACAGAGCAGGCAGATGCAGTAACCAATGACACACCGGCACCTGCAGTCTGCACAGAAGATCACTTGAGCAGGCACGGGTTCCAAAGGCCATGGTGGGGTGGGGGGAAAGCAGTCACCACCATAACCCAAGGAAGCAAGTGCAAAGGACTTGATGTTGTTAGTAAGCTTCACTCAACTTCCCTATTTAAATGAAACTTGGGTCAAAATTTAATGTTCCTGTGTTACACAGGCTTCCAGATTAAAAAGAAACTTTCACAAGTGTATGCCAACATTGATTTACTAAGCCATCCTCAGCTGTCAGCTTTCAACCACTTACAGGGAAATTTATGAGCATGTAAAGTTTTTATTGCTTGTCACTGACAAGAATCATGATAAGGAAAGCAATAATGCAATGTGTATTAAAGCAGCATGAGTCCTATCATTTTCTGAAAGCACACACAAACTCAGATAAGAAATGCCTGCGCAGGATGCTAGCTTTTAGCCAAGTACATAAATAAATACTGTAATGTGCAAGTACAAAGGTTAAAAAAAACTGAACAAGAGTTGGCAGAAAGTTTAAAGACAGCAGATTTAATGCAAAGTTAAGTGATTGATACCATACTATCTAGAAATCCCTTCCCACTGATACTGATTTATGGTCACCCAGGAGGAGGTGGCATGGGGGAGTTTACTTCCAGTACATAAAGAGAGCACCACAAGACAGCAAACGGCAGATCTAGTTCAACTTAACACTGCTACAAAAAGAGGTTATTATCCAAGGCAAGAATTTTAGGAATAATTGTCCTACAGACTACCTGCAGTTTTTCTAACCATGCCTTTAGCTTGCTCTACACTTCAGCTACAAAGTGGCAGCTCTAGTAGTAAGAAGAGAACGGGTGACAAGACAAGTAATAGAGAAGGAAAGATTCACCTGCTGTCAATATGGTCACTGTATGTCCTGCCCGTAAGCTAAGTGACTCCACAGGAGCTAAAGGCAATTGCCATCCAGTAACACTGATCACAGATACTAGGATGGGCTGATGCTACAGGTTTCCATCCAGCTTGAACAACTGTACTAGCAGAAGGGAAGTTCTTAGGTGCCTTTGCTACATATTTTTGTCAAGTGTTAAAGTGTTAAAGTTACCCTTACCATGATTTCCTGCAGCTGCTACTGCTTTAACCCTATTTAGTTTTTATTTATCCCCGATTTATTAATCCTCAATTTCAACCTTAGTACTGACTTGCACAGTGGCTGGAAAAAAAAGTGTAATTATGTCTTTGATGAGTCACCCCTTCATGCCAAGAAAGTCACCAACATGGCCAGCTGCTCAGATTAGTTCCAGCAAATTTTTTTTTGTTGCTCCTACTTCAAATGTTTTTGGCTGTTATTATTGCTATAAAAACTTCTCTAACATGAATCCATATAAGCTGATTAAATACCCTGACATGCATTTATTATTGAGTGGTCAGTACTAAAGATACATATTTATACTCCTTGGTCCTTAAAATAGAGCAGTTCATCCTTTAACAGGTGTGCTACTTCACCATTTGTATTACTGTTTCCTCAAAGCTAGGAAAGCAATCATCATAAATACTACCCCACACAATTCTAGAACAATGCCATTTTGCAGGTAAATAAAGCACTTTATTGAGGTCCTTCATCCTGCGGGTCTGCATTGTCTATCAGCATGTATATCTATAAAAATCAAGCATGCACAAGAGAAGGGAGAGAAAAAGTGATACTCAGGAAGGGCAAGAAAAATAATGTCCAGAACAGCAGGAAATTAAACTCCCAGCCTTCTTCCCATTAAGAAATTTTGACAAGATAAAAATGCAGCTAAATAAGCATCTAAGCAGCTGCACAAGCCCCAGAGATATACAGACTATTACATTGCAACAGAGCGTGCATACCTAAAAAGCAAAGGAATGACACTGAGAAATCGAGAATTGGAAGAGATAGCAAAACATCCTAGACAAGGCAGAAGTATTTCAAACAAATATTTTGCAAGAAAAATGGAACCACATATGCTGTGTCTGTTTCTACAGAATAAACAGACATGTTAACAGACACGGGGAGTATATATACTGGCAATGAGTCTCAGAGTATACATATCTTAATCTGCTTCAGAGGTAAAGAACAATAATGACAACTCTCAAATACTCTTAAGTTACTGGCTCTAAAAACTGAAGCCTCTCAGAATTACTTTTTTGCTTCCTGGATTAAAAAAAAAAGCGTCAAGCCCTCCATGTTTCTGTTGAATCCTCTCTATTATCTATATAACCAGGATTTACACAAATAGTTAGGAGGAAATGAAGAATTCGCCATTTATCCACACAAATTTGCTGTTTATTTGCAGAAGTAACTACGGCTAATGAAACAGCTTATTCCATCCTGCATTAGACATGGCTCTACAAGCAGAAATAAGAACACTTGGAAGTAAAAAGCAAATGCTCCTGCCAAATTCCACAAGTAAATCCTTACGCAAAGCTGGTTTAAGACACTCAGATTACTTTGTTTTAAGAACCATTATGCTAGCAAACCTTCTACCTTCTAGTTCAATTGAATCAGCAATGCAGAACACGCCATCTACAACATAATGACCAGGACAGATGATGACTGTGTCTCCTTCATAACAGGCATTTACAGCTGCCAGTGGATCATTGTGAAACTGTAAAAGATAAACCATATAATCAGCTCCTGAAGAACTCTATAAAAATGGATGCATTTATGCCCTTAAAGCTTGCTTTTCAATTAAATGTTGCTGCTTTTGCTTAAAAGAAACCCTTTTTAATGGCACCTATAATATACAAATTCTACTTTGAATTCAAGAATCATAGCGCACACTGGACAAAAACAGCCTTAAAACATTCCTTTGATGTTTGTGTCATGTCCATTCTCCCATGGGAAAACTGGGGCAGAAAGACAGATTGAAGAGCATATGCACCGGAAAGCAAACCTCAATATGGCCTCGGTTCCAGGCCAACATTTGAATTGTGCCTGAAGTGACTTGCCATGAATTACTGAAAAAATAGATGACAGAAGGTAAAGAAAACAAAAACTACAAACAATTCAGCAACTAGATTTGAGCTGGTCTGAACTCTGACATAATCCTTCGTTCCTGGTGCAAGTCACCCCCAAAATACAAGTCAGATATTACAGTGGCAAACACAGGGTCCACATGGTGCTTTTTTTTTTTGCCCAAAGAAGGCAGGCTGATAGCCTTCATAAATATTACTGGGGGATTCTGAATTGAAGGGTAACAAATAGTACGGAAAAACCACACATTTATTGCTTCTCAGCAAATTCAACAGTAAGCATGGTGAAAGCATTTTTCAATCACCAAGTCAGAAAATCTGATTTATAGCCCAAAAGTTAATCCAAGACCTTCCCCGCAGCTCCATTTTGCCCATCTGTAATTCATGAACTTGATCAGAATACAGCAAGCAATTTCATTTGAGCCCAAGGAATCCAGACTGTTCTTAACTGCTGAAGCAGTAAGTCCTGTCTGAATTCACTAAAACTGAACGTAACTGCTCAAAAATAAATATATCCCCTACACAGAACTAAGGCAGCAGAATGACATTTCCTTCTTCAAACGCTAGATCAGTAGGATCAAAAGATACAGGTATTGCAAAATTAAATATAAGACCTTACCATGTTTCATTATAGACTTGTTACAGAAGGTTTATTTCATTATTTCCTAAGCACAGGAAGCAAACTGCTTGTATAAAGTACTCAGCAGACACAAATGAATTAACAGAAATTATTTGTATCATCCAGTCCTACCAATTATTGTTTAAATTAGAAGTTTTTCTGACTGACAAAAAAATAACACTGTGCAAATATAGTATCTTGCATGTGATAAATTAAGTCTTCCACATTGTTTCTTGAGAAGAAAAATGTATTAGTAGACAGACAATTCCTGTTACTGTACCTGTATTTCTAATTCTTCACCACAAGATTCAGGACAAAGTTTGTCCCTTATCAATGACTGCAGCAGACTTGCCGTCACGGTTGAGGACACAACGTGAGTGATCTTGGTACCCATTGGTCTCAGTCCTTTAGCTTGGAAACCACTGTATTTTTGGTAACCAAACACATACCTAAAAAAAGGCAACAAAACCATCAGTTCGTTCTTCAGTAAAGAACATCTACGTTTAGTTTCCCGTTAGGCCCTCCTCCTTGCACAAACCCACCAAGTACCTCAGCAGAGGATTCTCAATTAGTTTTAGCTTCTGTTTTAAGTGCTCTATTTTCTCATACAATCTCAACCCTTCCACCATGGAGACATTTTCTACTTCTGAGTCCGAATCACTGCTTGATATGCTGTTCCTCACATTTAAAAACTTCCTGTAAAGCTCTTCACACTGAGACAGTAAGTTCTGGTAATCAGCTACAAGCCCAGAAGGCACACGCTGTTCAAGGATGTCATAATGCCTGCAATTCAGAGTAAGAGGTCAGTATATTTTGCATTTACACTTTTGAAAGATCAAATACAAACCCTGACAAAATCTGAGGAGTTCTGCGTCAGTACTTTAGTCGAGATTTTCTGCAGTCTATATTAACGCTGCTCAATTTTTTTTTTGAAAGCAGCAAAACCAAAAATCTGGACACAAACATATTATTTTCTAAACAGTTGCCTATCCATCTTGAAAGATATACACAATTATCAGAAACTCACTCCAAAACAAAGGCATAAGCAACAGCTATAAAAAATTTCTAAGAATTTAGAATGTAATTAGATATAAAAATTAGTCTATTTTCAAGCATTTATTTAAAAAAAAGAAAATCCTGTCTGAAATCAAAGAAAAATCAAAGAAAAATCCTACAGTGTTAAGTCTCTATTAGCTAAGTACTTGGACAAAACCACAGAATTAATAAGAACGAATCATTATCAGCACGAGATGATGATGTAAAAGCACTGCATAGTAAATTTTGCACCATCCCAAGAGTATCCTCTACAAATTAAATTGCAGGCCAGAAAATGCCAGCCCAAAGTTGCATTGCCAGAAGTCAGAAAGTTGAGGACATCTGCCAGCTAGATGGTGCCAAGAACTCCAGGGCTAATCATATAAGACCAATCATGGTCACTACAAAAAAGCTGGAGAGCAACTAATGATACAAATAGAACAAGATTTAATTATCTCACACCATTTTTGTAGGAAACCAATGGAACACAGTATAAATAGCTCTATTCAAGAGGCCACATGAAATAAGGGCAAAGATGGTCCCTCAACTTTCAGAAGTTCTTTAAAGGGTGCACTTAAAGCATGCTGCAAAAAGAGCAGTTAATCTCTATGTAGTTCTCATAAACACCAAAAACCTCACAAAATTTTGGCAATGGGGTTATCAGAGGCAACAGATTAAGTCAATGCAGCATGATTAACAGCAGAAGAATTTATAGCAATATAAAATATTTGAAGGAAACGGAATGTTAGACATAACTTGGCCCTTAAATGTATACTCTACATTTTAGAGCTGGTCCCTATCAAAGTGCATAAAACTAACTTGTTTTTTCAAGCTTTACTTCAAACAGTTTGTACAGCTTTACTTGCCTCAGAAGACTAGTACAACCTAATATGCAAAGATACTGTCTGTTCTCATTAAAACAGTGCAGAGAGATCTGAAAAGTTTAAAACATCATATGTTTCCATGCATTGAAGATTAATGTTATTTCTGAGCTGACACATCCATACTTGGATCACAGGAGGGGATAGCATCAACATCAGCGTAGCTTAGAAGACAGGCTTTGTATCAAGCATCAAGCAAGGGAGAATAAGCAAGGATAACGTTTACTTTTCTGCTTGAAGACATTGTTTAAGTATTTTGGATTGAATGAGAAGCTCACAGCCACTTTTATAGTGATGGTAGCGATACTAATTTTCTTTGTAAAATACATGCTATATGCTATATTCTAATCCATGTAATGCTGTATTCTAAATAGCTTCTCAAAGTAGGTTATAACTATTCACTGCTGTAGTTCCCCAGCATCGTAGCACTATCAAATCTGGATCTAAGTGACAGACAAGCTTCCAGATACTCATGATGCTAAGTTATAATAAGTAAAGAAATTGAGAAATAACTCTCATGAGAAACATAATGAACAACTGTGTCAACTCTCAGAGGACGATCTACAGTAAAAATCTCTTTTCAATTATTTATTCCAGGTACATTTTATGGTGTGCTTTGGTTATTTAGCACCCTCAAAAATATAACCAGATATTGTCCCTGTGCATCACTTCAGTTCCGTATGGCTGGACAGCATTTAAATCCCCCTTCCTTCAGAAAACCTAATGCCAACTAATCCCACTAGGGAAAGAAATACACACATTTCTCCTTCTGCATGACCAATTTAAAAGTTTTTGTTTACATTCAGTTCCATTCTGGTTCTTATTCTATGCCCAGAGGCATCAGAGCATCCCACAGTAACTTTAATTAGGATTCCAATTCCTATACCTGCAATTTGAAGGAAACTATAGCTGAATTTGGAGCGCCATCTAATGGACGGTCAAGGATTACAGGGAAAAACTGAGGGTTCAGAAATCAAGTGGCAACCTCAGTCACCCTGTCTTTCCCTACAAAATTTTGAGCATCAGACAGTGAATGCTGCCAGAACAAACTTCCTTTGATTTACTAGTGAACAGTTTCTTTGAAATGTATTTGTCACTGCTCTCACATAACCCCTTCCTGTGTTTGCACCCTAATAATATCAAAGGTATTGCACTTACAGTCTCAATCGTGGCTCTACACATCGCACAAAGTAATCAAAATCATCCTCCTCCTCCTCGTCCCAGGTCCTCCAAATGCACTGGTAGAAGAACCTTTTGAAGCAAAGCAAGCATTTAAACACACAAAGGAGGCCACATTTACCTGACCAGAGACAACAGCACAGGAAACACAAATGTCATCAATTTGAGAATTCATCTCAAAGCATCAGCTCTCTCCAATTCCACATTACTGTCTTGTAAATGATTTAGTATTCACAAAAGTTATCTTTTTTGTCTGTTGTTTAACTGCATAAAAAGTTTTATTTTATTTTTCTAAGTTCAAAAGCCTGGCCTGTGGAGCTGCCAGCACGACCACAAAAACTCAGGGCACCACCCATTGGATACTACCCGAGTGCAATTGTTCAAGACAAAAATTAAACCTTAAGCATTTCCTTACCTGACATGCTCTACAGCTAGTGCTGTCTGATCAAACTCTCCTGATTCATCATACACAACCCACAGCTCCTGCAGTGGTATCTGTCGATCCTTCAGCTCCAAGAGTTCCTGCACACACTCCAAGGTAAAGGTGCTAACCCGTGACTCACACAGGAAAGGTTCACTGAGTTGCACAATTGCTTTCAGAGCCGAGTACTCCACATCAACAACCTGTTGGAACACATAGTTAAGATTTCTCTAGGCAGAACCTTAGACATGGCTGAAGAAGCCTAACATGAAAGTCAGCAGGCCATACTGCAAGTGCCAGTTAACACACAGAAACCAATGCATGTTGCACAGTAGAGCAAAGGCAATCTATTCAGCTGAAGTGACAACCCTAGAATTAAGTTTTTCAGAACCACACATGTAGAGCCTTTCCCACAGTCAAAACTTCGTTCAAATCCCTCATAGTACTGGGACTGGTAAGCTGCTTCCCTGTTTCATATTTTTCTTTTGGTTTTGTTTTAGGGTTGGTTTTTGTTTTTTTTTTAGAAACTGGCAAAAGCAGTATCCTCAGACTCAAATACAGTTCTCAGGGACTCCTTTGGGGTTCTTTTTTCAAAGCGCCCACAAGACACAAACAATCCAAAGAGGTAGTCTGAGCCACTGAAAACCATTTTGTTACTAACTGGGCTGAAAAGCTGAGGGGGTATGAAGTTTTGCCCTTTTTGAATATGTAATGGTACTCCAAGTGTGAACATCCAAGGTTTGCACAAAGATGTACAAGTCAGACACTGGGAGACCTAGAAGAGCATCCCAAACCATCAATCCTCAATGGGTCTATGACAGGAGTATGCAATGCAGAAAAGCTACTATCAGTACTAACGTGGGTTAGAAGGAAAAATTTTACTGATTAAGAACACTGACAAATGATCAGAGCCTGGTATTTGAAAACACTACATCACAACAGCAAACTCTGGACCAAGTACTTATCCCCTCTGTGACCACAGAGTTCTACTTCACCATTTCAAGCAAGGTGCCTTTGAAGACATTGCTTTGATTTAGGTAGAGCCTTCCCACCAAAGCACTCAGAGTATAGAAAGAGTGTTCCTGAAATCAGCATGTGAGATGTTTTTGCCACATAACCTTCACATAAGTTATACGGGCTCTATATTGCCAATTTTGGTTGAAAAAATCTTCCCAGTTCTAGAGATACTCAAGTAAAGGCAAGTGATGTGCAGTGGCCTAGCACATAGAAACATAGGTAAGTGCTGAACAAACTTTTGTTATAGCACTGATGAACCAATCTCATGAACAACAATCACACACTTTGCACCCTGCTAACAATTCCAAGTCAAAAAAAACCACAGATGAAAAGCTGACAGTATCAACAGAACAGAACCAAATATCTCTTATTTTCAAGATATCAACACCACTTTATGGGCGTCTCCGAGAAAATGAAATTCACCTGCCTCAGTGACAACATTATAATTCAACAGCAGAACTTCTAAATGGCAGGCGGGCAAATCTCAAGGTTGAAAAGTTTAAAAAAGCCAAAAATAGAGTCTATCCAGTGTACGGCTTTCCAAAATTGTAATATGGGCTGTAGCCTTAAAGAGCTGGTTCTGAGTAGATGTGCCTCACTGCACTGTCTCGTGAAGGAAGCCAGTACACAAGACACACTGTTTCAGCACAAGGCTTCACTTGAAAGAAATCCCTATTTCTCTAATTGACAGTAATGGTTAGAAATTAAAACATTATTATCTTCTACCAGCTCATAAACTTCATAGATAAATGCCCTGTTACAGATATAAATAATATGAATTCGAGATAAATGCCTGAACAACTGCATTCCATTTACCTCAACAAGGATCTCAAATACATTAGTGCGCCAAATTGCCTGCCATCCAGATGGTTCAAGGACCTTCTCCAGGTACTCAGCTGTGAATTCTTTCACCTCAGAAGCTTTGCAGTCAGCTAAAAAGAAATTGAGAACATTATACTTATACAAGAGAAGAAAGAAAAGTCCTCCAGATCATTGAAAAATGGAAGTCAACTCAGTTGAAACATTCCTTTACCAGATCTAAAGTTGGACTTCATTCTCTTTTGCTCACAAATGCCAGAATTTTTGCTGTCTTTCTCAGTACTTAGACAGCTGAAGAGTCATGCATTTTGTGTTTCTCTAGAAGATGAGATCCAGTCTCCAGCCTTCCAGGTACTGTCTTCTGGTGTACCAGCTAGAGCACCTGAGGTTACAGCATAAGCGATGGCAGTACACTAACATCTTTTGTAATCCCATTATTAAGAGTGTTTCACAGTTTAACATGGAATTGACTCCATTTAAACTGAATTATTTAAATAGCCACTATAAGAAACCTGACTAAATGTTTTTTTTCTACTAAGAAATTACTTACCCAAGATGTAATCCTGGTAAGCTTTGAATCGCTCATAAAACAAAAGGTGATCGGTGTGAAAAGTATCTGGAAAAAGCACATTCCCATCTGGCACAGCCCTTCCTAAAGCGGTCCCTGGTTTGTCACGACTGCCATAATCGCTACAGGAATCATCATCTTCCTGGAGCAGATCTGGAGAGAGGAATAGGAACAAAGCAAACCACACAAACTGTCAGTTCAATGCAATCATCACTCACTCCTCTATTCCCAAAGAATTTCTATTCAGCCCAAGATCTATCATGAACCTGCTTTCTACAACACATTTTAAATTATGCTTTGTAAAGTGACTATCTAGTTTGATCACTTGCTCTCTTCTTCAGAGCATTTACCCTACCCCAAAAGAGGATCTCCCTCTTGGTGCCACCTGCCCTTAGCTGCAGCTACATCCCAATTTACTTTGTTCTATATGTAGATCTAAAATGCATTACCCATTCCTATACATGTTATGCCTTGTTAGTACGCTGCCTGCGTCACCCAGACGTGATAGCCAGCAACAATTCAAATTATTTTCAAACATGTATAAAATCAGCTGATATTGCACACAACTGATCCAAAACAACGCACAGAAATGCTCTGAGCAAAGAGCAAAATATAAGTAAGAAGTATGAAAAAACTGCAGATACTAGTCTCAGACGAAGATATATTTTCTTGCCTTATCCTTCTGTCTTTTCCTGTTCCTCAGAACAAAGATTCCTTTTTGTATTTTAACAAACTAATGAATAACAAAGTCTCCACACCTGAAGCCTCCATGGAAATCTCAAGCAACATATTTAGACAGAAGGAACAAAGCATAGTAATTTTTAGCCCACTCAAATAGGCATCAGCTCAATCTTTATTTTAAAGGGCTCAATGCATTGATAATACCCCTTTAGAAGTCCTCAAAAAGTGTCTCCACCTGTGTTCTCACTACAAACTCAGTGACCTCAGTGTTGGATTTAAAGTATCTCACAGGCCTGGTCACCCATAAGTTCAGAAAACATTAGAGATGTCTGCAGTAAACTGAGGGAGATGATTCAGGTCTTCCTCTCCTCCGTCCTCCTCTTTTTTCATTAATGTAACTGCTCAAGACCACCTCATTGTCCATAACTTGATTCTTTAACAATTCATATGTCTCCACATTTTCATTAGACTCCTAAGACTTTACTAAAAAAAGAAAAAAAAACCACCACCACATTCTGTTTCTAACACTAGAGAGCTAGAAGTTTTGACCTCAAATTTGTTTATGTTTTTACACATCTGAGGCCAAATTCAATTAAATGAACAAAAATTAGCACCAGTGTATAAGCCAATTGTAAGTACTTCGCCGATACAACTTTTCTTTGTAAGAGAACCACTGTAATAACGTAAATAAATGAAAAGGTGATTTTAATCAAATATCATTTATGAAATATTTGAAAAGATTCCTGTAAAACTATAGATCTGTTACATGCACACTGTAAATAAGAATTCTTTTTCTACATACCCATAACCAAATCCAGCAACTATGACAGTAATACCTTGTACAAGTCATACTATGAATTCCAAAGTGCAGCATGTATTCCAGATCAAGCCATTTAATTTCGCTTGCTCTTCATTTATAAACTGCACACCTATAATCACACATCAATAATGATCTGGCACTAAGCAACGAGACTCAATAGATACTAAAACCACCGATATTCCAATATTGTCCTACTAAGGCAGGGGAGTCACTTCCAGGAAAGCACATTTCCTCTGTCAGTATCGTGAACGCATACATGAATATACAGGTTCCTGAACACCGATTTAGATGCCTGCCGGATGCAACGAGACACACACAGAAAGATCGTAACCAAAAGAAGGAAAAAAAAAAAAAAACAAAAAACCCGAAAAAGTCCAAACACACTTTACTGTGTTTATTCCCAAAGACATCCCTATGCTTCCTCGCAGGGCACCATTTCTAGCCCGGTCCCCGCCCCATACGCCAGCAGCCTTTACGAACCCGGGAGCGCGGAGCCGCTGCCGGGGAGCGGCCACGGGCACCGCAGCCCCCGCGTCAGCGCCTGCACGGGCCAGGCTGGATACCAGAAACGTTTTCAGTAAGAGCGGCCAAGCAGCGGTACAGGCTGCCCAGAGAGGTCGTGTAATCTCCGTCCGTGGAGGTATCAGAGCTCCGGGCAGAGCCGCTCCGAGCACCCTGGCCTGATCCCAGGGCCGCTCGCCCGGCAGACTCCAGCCGCGGAGACCGCAGCTGCGGAGCCGCCCCAGGCAAACCGCGCGTCCCTGGGGGCACAGGCCTACAGCGGGGCGGACGGTGCCAGAGGCCTTCCCGCTGCGCGACGGCTCCGCGCTGGCCCCTCAACACCTCCCCAGCTACAGGCGGGCGGCAGCGGGGGGGGGCGGACACCCGGGACGGGAAACCCCTACCTGGCTTCGCCTCCTCGGCGCACTCCTGCGGGCCAGCGCTGCCCACGGCCGGCGGCGGGGCCTGGTCTTCACCCCGCGGCCCCTCCGCCTCGGTGCGCTCCGGTAGCGCCGGTTCCGCCATACCGCCTGCCCGCCCGCCCCGCGCAGCTCCGCCCGCTGCAATTTCAAACTTGCCCGGCAGCTAACCGGAACCGGCACCGGCAGCACTGATTGGCCAGCGGCAGCCGCGGGCGGGCGGGCGGGCGGCGGCGGGGCCGTTGCGCGGTAGCGGCCGCTGGCGCCCCCCTGCGGGGCCGGCTTGCGGCCGGTGGTGGGGCTCTGGCGCTGCCCCGCCGGGCGTTCCCGTTACCCGGGCACTGCGACCCGTAACGCTGCCGTTTTGCAGACGGCTGGCCGGGCTCCCTCTGGAGCAGAGCGGCAGCCGGAACGGTGGGAAACGGAAAGGAATGCTTAAAACTTCCCGCCTGTCGGTGGCAGCCCAACCGATAAATCCGGTCCGTTCCCATTAGACAAAAGCCAGAAGCGCCGGCGGTGGTGGGCAGCGCCCCTCCAAAGGAGAGGCTCATTTCCAGCCGTGTTTCTGTCCTTACAAGGGTGCGGGGGTGTCCGCAACGCACCGAGAGAACGACCAGTGAAGTTCCGTTGGCCAATAACGCCTGTTCATGGCCGCAGAAATGTAAAAAACACCAAAACAATCCTTCCCCCTCCTCCCCCCCCAAAAAAAAACCCCAAACAAAATAAACCCCAAAACCACCACTAAGCCATAATTCATTGAATGACTTCATTTAAAAGACGGGGGGGGGGTGGGGGTTTCCCCTCTGAATTTCTTGGTCTCAGCCACCTTCAACTCTGTCTCAGCCACCTTAGCACGAGCATCTCTCATTTGTGTCTCGACATCTCATCACAATCTGTTCCACAACCCAGTTCTCCTCTTCAAACCACTGCGTGTGTTTTGAGCTCTGTTACCACACGTGCCGGTAAGGATTAAAGTCAAACCGATGTAAGTACGGTTGAGCTAAGCAGCTGGAAGACATTAATATTTAACTGGGTAGATATTCAGCAAAGACAAGGTGACTGTGGGTCATTACAGGATGTGGGGACGGGCAGGAACTGAAGAAAGAAAAATAATTCCAGATGCTTCAGGAAGCACACGCAGCCCTCTGCGCAATGCAGGTCAAAAGAAGCAGGGGACGCGTGTCCTGAGGCAGAAGACAACCAGGCTGATGCGGGACGGTGCAGACTGTACGTACGGTAGCTCGGCTGTCACTGCAGGCCAGGCTCTAGGGACCTGCTCCCAGCAATTCAACCAGCACCACACAGAAACTGGGTTTGACCTGTATTAGCACCAACAGCCTGTCGGTTTTATCAACAACAAGTGTTAGAGGTACACAGTAGACATTTTAAATCAGAAAGCATTCATTTATCTTTCAAACAATGTCTTTTTTTAAATGGGTTTTGAAACAATTGCTTAAAAACATGTATGGCCACGAGGGGGCTGCCTTCGATTCCTAACAGCATGATTAAACAGCTGCCAGGTTAGAATTTCTTCACGTTTACTTTCCTAATATGAATTGCTTTTGCAATAATGCTTATGCTTTGCATAAAAGGACAAAAATAGCAAACACGACAGGAGAAAAAACAAATTAGAAAGGCCAAATAAAAGGGAGGAAAAGCAGAATGCCAAATGCAGCACAATGCCTGCAGCAGTTTACACACACATTCAGGGTAAACCAAGAGCCCCATTCACCCCTGCATTGCACATGTCTGAGTTGCTGTGGGTCCATCATAACCCCAGAAGAAAAGAGAGTATCTTATTCCCCAAGGCTTTTCTGCAGTAAGCTATCAGAACTTAACCATTCTACTGGGCATCCACGCTTAACCATACTCATGTAGTTTATGTTTATCATAATTACTTACAAAATTACACTGAAACACCTAAATCTCCCCCAAAAGTTTATTTTTTTTGGTAAGGTCAGCCTTCAAAGCAGAGTGTGTTTGTAAATGAAGTGTCTGTAAATTGACAAATTTTAAGTAATTAATAATTGGAAGTTTGTCCCCACTAAACCTGCAATACATTTGAATGTGGTATTATATTTGAAATGGGAGCCCCCATATTTAAAGAGTGAAGTGAGACAGTTACTCACATAATTCACTTGCTACGAAGCCACATTACTGAGATTCTGCAGTAGGCAACACACATTTGTTATCCTCACACAGAAAAATGTCTCTGATACAAAGGAAACTCCGCTGAATGAATAAAGATTTTGAATCCAACCTCGGCAATACATACTAGCAAAATTGTATTCAGGCTGTACACTGAGTCAGGAGGAGTAAAGTAATGATCAAAAAGAGGGAACAAAAAAGAAATAGTCTAACAGAGAGGAAAGATAATGGAGGAACAACAATAAGAACTTTCACAACTGGAATGGAAAGGAAGAGAATATTTGTAAAGGAAAGTACCAGAAAAGGGATATTCCAGCAAGATGAAAAAGGTCATCTTTCTGCGCTTAGGTCTAAGTTACCCTGGTGGGATGTTCCTTGTCTTGTACTTTTTTCAACACCTAGAGTGAAAAGAGCCTATCAGCATAAGTGGACAGAAATAGCAAATACAACACAAGAAAAAACAAATGAGAAAGGCCAAATAAAAGGGAGGAAAAGCAGAATGCCAAAGATAGCCTTAAAGACACATGGGAAGGCAAAGTGAGTCTCAAAAATTCAGAAAATGCTTTAGTGACTACAGGAGCATGTGAACAAGCTTTTTTTTCCTGAACAGAGGAGCTAAATAAAGGATTCAATAAAAAGCATGAGGCAGATACAAAAGAAAAAGGGTGGCAAGTGAAGAACAAGCAAAAAACCTCATTCTGTTATATATTTTAGCTATATGCTGTTAAAACTCTGCTACTACATATTTATGTATATAACCTTAGGCCCACAGTTTTGCCTTTATGCATAGACTAATGGTATAACCATAGTAACCATATAACTGTAAAGTTACGGGTATATGGGTTCCCATATTATTTAAACGTTTAGATTATTTTTTTCTCTAAACAGATACAATGAATTCAGGGACTCATCAGGGCTCACAATGGGAACGTCACAGGTGAAGTTCTTTCACGCCTGGGTGAAACACTGGCACAACATTGCAAAGAGACAATCCATTTACCCTTATTTGTTCACTTCTCACCACAGCCTGGAGCAGAATGTGTTCTATATGACACTTTCACAATGTTCAGTTAATTACCTTCAATCCTTGCATGAGAATTGTTTTACGTCAAAGAAACAGTCCTGGCAGGGATTGTTGCTGCAGGCAACTAAGTCATGGGCTGATGCTCCATTGTGTGAACATTCCATTGTGTTCAAAAAACTCCACTGCAGTTGGTTTCTTTCCCCTCATATTGCAAATAGAAACTCAGTCCTCTTATTATTGGAAAACTTCCATTTTCCAGCTTGAATGTGCATGCACAATGCAGACCACCACTTATTTTCTTGAGCTTAAATAGTTTTCTCTCTACAATGTTTATCCACCCAATTTACTCTTGAGCATGAATTAGCGCTTTCCTGAGCCTCTTTTGTAACTTAAAATCTCTCTCTTTTTGCACAGCAGGCTCTCCATTCCGCTCAGCTCACCAGGTAGTCTTCTTTGCACTTTTCTCCAAGCTTATTTTTTTCTGGAGTTAACAGTGGCCAGATCTGTGTGAAGTGCAGAGGACTGTCAAGGCTTTATTAACACTCCTGAGTTTGAAGGGAGGAAAGGAAAGTGGTTGTCCTCACACTGCACTCAGCTCTCACACTTTTGAATGAAATCTTACTGCTATTGCTACTGTCAATGAGATGTGTGCACTTGAGTCACCTAGATGCTTCTAAAACCCCTAGCTTTGTCTTAAGCCCTAAATATTTTTACTCAGCTGCCTTTCCCTTGAAATATTAGAACAGTGAGGAGCAGTAGTATGCAGAACTCTGAATTTTGAAATCTGAAAAGACCTTCACTCAAAAAGACCACACAGCAAATAGTTCATAAATCACAGAAGGCCATTAATTGCTTTACAGAAATTAATGCAAGTGCAGCTACATAAACCTGAGGAAATGCAGAGAGGAACTAGCTCCTTAGTGCTAAAATATAACCTTCTTTTGGTATTTCATCTGTTTTAACTGAAGGAACACAATTGTAAAATAGATCCTACATGTGGGATTTGGCCAGTCTGGGTGTCCTGACAACACACACATCACAAGCAGTTGAATTACAGGCCCTCCAGTGCAGGTACCCCCTGGGCAGCAGTAAGGCGGTGTTGGCTCAAAGCCTGGCAGTAACCCACACTGCTAAGAGAAGCAGCAAGTCAGGATGGCTGCTGAAGCTGGGATACACAAGTCAGCCTCCAACCCCTTGTGGAGCAGGACTGATGTGCAACAGAAAATTACTGCTGTGTAAAATTACATTGAACTGTTGCTTCAGCTCTCTGCAGTGCAAGCCTGATGGCTGCCAGTTATTAAAGATAAGAGCACGCAGTTCACAGGGTCAGGATAGCTCTTCCCTTTATATATGGGCTTATAAAGACAAAAGACCTATCTACAGAAATATATGCAGGATAACAAACTTACTCTGGACCACGACTTCATTATGTGCCACTGCTTTCACTGGAGCAGTATCTGTTCATTTGATTCTAATGTCTGAAAATCTGATTCCAAAATTAAAAACAAAATTAAAGAAAAATAGCAGAGTGCTTTACCCAGAGTTTCTATCCAAATAAAAAAATATCTTAATTCTAATTCACTGCTGGAAGATAAACCCCTTGATGCTAGTTCTCTCTTGTGCACATGCATAAACCTCAGCACAGGCTTTAAGATGCCTTAAAATAATATCTTCTTTGTCACAACTCATTACAAGGCAACTTCAAAATACACATAGAATCGAAAGATCTGTAATAAAAAGTATTTTATTACATGTAATGAAAAAAAACCTGTTAGTTAATATAAGGCTTGCAAATTGGAAAATGCCTATCAAATATGTGGAATAAGCAGTTGAGACAAGCCAGCAGAGATCTAACAGTGATGGGAGAGAAACAAAAAATATGCATAAAAGAAAAAAAAAATCTAACAAGAGACTGCTATATAAGACAGTAAAAAAAAATTTTATATACTTTTCCTCATCTTGGCACAAACCTTCTTTGTTGCCATGGGAATCACTTTAGTCTCTCTAGGCCTCCATTAGCCTGCTATAAAACGCAGATAGTACTTTTTACTGTACATGTTTCATTAATTCATTTGCAAACCACTTTTATGTCTGGGGGAGAACAGTGTCACGTGACTGTAGATTGCTGTTAATTAGTTGGGTTATTAGCTATAATTGATGCTCTTTGACAGGTATTTCATCCATTTTTAGACTTCCATTTACAGCTACATAAACTTAAACCATTTTAAACCTAAATAAATTTTACCTAACCAGAAAAGCAATTAAACTTCTGAAAATCTGCATAACTTAATTCCCTCAAAAAGTCAAATCCAGTTATTTTTATGTGAACTATTTTCGAGCTTCACGTATGAGTTCTCTCCTCATCCAAATGTCTACATTTATCAAAGATGAAGCCATATCACTGAGATCAATACAGCTGATTTCCAGAAGGTAGAAAAATTAGAGCTGGAAATCAGCTGCTTGCATCACTGCTTCTCTCTTTATTAACAGAGGATGCTTTCTTAAGTGTTTTCTCTAGTGTGAACTGAGTAGTTTTCAGAATCTTCTCAATTCTGGCTTCTTCAGGAATGTACTGGCTGGCCTTAGAATTGGTCTAACAGCCACCTTATGTTTTAAAATTCCAATAATAGCATTGCTGATTTGGATTTCCCTGTTTATAGACCCTTCTTTTCTTACAATTCACTTTAACAGCTTCCAACATTCGTACTACTTTGCCTGCTGAGCGCTGAATTTCTCTTAACCACAAACATGCCTGATATTGCTAACTCCTTAATTGACAGAAATGCAAGTTTCAGCTGACTGACCTTGCAAACTGAACCTCTACTCCTATTATCAAGGAGTTAGTAAAACAGATTTTAGCCTTTTAGCTTATTAAAAAGAATACTGCAGGTCTGTTTACACTCACTCCTCCGCATGTTTTCAAGTTCTGCTAAAGAGCAGGCAAAGTGCTGGATAGTGGAGGATTAGAATTGGACCCAACTGAGGACTGGTATAATTTAGGTGGGTTTTTCTTTTTCTTTTCCTTTTTTTTTCTTTTCCTTTGTCTTTTCTTTTTCTTATTTCAAATATATTGAGACATACCTGCCTCTCAGCCATGCTTTCATCTCAGGAAATATTCAATCTAGATACTGACTTAAAGATGAAATCTACATAATGATGGAAAATTCAAGTCTATGCAAATAATTTGACTAGGGCTCATCTACAACAGAAGTGCTCCCTTAATACTGGGTAGGCCCCTTCTCCAGATACTCAGTTCTCGAGAGGAAGGCCTGAAAAGAGCCAGTAAGGAGCCCTTTTTCAGATGTTTGAAAGTCGTCAAGAGCCCCAGAAGAATAGACTGAGCTTTACACAAGGTGTTCCTCAAGTGACTGCAGAGATACAACAGGAACAGAGCTCATAACAACATTTTTTCATTCTTTGGAGACAAAGAAGGCAGGCAGGCAGATTTTCCAACAGATGTTAAAATTGAAATGGAGTGTTGATGGGAACAAATAGAGACTTTGGGCAAAAATGGAAGTTGTAAACAGGCTTCAGCTTTATGACTAACACTGTGATATTTATTTATCAGGCATTTAACATTGTATAACAGAGCAAATGCTGTATTTTGCCCTATTACTGTCAAAATTTTCATTGCTATTAGTAAGAATAGGCATCATTGCCATCACTGGCCCCGTAACTTTCTGCCCCTGCTGACCACATCTCTGAAAGAATAGCAAAGATGCAGTGATTAAAGATGATTACTGCAGATGCAGAACGCAACAATCATTAGGCATAATTGTCAGGAAGAAGGCATGTTTGAAAGGAATGAAAATTGCTTGCACTAGTGATTTTGCATGATCATTGCACCTCTTCATTCACTGTAAACAAAACAAAATTAAATTTACTAATGATGCAAAAGAATGCAGCTGTTGGTGATGGGCTATGTTGTTTTGATCAACGCTTCCTTTCGTTTCAGTTAAGATTTTGAACGTGGCTGTTTAAAACCAATTCTATAATTTTGTGATAGTTCAAGTACTTTAGGCTCTTTTTTCCAAAGGACAGCTGTGTCGTTATCTTGACAACTAATGCGTAGTAATGATGGCTCTCGGGTCTTAAAAATTAGCTACTAAAGTGTGTCGGAAAAGAGATCAATTAGCATGAAGTGATTTCTGACAAACACTTGTCAGTGGGCTTATGATTATGTCTTAACAGATGGCAGTTGGAAAGATTGGAACTATCTGAAGTGTGCTACTTTGACTGATAGTCAGAACAGTCATAGGCAGCCAGTTCATTTTGGGCATTATAAGACAGATTAAAGTGTGCAGAGAAACACTGGACTTTTCTAGTTGCTTTTCTGTTCTTGACTTGGTTTTCTGTGCTCTGCAATCTGCTTAGCAATTTGTGCATAATCACAATAATTTTACTACGTACTCATAAATGTGTATATATAATGATGCAATGTGTAACTACATACTCAAATGATAAAGTCAACTCCATTTCTAATGGAATTCTTAAAATATTTTGCAATTTAAAAAATATGTTTAAGGCCTTTCAGGAAAAATTGCTTCAGACAAAATATCTGTTTTCTGCTCAATACAGCAGATACTGGAGTACATTCTAATGTCTGTGGTTTATAAAATAATAGAATATGTGACCCAGTCATCCCAAAGGACCACAGTCTATTAATCTAGATAAAAGTTGTATGAATTGTATTTTTTATAGGTAGAATGGCATATATGTTTGCATTCATAGGTGTACACGTTTCTAGCTCACCCAATAATGTTGGTAACTAATGAGCAGGACGAAGGTTATTGTTTTGTGTGGTTACCATATTTTGTTGGGGCTGAGTTGTTCGGTTTGTCTTTTTTTTTAGGTAAATAAAATATAATATGGAGCTTCTGGGAGACCAAAACCATTCATAAATTGGATCAATTAAACTAACAGAACAGCTTTTATCTAAAAAGGAGCTTTTTTTTCACAAAATATCCTATTTTGGTTACTTATTGACATGTTTTAATTCAAATATTACAGTGAAAAATACATTTAAAGCTGTATACACTACCTTTAAATTATACCCAAATTAATAAGTTAAATAATGATCAAGTAGTATAAAATATTATTTTTCTTTTGAATGAACTCTAGTTTTATCCAGACCAATTTCCTCTCTGGTGGTCTGTTAAGTAGCTGCAAAACATAGCTGTCAAAAACAGGGCTTTATTTATTTAAAAAATAAACATGATAAATTTGAAAGTATTTGAAGCTATTGTATTTATTTCCTTTGTACCCATCACCACTCTGTAGTAATGTCTGCAATGTAGAACAGATTTCCACTGAAATGGAAAATATACCTTGTCCATCTAAAAGAAAAATAAAAACCCAAGTTCCTGATGTTGCTTGTACACTCTTTTTTTAGATATGCCTTTTTTAGATATACCTTTTTTGTTTGTAGCAAAGCAGAACACGGTGTGCTGATGAGAATCCGTTGCTATGTCTGTAGAGTCAGGCTTCTTCACAAAATAACTAAAGATTGTCCTTAAAATAAGACCACTGCTAATTAACTGTCTGCCTTGCTACCTTTCCTCCTAGCTTTCTAATGCAGGAAAAACACATAGATAATATCCATCATTGCAAGCAGACATGTATAAGTAAAAATGTGAAAAATAGTCTTAACTATTTCAAAAGTGTGCAAAGCCAGTAATTTCGCAAGTTCCCCTCAAACATAACATTCTGCAGGTAACACTGTACTGGATAGCAGGATCTCCACAGGCTCAATCCAGTTCACAGCTTTACTGACTCTGTACCACCACTATCACTATGCAACAATGCTTACAGGAAATCCAGAAGCGTCTCAAAACCACGGTGGATTGATCCTTACCATACCCCTGTGGGGCCTAGAAAATCTTATTTGCACAGAGGACGCAATTTCCGAGATCATCAAATGCTCATGCTCCACCATCTCAACTAGTAGGGGTTATGCTCAGGTAACCTCTGAGCAGCATCACAAGAAACCCAAATATTTTAAAATAGAGCATTAAAAATTTGCTCTTTGAGCTCTGTGTACTTCACGTGACCATTTGCAAGTCAAAAGAAGACAGAGACAGCTTCTAAGCTTCTTCATTCTTCAAAACCAGGGAAATGTGTGAATTGAGTACTTTGGATTATACCCAAGGAGAATGGACACCAAAAGGGCAGATAAAATGCCCTGGTGACAAATACAATGTAATAGTGATGGAAAAAAAACTGGGACACTAGGATGCTTTTTGAATGAAATGTAGCCTCTCAGCAAACCAGACTCAAAGATATCACCAGCATGTCACCAAAAAGAACGTGTGTGCAAGGAACAGGACAGAAGATGACAGGCAAGTTAGCACATTGTCAGAGGAACAAAGGAGAGGACATTGAAATATTTGTGGTTTGCTCACCAAATTTTTAAAAAATGAGGGGAGAAACAGAAGAGATTCTTTCAGTCTGTGACCAAAGTGAATTAAGGTCTGAAAAAACTTCTTACCAAAAGAGAATGAAATTGAGACTGTTAATTCAAGCATTAAATTATTTTTTAATGTTAAAACAAATGGCTTTTTCACACACATAATAGTGCACATTGTTCTATGAGGAGCTGGTTCTCTCTTCTGAGAAAAGACAGATAACTGTGACAAAAAATACATTACGGAAGAATTTACAGCCAGTTTCTGAGCTACAGATAGTCACATTGCTATTCTAATAGGAAAAATTATCATTCGGATTGTTTGGCTTTGTATTTCTTTTTCTATTATTATTGCACTTCCATTTAGAAACAGAGACCGATCACTAAGAAGAACTTGTTTTCCCACTTCTTTTCATTAGCATAAACCGTAATTTGTAGCCTTCAACCCCAGCTGCTTTTGCATATTCCTACAGAAAATACTGCATTTGGTGTTTCTCCACAGAGCAGACAGTCATGTCTAATTCTCCAGCTGCTGACTGGTGTCCTCAGTGTACCAGGTAGCATGTCCCAGCTGGGCTGCAGCACCCGAGTCACATCACAGCAGCTTATTAACACAAAAGGAATGTTAATAAATAATGGCAGCACAGCGGGTTTGATGGAAGGACAGCACTAAAGTCAATTGGGTTCAAACGCTTGTTATGCCACAAACCAATGTCCTCTCAGACACTGTGACATGTGCTCACAGTACCAGTTTGTACAACTTTCTGTCTGTGGGAACTTGCAGCCTGGAGTCTGTAATAGAGTGAATCAGGCCCAGTAACTTAACTAATTCTTAAAGCTTTCAAAGAGGCACAGCCAAGGTATTTCTGTGAAGTGACAGAGCCCGCAGCAGAACCAGCACAAGAGTCCACACCCAGAGCTCCACAGCTCTTACCCACACAATGAGTGGTCAAAAGTACACTCCCAATACCTTCTTTCAGAAAGTGAAAAGCAAAGCAAGAGAGTGGGTTTTCTCCCATTCAGTCCCATTTTTGTAACCAAATCAATATTCTCACCTCTCAAAATGGGACCCAATATTCATTCAGCTGTTGTAAGCTACTGCATCTGCATCCCTTTCGACATCACTGAGACAACAGGGACATAAGCTGAGCCCCTCTCTATTTGTCCAGCTTTCTAGGCCAGTATAAGACCTCCCCTCCAGGTAAGAAACAAATATTTTATGGTCTTTATTAATCTCTGCGATAAAAAATACTGAGCCTTTATACAGCTTACACAGTGGAAAAGTGCAATACTGTGCACATCAGCATTGCATACCACCCTTCTGCACCATGACTTTCACAAGATGGGTCATGACTGGGACACTGCAGTGGCCTTTTAGTTATGACTTCTGGACGTACAGCAGAAAAATTAAACACCAGTATGAGTGACGGTATCCCTGCTGACTACTACCCTAAGCTGTAAGAGACCTGACAGTAGAATTAGACCTTTGAGTTCTTGGCAAATTTTGTCCAAAAGGAAACAAGTGACAGGACAGAGCTGAAGTTGTCTTTGATCTGGTAGCATCTAGAGAGGTCACCAGCTAAAAGCAGTTAATAATACAAAATAGTGACACAGGCACACTATAGTGACATATCGCTGTTTGGCATAGTACTTTGAAACACCCAAACAACATTTTCCATAGCAGGACTGCTTCCTTTAAAATATTTCCCTTATGTTATAACCCAGAGCACCAAAAAAATGGTTTAAACTAGCTGCGAAAATGTGAAAGAACTGAGCTTTTTATGTTAAGCATTAGGAGAAAGGATACTGACATCCTTTTGGAAGTTGCCTAGGAGCGGGTGAGAACTTTCTAGTGTTAGATGTTTTTAAGAAGAAATAGACAAGCATCTGTCACTAATGAAGTGGCTATAATGAGCTCATTTTGGGCAGGCAGCTGATGAGGCATAGCCCTACTTCCCAGGATCCAGTGTACTATTTTATAAACTGAGATTTGAAAGACACTTCCAACATACTCATGTTTTTTCATGGTCTAAAAGGAGATGAAAGTAATCTTCAGCTGTGATCTGCAGGCATCTGTAAGGAAAAAAAAGCCACACCTGCTTAATGTATTGAGTAAAAGATCCTAGATTTTGCTCATGTTTGGTTTTTGTTGAACCAGCTTGAGATGTTAGTATGCCTCTTCAAAGATCAATTTTCTCCCTCTTTTCCCATCTGCTACTACACACACAGAGCTGCCTGTTTCTCTGTCAAGGCTGAACTAAACAGGTGGAAAGAAAAGCCTCAGTCCTCAACATAAGCAGCTCAGCTAGGTGCTGTAATGATTTACCGGTGTACTTACTTCAAGACAGCATAGCAGCATTGTGGGAGGCTACAATTTTACCTTCTGGAATCCAAGCCCCTTGAGGCCAGTGGGAAAGCCTGGAGCAAGGAAGACATACCATCAGTGGAGGAGGAACAAATCAGGGAATATGTAAATGCAGTGGACATACACATGTTCATGGGAGCCGATGGGATGTACCCAGAAGTGTTGAGGGAGCTGGCCAATATCACTGTGAGGCCACTCTTCATTAGCTTTGAAGAGTCATGGTGATCAGGGAAGGTTTCAAGGAAGAAAGCAAATGTCACTCCTGTCTTCAAGAGCAAGAAGAAGGATGCAGGAAACTGCAGGCCAGTCAGCTTCTCTCGATGCTTGGGAAGGGGATAGTGCAAATAATTCTGGAAGCCATTTTCAAACATATGAAAGACAACCAAGTGATTGGGAATAGTCAGCATTAGGAACAGGCAATCATGCTTGACCAACCTGAAACAAAAACAATGAAATTACTAGTTTGGTGTATGAGGGGACAGCACTGGATGTTGCTTATCCTGCCTTTAGCAAAGCTTCCAAGCAGTGTCCTTTATTACATCCTTGTAGATAAAGTGATGAAGTATGAACTAGATATAGGGACTGTGGACCAAAATCTGATTGAACTACCTGGGTCAACGTGACAGCAGCATGAAGTCCAGCTGGAGGCAGTCACTAGTGATGTACCCCAGGGGTAGACAGGGGGGACAACACTGCTTAACCTCTTCATTAATGACCTGGATGATGTGACAGACTGCACCCTCAGCAAGTTTGCAGGTGATACAAAACCAGAAGTGGCTGATAGATGGAAATGTCAATCCCATGTTGTGCTTTAAATAAAAACTATTCTCTAGCTGATACAAGGGCAACTCCACTTAAACTAATACCAATATAAGAAAAAATTACTTGTAGGGTTAAACTTCTATGAAAACAGCAATATTAATAATAATTACTAGATAGCTAAGGCTCTTAATTATTATAGTTTAGCTGTTTTTCTTTTATTACTTCCTTTCAGCCATCCCCCATCTCTGATACCAGCATTCTTTGAATAGGATA
Organism: Gallinago jamesoni; assembly: GCA_025769975.1. Taxonomy (NCBI): domain Eukaryota; kingdom Metazoa; phylum Chordata; class Aves; order Charadriiformes; family Scolopacidae; genus Gallinago; species Gallinago jamesoni. The sequence goes on along the minus strand of JAOQGH010000062.1, from coordinate 31,846,696 downwards.
AATGTCATGCTATTTCAAATAAAGGGCAACTTAAAAGCAGAGATTGCTCCTTAGTTAAAAAGCTCAGCCCCATACATGGTAGGACAGGGGTCCCATCTGTTGTTGGAACAAAGCTTTGGGAAGCAAACAATAAAAATCCAATTAAAGCTGTATTAAAACACATGCAGTAGAGGGTGGCACAATTCCCATGGGTCCCAAGCAGTATTGCTGTGGTGTACTCAGCACCTGATCAAAGAGCTGGTGTCACAGGGAAGCATGGATGTGCTCAGCTGGGCGGGAAATGGCTGGCAGCATGATGTTCTCAGTGGATGAGAAAAATTTCTTTGTGTTCATGATGGGCTGATGAATAAAAGCTGACTGGCTAACAGCATGCCCATCTCCTATCTCATCTTTTATATACTAAATATGCAGCTTCCTGCTAGACAGATAAAACTCCAGTACTCCCAATCTTATCTATAAAAAGCATCTTTTACTAACTTCCCTCTATTGTTACCAAGCATACTGCAATACTCAAAACCTCACCACTAGCATGTACTTGTCACTGATGTTTTGATCCTCGTATTATCTAATTCCATTGAAAGTAATACGGAGGTTCACATGTTGTCAGGGGCAACAGTAAGTTAGTCACCAGTACCATGGTGCCCTGCATAGCACACTATCTCCTGTTTTCCTGCTGAAATCTGGAAGAGTGAATGTCTTTCAGCAGGCACTAAAATACAACAAATGACCTGAAAAGCTTTTGCAGGTATATCATCAATATACTTCTAATAAATGTGTTCAGTGAGGGATCACACTTTTGACAAGACTGCAGAAAGACTCCTCTCAAAGACTTCCAAGAAATGGCACAGTCCTAATTCCCCATACGTGACTTCATAAAAAGATGGTGTTGTTCAGGTCTTAACACTGATACCTAGACAGATCTTTCATCTGAGAAGATAAGGCAGAGAGAGAGGCAAGGAGAGACAATGCTTTTGTTCAGAGCTCTGCTAGTGAGAACAGGAAGAGGTTTTCTCTAACTGTATTAAACAAATTTGGTGCAAAATGGAATATCCAGTATTTACATGTATTTGCTTGCTTTATGCCTCACCCATCCCAATCCTCAGCTATTTCCTTGAGTCTATAAAACATTATTCTGTATGGAACTCTTTACAATACCAAAATACAGCCAGGCTTTTCAAAATATATAGTAGGAAAAGTAAAATGTCCCAAGTATTCCTCTGGTAAGATTGAAATAAGATACTGTATCCATTACTTGCCAATTAGCCTGGTAAAAACAACTTGCCACAATCCCTTGCTAAAATTGATGTATACTTGATGATGATAAAAAAAAAAAAGTGGCACTTAATAGAAGGCCAGGACTGAATCTGGCTATTTTTCAATGTTAATCACACTGCAATGCCACTTATATTGAGCTGTTGTCCTGCAGAAACCTACACAGCAAGGACAAACAACTCATGGATAAAGCGTACAAGTTGGGGCTGAAAGACCAAAACAGTAGCACAAATCCCAGCACAGGCAGTGAGTTTTAAGGGAGGACAGAAAAAGTATTTTGTGTGTGTGTATATATGCATGTAAATATTCATGGAGAGACCTTACTTAATCTAGGAAAAGACAACATGAAATCAGTAACAGAACAGACTATGGTTGCAGCCAAAAAAGTGCAAGTGATACAAACCCATTTCTTAAGTACTAGAAGGAAAAGTATAGCAAAAATTATATTATGAATAGAAGAGGCTTCTGGGGAAGTCAGGTTAGTCTAAATACTGTAGATACATGATATTTTCTTATGCTCTACTCATGAGGTTATTCGTCTAATCTTTCTGAGGCCCTGGACTTCTCCACAAATAAGTTACCAATTAAGAAGGCTCAGTCTGGCACCAATTCTCTCTTCTAAAGCATCTCCCTTCAAGATAGCTAGTTAACATGGTTACTTGTTGTAAGTGTAACAACAAACTTAACAGTTATTTCAGAGCCAAGAACTTTGCATATAACTGAGAACTTGAAAGTACACATATCCCCTCAGAAACAGGAAACCATGCCCAAATTATTGCTTTGTGTAGTTTGGTCACCTCATTTAGTTATAATCAAAAGGTACCCCAGGATTCAAATTTTTTAAGTCAGTCTGGAATGGTAACTCACTAGCTTAATCTGCAGTGGTGTGTCATAACATTTAAAAAACATAATAACTTACTAGTTAATGTCAAGTGCAAATGCACTGCATCAGTTCATGTCTGAGATGTTGTTACTGCCTAAAATTAACTTCATGTTGCCATAAGTACGTAACTCACCGAATTTCTATCCAATAAGCTAAAGTAGCTAACAGCTCCACAGATTACACAGTAAACTATTCAACAACGGGTAAAACATACCAGAAGTTTTTCAGCACTAATGATGACACATAATTAATCACAAGAACACTGAGAAATAGAATTTAATGAAAGACAAAATTAATGCAGTATACTACAGAAGAACACTAAGAGGTTATGCTTCTAATATAACCCGAGCTCTTTATATCAAACTTTATTACTTGTATTATCAGTCACAACAGGAGGTTGTGACTGAAGGTTTCAGCTAATAGCTAGACCTTGCCTTTTACTTTAGTGACAATTGAATGTCCTCTTGCCCATGATGTTCAAATACCCTGTATATATATATACACACACATTAAATTTATAAACATATATATGCATAGAGTGCCAGCTGATGCTCTTCATTTGCTTGTGACGGTGGCACAAAGCAGCACACCAGAACACTGCATTTAACACTTACTGCATTTTAAACTTGCCTGGCCTTCTTCTATTCAGTTCTTTGACTAGTCCACTTGATATATAAAGTCCTGAAAAAAACAGTTTGCTTTTTGTTTTATCTGTATCACTACTTGTTGTCTAGCTATTTTGGAAGTGACTGTGACTGGTTATTAGCTGATTGGCCCTGGAGTGTTGGCACCATCTAGCTGGCAGATGTTTTAATCTTTCTGACTTTGGCAATGCAACTTTGGGCTGGTGTTTCTAGCCTGCAGTTTTCTTTGTACAAGATACTCCTGGGTAATGGTGCAAAATATATTGTGCAGTGATGCAAAATATATTGTGCAGTGAATCCATCTATGTCCAGCATATGACAGACACAGAAGCAGATTAATAAGCCTGGAATTAAGCAGATTAAGAAATTCCTGGAGTGAAGCAGATTAAGAAGCCAGCCTGGAAAAGGTGACCTTGGCAGGAAAGAGCTATTTAGTGAGAAATGAGACAAGTTCTTCAAATTGGTACTTAAAATAATAAATAAATTGTGGCCACATATAAATAAAGATAAGTAACAGGCTTCGTCCTCTAAGTCACCAAATGTGATGAAAAAGAGTAGCCTGGACAGAAAGCCACTAACAAGTTGCATATCGTATCACACACAGCTTCTCCAGCTATGAGATGGAGAGTGTCTGTGCTGCACGTGACACTGTGTCACTGAGACACCCAGTGCAGGTTGGTAGTTGGCTACTGGAAGCTGTGCAGAAATGAAAGGATGAAGCTCTACAGCTAAAGAAGTCCATCACCATACCTAAACCACTTCTCACCTAATGTGCTTGCAGTACCAATATGCATACAGTAACGTTTTTTGTTTTTTTTTTGGTCTTCTCTTCTTTTCCTCAGATCAGATCCTTTATTATTCAGGGTTCCATACAGGTTGGAACAAAACAGCACAAGAATTAACACTCACTGGCTTATCCAGGGATAGAAGTAGATCCTTCAAAACAGGAATGTTTCGTTAGAACCAAAACAGATGGGAGACAGACAGACTACTGAAGGAGCAGCTGGAAAAGGCAGCTGGTTCATTTAAACCAGGCAGCAGCTCTGCTTGTTTTTAGGGAGTCTAGTTAGCAAACTGGAACTGTAATGGAGACTGCTCGGGATTTGGTGATTAATGTGCTATTCTGCTTCTTTTGCAGCTGAGAAGAGCACAGGCTGTTCAGGGAGTATCTCTCCTAACACCAGCTTAGGAGCAAGGTCTGTGCAAGATTTTGAATAAGAAAATGAGGCTGCTATAAACATATCAAATTATGAGAGCAAATTCAAAGCAAAGCCTATGGCCACAGGGAAAAAAACAACCTTTATTTTTCTTAGTTTTACTTAGTCTTAGTATTTACAGATGACTAAGTAGAAAAATATTTTAAGATGACACCCTCTGGTTGATTTCATTACCACTGACCTCCTGACTGCCAAGAATCCCAGCCATTGTGTGTCTCTGCTTCCGTGAAAAGTTCACATGCAAGCACAACCTTTGCATGATGACTAAAAAAGAGGGGAAAATAAAGTGCCAAACAGCCACACAGGCATCTTCCACAGATGATGTATTTCATAGGAAGACTATTAGAGCTTTGTCTTATAGAGTAGATTGTGACTGTAAAGAGCCCTTGAAAACCCACCCATATGATGAAGAGAATCTACCATGGGAAAAATTGCCAATAATGACTATTATTAACAATTGCAATATAATTTGTCATTTACCATACTGTCGCCTCTCAAATAAACCAGTATGGTCTTAATTGTGATCAGTGTAGGAGCAAAAATCTTTGAGGATTTTTTCTCAGATTAGGTCCTCACTGAATGCACCGATGAAAAGTTCAACAGTAAGGTAGAGCAGACAAGAGCAATTGTAAATTGGTGGAGGAATACTTAAAAATAGCATATTCTAACAGACAACTGAGCACTGAAGACTGCTTCAATGATTAAAAAATTCAGTGTAAATCTAAGAACAAGATAATTCCCCCCGACAATAATTACCAGGTCCTGGTATTAGCAAGAAAAGGGCATTTTTATTATTACAGATGTGTGCAGCAGAAATGTTACTACCCATTAAAGTCCCCTAGTATTTTGCCATCAGTTACCCTCTGTTAACAAAGTCTTCTTGATTTGACAACTTGTTCTTTAACCCCATGCTAGCCTCTAGTTCACAGCCACACTGTAAGCTGAGTTTTCATATATTATACATATTATAAACTGAGTTTTTCAAGCTTTAACCTTTGATATGACCTTCATTTCTCTAAATGACATTCTCCTACGCAGCCAGCACATGGCTTTAGAGAAGGCTTTGTGGAGTGATAAATTACACTCCGTGTTCTTTTGACAACAGAAGAGTATCCTTATCACCAAGCATTTCTTTGATGTATAATCCTGAAGTTTCTAAGTCTCCTGTGAGGACAACTCTCACATTTGGCATTAAGAGGTATTTAATGCTAATTATCTTACCATTACTCAACTCTCTCTCAAAACTAGTTTTTAAGATTTCATAAATACCACCTCTGTATTTCTGTTTATTTTTTCCCCTTCAGAAAATTATACGACACATTCCCTCAAGAAGAGTTTGCATACACCTAGAAACCTGCACAACTACAGGTATGTATTGTAATGCCTCTTATGCACTGTAATGCTTCTTAGATGCTAGGCTCCCTCTGTGACAGTCACAACACTTAAGTTAGGTGCTTTGGTTTTTTTATATTCTAGGGCACTTAAAGAAAAGATCTGCAATCATCCAGCACACAAAGAGGGAAGCCGCAAAAGCTGTCCAAAAGGAGATACTGAAATAAATGTATTTTAATTACTTTTCTCAGTTTTAGATGGCAACTTCTTTGTTTTCAAGGAGTCACGTACATGCTGGAATTCTACAACTACAGCATTTTCTTGTAAACAAAAATAGGCAAGGATTATACTTCAAAAATAAAGCACATGTCCAAATAAGCAGGTTGCAATGCACGTTCATCTCTTCCTCAACTATTCTGCAATAGCTGTCATTAGAGCACTTCTCTAAAAATGTGGGGAACCCAAGTTCAGTTTTCTTCTCAATCTTTTAGCATCTATCCTTGAACACATATGCATGAAGAGAGGGCTAAACGGTTCTATTTCTGTCACATCACAGACAAGTAAAATGTAAAAAACACCAGCCTAAATCCCTTGGTGATATAATCAAGTTTCCTCTACATAAAGATCTTAGGACAGCAACATAAATGAAGATTCTCCAGAAGTTAAGATACAGATACAGTTCAAAGTGACAAAAGAGTAAAGGAGAGCACTAGAATACACACAACTCTTGTCTGAGGCCAAAGTCTCACAGGACTAGCATGCTTTTAAACAGCTCCCTCAAACACTTGGTCTTTTCAACTTTGCATGGTCATTTTAGCCAAGGTCTGACATGAGTCCAGATTTGCGCACTGCCTTTCAACACAAATGGCTAATTCTGATGTTCTCTTTTGAATTTTACAAAATGCTTGCAACACCCCCTCCTCCAACATCCCAGGTATCTCAGTGTACTACCTTATGAATGTGTGTTTTCAGAATTGAAGAAATTGATTTATTATTTAATCTTGCATCATCCTGCCACGTGCAGGCTGCTATCAACAGTGAGCCCCTAATTATGTTTCCCTTTCATCAAAGCATTCATCATCTGGCTCAGGTGATGATCAAGGCTGAGATTTTGAAAACCAAGGACTAACATAACAGCAGCAGATGGTACACCGGGTCAGGCCCTAGGACTTGTATCCTGTCTCCCACACAAACCTTTGCTGAGAAAAAAGCGTAAAAGCAAAACAATCATATAATGAAACACCCTCCCAGTCTCCAAGGATTTGCAGCACAGGGAATTCTTGAGAATGAAGTTGCATCTTTGCGTTTAATTACCCTCAATGGATAAATTAATGGATGGAAACCCCAATTGCTTTTCGCATTTAGGCATTTCAGCATCCACTATGGCCAGTGATAAGAAATTCCATAATCTATACACTGTGTGAGGAAATGCCAATTTGTGCGTGAAGATATACAAATATATTGGTATGTCCTTTATATATTGGTAAATTTCATCATACTTTTCAGCCTTTGCTTCAAGCTGCTGCTGAACAACCTGAACATCATGGGACTTACCACAAACTGAAGAGTTCATTAATTTCTGCATTAAATACGGCACAAAGGGCTAAGCTGTGTGCTTGCATCAGTACAGTTTTGGTGGGGGATTTCTACTGTTTTTTAAAAATCAATAAGATCAGATCTATGCTTTGGTAAATAAAGAGTTGAAAAATGTGGTTTATTCATGGATCTTGCATGGCCCATATAGCTAGATTAAGGTCAAAAACTGGATGGGACCAATAGGATAAGTCACCTCACTGTGGATTAGGCTATAGAAGAGACTGAAGATAGGAGCAAGTTTTAGGAAGCTAAGAGAATTTTTTTTTTTTAGCTTGATAATCTTGCAAACTCAAGGCATAGTTTATTGCTAGAATTTTCCTGTCTGTAAGTGAGAGAATGAGAGCTGGCATACGTTACTATTTTCTGCTGACATTCAGTTCTAATGCATAGATTGCTTATCAAGATAAAATAATTTTAGGACAAAGTCTGCATATGGACACTGGTGTCATTTACTTGGAGTGGGCTTCAAACTATGGCAAAAATTTAGGACAAAAAAAAGGTCAAGGACTTCAGGTTATTGCTAACATCCTTCCAACAACTCTCAGGGCAGAGATGAAGTCTGACACCATCACAAAAATCAGTTTACCTCTGGCAGCAGTGCAGGATTTGGTCTCCTACAATTTTTGGCAAGGACTAGGGCTTACAGAAGCAAGATGGAATGGTGTACATGGCCCATAAGAATTGCACAAAGAATTAGATCAGAGGTTTACACACCTCAAGTAAGGGCATCTGGTGGATCAGTGGTTTGCCCATGGGCACAGTCTCTCTTGTTCTTGCTTGCCCTGCAGATAGAACAAAACACAGTCTCATTTTGAAGAAAAAATAGACTTCAAGAAAGTCTATTTTCAATTCTAAAAAATAATAGCAGACTTTTTTTCCTGCTTACTGGAACAGAAAGCTACTTACTATTCAGTTTTATTCTTTGTCTCTTACCCACTAAAATTTAAAGACTCACACAGTCAGAGACAGATAGGGAAGAAATATCAAGAGACAGGGATCAAGTTTCATCTGCTATAGCAGGAGTCAAATTCAGAGGAAAACCAAAAATTTGCAGTAGACATTGACACAAGCCTCAGTAAATGACGGCTCTAGACATTTATGTAGAACCAGTTATACAAAACCGCTTTTGCCCAGGGCTCATGCTACCAAAAAGCTCACCTCAACTCACATCACACCCTTCAAAAGGAGCTTGTGCTGCAAAGGTGTTGGCTTGTTAGGCTCAGCTTTTTCATGGAGTTGAAAGCATCTCCAAGAGATCCTACTCAAGCGTAATCCTTGGGTTGCAATACAAATCAGCTGTGTTAGCAACAACCTCTTTACCCTGCTGCTGACTCAGGAGAGGTTAAAGCCTCCTCCACTGAGGTAAAGCTAGTATTTCTTTGAGTCTGGTGGCAGGTTTGTTGCAATGACCTGGCTGTGCCACATGTCAGCAGATAATACCTAAAGGCTGCACCTCTATATGCCTATGCTACCTTTTACAGGGGTAACAGAGTGTGCTGCTGACAGCAAGCCTCACGGAATACCTGCTCCCAGCTCTCTTCCCTGTGCTCTCTTTTACAGCATTATTAGCCACTCTGATAAGCAAAGCTGCTTCTCTTTTCAGTGGTGAAGAATACGATTTTTTTCCAAAGCTGGAAGCATGAACTGGATCCCTGATTCAGTTAATATTTCCATGGAACTAGTGTGGGTGGACTTTGACAGCTCAATGCACCGTAGTGATTCTCCATTTTGAATGTGCACAAGGAACAACAGGGTGCAAGCAACAGGGTGCTACAGTGTCAGGTAACTGCTGGTCTTCTGCAGCAAACCACTTTTGTTGGATTTGACAATGGGAAGAATACAAATAGCCCCTATAACAAAAGCAGAAAACCTGTCTGAATCTGTTGCTGAATGTTTTATCAGACAAATGAATTCTCTAGAAATTTCATTTCGAAGCAATACTAGATTATCTTCTCTAATAAGTATAAAATTAAATGAGTTCACACCAGCAAGATGACATTTATTTTACTGAAAGGAAGTGCATTACTAGAAATCAATTCCTTGCAAGATGCAGACCCTGAACAAACAGCTCCTTAGATATTACCAGCAATCAATGCACTATTTTGTAAGCACCGGACCAGGCATCTGAAGCCTAGTCTGTAGCTTCCCCTCTGTTCTGATTAAAACACAGTCACAATCAAAGGTAGGAACTGGTTTCCCATTGGAGTGTGGAGAGTGTGAAAATTTTTGTACGCTCACTGCACCTTCCTGTGTTCCTTTGGCTTTCTGTATGTTGCTTGTCAGCAAATGAGATGCACAGGTAACAATCCTCTGTCTACACAAGACAAGGAGCCTAATTGGAGAGTCCAGAGTTGAATGGTCCTTCAGGCTATTTGCTGAGGAAAGCAGAATTTTGAAGATCTTAGGAGCAATATTCACCAGACAGCAGCTTTTAAAAATTAATCCCTCCTTCAACTCTCTCCCTCGTCTGAAAAGAATTTCCAAAGATGGCATTCAGATCAGAGACAGCATTCAGATGCAAGAATTTTTCTGCAGAAAACTCTTATTTCTTTCCTTTCTTAGTCCTATGCTTAAGACTTAATTAACAATTTTATCCCATTTTTCTTTTCTATTCTTTGAAGTACTTATAGCCATTTTGGCATGAAAATTCCCTTTCAAATTGAAAACCTTAAACACTTAATGAAAAAAATAATGCTCTCTGAACATAACATTCCAGCACAGAAAATAATTCCTACTTTTCTGGTCAAGTCCCTGTGTCAAATATTGACAGACTCTGTCCTGAACAAATAAATTCTGCCCTTATCCCAACTAAATTTTTAATGACATTCACATTTACCAAAATAAATTCAGACAATTGTGCCCAACACACATATTTCCTGGTATGAGGAACCATTGAAAAAAACAGATCCAGATTTGCTCATCTTTTTAACTACAATGTACAGAGCCAATGGTTTTAATGTCTGCTACACTGAATTTTAGATAGGAACACGATATTTCGCTAGCACATATGAGCACAAAACTTCAAGCATATGAGGAGTAGCCATGGCTTATTTAAAAAGAAAGAAATGTTTGTTGGTTTTTTGGCTGCTTTTTTTTAAAGGATGATTAAAGGCTATCATTTCCTCTTAATGTTCTGTAATTGGTTATTTAACTCCCACTGACAGTAATGGGAACAGCCTGCTTAATCACTGCATGCAAAGATGAATATATTTGAACATGTGGGTGGAAGCTGCCTTGCCTACTGAGTTTAACTATAAACAGAAAAAGGATATGAAATCTATTGTTCTGCTGGCATTGTTTTACAAATCTAACAATGCGAATTTTCAAAGCTTTTGCTTCTATATTTTCAAAAGAACACTTTTAAGTACCCTGTACCATGCAAGAATATTGAGACACACAAAATCTAGGTGATTTTATATGACCTCAATTTTACAAGATTATGGCAGAACCAAGAACAGAATACAGGTTTCTGCTTCCTACTTCTGTGCTGCAATGTTCCCTCTGCAATTAGTTAAAACTGATCCTTCTGTGCTTTCCAGCAAAATGCACAATTAGAGGCTCACTCAAGTACACGGAAGTGAATGGAATTCTATTTAGCTCAGTGGGTTTTGGGCCACTTAATATATATTTCATGTGGCTACATCTATTTCATAAATTGCTGATTTATAGCTACAAAGACTGCCTACATACATGCCACTGCAGGGTATAGCTGTGAGTGGGGGAATATAACTATTTGCATACTGCCGACTTTTTTTCTTTGTAGTGATCCTGACCAGAAGATGACAGTATACGAATGAGTTAGTTAACCTGAGCAGGCCCAAACCTGAGATGCACTGTGCTGTGGGAACAGCTTGGCCTTCAGGCCTGCATTGGGCTGCACAATGTCCTTGGTCCCAGGATCACCTCACTGTAACACAGGAGCCTACAGGCAGCTCCACTTGGTAAGGGCAATTACACTACCTGTGTGCTTCATCTTTATCTAAAAGCGCAGCAGGGAGTTCTTAGGTGAAGTTGTCTTTTGTTTGACAGTAGAAATGATGAATAGAATTGTTTTCTTGCAAGCAATTCATATAATAGCTCGGATGACCCAAAGGGAGGAGCTTCTCTTCACAGATGGGTTCTGTGCAGTGTGCCGTGGGAAAATCCATCCAGCATCTGCCTGACACTGCGCAAACATGGTGTTCTCAGCATCTCATAAGATCTACTATTTTTATTTCTCTTTTCATTCTATCTTATTAAAGCATCTATTTTATTAAGTCAATTCTTGTTGGGTCTTTCTGATCAAGATTAAGAAAGAATTCTGTTGAATGTTTCTGTCTCTCTCTTACCTCACAAAAGGTAGCAATAGGAAATTCTGAGGTTCAGTATCAATAATTTGGACCAGTAATCTACTTCATTCGCCCGCAGGTGATGTACGAGTTGTACAAGTAGTAACCTGATTTACAGTGCCATTTCTTGTAAAGACTTTGACCACCATTTTGCATCAAGGACTGTTGCTTAAGGTTTTCTGCTCATAGTAGAGATAATATGGTCTGCTCAAATGCTCTTGCAGTCCTAGAAATCTCTGCCACAGGTTTCTATTTCTTGGTGCATTGCCAAACTATTCCATATGTTTTAATTTATTTCTGCCTTAAATAAGTTAATGATTTTTTCACTGAAAAATAAGTATACCATCTGGAGCATGTCTTAAACTAATGATAGAAAAGGTTAAATCCTTAACTGAAGTTATGCAGACTAGCAATAATCTCCTGCCAAACATAATATTGAGGATAAAGCACTGTACCAACACAATTCACAGTAGAATGTGTGTATAAAGGGCTATTATCACACAGATACTGTATCTCAGATAAAATATTCACAGTTCACACCTCTAACACAAGCATTTTCACAATGACCCATTCTCCATATGCTCATCTACTTCTACCTCTTTAAAGATCTCAATTCCTTTTTTCTAATTTTGGTTCTTTTTATGTAATTATTTTACCTTTTCCCCAACTGGCTTCTTCTTGGTTCTGATATGTTATATTTGAGATATGTTCTAAGCTAACAGGAAGGCATCTTTAAAGTGTCCTCTCTAGTTGTAGGCAGGGGTTTGTGTGTTTTGTTTTTTTTTTTTCCAAATTAACTTGTTTTCTTAACTTCCTCTGCTGATATTTAAGACCATAAATATTTCATTCCAAACAGACATTGAAGTTCCTGCCTACACCTATTAAACCTAGTGCAACAAAGACACAATCCTAAATAAAATAAAAAAAACATGCAAGTCCAAAAACGATGCATAGTTATTCCCTTAACTGTCTAAATGCAAAACAGAACAAGCTACACTCTGCAAGCATGTCAACTCTGCTGTAAATTTCCAATATAACACTGACTGTGACACAACTGCAGTAAGAGACTAACTGATACACCCTGATAAAGTAATTTTATAACATTCAAAGGTAGGAAGAAGACAAACAAGCCTAAATATAGTATAGCAGGTATTTGTTGAGTTTCTGCATAAAGTAAGAAAAGAGATACTAGAGAATGCATAGAAGTGAAGTTTGATGTAATGGAAATTTAAATTACTCCTTTTTTCCTCTGTAAGTGTTTGTACCCAACCAATAACACAAGGAAACAAAAGGTATCTGCTTGTATCAGAACGAGCTGAATCTGACTTATTACAAAGCCTACGTGACAGTAACTGGGTCCCTGATCAGTAACAATGACGAGCCATGTGAGCCACATGACTAAATTCATCTTCTGCTGGCAACACATTCATATTTACTTGAAATTTACTCCTGCCATTGAAGCAAATAGGCAATAACTTCACAGAGGCATAGGCATTAAGGTCACAGTATTGTGGACTGCTGCTCCAGCTAAAAATTAAAATGGACGTCCCTGAGGAAAAAATAAACCCTAACTCATTCTCAAAGATGTAAAAAAGTGCAACAGATGCTGACAACCCCAACAACTATTAATAACAACTACTGATATAGATAAAATGCAAGTTTAGAAATGCTGTGGAGAATATTCTACATCTGTGCTTATTATCAGCTTGCCATGGAAATACCCTCCTGGCTTGGGTCAGAGAGAGTATCAAAAAGCAGGTATGTTTCCAGCTTACTCCTGGGGAATGCCATCTACTGGTGGAAAAGAAGGTATTCAGCAAACACATTGAAATACCAGAAACACTGTTTTCTTCACTATTGCTAGCTGGAAATATTGTTGCAGATTGGCAAAGTTATATACCTGAACATTCTCAGTGCAAATGGAAGAGGTAACAGGCCAGGAGGAAAAGGAACTTTTCCAAGGATTAAGAAAGAAGGAACTAAGAAAGAAATAAGCCACAGTCCATCTACCTCTGATTTTTACAATGTCCTTGTCACCAATAAATTGTCGAAAGATATTTTTTAGAAGTCTTTCCAGCTCTCACTGAGTGCAACCAAAAAACATTCAGTCCTCTGTAATGTACTTGCAACCAAGAGACAAAATTGTGATGACGTTCTTTGATGCTGGCAAGGTAAGTGAAACCGCCTAAGTGAAATACTGATGTGTCAACCAGCCGGGATGGGAAGGACAGAAATGCCAAACATGTTGCCTTGCTGTACTCGTAATACAGGGGACTAGTAATAACAGGTGAAACTGCTGAATGTATCCAGAAGGAGCAAAAGGAAATAAAACTACTTGTTGCCTATCACAGAACGGCAGGGGTTAGAAGGGACCTTTGGACATCATCTAGTCCATTCCCCCTGCCAAAGCAGAGTCACCCAGACCAGGTTGGACAGGAATGTGTCCAGGCATGTTTTGAATCTCTCCAGAGAAGGAGACTCCACACCCTCTCTCAACAGCCTGTTCCAGTGTGCTGGCACCCTCAAAGTAGAGAATTTTTTCCCTCATGTGAGATGGAATTTCCTGTCTTCCAGTTTGTGCATGTTGCCCTTTGTCCTGTTGCTGGGCCCCAATGAAAAGAGTCTGGCCCCATCTTCTTGACACCTACCCTTTAGATATTTATAAGCATTGATGAGATCCCCGCTCAGTCTTCTCCAGCCTAAACAGACCCAGGTCTCTCAGCCTCTCTTCGTAAAAGAGGCTATAATACATTTCTTTATGATGCTTCTCAATGCTAATATAATTTTGGTGTAACTTTAAGGTGATTGCCTATGGGATAACTATTTCTGGTGCCTTACTGCACTCTGATTATCTAATTCCATTAGTTAAATCATATTTCAAATCTCTCATCTATATCCATCAAAATCATGAGTCTTACTTCCTGACAAATGTTACTAAAACAATAAAGCCAGACATAGAGGGGAGCTCCAGCTCACGATATTTGGATGAATTCCTGTAGAGAATCGTGACATCACCTGAAATTCAGATCATAGTGCAGAACCAAATCATCCTGGCCTAGCCTCTTTTACCTCCCTGACACTGCGTTCATGTTTACATGAACAACAAGACCTCATTAAGCAGCAAATCATACTTGAAATGGACGGAAAACTGTTCACTGATGTCTGAACACGTGACAGCGTGGCTCATGAAGAACTGAGGAGGTAGCAGTCTGCTTTCTTTGTGCTATTAAGTAGTACATCTCCTTCAAGCATTAACCATGCCTTCACAAGTGCCTTAAAACCAGGCTGGGATAACTGTAGCCAGCTGTTGGTACTGATACACCCCACAAGCCTCATTATGCACAAGACTACTGAATGTTTCTTCAGTGAAGAAAAGAAAATGCGTAATAAGTAAATGGTAGGTAACCTTGTGCACTCTGAAGGAGATGCCTTTCACTGGTACAGATCAAATAGGTGTTTTTTAGTCTACATGTGTGGGAACAAGAACTTTAAAATATGAATTGCATCAAACTAGGCTTGAAGGGGGAGGGGGTTAAACACAGACCCAGCAAAATAAGGCCTAAGGAGAGCCTTCAGCCTGCTACCTCACTTGAGATGAGAGCTGACAACAGTGTCAGAAGGGTCCATGGCCAGTGGCAGGACAACACATCAGGGTTGGCAGAATGTAGTGATAGCAGTGCTGCACAGACACATGCTGTGAACACTGTAACAAAGGCGGGATCTTGCAGAGAGGGACCAAGAGACCCCGAGACAATAGGAGATAGAAGGGTAGCCGTCACAAAGCACGTAGG
>JAOQGH010000062.1:31786729-31831533 GCA_025769975.1 Gallinago jamesoni | reverse complement strand
CAGGGGGGTCGGACTAGATGGCCTTTGGAGGTCCCTTCCGGCCCAGATGATTCTATGATTCTATGATTCTATGATCATATGCATGGAGACATCTACAGAACATTAAACAAAATGAAGGAAATCAGTATACAAGCAAAACCCTCACTGGCAAAGGGCATAAGGTTAATAGGAAATGATCATAGCAGAATTTAGTTTCCCCCATTCATTTAACTAAGATCAGTTCTGTCTGACAGCAGAATTTGATTTACCAGTAGATAAAGCTGTGTATACATTCTCTCAGACAGTCTAAAAATCATTCCTCTTTTCCTGGCCAAGGAAGCCTTTTCTTGTCAAATACCAACCACTCATAGCAAAAGAACTGTTGACAACAACCTATAAATATTAAATGGAGCAAGTAGCAAGTAAATATTTTGTCAGAAATTTGCAAAACTACTAGTGAATAGTTTCCTTTATGTAAGTGAAGGTTCCAGCTATGGTATGCTTTCACATTCTTCACTGAAATGTGCTACAATTGCCCTTCAGCTCACAAGGGAGGAAATCTTAAGTAAAGCTTTGGTACCAGACATCTTGTGGAGTACCGAGAAAGAGTTATGCTTTATGTGAAATCCTACAACTAAACCTAAATATCTTTAAAAGGAACAAGGAGAGGAAGAAAACATTATGTGCAGTGTATTATTTAGGAAAAGACACAATGATTTAAGAGCTCGGATTCAGACAAAGATTCAATGTAAGTGTGCTTACTACCTTAATTATCTTTCAAAAAAGAGACTTCTAGCTAAGGTCTTCTGCACCTTCTGAACCAACAGCTATACAGCCAGCTGGAGTCTACCCCCTTTCAATGTGGTTGCCCAAGTCTATTTGGAAGACGAATTTGGCCTGTTCTGGGAAAAGCGTAATCCCTCTGTGGTGTGGAAAAAACATTCTGTTTTTCTATCATTTCTGTGGATATATTCACCCACATATGATAGAGTCATGGGAAATAGCATGATTCAGGCAGCTCTCCATTTCAAAAATCACTGAAGGAAATCTTATGAGTCTTATGGAAATGAAAATAATTATCGCTAAAGAAATAAAAGGGGAAAAAATTAAAATTTCAGAACACATCAGTATTGATATGCCTTTGAAAACATTGCATTTTTCATGAGTTTCTTGGGGTATTGTCATTCCTCTTTACCAATTCTAATCAATTATGTCTCTTGCTCCAAGGATTAGATAAAGATCAGGTAGAAAATATTCAGTCTTACACAAAGATCTTCCATAAAATGAGTTCTTCATCTACTTTTACTTCATCCTGCCAGGATCCATTAATCAGAGCATTCTCCGCCAGGACAGACTGCTCGGACAACGGAGCTGATGAGGTATAGCTCGCTTCTCTTTCCTGTCCTCTTTTTAATTTTTTTTTTTCCCAGTGTGTGCATATATCTCCAACATCTTAACATGTATTTTGAAGTAAAGCCAAACTCTTCTTCTAAGAATTAATGTTCTTAAAAGAAAAACAACATATCTCAATAAAAAAAGACGGTAACTCATGCAACATGAAAAAATCCTTTTCCAGGGAAAAGGAAAATGCTTGAGGTGTGGATTTGTAATGAGAGTGCTAGCCAACTAGTGCACACTTGGATTTGCTGTCTGCAACGGTCTCTGGACAGCACTAGTACAGTCTTCAACAGTAAGTCCCCAAAGTGCAGAGTTATGGACTGACGGTTCATGCTTTTAGAACAGAATTTTGTTAAGAGTTGCAGTCATCATGCCTTGCCAAAGCAGCAGTGATATAGGAACATCAGAAGCCAGTAAATGTGATCATTATGGGGCTTACTGAGAATCTCAAAATCTGCCAGGAGGTAATCCACTAAAAAGCTACTTCAAATACAATACTCAAGTGTATATGCTGCAAACTCACTGAGCTCCTGTAAAACTACCTTACATTAGAGGAGTTAAAGAATATAGTAATTATTTGTGAAAGAATAAATTAATTCCCCCATGTTTTCCTGGTGAGTGAGATGTTTATTTTTTCTTCTTTGTGTCTCTTGGCTGCCTCTTTTATATTCCACAGCACAATCAGATAGCAGTAATTATCAACGAGCTTGATCCTGAACAAACTGAAGTCAATGGAAAACTGCCAACTGGGTTCAAAGGGAAGTGAAAACAAGTCCCCAAATTAGGGAATAATAATAATCACTGTGGTAATAAGCTAAGGCTTCAGTGTTCCTGTCACTTGCTTTGTAT
The DNA here is from genome assembly GCA_025769975.1 of Gallinago jamesoni. NCBI lineage: Eukaryota > Metazoa > Chordata > Aves > Charadriiformes > Scolopacidae > Gallinago > Gallinago jamesoni. The sequence goes on along the minus strand of JAOQGH010000062.1, from coordinate 31,829,307 downwards.
GGCTTTACTTATTTGCTTTAGGGAGATAACGATATGGCAGCATGTAAAAAGAGTATTTTGCTCATACACGAGACATACAGCTACCATTTCTGCCTCTGGACTGACATAAATAGAGAGGACAAATCGTAAACAGTATAAATTGTAATCTTCTCTATGGAGCTACTTATTTATAGAGATTACCTGGCCTGTACTTCCAACATTGAGAAAGCCTTAATGCTTCACTCTGGGGAAAAGGCCAGTCCACATGAATTACCACTCAGTTACACTGAAAATACATGCTCAACTTTAGACAAATAATAGAAAAATTATTAACCTGTTCTTGCCTTACCTGATGTCCATTTGAATAGCTGTCTCTTTAGAAAGCTGCTGTAACTGCTTCTGAATTTATTATTGCAAATCACAGTTTTATGCAAACCTTTTATAGAAGAGCTTACCGCATATGAACCATTGGCTGAATTAAGTGAAAATTATGCACACCAAGTGATTGTTTTAGAGCAAGTTGTTTTCTTTTAATGACAAAGGAGCCACAATAAAGGCAGCAAGTCCCAAACTGCTTACAGTCTCTGTGGACCTGACAGAAAGGAAGGCAAAGCCCATCAATGGCCATGTATTTTAAAGCAGTGATGACCCAGTGGGCTCACGAGAGTAGAGATAAGCTGCGTTTCCTCTCAAATTACCCTTCAGTTTTGACAGGCCCACTCCTCCTCCCCTGCGCTGGGTCAGCCATCTTGCCAGAAGCTTTAAGAAGCCCCAGCCCTTTCCTGACTGCTGACATGTCTGGCTTCTGGAATGGATCTACATTCTGTCATACAACTGGCCTTCCACCATCATTGTCACAACGTGCTTTAAAATACCATCTAAATCCACTGCCAGTTTTGGAAAGAAAGGTTTCGGAAAAACTGTGTCCTTACCAAGTTTTGTGAAAATGAGGAGCCAGGCAGAGCAGCACGACCTTCTCAGAGCTCCCTCAGACGGAAAGGCTGAGGCGGCCGCGGCCTCATCCCCCTCAGCAAGCTGCGGGCATCGAGCTCACCCTGAGGCACAAGATGGCGGCCCAGCTCACGGCCACGCCTCTGGCTCTGCCGGGCCAGCCAGTCGCCCAAGTGGCAGGGGGCGGCAAGTCCACCAGATGCGGCACAACGCAAAGAACCTTTGAGGGCCAACGGGCTACAGGAAAGAGCTGCAGACGTGGCACAGGGCATGAGATGAGAGATGTGAGGCAAGCAACTGAGACCTCCCTGCCAGCGTGTGAGGAGGAAACTGGGAAAGCCGTTGAGAGAGCGGGCGGCGCCCGTTGGGGAGCCGTTAGGAGAGCGGGCGGCCGTTGGAAGCGTCACTTCGCGGCGCTTCATAGAAGGTGCTGGTGAGGGAGCCAGCCCGCGAGCAGGGGGAACGCGGCCCTCCCGCCCCGCAGCGGGACTCCGGAAAGTTTTGCTTCACCGCCGCCGTGCCCCATCACCGGCTCGGAGCCGGGCGAGCTGCCGGCAGCGCCGAACCGCCCCTCCGCCCGCCGCGCCGCGGCCGGCCCCTCCTCCGCCCGGCGGGGGCTATGGCGGGGCAGGGGCGGTGCCAACGGCAGCGCGGGGCGAGCGGCAGAGGCGGGCTGGCCAGCGGCGGAACGCGGCGGGCTCTCCGCCGACAGCCATAGGCCAGGACTTGCCGTGGCTCAACCAGTCCGGCAACCCGCGGGCGGCGGGCAACGTCTGTGCGGCGGACGGGCAGCGCGGGGGGCCCTTCGCCGCCGCCACCGCCGCGCTGCTGGCGGCGCTGATGGGGCTGCTGGTGCTAGCCACGGTGTTGGGCAATGCCCTGGTCATTCTGGCGTTCGTGGTGGACCGGAGCCTCCGCACGCAGGGCAACTTCTTCTTCCTTAACCTGGCCATCGCCGACCTCCTGGTGGGTGAGTTGCGGGGCGCCGGGCGGGGCGGAGGGTCGCGGTCCGCGGCGTTGCGCCTGTCACGGCCGAACTCTGTCCGCAGGCAGCTTCTGCATCCCCCTCTACATCCCCTACGTGCTGACGGGCGAGTGGAGACTCGGCAGGGGCTTGTGTAAGCTGTGGCTGGTGGTGGACTACCTGGTGTGCACCGCTTCCGTCTTCAACATCGTCCTTATCAGCTTCGACAGGTTCATCTCTGTCACCAGAGCGGTAAGGGCCGGGCAGGCAGTCCTGAGGGTGGTCTCGGGAGACAAAGCTGGCCGTTCAAGGAGGAGGGCTTGCTTAGGTCACTCGGCTCCCTGCCCAGCTGCACAGCACTGGTGACGGGCTATCTAAGCAGTTACCCTCGCTCCTGGGAGTATTTCTGGGTGCCATCAGCTTTAGCAGAAATAGCATTTGCTTGTCACTTTTACAGTGGAAGAGATACTCTGTTTCAGAAACAGGCGTAGTTTGTATACAGCACTGTGCTGCCTCTAAGAGCATAGAGAACAAGGTGTATTTATTTTGTCCCCAGTGATACTTTGGATAATGTTGAAAAGTATTACCCAGCTGAAACTGACCATCTCCCTCAGAACACAGCAGGGCAAATTAAACACCCAAGGCAGCACAGCTGCATCGCAGCTGTAGCACAAGGCAGAGAGCGCTTTCAGGGAGAACGAGTGTATACAGCTGTGTATGGTTCAAAAGTAGCAGAATATAATATCTTTCAAAGGATGCAAATGCTATTTCCATGTTAACAGCCACAGAAATAGCTAGACCCTTGTCTCAGTCATGCAGAACACTGGTTATTAGAAGAGAAGTAGACCAGACTTTCAAAAAAAAAAAATCAAAACCTATCTCCATTTTCACCTAGATCATACAGGCTTTAAGTATTTTGGATGATGTCGAAATAATACATTTTAGCTGTTAATAGGTTTCACTTTTCTACATGCATTTCTTGGTTATTCTTCAGCCTCCTGTTCTACCCTCATTTCCTTAAAATGTTAATTTAGCTTCATTGCTCATTATAAATTACACTAAGAGGCAACAATACTTTTTCAGCCAAGAGTATGATGAGAGGCTGCAATATCACTTAAACGGTTTATATACAACTTAGTGTTTTACCACCTTCATTTTCAAGAGGGAAAAATGAACAGATTAATTCTTAAAGCAGTCAACACTTACAACTTTTTTATTTTCTAGATTCTGAATTAGCCATGAATTTTGCTTTCAAAAACCAAACTCTCATGACTATACACATAGTATAAATATATAGACTGGATGGTTTCAGAAACGGAAAGGGAAAGCGGTCATAATAAATGAAAAGAAATCAGCCACTGCAAAATACTTCACATTAATCCTCCATATAAAAATCCCTCCCCAAGCAAAAGTACAGAAGTTGCCTGTTGGGTTAGGGCAGCATAAGAACATATGAACAAGAATATATAAAGTTCCAAATTATTCTCTACCTCAATGAAAATGGTAATCTTCCTACAAGACTGCTCCTGAAATCATTAGTAGCTTTGTCAAGGATTGCGAAATCAGACCAGATTCAGGATTCCTCAGCTCTGTTTCCATTCTACCAGAACAGCATTGGATGGAAATCAAGATCCACAAGTTGGGACGGTAAATGTGAATCCTCTATACAATTCAAGTTTGAGGACTTAATATTCCAAAACACTGTGTGGTCACTGCAGAGATGTTAAGACAATTTCAATTCACTATATGAATATTGTCCAGTACACCAGGGAATTAGAATATCAAGAAGCAGAAAATCTTAAGATTCTACTGAATTCTACTGCTGATACAGTTTACTGACTCAGTATTACTAACATACATACTATTTTTTTGCACCTTAGACTGTGTTTTCTAAATAGAGGAAATTAGTTACTCCTCCTGTAAAGCACTTTGCAGACCCCAACATTCCATCTAAACATTTTAACTGCAGATTAGAGTTCTGCAAGTACTTCATAAAAGAACGGCATTAAGGATATCAAACAAAAGTAAAAGCTGTTTGGTGTGATTTTTGTATTAAGAAAATTAAATGATTTGGAAACAATACTTAAGTTTTGAAGAGCCATGTTTTTAGACATTCCATAAACCAGTGTGACAGCTACTACAATTGAATACTACAATTCCAGGAATAACAGTGGTTATTTGCTTTGGAAAAGCCTTGGTTGTCTATCTTTTAAGATCCCATATGCATTCTCAGAACGTATCAAATCACCTTGATAATGCTTGTTGGAACAGATACTTCAGAAATAGCTCTTCTGTGGTACCAGTAAGCTTGGTATCACCCTCATCCCTAAGCCAATGTATTTATCATCCTTCACAAGTGACAGGGAGGACCATATTCTAAGGTAGTTATGTAACTGCTTGAGATCTTAGTAATATATGTGACTTTTCTCTTTCTCAGGTCAGTTACAGGGCTCAGAAAGGGATGACCAGAAATGCAATACTGAAGATGATCACTGTATGGATTGCTGCTTTTCTTCTCTATGGTCCAGCTATTCTCAGTTGGGAATACATTGCCCAAAAGAGCATCCTCCCTGAAGGAGAATGTCATGCAGAATTCTTCTACAACTGGTACTTCCTAATGATTGCCTCTACTATTGAATTCTTTACGCCTTTCATCACTGTTACATACTTTAACTTAAGTATTTACCTCAACATCAGGAAACGCACATCCATCAGAAATGAAAACCTATCACCTGGTCAAGAGGACTGTGAAATGAGTTTCCAGGGGAAAAAAAGGGAACACGCTATATTTTTTGTAAAACCTGCTAACAGACACAAACATAAGAAGAGAGCAAGCAGCCTTTCTCCCCCCAAAAAGGCTTCAGGGATCAGCCTACTTAAGCTTGACAATCAGTCATTAAATCTGAATGTCAATCAAGACCTTCCGCCGCTTCAGGTAGGAGTCGAGACCAAACCTCACAGGAATTGTTTCTACAAAACTACAGAAAGTGTATGCAACACCACCAGCAGAGTGGACATTGCTAACACTATGGCAAATAGGTTCAGACTTTCCCGTGATAAAAGAGTAGCAAAGTCTTTAGCAATTATTGTCTGTGTGTTTGGTTTGTGTTGGGCTCCATATACACTTCTGATGATCATCAGAGCAGCTTGCCATGGGCACTGTGTGCAGTATTCTCTTTATGAGACTTCATTTTGGCTTCTGTGGGTGAACTCAGCCATTAACCCTGTTCTATACCCACTGTGTCACATGAGCTTTAGGAAAGCCTTTATAAAACTCCTGTGTCCAGGAAAAGCCAAAATTCATCCTCATATTTTTATGTGAAAAAAGGTGTGAAGCCTGAAAATTAGTAAATCTTGCTTTCAGTGGGAGCATGAACTGCCTAATAATCACATGCAAGTATTAAATGCAATGTGCACTGGGTAGTTTATGGAATACTGACAAGGAGGTACAAGTGTAGATATTTATGAACGTATAGAAATACAGTCATCTATGTAGCTGGAAAAATCACAGCAATGAAAAGAAAGGTTATTTCTCAATGCTTTTTGAGAAATGATGCCAGCAGTATATTTTCTGGTAATGGTACACTAGCAATAAAGTGCTAAAAAAGGAACACTGTATTGATGGCCAATAATTAGAGTTCAGGCTCTCACTTGTAATATCTGTAAATACTGCTGGTAAGGAATTTCTTAATTTGTAAACTTGGACCTGTCATATTTTACCCCCAGTCTCACTCTTAAGACGCCAAGGGTCTCAGCTGTTAAGTGGTATGCTTTTTCCCCCTCCCTTAGTGGCAAGACAGAAAAGATCTCGAGCAATGCAAAACCCCCTAAATACTGGTATTCGGGGAAAGAACAGGACAAGAGGCACCAGAATAAACAGGTTACCAGAAAAGCTGAGCAATTGTAGCAGGTAAGAGTCCTGATTTGAGTGGGAAAGGTGACTGAGAAATGAGAATAGAATTTCTATTAGAACTAAGTTCAGGGACAAGACTATAAAAAGGTTTGAATTGGGAGTTTACACGTTCAGAGTTTTGCCATGAGTTTCTTTCCTCAGCTATAACTTCCTGCATCATGGCAGGATCCTGCATGAGCAGGACTCTACTTAATTCAACCTTCTACTCCTTACAGGACTGACAGGTATTACTCTTGGATCTTTTGCTGTAAGTACAGAGTAAGCATAATTAGTCTGAGATCCACAACAGACAGATTCTGCTATATACAGAGCTTTAGATAAACTTCTCTTGGAGTAAGTTTTTTTTTTAAACATTTCCAGTTAAGACTTTTACTAGTTCTTGAAGGAAAAAAAGTTGGTTTTCCCCTATCCTACCCATTGGATCTTTCCATTCATCAAGTCAATAATGTTCAAAAAAAAAAGTATTACTTGGGAAAAAAATAATCTCTAAATGCTTCAAGTCATGCATCATGAATAGCATGACCCAAAAAACCAAGTTAAAATTTACAACCTTGCCATGGGTGTGAAAACCAGGAATGTAAACCGTTGTATACTGTTTTTATCATTCTGCCTCTGCCGCAAGAGAAGCTCACAAAACTACTTACTGAGTTTTGACTAGATGTGTCTCACAAGAGGTAACAGTTTGAACATCACTAGTGATAAAATTTGCTTCCACTGTCGTAAGCATTTTCTACATAGCTTAACAATTTCCTTTGCCAACAGGAGTAATAGCTATTGAAGAGCTGTAGTTGTCCAATTGCCACAGCCACAATGCATGTCAGTACAATTGATCTTAAAGTTTACAGACAGTATTTTGAAATTATTTACTTTGTAAAATTTGAATAAAAGTAATTAAGAACTGTGGAAGAGTCATAACTTTGTAGCCTTAGAAATGGTACATGGAAAAAAAGCACTAACCTCAACATTTGGGAAACTGCAGTTGAAGCTGCAAAACTATTATTCAAAGACAATTCCTCAGTTACAAGGACTGACCTTAAGGATTAAACAAACATGGTTAGCAAGTACTGTAAACTGGAGGGGCATCTCTCTGCTATATATATGTATCTACATAAACATGATCATCATGTTCTGCTATGGAAGTTTTTAACACAACAATCAGTTTAACAGTTGTCTTAAGAGGAAGAGCATCAACACATACAGAGCAACACTAAGAGTTTGGAATAGCATTAATTATACCACTAGACAAGTAAAGCCGTTAGGTTCTCTCCCCATTCCTCCCCCCCAAGCCAGACTTCTATATCAGTAGATCAATGATTTCATTGTTATCTACTCCATAATTACATTTCCTAAGATCATATTTGCTTTTTTTCAGAAAACAGCAGTAAATTATTAGACACTCCCACCAAGGCTTCATTCACTATTCAATCAAGCCAGGACAATTTTCACAACAGTGGTCACCTCAAGGACTAAGGAAGTTCAGTCAGTTAGCTTTAGAACATTATATTCAGTTAAGGTAAAACAGACATTTCAAAGCTTTCAGCAACTGGCATTAACCTACAGACTAGAGCAGCCTTCACAGGAGTTGCCATTGACAATTGCTCTACTGCTCAGTTTCCTACAGCTTTATTATTTAATTGCCACTCATCTCTTTAGCACAGACCTAGAATCCAGGAGGATTCTCCACTCCACTCTCATGTCATAAAAACATTCTGAAACATGAACACACATTGTCTCAGCAACATTTGGAAAAATACTGGTTTTGAATGATAAACTTCTACATTAGAAACGCTGGCAGCCTCCCAGCTTGTCCAAGTTAACTCTGTCTTGTTTTTTCTGTCCCTACAAAACAGAAGTTCTTTTGCTTTTAACAGAAAGGTTCCACATTAGCACTGGGTTCAAGAGCGGGCTCTGAAGAGACATGAAACAACAGGTGTTAATAGCAACTTTATTGTTTCACTGGTGCAAAATCATGATACTGAATAAACTTGTGTAATGCATTTTCCCCTAAATTTACAGTAATGAAGGTTATACATATCTATATAGATTGCAATTTCTCTATTTTTATACTATTTGGAACAAAATTATCTCGATAAATATGCCCTGTGCACAGTACTGGCCCTCACTGAATGTCACAGAGCCTTAATATGCAAAATATAACTTCTGTTTTTGAACATGGTACTTTAAAACTCTCCAAACATGCATTAATATATTCTAGTTTTTTAGGGAAAAATATTACACTTAGTCTTAACTGGCATTAAAAGAAAAGCACAAGCAGAATCTGACATACAATAATCCCAAAAATCTGATGCTCTGTAAAGATCAGACACAGTTTCAGGTGACACTCGCCGCCAGTTTAGAACTCTAGTGCTACAGAAGCAACAGTGAACAGACAGAACAGAAAACAGAACCGGAAGAGCCCTACCATGTCACATGGATTCCAAAGAAAGCTTCAGCCATGCTAAGTGATGAAACCTGTAGTTGCTGGTCCAACCTTTCAAATTTGTTAGAGTACTCAACACAAGAGTTTGAAGTGCCAGACTGAACACGTGAATGTTAACTTGACATTTCTGAAAGGCAAAACCTATGAATCTATCTTTAAAAAAACCAAACATACGGTATGTAAGTGAAAAGAAATAAGTACAGTGTGTATCTCCCTAAAGAACAAGACCTTCATAAATTGGCCCCTCAGATTCCGGTGATTCCCTCCTCAGACGCAAGTGTTCCAGTGTGTTGTGAAAGTGTTTGTTAATTTGTTCTGTTTCTTCAGTAGACTCAAGGTTTGGGAGATCTTCTCTTATCTTCTGTATAAGCTGATTCAAAACCTGAATTGTCACCTACAGGAGAAACAGAATAGAAGTCATCAACAAGCCCTCCGTATAAGTGCATAGACATCAGTTTTAACAGACACGTCTTTAAACTGTTGGCATTTGGACAGTCCTTAGAAATCCTGGTAAGACTGTACACAAACTGTTGGAGACTGCCTTCTCTCACTCCTTGTAGGATTATTTTGATTTCAGAGTTTTGTAGAAGTTCCCCCTCATCCCAGCAAATGCAAAGAACTGAAATCATAAACCTGATAGCTTTGTAACTTTTAGCACAGCATCTCTCCAGGTCATTCAACACAAATCTTAGAAGCTTTAAACAAAGAAAGCACATAATCAGATTGTCCATGCACTTTAACATAATCCGTTTCTTCTAGAAGAAGTCAGTCAGGATGACAATATCAGTTTTGAAGTTTTTCTTAGTAGCACCAAGTCATTACCTAGGAAAGTGGATTTGCTGTGCTGCCAAGCCCAGCACTATGCAGAACACCACAGCACAACACACACTGCAGTCTGTGTCACCACTGTGTCCAGAGAATGTTCTTAGAGCTGCCAAGTGCTTGAAATTTAAAGTTTTCTTGCCATCTCTTTTAGATACAGCATCTTTTATACTAGATCACTACTACAGTGGGATGCCAGTTCAGTTGCTGGCAAGTCAGCAAATCCCTAAAAATCTCTTTAGACATTCTCTCAGAGCTACAGGGTATTCTTTAACATCTGCTCTCAATCAAACGATGACATCAGATGGGATGTGGATCTCTTCTTGACCAATCAGCTTTTTCAAACTAGTAGATAATTAGTGAATTTAACCACTGGAAAATATGAGGTAACTGCTATGTCAGATGTTAGATGCAGAATTTAAGCTAGCCCATGAGATGCCATATCTATTTCTTGAATTTAAAGCTTCTACCAACCATTTGTGGTGCACTCAGCGACCATGACCAGCTGAAAGAATTTTCCTTCCCTTAAGTACATATTAAGTTCAGTACCTCTAACATTAGAATCTTACTACTTTCTCATCTAAGTCCTAGTCAGTTTTGATCTAGTAAATATTTCGGGTATCTAAGTCTCACAATATTTAAGTTTTATTTACAATTTTACTAGCATATCAAGAATTGACTACTCTGTTGTTCCCACCAGAACTTGTGCCTCTCCTGAGATGCTACAGAGGAAGCTGCAGAGACATGATTTAGCGCATAAGTGTGAGTGAAGAGCTTAAAGAAATGCTCTTTAAAAAAGATGCAATAGAGAGAATGCATTTCCACTCACCGCCTCATTTTCCTTTTCATAAAAATAGATATATCTATTCAGAATTTCTATGAAAAGTTGGACTTGCAGAGAAGGGTCCATGCACTGGTTTGCTATCTTCAAAGCCTTCTTTAGGCATTCCATCACTCTTTTTCCTCCATGAAGCTAGAAGGAAAAAAAAACACAAGAAGTTATAAGAAATAAAAGAACCTTAGGGAGCTCTAGTATCTCTTTCCTTAGCACACATACAGCATTACCTGGGGGTCTACCACAGAAACAAAAAACCACACAAACTGTGCAGAATAAGCTGCCATTGAAAGCTTGCCTTTCCTGACTGCTACCAGTTTTATAAGTTTTCTGTAAATCAGGCAATATCATGAACCGTTGTTGAAAGCCTTTAATCATGAGATTAATGAACTCAGTATGTGCACCAAGGCATACTTTGAGAAACAGTTTTCAAACACTGCTCTTCATAATTACAAGAGTTTATGTGACAAGCCCTGAAGAACACGGAAGTTTTACCTTTCACTTCAACAACTTGTATCTTGAATTTTTAATTTAGCAGTTCAGATGCAAACACAGCTACTGTAACAAACACATGCAAAGTGCCAACTGTTCTTTGAGAGCCAATCTTACACTAGTTGACACTCAAAAGCTTATCTGGTACTTAAGGCTTAAACTTGAGTTTTCTCCACTTTTGTATTTATGCAGATGACACTGCAGTAAGATTTAGAAACTTCATATATTAGAATACATTCCAACCAAATCTACATCATCAAGTGATATATCCACTTTATAAGTGCCTTCATAAGAAAGGCAGACCGTGTTACGCTGCTGCTGCTTTACTCTTACCTCCTCTCCATTCTTGTCAGTATTTCGGCCAGACCAGAACAGATGGGCACAAGTGCTCACAGCCCGGCATTGGTCTGGCTTCTTAAGGAGCTTAGAGGCTGCCAGAGCACACTGAGTCCTCAAAGGCTCATGGTTCTCCTCACTGAAGCACTTCATCCTCTCAAATGTCCCAATTATCAAGGTGATTGCAGCCAGCTGTGCTTTTGAATCACTGATTTCATCTTCATATAGAGAGAAGGCCTAGTCGAGAGAGAAGGCAAGATGTTAATCACTGCTTTAGAACACATCAGGAAAAAAACCTAATCACACCTGCCAATGACATGGTAGGAAAGCATCCAGTTGGGGGTACTGGTGGATGAAAAGCTGGACATGAGCTGACAATGTGCACTCACAGCTGAGGCCAACCATATCCTGAGCTTGTGTGGCCAGCAGGACAAGGGAGGTGATTCTGCTCCTCTACTCCACTTTTGTGAGACTCCACCTGGAGCACTGCATCCAGCTCTGGGGCCTCCTACATAAGGCAGCCATGGACCTGTTGAGGGGCTCCAAAGGAGGGCCACAAAAACCATCAGAGGGCTGGAGCACCTCTCTTATAAGGACAGGCTGGGAGAGTTGGGGTTGTTCATCCTGGAGAAAAGGCAGCTCCAGGGAGACCTTACGAAGGCCTTTCAGTACTTAAAGGGGTGCCTACATGAAAGATGGGAACAAACTTTTTAGCAGGGCTTGTTATGATAGGACAAAGGGTAATGGCTCTAAACTAAATGGGGGTAGACTAAAATTTGATATAAGGAAGACTTTTTATTTTTTAAAAATGGGGGTGGTGAAACACTGGCCTAGGCTACCCAGAGAGGTGGTAAATGCCCCATCCCTGGAAACACTCAAGGTCAGGTTGAATGGGGCTCTGAGCAACCTGATCTAATTGAAGATATCCTGGCTCATTGCAGGAGGATTTGGACTAGATGACCTTTAAAGCTCCTTTCCAACCTTAACTATTCTATGCTTCTCTGATTTACATTTGTTAAAAACTTGAGGCAGGAAAAAAGATCCTTCACCAAGAGTGTGAAAATCAACTTAAATCTACAGACTGGAATTAAGTCTTGAAAGAAATACTACTTAAGTGGTTATAGTAAACAAATGTTACCCTACATATAATCTGAAGACTGAGTTTTTCCTCATTTCAAGCATCTTTTCAAATAAGAAACTTCAGTAGCAGAAATAGTCCATTAAGAGGGTTTTGTTCTTTGAGATGTACAAAACAGTACATGCAGAAGTTGAGCAGCAGGTCAGTGACCACGGAGAAGGCAAGAAAAGTGTTTGCATTGGATGAAGAGCCTTGAGAGAACACATAAGGCTAAAAATCTTGAACCATATCTCTAATAGAAGATTCAGACTTGTGCCACAGTGACAACAGGCTGAGGTTATCAACGACTCAGTTTAAGAACGTGCATTAGTAGCAATATTAGAGAAAAGATTAGGACAACGCTTGCAATGCAGATAACAAATACTTTAGTTCTTTTATCTGTTTGGGAAGACAAGGTTTTTGCAACAAGGCTTGAGACCAAGTTACAGGTTAAAGTGGATTTTCAGAGTAGTTTATAATAGGTTTCAATACAAGGATTTTAATTAGCAAAGCCCAGCATGGCATCTGTGAACACTGCAGATTTTAAATACTTCCAGTGCCTGTGGTCAGGGCAATGCCAGCTACACAACAGGAGCTGGGAGACAGTCTTAGAAGCAGTGAAAGAGCATTTTATGTTGAGAAAGCTACACTCCTCAAGTGAGCCAACTACACAAGTAGGAGGCAGCATTGCAACATACCACATGTTGTCACACTGAGTATTCAAATCAGTAGCAATGCAGCTTAATTCCACAGCAGCCTGGGAAGCAAGAATGAAGATGAGGAGTTTCCACCTAGTAGCATTAGCTGTCAATCATTTCATTTGATTGTTTGAATCATACTGGATCCTTCAATGTTCAAGAAACCTACCCAAGCCAGATTTAAGGTAGCAAAGAATAGCGACTACAATTGAACACTCACCTGGGACATGAATTCATAGGCCACAGTTTCATGGTTCTCAAAGCCAATCTCTCCTGCAGCCAGTGCTCCTTGTAGGAAGAGCCGGAGAGGCAGCTCCGCCAGTTCAGCTTTGATCAGAGCACTGATGGTCTGATGAGCAAACGAGAAGATCTTCTGGCATTTCTTTTCCCATTTATCATCCTAGAGAAGTGAAACTAGTTAAAGCTTGAACAAGACCATTGTTATAAGGAAAAGAGACTCTAAGTTGTAATAAGACCTGTTAAGTGCTCTGTTAAGTCTGTTTTCTTCTGCCTGCCACTCCAGCCACTTATTTACTGAGTAGTAGTGAGTGCCCTAGCAGTATTGTGTGGACCTCCACAGGGTTTCACAAAATATTTCTTCCATTTCTGAAAAGGTCACACCCATTTTTCCTACCAGTTCCTAGAAGCCTCCCTCAGAAGCCTACACTGAGCTGCAGTTACCACAGCTATGCTTAGAATTTAAGTGAGCAAAAATTAAAGTGAAGAAGAATTTTCCTCAGTCACTCACTGGAGCATCAGAAGTGGAAGAGAGTTTTGAAACATTCTCTTTGAAAATTGTTTTAGCAAACAGCATTTTAACTCATTTCCCCACAATATAGGAGAACACCTATTTAAGCTAACTCTCTCAAGCAGGAAGCATTAAAGGGCCAAAATGGATCAGCAATCATTTTAGTGTGCAGTCTTGCAGCTATGTGTAAGTTAACCTGCAAAGAAGCACTTGCTTTTAGAAACTTTGAAATAGCATAGCTACAGATTAAGTTGATGACTTTCAGTATTCAGATTTAAGTGAGTTTCATGCCATCATCTGCAGTGTCATAGTTCTCCAGTCTCCATGTAAAATACACAGTCACTTTCATGAATAAACACAACTAGCCAATTTCTACATCCTCAAGTGCTGAGGTAATTTAATATGAATTGCTAAAAATCCTCCTAAAAATAGAAAGCATTCACACCTCAAGTAAAAATCTGCCTTGAACAAAAAAATAGCCTAGTATTCTGTATCAAGTCATAGCATACTGTAGCCAGAAAAAAAAAAAAAAGGCATTTTTGTACACTTGCTTCTTTTTGGCTTTCTAAAAAGTTACTTAGAGGTCAGTAAACTTACCACTTTGGAGTTCTCTTTGTAGCGAAAAGCAAGCTGGTACGCAGCAAAAACCAATGGTGGCAGTGTAAAACGAATACGCTGGTTCCCACCTGCACCAAAGTGTTTCCGGGCAGTGTTTAGGATCTGAAAGAGAATCACTGTAAGCTTAACAATTCTTAAAAGAGGTATGTTATTTCCATCTATAATTTAATCTGAACTCTGTAAAACCTGGAAGACAGACGTGGTGTTAGCATCAGATAAATCACAGTATTTTGGGGGGGAGAGGGGGAGGACACGACACGACGACAACACACTACATACAAGTTGCTTTACTTGAATTAAATTTGTGCAGTAGCTGTAGCTTTTTTGTTTATGTGATACCTGCCTAAGCTTTTCCTATGGCTGCTTAATAAGTGTTAGGCAACACTTGCTGTATCATGTGAATTGCAGATACAGTTTGGATTGTGCAGCAAGATGGAAGTTGCCTGAGCTTGCATTTAATAATGACCCCAGATACTTTCTGTCCTCAACTCAATGAAAGCTACAAAAATGACTTATTTTTTACAGTAGTCTGTAAGAAAGTAAAATAAATGTGTTTAGTTTTATGAAACTAAACACATAAGTCACTAAGGCACGTCATACTCAAAGACAGACTATAGTGCCACATTCTGTTAGTCACATCTACAGCTTTTGCCATTTATTTCCTGGCTTTAGATTTTTCATTATGCCCATTAATGACAGCTTTTTTATTGTCTCAGGTATGTGCAGATTTTAGTAAAAAGCAAACAAACAACCTATCACCCTTATTCTAAATCTGCAGAAACGCAGTAAGGAGCTCTACTTGCTTGTACTGTTAACTTTTCCCCTTCTCCTTATTTCGGGATTATTTCTATTTATAGATATAGTTAGTCACATTCTCATAACCAAAAGTCTCAGGAATAGCAAGAACTCCAGGTATCAGAAAAGAAATTAATCTATTCCAAGAAATCTAAACATTACATTTGTTGTTTGTAATAACCTGACTCCCTTTCAAAGGGGAAAAGGCCCAGACATGCCATATTTTACACTAAAACTTCTGAAACCAAGTTTCAGAAAATTACTACTAGGGATCAGAGTTTAAAAGTGGTTTTTGTTTAAGTCCCATTACCACTTTGAAACAAGCACTAGAAGCAAAGCTCAGTGTCTAACTCTATATACAGTTTTAGATTACAAACAGAATTTGTGTAAATAATATGAATAAGTAGAAATTTGTCATCACTCATTATACACTGTATCAGCCACTTTGGCTTGTAATGCAATAAGGTGTTTCAATTTGTGTTTCAGATCTCTTCCATACAGAATGCATAATTAAAAATAAGAGCTATCAAAGAGATATCAAAATCCCAGCATCGGATTTTTTTTTTCCTACTCTTCCTGTAATTTAAGAACATTTGATACAAGCATTCTTGATGCTCATTGAGAAGCTTTTAAGCATTTTTACTAAAAGGTATTAAATAGCTCACAGAATTCTATCCAAAAGGTAATTTGACAAGTCCTATGATGGCATCCTATGATGGTGGTCACTCTGATGAAAGCTAAGCATTGTTAGATGAGAAAGAGGACCGCCTCGTACTCAGAAGCTTTGCAAAACCAGCTTTATCTCAAGCTACGCAAAGTCATTTGGAGTAAAAATACATCAATTCCCTTAGTGCCAGAATCTAAAGTGCCAGCTTTGAGGGAAGCTTTGTTCTCTATTAACAACAACAAAATGAAGTAGTTATCTTTCTTTTTCCTATAAGAATATGGTACTAGGTAGCTGCAATCAACCCATAGGTTCTTAAAATGAATGAGGACCTGGCTGGCCTTCTTGCCATCCTCCAGCAATATTCAGAAATAATGCAGTCAATGAAGAGCAGGTCATGAAAAACAACCATCTCCCATCTTTGTACGGGCCTTAAAGCTATGCTTCTCCCCACTAGAGAAGCTGCAAAGCTCTAAAACATTGTATAAAAGTTTCTTGCTTGAGATATAAACCCAAGCTAAGTGAATGTCACTATTGTGCATAGCTTTCACTGGATTACGTTGGTCTATTCTGTTTATGTGGTATGACACTGCTGCAACTCAAAGAGTTCAAAACAGAGGCAGCCAATTATATTTCAGTCACACGAACTGTATCTTCCCCACTCAGTGTCAACTCAGGCTTCAGCTCTCAACCACAGATGTCACCCAAAGTTTTGTACTGAGTTTATAGTGCCAGAGCAGTGATGCCCCAGCTACACTGAACCCTTGTACAGTAAATAATGCATGAACTGATAGTTCAGAGACCACAAACATTCAGAAGCACCAATCTCCATACCAGATACTGTTGGTCAGGGTCATCTGAACGCAGAAGATGAATAAATCTTCCCACAAGGCTCTGCTCATCAGCAAAGTCCTCAGGGTCAGGATCTTCAGCAGGCTGATCCGGTTGATCCTGGATCAGTGTGGATACCAAATTCATGATAGCATCAACCTGTTAAAGGCAACATAAGCTCTGTTTAAACCAGCGTAGTCTATGAGCACAAGTTAAGAGCAACTAGAAACATCTTTACAGGTGTTCGTTGTGCTGACAAAGCATGAGGGAAGTCTACTAGTTGGTGATGCTTTAGGACACATTTGCCTTACTCCACGAAGAAGGGTGCCTCTTAGCAGAAGTGGGACAGCATAGCAGTACAGAGGAAATTCAGATTCCAAAATTACTATCCAGCTTTCTCTAGGTAACAGGCCTAGTTTTAAGGGGATTCAGGGTCTTAGTTCAAACGTAACAGAAGCAGTCTCTAAGATAAGGTTAGGTGAAATGTGCAAAGACAAAATAGTTAAGAACATGGATGAAAGAATTATTAAATAGGATAAAGCCTGTGCTAATAATATACGGAAGTGGGGGCATGCAGGTGGGAAAAAAAGACTTCCTGCACAAAGTCACTTAGCATGTAAAGTTTTCAAAGAGTAGTTTAGATACCTAGAATTTCCACTGTAGTTAACCTATGTCATACCTGTTCTTGGGACACAATTTCTGTGTTATAATCCAATACATTGCTAAGCACGTAGCAACTCATGCTCTTCCTGGACTCGTAATCAAAGTATTCAAAGAGTGGGTGGAAATGTTTTAATTTCAGAACTGTCAGGATATTGTTGTAAGTATCAACGGGGATTTTCAGAAGTCTAGTCAGCTCCTTTGAAACAGCACTGCTTGTTGCAATACTAAAAGAAAATATATGCAAAGACACAATTAATCAATAGTTAACACAGACAGATTTAAAGTTCGCCTCAATACCAATCCTGATGTAATCACAACATCTAAAGACCTTGCTGTTAGGGAGATAGATCAAAACAAGTCATATCTTGCACTTCAGGATGTAGCGTGGAAACAGCTCATTTTGAGTTGCTGGTAGTAGAAGCAGAGACTGTGGCTGCAAATTCAGCAAGAGAAGAAGTCTAGAGTGCTGTAACGAATGCATAGATAATGACTACACACAGCTTGGCATACACACTGTGTAGCTGTACAGCTATACAGTAGGATTTATGGACCAGTGAGCAGCTCCTGGTTAGTCAGTAGTTTATCACGATCCTCTATAGCTTGGCCCAAAAGCAGTAATCTTACACATCCAAAGCACGTGTCTCTGTCTTGCCAAGTGTGGTAAAATGCAGAAGGCAAGATTTCAGAGTGTTAATTGCTATTCCACAGAAAATCCAAGAGACATTTACTTACTGTTCCAGATTAAGTTTATTGAATATTTCCACAGTTGTCTCCAACACCTTATCAACATAGTCCACACGGTCCGGGTAGCATTTCATAGCCAAGTTAATGAGAGAAACTTGCAAAGACACCACGTCCTCTGAGGGCATGTCCTGGCGAGACTGAAATTTAAGACAACACTGAGTCAAGCAAAAAAAAAAGGCAAATAACTTCACAAAAAAAGCCCAAAAAACTGCATGCAGGAATACCCAGCATACCTGTATAACAGTAGCAACCTGCTGTGAAAAGATGTCAAAGAGTTTGATATCTGCTGGGATACCAGGTCCATCTTCACGATGTGCAAACAAAGCTAACCTGATAACAGATAAAAGGAAAGCAGAATGGTCAGCATGGTTTTCCTACTCCTCAGATACAGGCCAGAAAGAGATATTGGCAGAAAAATCAAGTCCTTTAAGTGCATTCACAAGCTCTATGACAAGCAAAAAAATAAATAAGTCAATGGAAAACAGAACCCTAAAAAGCAACTGAACCTGGTAAATATCTGTCCTAAAAGAGTGCTGATAGAAATGGCAAGATGAAGAATGAACAAGAAGGACATTTCATAATCCATATTCTTCACCCAGCAGCAAATGTTGTGATCTTTCCAGCAGATAAAGAGGTATAGAGCAGGCTGATAGAAGAGCAAATATCCTGCATCTATTCAATGATATCATTGAAGTTAGACATTCAGTAGCATTCTCTGCAAAACATTCTCCAGACAAAAACACAGAAGAAATATACTGACTTTACAATGCTTTGTTTCCCAACTAACACAGACCAACACCTCTGGGACCTGCATTGTTTGCAAAGAGCAAAATACAAAGCAAATTTGAAATGGAAAAGAATAGGTTTTTTGGCAGAAAAAAAAAAAAAACAAAGCAAGAGATTGCTAACAGATGTCATAGAGCTATCTCTATCTGTAACAGGAGAGTCATGCCAACGACCATTTCTGCAGAAATCAGATACAAGATAAAAAGAATCACTACAGGAAGGGTAGCACTTGAACAAAGCTGCAGCTTAAAAAGCTCAGCATTGTTATCTTTGCTTTCTAATTTGTTACGGGATTATTCTACTGTGAATTAGAGAAAGACCTACAAAAATATTCAGGAAAAGGCACACAATTTTTTTTAAGTCAGTTCTTACAGGGTTTCTAAACTCTGATTCTGAAGGAACTTTGGGTCTGAAACCGAAGCAGGTAAGAAAATGGTGAGATGCCAAAAAACTTCACTGCCAGGAAAAACAGACACTGAACTACTCTTATATTTCATTAGGGAGGTAACACACAGATTTTCTAAAGCCAGGGACAATCACTGCCTTTTCTCAAAGGGACAAGGCAGCTTTTCTTGGCAAGAGCTCAGAGGGCAAGGCAAGCATGCTACAAAGTATGATCATGTTGCAGACAGATGGCAGCATAATTAAAAGCTATGAATGGTTTAGTTAGTCAAGAAAGATCCCAAAGCAGCAAGGCTATTTGCAGAACCTTCCTTTTACAGGAAAGCCCCATAGGAATAGGGACTAAAGCTTCACAAGCTTCCTCAGCAGTTGCTGGTGTTCAGTTTCAAATATCCCATGCCAGCTGAAATGAAGATGAAAAACGCGGGAGGCATTACCCATATGGGGCAGATTCATGTCTAAACCACACCATACTGAAAGGCACAGCAATTGCTCCTAACAACTCCAATCCAAACACAAGAGCAACATCTTCCCTAAATTCATGGATTCCAAGAACCAATCCCCTCATTCTCCAACATTTGCGGTACCATTACAGTCAAAAGCACAAGTGGCCATACTACAAAGCAGACACTCAGCACATCACCACCTACAGCCAAACGAGAAGGCTCAGGAAGACGCTACTAGTGGCCCAACAAAATGCAGTAGCGATAAGTCTACAAGGGCAGCAAGCACACTGCTAGTCGGTTGCTTACTGCTGTTTGTAACAGTAAGAACAGAAGACTTACTGTGAAGGTAATACCAAAGCTGTTTAAGTCCTCTAAGCAGACATGACAACAAAAGTTATGCAAAGGGAAGCCTTCTTGCAAGACCTACATTGCTATACACTAATGTAAGAATCTAGCAAAAGATTCTGCAACCTCTGCTGAAACAGTCTCAAGATAGACAGACAGTCTCAGAAATTAGATTACAGGCAATGCTTCTTGGGGTTTTGGTTTTTTTTTTATGTGGGTTTCTTTTGTTGGTTTGGGGTTTTTTTTTTAGTTTTTTTTTTTAAAGCTAACAAAATTATGAAAAATCTCAGCCAAGGCAGGGAGTTACAGGAAATCAATTAATTCCTGTGACCATCTCTGTATGAAGGCAGAGCTGCTTCCCTGCAACACTGGAAGATACTCCAATAAGACCGAAGTCCTGAACAAATAGATCTGATGTAACCTAAAGAAAACAAACTGCAGATTTGTTAAGTAAAAAGTTCAAGATCCTAAGTTATACCAGTCACGTGTAATACACATGCTCCATCTCCAGGCATTAGACAAGATGAATAGAGCTAGACAACCCTACTCACACACTGCTGAGTGCCAGTGGAACTCAAGATCCCTATGGTAACTCAAGACCTTATATTTGTACACGGACCATATATACATATCCTTGTGTGTAAATGCAAGGACAAGTCTTTTTTTGAGGCTTCAAAAGTCATGTAAGTGCACTCCCTTTATGCACTAAGACAGTACACATACCCACTCATAATCCACATTCTTTTTGAGATACAAATCAAAACTTCAGTTCCAATTTATCCCCCATATTGGAATCCAGTGCAAGCAGCTTTAACGAGTACCTCTGCAGGAAAAACACTCTCTTGGGAGAACAGGCAGGAACCTAATGGTATACTAAAAATTAAGGTGGTAGTTCCATTTCCTACTAGCTCTTTTCTGAAGAGATGCAATTTTGATCAAAGAATGTAACGTGTAAGGTACAGTATCCGTGACACATAATTAGCCTTCAGGATCTTCCACGTTTTCAAGAAGTACCTATGACCAATATAGTCAAAGCATGTGGTTGTCTGAACTGCTGCCACTTTAGTTCAGAAACATGAAATGAGTTAATGCTGAATGGGTTGTTTCCTGTCTTAATCCATTTACAAGTTTTAATCACTCCTTAAAGCAGGTTTCATTGGAAGCTGTAAAAGCAGAGTGCAGAAGCTATAGAAATAATGTTCCTCACAGCCTCAATTACAGCTGATAGAAAGACACAGAAATCGAGAAGTTAATCCATATAAAAAAATTGAAAACTTTCAAATGCTAAAATAATTATCATCTACTTGTGCATAAAAACTTAATTTTGAGCCAGTTTCCACCCCCTTGGTCACTCACCTGTCAATTAAAGCAATAATTATATTTTTCACATTCACATTTTGGTGCAGCTCAGCACAGGCTCTGAGAAATGGGTTCAGGGTTTGGAGATGAAATTCATCTGGGAAAACCTGAAGTTTTAGATCAACAGTCACCAAGTTATAAACTGAATTCACCCATCATTATACAACAGTACAATGCAACAGAGTCATTCTAAAGCACATAGCCACATAGTTCCCCAAGCTGACCTTGGCTGAGTAAAAGCATGAAGCAAAAGATACAAGACAAAGGGGTGACTTGAGGGCCCAGCTATCTATTACACTTCATGCTGCAGGCAACGCTGCTCAGATACTTGCAAGCTTCTGCAACAGAATCATAAATGCATAAAATGGATTTATCTCCACTCTGCCCACCCGGGAAAAAAATGTGACAAGCTACTATGTAAGAATCACAGTGATGAAGTTTTCCAGTTCATGAGGAAGAGGTGAAAGTCATATGAATCTGACTAAAGTATAAGGGTAAACGTCCCCGTGTCCCATCACTGCAACTGAATTTAAGCAAGCTCACCTGTATGATGCACTCCATGAGGTACTCCTGAGCTAAAGCATCTCTACAGTTTACAACTTGCTCCAATATTCCAGGCAGAACAATCTGGAATAAGGAAACAAAAAAACCCTTGCAGTGATGTTACAATTACTTTCTAAGTTTCTATTCATACATATGCATTTAATCCAAGCAAAGCAGTATTTCTAACATTTCTCAGCTTATTCTTTACATTATGGCTTTCTGATAAGAAGTTCCAGTTTTCAGCAGCTCCATCCTTCAGATGCTCAAAATTGTTTTCAGCAGCTCTATAGTAGAATTTACAAGGGACAGACTTCTAATATAATATAATTGCTTGACTATCATTTCATGCAATAACAGTTCTCTTGAATGCTTTGAGAAGCATAACTTCATTTAACTTGTGAAGTCTATCACAGAATGCTGGATGTGTATACATCCCTTAAACCAACTCATTCTTCTCTAATTAAAATTTGAATTGGGATTTTAAGACTTGTCAACATTACAGACAAGCTTATAGGAAAACTGCATGAGTTATACCTTTAGTCCCACAACACATTATTCAGCTTCATTAGCATTCAGAACTTCTCCTCAGGTGAAGAGTTCTAGAGTCACTAGGATTATTGACCTTTCAGAATAGCTGTAACACTTCAAGCTGCACCTCAACCAAACAGGTTTCATTTGGAAGAAGTAGTAGCCAGAAAGGTTGGAGAGACATCCCACCTGCTTGTATCGTTCCACATTAACACCTTCCAACTGACTGAGGCGAACCAGGTTTGTTCCTACTAGGATTCTCAGTTCCTGCCTCTCTCGCTCCCTTTTCTCTCTGTCCCGACTATGGCCCTGGTGTTGCATTCGCACCCAAAGTTTGTTCATCTCAGCAAAGTTCAGCAGCACAAAATCCATCGAATCACTGATGTCTCCAGTGGTTTCTTCACTGCATTTAAGAACAGATTAGGAACACGAAAAGCTTGTCAGAGGTATTCATCCTTCCATTCGCTTGTGAACATCCAGTTATTAAGAAGGCAGGAAGGTAGCGAAGTGTGTGGTGGGATATCTGGGTTTGTAAGAAAGGTTCACATCCTTGCTTGTGAGAAACCTTAGTTCTGAAAGGGAATTCTTAATGGAAAAACATGTGTCAAATTTATAGAGTTCCAACATAACTATTTCTCTCAAATCTTAAGAAAGCTATATGGAAAATTCCAGTATGTTCTGTTAAAAACAATATTTATTTTTTTTGAAGTTATAGCCCATCTTTCTTACTCTGCTTGCTCGCCTTCATCTGGTAAGATATTCCTGGTACACTGCAGGAGATAGTTTCTAAGAAAGAGGCCTCTAAGAGGATGCTGTACTCCACGGCACATCTCCACCAGGTCTTTCAAAATATCTTTCCTGGACTGTGGAAATGACTTGACATAAACAACACCTACTGTAATCAGGAGATACCTGCAAAAGGCACAGAATCAAACAATAAATTGTCAAGTAACAATATCACGCTTAAAGGCAACAACTCCTTTCTTCCATCCTAGCAGTATTATCAAAGCTCAGAAAACAATAAAATATCTTCTGTCTCATAATTTTGGATACTTAGTCAGCTTTCAACTCTCTACTCTACTACAGAGCACAGTGAGTCTGAACTTGACTTCACTACAATGCTTTTATACACTGAATGTGTAAATGCTCAGCACACACAGAGTTCTGAATGCTCTCAGTGCTTGCCTATACTTCCAGCACCCCACTAAACTGGAAAACAGCTCTGGTACATATAGATAAGTGATCTATTATGGTGAAGCAGTTAAAAGCCTCTTTCATACTGTAGTCTAGCGAGACAGGTGTTATGTTCTTCAGAAATCCCCAGGCCTGTACTTATTCCTTCAAGCATCTCTACATTAATCAACAGATATAAGCAGTGTGCAAAACGCAAAGGACTTATGCTCCAGTACAACTGGACTCCTCTTCAGCTTAAGGGAACAAACATATAATGCTCAGAACCTTCACCTTTGAGGCCACAACCCTCTCTGCACGCTTCTCTGTCTCGTGCACAGATAGCACCAAAAGTGTTCATCAAGGAGAATTAGAATCTGTATCAAGCAGAACGACAACGCAGCTATGCAGAGGGGTAAAGACATTATGGTAGTCATTAGCCACACCCCACAGACTGCATGAGGATGCCCCTGGTGTTTCCAAAGCCTCTTCCTGGCATGAACATAAGGTCAGGAATTAAGAACTACAGGACCCAGATTTTGCTTGGTACTAAGTGTGAATATCTAGATCTACCCCAGCTCAACGGTCACATATTTTAAGGTAAGCCTTCCACTATCATCTCTAGCACGCTAACACATAGCAAAAAAACATATTCAGAAACAAAACTTTTAAGAACTAAGATACATAAATTTTCAGCTTTCTTCTCACACTTCTTACTCTTTAAAGAGCTATATGCTTATGAAGCATCTACTGTGTGTGAGGATCTAAACCTAGATCCTTGGGTACAAGTTCATTAACATGCAATGGAAAAAGTCATTGATTGTCAAAGTCAATCTCACTGATCAGAATGTGGTACCCAACACATTGGCAGGAGGAATTGATCTTCTGCAGCTGCACTCTTGGCCTAAATCTCAGAAGTCTCATAGCAATCCATTCTCAAGATATGCAGAAATACTATTCACCATTACAAACTGAATTATTGCTGTCAAGCAAGAATGCAGAGTCAATCATTATCTGAACCCTGAGTCCGTCCACTATATTCCCTGTCCCCGCCCAAAAAACCCAACCAAAACCAAACACTAACATATACACACTTACAGTCTTGGAATAATATTTCCAGCATACTGTACTAGCTCATAAAGGTCTGCCACTTTCCTTCCTTTGGCAAACTCATCTGTCAGGTAGACTTCCAAGTAGTGTAGTTCATCAGAAATTGCCATATCTTTTTCTCTTAGTTAAGGATTCCGAGCCAGAATGTCAACAACAGATTAACATAGTAATTC
This sequence comes from Gallinago jamesoni, assembly GCA_025769975.1. Lineage (NCBI taxonomy): Eukaryota > Metazoa > Chordata > Aves > Charadriiformes > Scolopacidae > Gallinago > Gallinago jamesoni. The sequence continues at coordinate 31,804,835 of JAOQGH010000062.1, read as the reverse complement.
GCTCATTCAGGCCAAGAAGGAAAGGCTCTGTACCAAATACAGTCATGCCTAAGTAGGTAGAACTTCTGAAACAATCACAATTGGAAAAATACACAGTAAGCACACAACTGTATATTCTCCTACAAGAGATCCAGATAACTAAATATTGAGGGCAAAAGTGCTAGTAACTATCCGAGACCAAGAGATGCCTTTGTACCAGAAAAAGCAGATGAACATTTCATTCCAAATTCAGCATTTCAAGCATTTGTTTCCTCTTCAAAGGATACAGAGCTCGTAATAGCTCTTTGGAGATAACATAGAAGTCCGCAGCTCACCAAGCATGTTGGAAGCATGTTTCAGAGCATCCATGAGCTTGTTTTTGTCCTTTAAAAGAAGGGAGAACAATCTGTAAGAAACAATACTAAGCAACTGTAGTATTTTTCTAAAATAATTTAGCTTTTAGCTAAAAAAAAAACAAACTTTTTTTTAACTTTAGCTTTTTAGCTAAGCTACACTTTTAGCTTTTTTAAAAAGCATACACTGATTAAGAAAACATGAGAAAAGCAATAACTGTGATTAAATCAATGTTATTGATTTATTATTATTGATTATTTAGCATGTAGTTTGTACTACGTTGCCCATCCTAATTTCAAGATAAAGACCTCTGTGCAACCCTAGCCAATGGTGTTTTTCAGTCACAGAAGAATTAATGCATTAGTGTACAATTAATCACTACAAAATTCATCCTGTGCAGCAGGTAATTAATTATTAGCCTCACGATCTGTGGTTCATGCCAAGAAGAGACTACATGGAAAAAAACTGTGTTGAACATAAACAAGAAGAGCTTCTCATCATACAGTTCCATATAAAATTATTTTAGAAAATTACCTTCTTATATCAAATGGCAGGCTTATTCTCAGTTTAGCTTTACTTAAATGCAAGCACATAAATTACAAAGGTGCACCTTTGTAATTTATCTTGTCAAATACTGGAGCAAAATCAGGAAGACATATTCAATGAATATTCAAGGCTCACTCTCATTGAGTAGCCACCCTCATTTATTTGCAAAGCCTCTGCCAGAAAGATACATAAAGGGTTAACTTTCCTCTCATCACTAGAGATAAGTATTGATTTACTGTTTTACTCCTAGCAGACAAGAAGCTGCATTGCATTTTAGAAGTCACATTCTCACCAAGCATCTCTTCATCTGGAAAGACTGCACCTTCACAGCCTGAATGGCTTCATCCAGGAGTTTTTCCTGCTCATCCTGAGGAGATTGCTGTGTTGTTGGCTGGAAGAAAACAACAGAATGCAATTGTTTTTATGAAGCTGTTTATGACTCCATTCAAACTGGTTTCCTCTAGTTTAGAACACAGTGACACTGCAGCGTGACCACTCGAGAGCTGTCACATACATGACATTTAAGGGAGAAAGTTTCCAGTACTTCACAAAAACCTGAAGGCAGGGAGGAGATAGGCTGTGGGGAGCCTGTGAGTACCATTGCTTCTTAGAGCACAAAGCCATAGGACACAGGACAGGGTCAACTTTTCCCTTCTAACATGTAGGGGTGAAGAACCCAGAGCGGGTATCCAGCAAGAAGAAGCTTCAAGAGAACACCAAGACATCACTATGCTGAGAGGAAGGATCATTACTTCCCTCTACTTCAAAGCAATGCCCAGAGCACACACACTGCAACTGTACAGATGCTTTCCTGCACTCGCAAGTTCTCAATTAACTGCTGAGCCACACAACTCCATTAAAGGTGAGTTTCAGATAAGCAAAGGATAAAGTACAGTGAGGGCTTTCCGGAAGGTAGGAACAACTTGCAAAAAGCAATATAAAACTGAAGAGAAGCAACAACTCTTTATGTCCCCTGCTTGTCGCAGTCACCCTCTTCCTCTTACCTCTCCTTAGAGGAACATTCCAGGCTTTCATGACCCTTCTTTCAAGGATCATACTGAACTTTTTTATAATATTGATTAAATTCATTGCTTACAACCTTAGACTTCCTCCCAATGCAGCTATAATAGACCTTCTCGTAGTGCAGCTGTTCCCTGCTGTCTACCAGACCGATGAGATTAGTTCCTATGAGCATCTTTATGTTATCCTTTATGATGTCCAAATCTACTTAGGTCCCTAATACTCTCCCCACCTGCAACCAGCCTTCCTCCTAACACCTTACAGGGAAACACCACCATCCACCTATAGTTTAAGCCCATTCTTCAACATCTCACTAAAGCTTCACAGCCTCTCCTAATCTTGCTGTTTGTTTTCAGATGGCCTCTCTGAAATACTGACAGAGATAAAAGGACTGGTGTTGTGTCCCCCAGTCACATCTTCTCTAGTATTGGCAAATACCATGTACAGTGATCTGCACAGCAGGTTCTCCAAGACTTCAGTTTCAGTAATTTCTCAACTATTTATATGGTTCTTCCCATCCACTGTGTTCTGAAGGTTCCTAGTCTCCTCTTTAACTACTGTTTTTGCCCATATTTAATTGGATTCTTGTTCAGCACTTGGAATCTCTCCAATAAGAGTCACAGACAGTATCTCCCGATTATCATTTTCCCAATACAGAAAACAGACAGTGCCATGCAATATTGTTCTTGCCTTGATCATGCCCAAATAGGTGGTGAATCTCTGCCCTTGAAGGTTTTCAATCACCCAGCTAAACAAAAACAAGGGTGACAATCCTGCTTCAAGCAGGAGGTTATATGAAATAAAGCTCCTTCCAGCCATCACTTCTATTACTCAATGTGCCTCAGTAATATTCAAATCATTCACAATAACTAATTAACAAGTCTATTTTGTTGACAGAAAAAAACCCCTACCTTTAATTAGAGTAACCGCACCTCTAACAAAGCTCTCTCTATAATTAATCACAAAGTGCAGGTCTTCTGAAAAGCAATTTAAGCATAAGGTGAAAATGGTATCCATGGCTAGACGACCCTATTTCCCAGGAAATTCAATAGATACAAACTCCAGAAAACCTCAGACTCTGAAACATGCATGTTCTGCCAACAAAATTTAGCTGTAACAGCAAAGTTCTATTTATTCCATGACAGATCAGACTTTCAAGGAGCAGAAAGTGACAGTGCTGGGACTTGCGACAATCAATATCAAAACATCATACAACAGACTTGCTGAATTATGTGTATGTCAGCACATTTGTCACACCCTGCAGTCCCCTGAACCCACAGTTAGCACTTCAGAGAAGATATACCACTACTGAGCTGAACGCCATATGCTCTATCCACACCAGACTCCCACCTCTAATATTAAAGCACAGTGGAGTAACATTAACACTAACCACAAATTCCTAAACCCCCTTTCTCCTAATGGGCGTTAAGCTCACACAGCTACCAGTCCCGCCATCCCCAGTTGTTCATGGGGCCACATAGTGCTGGAAGAGCTGTTTAGGCTGTAAAGCATTAAATAAGCTAGAAGACTAGCCCAGCTAATTAATAGTTTACCATTCATCCTAAACCCACATAAAATCTTGCAAGTAGGGCTGTGAAAAGAAGGCCTTTTGACATCAAGTTAAAGCATTTATTGAAACACATAATACTTCCTACAGCCCTAAGATGTGGCTGGCAGCCTGCACATGCATCAGGTTGTATTTTGGGGGTAAAAGCATAATGGCTACTACAAGTTTGAAACTACACTTCAGATCATACCGGATCTGCCCAACCTAGCTTTCCCATTTATAATGAAAAAGAGTCTGGTCTACATCAAATTCTGTCTGCATCAACAGAAGACATGGACAGTATTTCTATTTCTGCTCTAAATTTGAGCAGCAAGGTCGCACACTGTACCTAACACTGGAGTTGTCATAAGTGACATTCATGTGATCGAATTCATCAACAGCAGCACTTCCATGCTAGTACAATAGATTAACTTTTTTCTTCTGTATTTTCTGAAGATTAAGACTAAAATTACATTCATCTGTTCTGATTTGAAGACTGAGAAGGCAATTGGTCTAAATAAAGATGTCTTTACTACAAGGGTACTGCACTTCAGGTCTAAAGAAAAGCCAATCTCAGCATTTCAGCTGCACAGGCAGCGAGATAACCTACCACTGACTGTCACTAGCACACAACTGAACCAGCACAGAGCAACTTCCCACTCTCTTACCTTTCCGTTTTCAGATTCTGAATATTTATCCCCTTAGCCTTTTCTTTCTACTTCAGGAAGCAAACTACTTTCAGCTTCAGAACTAGAGCGTTTCCACACATAACTTGGTTATTGTCAAGTGACACACACCAAAAAAAAAAAATCACATTGAAATACACATATCCTGATACGTACGCCTGACGTTTGAGGAAGTTGTAGCAAAAAGCAACTGAAGTAAAAAGAACATAAAGCAAAAGCCTACCAATGACAGTAAGCAGGGCACACACCAAACCAGAAACCAGTTCTTCTGTCAGGTACAATGCAGAATACAGCTGTCTATGTTCTGTATCTTCCACTTCGAATTAGGTAACTAATAATACATGACTGTATTTTCAAGTGTCATTTTACCAAAAATGCAATTGCACTGCGGAGTCCTACATCAATCTACAAACAAAAATCTTGAACAAAAGCTTTTGAAGTGGAAGATCTTTGACACTGGAGAAGCAGCAGTACTCTGTAACCAAGGCACAGAATGTCCTGCCTTGTCAACAGCATGTACAACAAGGTATAAAGGTAAGCAATTACACAGCCATTTGGACTCGAGAAATCCTCAGCCCTACCCTGGTTAGATTTGCTGCAGATGTTGAAGAAAAAAGGAGAGCTCATGTGAACACAGTTTTCTGCTTACTTGTTCCCTAATCTTCTTTCCTCTGAAGCCACAAGGAAGCAAGAGAGCAGTGGGGAAGGGACAGAACTGCCTCTTACAGGTACACTATCAATTTCTGTGCAAGAGGCCAGAGGCTTTTTCTGCCTTTGAAAAAAAACTCAACTATTAAAAGTTATTGCATGCAAGTTATGGAAGTCCCAACACACAGAGCTGGCTTTTGGTGTGGGTTTTTTTTACTTTGTTTCAGGCTTTGATTCTTTGTTTAGTTTGTTTGTTGTGTTTTGGTTTGTTTTTTTGTTTTTTAAATAAAGGCTAGTGAACTGTAATTTGCCTTGGAAAATAAGAATTTGCTTTAAACCTCGAGCTAGCTTGGAAGAACTCTGATCAGCCAGGCAGCAGGCTGCATATTACAAGTTATCCCGCAGACAACAATTGGAAAAGTAATATCACAGCAGCACACGTTATTCTGGACCTTGCCTATCCTCATAATAGCAACTGTTCTTGAGCATATGAAGTAAACATTACACCTACTGTGTATGACTTACTTATTTTCTAACACTCATATCCATGAGAAGACTTCATAAGATTCATACTTAGTTTCATACTTGAGACTTAGCTGCACTCTGGAGATGGTTATTATTTCGGGTAAGTGTGCTGATTCATTAAGATGCTCATTCCACTCAAAAAATCTGGTAAATTGCTCAAGAGCAAGAATTGCTTAGCATTGAAATACAGCAGAATCCAAGGCAAGCTTGTGGAGCCTACAAACCGCACGTATTTTGGTGATAGAGGTATCAATCTGGACACAGAGCACAAATAAAGTAGAAGGTTTTGCTTCTGTTCCATTCTAAAGTGCATTTCATCTAATCTCCAAATGATTATGTACTTTTCTTTAGATAACTGATGTGCTTACAGACTGTCCTTCTGTTTGCTCACATACTTGAGTTTAGAACCATAATGAACAAGATTTACCCAAGGAGGTTTTTCTGCCTCCTCCTAGGTGGATGTCATTAGCCCCACTTGCCAGCCAGTCACCACCGAGACACTTAAAATGAGTGCTTCCCAAGACAGCAGATGGGTTAGCTACAGAAGCTGACCAGGACAACAACTACAGACGAAGCCTGAGTGCACACAATGGGTTGCTGTAAAAGTCATGGAGCTGCTTGGGATTAACAAAAAATTCGGAAGCATTTAATAGCATATAGGAAATATTATTCTGCAATATTTAAGGCAACTCTAGAACTTCTATTATATGTCGTAGTATAGGAGCTCGGAGACAAATCAAAGAAAACAAAACATTTTCCACGTTTAAACTGGTACTGGCACAGAAAGCCAGAAGACAGGAACAAGAATCAAGGTCTGGAACTTTTTGTTCAGGGAACGATCAAGAGCAGCCAGAGACCTCTTAAAGTCAGTCCTATTAAAGGTACTTGAACAGTCAGTTTCAAGGTTTAAGCCAAGCTTGGCATAGGAAATGGCAGTGGAGCCTAACTGGGTACGGGGGATGTTCATATGTTTAACATCTATAAACACCTCCAAGTTTGTTTTTCCTGAATCACCTGATATCAGTACTCTTAGAAAGAGGAGATGAGACAGGTCTCAGGCCAGTTCCCATGGAAGTGACAGGCAGAGGAAAGTTGTGTCATTCATGAATTAATGACTACCATGAAGTATGTGGGGGGCAGAGACTACTGTCTATATAGATTTAGCATTTCTCATCACCCAATTCAGTATTTTCCATTCATCTTTCAACTAACATTAGAGGTTTTGCTCCCACACAGACCTCTACAGCATACAGTGTTAAACTTATACCAATATAAACATCACTTTAAAAAGAAAGTCTGTCTCAAAAGTCTAGGAACTGTGCAATCCCTGCTTTATAACACATTGGGTTATTTTTTGACTCGCATCTAGATCCTGTTAGTGCTGTTTATACTCCACACTTGGGCTAATCAACACGCTGTGATGGTTATAGCAAGCACCGCTTAAAATCCTATTGAATACTAACTACCAAAGAAAACGGACTAAACAGACTTTTCAGTTTTCCTTGGAAATTTGATTGTTCCTTGTTTTTATCAAATAAGAGCTATTTTCGTACTGAAATCTCGGGTTTGCCTCTCTCATAAACACCAACGTTTGTTCCAAAACATCCCTACCAAGCCAGGCCCCACCAACGCACAACCACCACCGCCCCCGCCGGCTGCGGGAGGAGAGAGGTGGGTCGGGTCGCCGGGGGAGCCCCAGCCAGCCGCCCCGGAGCGGGGGGGGAACAACCGACCAGCCGCCTGCGGGGCGGAGAGCGGGAGGGACAACGGCACAGCGCTGGGAATGACACCACCTCGGGTCTATGAGAGGGGCAGCAGCCTAAAACACAGCGAATTCCGACCGCAAGCGCCGGCAGCCGTTCCCTAATATAAAACACCCGCCTCCCCCGCACCCCGCCTCGGCCCAGTCACCCGCACCGACCGGGGCAGCCACCCTCACCACAGGGCCAACCGTTACCGGGGACACAGCGGGCCCAGCTCTCACCTCAGCCCCACCCGGGACAGGCGGCGGCCTCCGGGCGCAGCTCCGGGACCCCACTTTACCCCGCCAGGCCCGCACCCCCCGCCAGCCCAGCGCGGCCGCTGACGGCGCTCCCGAGCGGCAGCGAGCAGGACACCCACCCCCCCACCCCCTCGCCCGGCCGGGCCTGCCCCTGGGCTACCGGCGGGCGCGAGCCGGACGCCTCCCACCCACACACAGGAGGCCGGTGCCGGCTCCCCCGGTCCGCACCCCGCAGCGCCCACCGGCCCCTCCCGCCCCGCCGCGGCCCGCCCGCCCCACGGCCCCTCACCATGGTCGCGCCGCCGCCACAAGCCGTCCCCACCAGCAACGCCCCACAGCCCCGCGCGCCGTCATGTGACTGCACCGCCCGCGCCGCCCCGCCCCGCCACCGCCCTGCGGCCCTTCCCATTGGTCCGCTCCGAGGAAGTGGCCCCTCTCCAGGCCGATTGGCGCTAGAGGGGGGTGATTGGCGGCCGGGCCGGCCAGTCGGCTTCCGGAGCGGGGAGCGCGGGCGGGCGGGCGGGAGGTGGCATGGAGCGCGGCGCGGTGCGGCGCCTGGCCGCCCGGCTGGGCCTGGCCGAGCCCGCCGTCGTCAGGTACCGCGGGGCGGCTCCCTCTGGGCGGCCGTTATGACAGCGCGGGGGGGTAGCTGGAGGGATCGGTGCGCTCCCCTGCAGAGAGGGGCCGTGCGGCCCTCTCGGTTACGGCCGGGTGAGCGGGTCCGTCCGTGAGGCGCCGGCCTGGGCCCACGGGCCTTCCTGGGGTACAGGGGGGCCTGGCGGCTCCCCCTTTTCCCTCAGCCGTCCCTGGGGGTGGGCCGCTGGGCCGGGCGGGCCTTGGGCCGGTTTCTGCCCCGCGGCTCGCACCGACTTAGGATATAATGACAGGAGCAGAGGAAATGGTCTGAAGTCGGGGCAGGGGGGGATTAGATTAGATATGGGGAAGAATGACTTTCCTGAGAGGGTGGCCAGGCACTGGAACAGCCTGCCCAGGGAGGTGGTGGGGTCACCATCCCTGGAGGTGTTTAAGAAACGTGTAGGCATGGCCCTTCAGGGCATGCTCTAGTGCCCGGGTTTGTTGGTTTGTGTCCGTTTGTGGGTAGGTGTGGTGTGGGTTTGGGGTTTTTTTCTGTGTGTTTTTTTTGTGGTTGGACTCGGTGATTTCAAAGGTCCCTTCCAACCCTGGAGATTCTGTGATTCTGTGACTTCTTCACCGCGGTGGTGTTAACGGGGGCTCAGCGTGCCCGGTTGTTTTGCAGAAAAGCTGAAGAGTACCTGCGGCTGTGCCAGGTGAAATGCGGGGGGTTAATGGCCCAGATGACAGCGACGAGCAGCGCTGTGATGTGCCTGGACCTGGCAGCTGGCTTCATGAAACTGCCAGTGGACAAAGTAAGGCACAGCGCCCAGCGTGTGACCCGGCTGGCTCCATCAGTCCACTAAAATCACTCTCCTGGGTAGTGCGTGGTGGGGGCAGGAAAGGGACATCAATAACTGCCACCACCCCACTCGTGCTGCTGAACAGAGTTAGAGCTCTCGCTACTCAGAGTTTGAAACAGGGCAAATTGAGCTGTGTCATAGTCACTTCACAAGTTGAGCTTGCTTTGTTATAATTTCAGCGCTTTCAGCAACAAATAAACTACCAGCAAGAATGTTAAATTTAATATATGTCCCTTTTACTGAGGAAAGGAGGCTGTGGCTCCAAGGAATCCCTCTTTGTGGTGGTACCTGTAAACCTCCAGCTGCAGACTTGCCAGGTAAATGGCACTGAGCTGTCAAAGTAATGTCTGGTACAAGGTGGTTTTGATCGTTGGTTCACAGACAAAGAAGAACTTAATTGGACCTGACCCCATGAGGAACAACATGAAAGTATTGGTCAACTCTTCAAGCTGCCCAGATCTTAGTTACCTTTGTTTTCAACCACCTTGTAATAAAAGGGCCACGTCACGTATGGAAAAGACAAACCTCACCTCCAGTTAGATGGTCTAGAAATAACACCACATTAAAAGATGTGACATTCCTAGGTGGTTAATCTTTCTGTGTGCAGTCAAGGCTTACAATGTTCATTGCACTGATTTGTCTAATATAGTAATGGAACTTTTTTTTATCATGTTGTGCAGTTTCTCCCTAGTCTATTTTGGTTGCTTGAATAAGGTGTTGGGAAGGAATCTCGCTAATTCTTGGGGTTTGTCTTTGTCTTCTTGAAAGAGCTATTTTGTTAAACTCTCCGGTTTGAACAAGACGACCTACCAGAGCTCCATGAAGTCTTTGGAGTGTTTACTGGAGGTGAACCCCAGACTGGGAATGCGAGACTTGGCTGTGCAATTCTGCTGCACAGAGGCAGTGAGCACTGCTTCAAAAATACTGCAGAGGTGAGGAAGCTCTCGCGAGCACACTGGTAACCGCTAGCAAGATTCTTTGTTGTGTGAAGGTGTGTAAAGAGCTTGATGGTTTGAAGGGCCAGGTATCTCCCACTGACTGGAGTGCTGAGGTGAGTTGTGAACACTGGCACTCCAGTGACTTATCTAGGCCACTTTTTTAGAAGACATGTCAGAAAGACTGAGTGTGGGTATCTCAGTAAGTCATTGTGCATCTGTAAAAACAATAGATGGAACACTTCAATGGACATTCAATGGATTTAGCTAAATTTTTGCACCCTGCTTTTGTTAAAATATGCATTACAATCACTGAAGAGTTCTGTTCTGGAGTGCTGTCACTCTCACAGCACGTGTTTAAATGCTGTTAGGGATTTAGAATATCCTGAGTTGCAAGTCAGTGGACAAAGGCTGTGTATGCTTGTCGGTGCTACAAACTAACAAAAAAAAATAGCTCGGAGATAGTTGGACAAGAAAAAACGTAATTCTTCTTTAGTGCTGCACATCTGTCCCATCACTTCCTATATTTAAGCCTTCATCTGTGTAATATACATATTAGAGGAATCAGAGAAACTGTAACTCTACCCTCTATTATAGGATGGATTTATGCAAAGCAGCTTACTGTAACTGCTAATTTAAAACATCTTTAATTCAAAAGGAGGAGGTCATCTTGATTCCCTTCTTTTCCCTAATCTCTCTTGCTCTTCTCAGCCAGTAGCAGCTGTTTCTGCTTGACTGGGTTGCAAAAGACCAAGTGATACAAGAGGAGACCTGTTCAACTGCCGAGTACCACGGGACAACCTCATTTCAACAGCTTCGTTGGAGGCAAATGCACTATGGAGTTCTCTCTCTTATTGCTGTTCTTTAGGTATGAATCCAGCCTCTCTGAAGCACAGCAAAAGGACCTCGATTTCTCAAAACCACTGTTTATAACAGCTGCACTATTCACTGCATGCAGGTGAGTATAGCTTGAGGGATCTTTTGTGGGCTTAAATGCTTTGTGAGACACCGAACCGAAACAGTGCCTGCAGTGCTGGCAGCTGATTCATTCAGCATGTCTCAATAGTCTGAAGGGTCTTGCTTAGTCCATCTTGCTGCCCTGGTCCTGGAAATGGAGACAGCTGTCGCAAACCAGGCCTTGTCTCCAACCTGTACTGTATTTGCCTTCAGGAGAAAGCAGAAGTATTATATCAGATATACAGAAAAGGGTCTTGAGTTACTTATCATAAAATAAATGAAACTTGTCTTCCCTGGTGCATAGGTGGATGCTGTGGGTAATTCCACGGTAGTGGCTGTAGAACTGTTTTGTACTTCACCCTCCTTCCTGTCTGCCTAACCAGCATAACGTCATTCCCTGACATTTTCAGATTTAGTGGGAATTTTTTTTTTCCCTCGTCAGGATAGATTTGAGCTGGGCACAAAGCAAAAACTGGTTTTTAGTGAGATACTGCTCAAGGTGGAAGAGTGGCTACCAGCTTACTTCTGAGCACCAAGAAGCAGCCATTCAGAAGAGGGAAAAAGCTTTGGGAGATGGATCAGATGGCTGTAGGCCTGCATCAGCTTGGAAGCTGGGTGTCAGGAGCACATGACTCTGCCAACCCTTTCTTTGTCAGTATTACACCTTGTAACAGTTCAGGTGCTGTGTAGTTGCTCAGCTCCTGACAGACGTTCAGGGCTGACACAGGGGTCCCATTCATCTTTTGCAGTAGTGAGATTTTGCCCAGGTTCTCTCAAAATCTGAAAAGTACCTTTTCCTGATAGAATTTCCTCATGTAGCTTGAACTAACCCTGGGTCTCAATTTCTGAGCTGTTTTGACTGAGTAGTGTAGGGGTCTGTTTTTTACGTAAGCTGGTTTCTGAGAGAGACAAGGATTAGATACAACAGAAACTCAGGTTTACCTTCTTGATTCTCACAGGCACTGTTGGTATAGTAAAAGTCACCTCCTCTGAGTGATAGTTGCTCGAGTATTGCTTTGTACAGAGATAACTTTCTCTTGCAGGTGTTTGAAGCTAAAAGTGGAAAAAACTAAAATGTTGGCCACATCTGGGGTGAAAAAAGCAATATTTGACCGTCTGTGCAATCAGCTGGAGAAGATAAGCCAGCAACTCAGCAGTAAGTTTTTTGGCTTTATCCCTGTACCACAGCATACCCATTGCCTGGCCCCACAGTGCCCTGTCCTTTTCCACTGGTCATTTAGTTCTGATCGCTTTCAGCCATTCCCTTTCAGCCAACCTGCCCGTCCATTCCAACATGTTTTCCATAGCCCAGTTGCCAATCACAGTAATTGCTTCTGAGGAAGTCAAAACAGCTTAGCTTATGTCAAGGCCAAAAATAAATATTTTCCTCTCTTCTCAAATGCTCACTGTTCCTTACATTCTCTGCTGCTGCAATTTCTTCCTTGCATCTCCCATAGTACCTGACCTATCTCAAATTCTTCCTTCTTGCTTGCTTTCTACATCCCGTTAACTTGGCAACATGACACACAAATTAACATAAACACCTTGCTACCTCTCTGTTGCTTGGACTGACTCACTTCTGTGTTTTCCTTTCCCCCACTGCAGGATTAACAAGCCTAAGCCTTCCTCTTCTGGTAGTAATTTAGCCATTACCTGACACACTCCCTCTACATATGGCTGGCAAACATGAGGAATCTTTCTTACCTGGTACTGAACCTGCAGCTCTCTCCACTTCTTTTTTGTGGAGGAGGATTGAAACACGACACACATCTTCCTGTCCTTATATCTCTGCTCCTTCCTACTTGTCTCCTTTCTCCTTTCCCAGGCTTTCATTCCGACTCTCCCACTGGTAGTAGCCCTCCTTCACCTTGTCTTCAGACTTCATATCATGAAGGTTTCTGGAATGTGCTGCCTGAATCCAAACCAAAAGCTGCTGTTCTCTCCCTAGGCATAGACCTTCCCATGGTGCAGTGCCCTATGAAAACCTAAAACCTTTCCCCGCCACTAAAGCAGCTAAGAGCAGCTGGGAGTTTCTGGATCAGGTCAGGGAAGAGTGTGCACCTGGACAGCCCCCAGCATGTTGTGGGCATCTATAATACAAAGTGTGGAAATGGGATAGAAGGAGAAAAAACTGAGAGTCCTGCCTGAGCAATCAAGCAGGGTAGCAGTGTGGTTTTGGGGTACGAACATGGTTACAAAGGCAGCAGCAGCACTAGTTAAAGCAGCCAGCCAGTCCGTGCAACCCTCAAAGTGTGCCTGCACCTCTGCCCGTAGAGCCTGGGCATCAGGCTGGGCCAGGGAGCTGCTCTGAGTGGGAGACAGTGCTTCTGGAAGGTGGCACTGCTGCCAAAGAATTGTGTGTGGAACACCACCCGTGGGGCCACAAACACCATTCAGAAGTAAAGCAACTTACTTATTTTTTTAGAGGAAGACGTTCCACTGGCTGCAGAGACCCCTGAAAGCTTGCAGACCAACCTGGAGCGCTGGGAGAAGGAAGATGGTAAGTTGTCTTTAGCTGCGAAGTGAAATCACTTCACCAGAGCAGTTCCCAGCTCTAGTGCTGCTCAGTATTTCAGCTGTGTAATAAGCCATAACATTCTGTTCCCAGCAGCCTACTCTGTTCTGCAAAGCACTGGCTAATGAAGGGACAGAGAGAAGCTGGGAGACAGATAATGGTGTTTATGGTAGAATTAAGGACAACTCTTACATTCAGACACGAAGGTGAAAAGGTGACTGTTCTGGTAGGGGAGGGGAGCAGCAAAACAGGATTAGATAACACAGTAACAGACCTGTCTGTACATTTCCTTGCTGACATGGTTATTCCCAGCAACATATTGCCTGTGATGGCCTGTCACGGACTTTCTCCTTCTCTCACAGGATCTGAAGATGAGGAGGAGATGCCATGTAAACGGCCAAAGACAGAAACAAAGCAAGACTATGAAGAATGGAAAAAGAAAATCCTGGAAAATGCTGCTAAGGCGCAAGAGACAAGTAGGGGTACTCTCTCTGTAGTGCCACCCAGTAATACCACTGCTGCTTGCTCCTAATTTTACCCCCCCCTCTGCTCTAACAAGAGTTCCAGTAGCCTATCAGTGATGGCTGCCTGGTAGCCAGCTGATTTTATTAGTTAGTTTTTAAGTGTTTAAGAATGCTATTTTTAGTAAATGACACCAGAATTGAGGTGGTTTTACAGGGAGCTTGTCCGACTACGTGCCAGGCTGGTCCCTGAGCAGCTATGGCATTAGGTGGTAGAACAGCTTCATTCTGTTGCTGCAGGAAGCAGGTAACGTTCTAATGATGTGCTAAGTGTAAGTAAGTTGTAAGTTATGGGTCCTTGGGCCCCTGGACAGAAGCAGCCAGTGAAAAAAGAGGGAGGGGACCAACAGTGCCTTGTTAAACTGCAAAACCAGCAGAGGAATTAAAACTGATTTTATTTTTATTTTTACTGTTGAAGAAATATTGTTTAGTCACTGAATGTGACTTGTTTTTATGACCTGTATGAGACTGAAATCTCTCGTTTTTGTAAGGGGTCCCAAATATTTCAAGAAACAATAAAAATACCGGTAAGAAAAGCTTTGTATTACGACATCAGGTTCTTGGCATTTGTCATATATAAAACCCTTAGAGCACAAAATAAAAGCCACACAGGAGTTGTCTGTGCTTTCAGAAGGAAGAGATCCAGGGGACAAGGATCTTGTCTGGTTAATAACACAGGTTTTTGCATCTCACAGTCATAAACTTGTAAAGAGGACAGAGTGCCCTGTAGATCTTAGAGGCATCTTCTGCAGCCCTACGCTTCCATCCCAGCTACTCAAACTGCAGTTTGTGTTAACTATTTTATTGGGGTTTCTTTAAGAAAAAAATCACAACTTTCTGCAGTATAGGGCTGGTGTAACTATAATAATAAAACCCATTTAGTCTTCTGCCCATTTCTCTTTTTCTCATGTTTTCTGCCTGGGGTGTGCAAAGAGAAGTTACCTTTCATAAACCCTTGTTTCAGAACAGCTTAGAAAACCTCAAGTGTCCATGTGAAGCAAGATAAATTATCTTATCTCTGAGCATTTAGATTTGAAACACTGCGCCCAGCTGAGCTTCTTAACAGTATTTTAATGGATTAAATGGTATTTAACACTTCCCTGCTCACCTGGGTGACATGGATCGCACCAGGACTATGACAGTTGATACTATTAACTGCTTTAGGTATCAGTGTATGGGTCCCATTCTTTTTGTCACACTTACAGGTCACCTGTGCTTTGGCCTTTTAGTTTTTTTTGCAGACCCCAAAGCAAAATGCACAGGACATGGTGAAGCATCCCTTGAGGCTGCAGGGGTGAGTTTCACCATACTGCAGGACCACGTGATGGCCGCCAAATCTAAAGGGATTGCTTTCTATTAGGAACAGAATAATAATCCTGGTGGCCAGGTGCACCTTCTCTTTGTAGAAAATAGAGAGTAAATACGTACCAGTGTCGTGGTTTTGGCTGGGAGGGAGTTAACTTTCTTACTAGCAGCTGGTGTTAGGCTGTTTTGGATTTGGGATGACAAAGAGCGATGATAGCACACTGGTGGCTTCAGTTGTTGCTAAGCTTTCAAAGCCTTTTCTGCCCTTTCTCAGGGCCACACAGCCCCACCAGCAAGTGGAGTTGGGAGGGGACACAGCTGGGACAGCTGACCCCAACTGACCAAAGGGACAGTCCATACCATCTGACATGATGCTCGGGATGTAAAGCTGGGGGAAGCAGGAAGGGGGATGTTTGGAGTTACGGCGTTTGTCTTCCCAAGTAACTGTTATGTGGGATGGAGCCCGGCTTTCCTGGAGATGGCTGAACACCTGCCTGCCCGTGGGAAGCAGTGAGTGAATTCCTTGTTTTGCTTTGCTTGCAGGCGTGGGTTTTGCTTTACTTAAAGTGTCTTCATTTCAACCCGTGAGTTTTCTCACTTTTACTCTTCTGACACTTTTCCCCATCACAGCTGGGGGGAGTGAGTGAGTGGCTGTGTGGTTCTGGCTGCCAGCTGAGGTTACACCACAAGAAGACGACAACAGAGAGCATCCAAATGTTATCCTCTTAAAAAAATCAAAACCAAACCAGAATAGGAAGCAGCACATGGTAATTAGATAATTAAAACTTACTGGGCATTTTCCTTACTGGGCATTTTCCTTTCACCACTTCTCCCAATGCATAAAAAAGAGGAAATCACTTGAGGCCAACTTTAATTAACAAGAGCTAATTTAATTCCAGATACATAACAGTAACTATCAGGGAATGGACTCCAAAAAAATGCCTGATGTGCAGGAAAATACTGGACAATTAACCCACATTGAATAAGAGCTCGTAACTAAATGTCTGCCATTTAAAGTCTGATCACACAGGTAGCAGAGGGTCCTCAGGGTGGGAGAGAATCCCACCTTGTACATAGCATTCTCTTGAGACCTACTCAGAGATGCTTTCAGGTTTGGTGGAATGGTTTAAACAAAAAAAATTGAGGAGTAAACTCATTCTTCCACTTTAATGGAATTTATTAGTATTAATTCAGAAATATACAGACCAATTAATATAATCACATTTAGCATGCAGAACCACCGTGGAAGGAAAACACGAACAGAAGTGGGCCTTCACAGAAGGTGATACATTGTCAAGATTATTTCACTTGATTTTAATAATTTTCTGTCTCAATTCTGGAAGTGCTGCAGAACTCCAGAATTCAGGACCACGCAAAGTGAGAAGCACTACAGTGGAAGAGATAACTAGACCAGGGGAAGCCACTCTTACAAACCTCTTTATTAGCATCCAACACTTTTGCTAATTCAAGGGACATGAAAGTCCATGAAGTTACCGGGAGCTTTCCATTGCTTTGATGCCTTTGCTGGAAAGCTGATTTTAGTTTCTGGTTTTCCTCAGAGCCCATCCAACTCACACTGAGTACTGCAGAATCCAGAACAGGAATGAAATAAATCATAGGTTTAATAAATAACGTTAATACTTTTAGCTGACATATTGTAAGTGGCTCCAGCTCTTTATACATCAGGAAAAAGTTTAAAATCCAAAATAAGTTAGTATCGTGAAGAAAACATTAAACATTCAAGAGCAAAGCGGAGGAAAAAGGGCTTCAGCATCCTCCCAGAGCTGTAGGGAGAGCCTGGCAATGCACCATTTCCCTGCCACTGGACAGCAATAAAAAAACCTATTTTGCATATCACACCATATCAGCTTCTCAGGCTTCTTAAAAATTGTCGGAAGAATAAAATCCCCTAACTAAAAATTAAAAGAAGGGCTGCAGCCACAGTCAATGAGAAGCACTTACATCTGGAAACCTATTCATTCTGGACAACACAAAAATCTTTTTCCATAGGCTCAACAGTCATTAGGCAATTTTTATTTGTGGCAATTTCAGCTGTTTCCTTCCAGAAGTTCAATCAATTCAGCTAAATTCAACTTACCATAAGAAAAAGCAGCAATGGGCTGACATCAACAGACTTAAAGTTGCTTCAAACCAGGATTCCTCATATTTCCTAACTATGCAGTGACTTTTTTTAAAGGAGGGAATAGAATAAAAACCCAACAAACCAAATCCATTCCACTCTGAGTAGTTGCACTGAATCTTCATCATGTTTGGAGGGAAAAAAAATTAATCTTTCTAGAAAAAATGTAGAAGAAAAGGATATCCCATACCTTTTGCTTTAAGTAACAAACACCCAAGGGGAAAATCGTGCCAGTGCCGTGGCAGTTCTCTGAAACTGATGACGTACAGTCATGGAGAAAGTCTTTAGAGATCCCATCCTTGGTGTGAGAAACCACAAAACTGAGACAATGTTTTCTGGTGTAAACACACCAACGATACTCGGCAGAATCAAGGCCTTCAGCGAGAAATCAGCCCCATGACAGCCGTGTCTTTCCATCACTATGTACACAACAACTGAAAGCTTGTAAAAACAAACAAGGTAGCTTCTGCTTTTAGAAATTATTCCAGTGCCTCTGCCTCAAGGCACTTCTGGAGCCTTAGCACTAACACACATAATATTTGAGGAGGACAGACCGAAAACCTTATGTTATAAAACAAAAAAAACATAGAAAATTATTGAAGATACTGAGTCCCATGGCTCCATGTCCATCTCCAAGAGTGGTCGATGCTTCACACAAGCTCATGCAAGCTTGACAGACGTACTCTGAAATCTCTTCAGCCTGTTAGCAGCAGCCACCACATAAAAATGTTTCTGTGAACAAAACAGAACAGTCCAAGCGTGAGTGCAACTGCGGTAACGGACCCTTCTCTGAGGCTGAAAAAGGTTTTTCTTCATGTTAAATCCATTTACCTCCCAGTGACCCACACCTTGTGTGGCCTGCACCGCAGAACAGCTGTGTGTTGGGGAACCACTGATTACTACAGGACAGTACTGGTTGCTGGTACTGTCAACTTCTGCAGCACTATTATGAATTGTATAGTGACACATCTTTAGATTATGTATTTTTTAC
>JAOQGH010000062.1:31772358-31786646 GCA_025769975.1 Gallinago jamesoni | reverse complement strand
GGCCGTTATAAGGTCTCCCCAGAGCCTTCTCTTCTCCAGGCTGAACAACCCCAGCTCTCTCAGCCTGTCCTCATAGGGAAGGTGGCTCCATCCCTTCGTTCACCTTCTAGGAACAATTATCTACAATCCAATACAGGTTTTTATAGAAATTCTTATCTATCACTTTTTTCATACAAATTTTAGTTCTGAAGGTGGATGGGGTTATGAAAAAGGTTCTGAAGGGCTCTCTGGATGGGTTTGAGCATATTTTTTTTTCTCTCTCCCAGATTCCTTCTCCCTGCAACAGGAGGCACAAACCTGCTTTCTGTTGTCCATAGTGAAAACAGAACAATGTAACTAACAGCTGTCAATGGGAAAAGGTCTCTCCAATATGAAGAGAAAGAACATTTAATATCAGCAAAGCAGCATCTGAAGTCTCTGAACTTGCAAAGAGGAAAAAAAAAAGTGTAAAACTTCTAAACACCACTCAGGAGGAATAAAAATTGAAACCAAACTTGCTAAAACCAGAATCAATACAATTCTGCAGGAGAAAAAATTTAATTTACAATTGAAAATAGACTTCCCAAACTCATATTTACAAGAAAGAAGCCCATGGACAGAGTGAGCCATCATACAGAAAAAGAGGGAACAGCTCTGCCTGTGTTGAGCTGATTTTCCCTCTGGACATAGATTTGCCAGGCTTTATGTATTTACCTTCCATTTTCTGTGAGTCAGGTAACTCTGCAGCAACAACTGGGACCTCAGACGAAGCTTGAACTTCTTGGCTTTGGCAGGCAGATTGTTCAACCACTCGTGCTTCAGACACTGTGTTGCACTCATCCGGCAGCTGCAGGAGATGAAATATTTCATGTAAATCCAGCTACCCTCATTGCTGTTTTCTCAGTGCCCTGTACTCCTCAATAGTATTGATAAAGAAAGTGCTTTAAATGAACAAACAGCTGCTTTAAATCAACAAACACAAGTGAGTGGAGATGTCTCCCTAGATGCTGTTCATCCCGGTGCACGGGATCCTAATGCCACACCACACTCTCCAGCATCAGAGGTGAGTGGTATGATAAACTGCTGGTGAGTCTGCAGTGGGCTGATAAAGCTGTGGTTAAATACTGTATTTTGCTTTTTTAGGGTTTGGATTGGGGTGTGGAGTTTTTTTCTTTGAAGCAGCAGCTGTACAGGTTCATCAGTTTATGTATCATTTTGTCATGTGAATGCAGAAGTCTAAGAGAATCAGTGCATACAGAAAAATAATATCTGTGGCGTTATCTGTCTGTCCTGATAGTGCAGGCTTATCCCGTGCCTCATATTTTAAAAAGCACAATTGTCTATTCACCCTACACTTGGACCAAGCTAAGCACGCATTATATCCTGGCATTCAACAATGGGCCCAAATGTGAAGGTCTATCCAAAAGACACCGAGAATTATATGGTAATAGAGGAAATCTTGGGGGAGAGATGTTGAGAAAAAAGTTTAATTTGCCATTTTTTCAAAACAAAAGCCTATGCTTAACTCCTGAGCTTTGTCTGAGCTGTCAGTGGGAAGATGATGAACAGAAGGCTCCTGCCTGCTCACACCTAGTTTCAGTTCTTCAGGGGAGGCAGGTACAGATCTTCCCAAGGCCAGACCTGCTGTCCCAGCACAGCAAAGGTGCCCACTCTGCACACCGGAGGCTGTCCCATACACCTTGTGAACAATTAGGCCAATTAATCGTTGCTCTTTGCATCTCACTGACAATACTCTTCTCTTGCAGTCTTTTCATTCACAGCTTCTAACCAGACTTTGCACAGTCTCCCTCTGGAGTATCTATTCCCATTGCACAGAGAAACGAAAGACTCCAAAGCAAAGCTTACAGTCTCACAGCAAATCATCAGCACAGTCTGAGAAAGAGCCCCTTTGCTGTCTCCTGCTGGCAATATGCTAAAGCTCAGTTTATTATTACATTTTGAACAATAAGTCTCATGAAATTATTACTAGAACTGATTTGTCTGATTTTGGTAGTGATGCGGAAGTCGTTAATACTCTAAGCACTCCTTTGAATTCCCCTCGATCACACGATCTGTTTTCCTGTATGTATCATTTCCTGCTTTGATTAGTTTGGTATCACTGCTCAGCAAGAGACAAACTCCTCTACTCCCTTACCCAACCCTATAGTCATGCTCTGACATCAACATCATCCTCCTCCTCTCCTCTTGTTTCCTACGTGAAGTCACTTATTTCAGTGGAGCCAAGACTGAGAAGCCATAAGCAGAGTTAAGTCCCAAATGCTCCTTAATATCTACCAAATGCATGTAGACCACTTTAGAAGAGAACAATGCACATTTTCACAGCTGCAGCTTCCATTTATCCTCCATGGCATTCAAGAGATGTTTTTGCAATTTGTGTCAAGGCTTGTGAGAATCCAAAGTAACAACAGAAACCGCTTTTGCTCAGAGAAGGAACACTAAAGACAGCAAATCCTCCCAGATTTCCTCTGTTCTGCCTGTGTTATGTTACCATTAAAACCTGCAGTTAAGGTACACAGCCATTTTCCTTTTAAATTGGGGCTTTTGAATCCCTGAGGAACTGCCCAGCAAGCACAGATAGAGCAGACAAAAATGTCACATAGTAAGTTCTCATTGTTGGCTGCAATACAAACATTGTTGGCTTGGAAGAACTTAATGTTATTAGGTGCTACTGTCCCCACAATCAAACAAAGAGGTACCTTTTCTCTTTCACGAGTAATCTGGAAATGAAGTCTTTAGCTTCCTCCGATAGCTGTTCAAATGCTTCTGCATCAAAATCCCAGTTGCAATTGAGTACATAATTCATTGTCTCTGCATCTGTTTCTCCCAGAAAGGGGGACAGGCCGCTGAGCCTTAAAAAAAAAAAAAAAAGAAAGAATGGGAAGGAGATGAATATTTGTTACAGGCAAGATGCATTTTTCCTTCTATGAGTGCTCTGCTTTATAATCATTGTTAGCTTATGGAGAGGAAAGACTCTCAGCTGTGGGTCATCCCACTTTTCAATCCCTGCCAAATTAAGCCAAGAGTGTGGAGCTACAAAGCCTTGAAATGTTAGAGTTACTCTCTAGCAGTTCTCCCAGCTAATCTACTGTTAATAGACCCCCCAAGGAAACCAGTTCTGCGGGGATGTAGGTGCGTTGATCAGTGCTTTCCCAGCCAGGAAAGCTAGGGGCACTTGAGAGCTTTCCTAAATCAAGGCCATATCCATATTTCACTTGAATTAAACTGAATTCTGAACAATGGCATACTTCTTTCAATTAGCCTCTAAGCCCAGATTTATTGCTTCAGTCATTTATTACTTCATTCAGTTGGTTTTTGGCTAACATACAAATTTAAACCAGAAATGTATCCAGTTCACAGAAAGCATCTGGGAAAGATTCTGGGATGCAAAGTCAGGTCACCAGAAGGCTGAGCTTTTGGACAGACCATGGCCACCATCCAGATACCAGAGAAAAGTTTGAGCCCCATTTGTGACATGACATTCTGTAGACCCGTGGCCTAACACCCAACGTCAACTCCTTTGTGCAGACGCACACCAAGTCCAAGCTACTAAAATGATTAGATTGCAAATTCGAAAATTAATTTAAGTCCTCAAGAATGCAATCAAAATGAAAATTCTGACTTGCTTTGGGGAACTTTTCCAAGTAAAAAAAAAAAAAAAAGACCTGGCCCATTTTACCTTGCTAAATAAGATGGCAAGAAAGAACATTTACATATTTATCAAAAGGATTGTTTGGGGTTTTTTTTTGTGGCTCCTGCAGAGCTGGTGGTGCCACCGCCACGACCCCTCACAGGGTTACTCACAACATGTATGTGATGACGCCTACACTCCACATGTCTGTTGGGAAGGAAACAAAGTCGTAGTTCACCACTTCAGGAGCCAAGAACTCCGGAGTTCCAAAATTAACCTTCAGTTTCTCACGAGGTTTGTACCTTGCCCGGAAAGAGAGAGAAATCATTGCTGAGAGCAGATGTTATCCAACATCAAACAGATAAAGCAGCGTCCATTAAAACAAGTTTGGAGAGCATTTGCTTAGTGGGATGTACCCAGCTACAGCTCGGGGCAAAGGTCTGTATAACAGATATAAGCACAATATAACTGCTAAGGTGGGACTCTCAAGAGGATTATCTGGGCTTGTAACAAGTTAAATGGTGATCCATATAGGGAGAAAATTATTTTGTTTTATTGCTTAAAAGGAAAAGATTATGAAACTGAACCAGTAATAGTCACTGATGGCAGCTGGAGTTACATCTGTACAGACAGAACAAGCCATTAGAGCACTGCTTTGTCTCTGTTTCCTGGAATATCTTGTTTTCAAAGCTTCTTTAGTAGAAGATTGCTTCTTTACCTTCCCAATTAAAAAAAAATATAAAAAAATAACCAAACCAAAAAAAACTCAAACAACCCCAAAAACCCCCACAAACCTCAATGTAACCATTTCCATAAAATACTTCTAAAAGAAAAACAGTCCTTGGACAGATACATACACATGTAGGTACATATATGCATCAACGTACCAGATTTTGACTTTAAAAAAGCCTCAAAGTGCTTAGAAAAGGAATAGAGAAATAGAAATAGATTTTTGTACTGTTTATTGGACTCCTGTTAACAGGAGATGTTCCTTTTGATTTTAGGGGAATTGACTCATGCTCCCACAGCTTTCCTTTAAGAAAATCATACCAGCAATGTAAAAGAATGGAGAAAAGTCCATATTTTTCTGAGGGTTTCCTGTTATATACGGGATGGCTCAAACATGATTTGTTTCCCCTCCCCGCTTTCAATCTATGTAAAGAGCTAAGCAGATAATTTCCACAATTTGAACCTGCACAATAAAAGCCAGCAGTCAAGAAGTCTCTGAGAACCTTCACAGAGTCCCTAGAGTAAAAGCTCTACATGGGGAATAATTTTGAGATAATTAGAACAGCAGTATAGCTTTATCCAACAGAAATGTTATTTGGAAAACGTAATTAGATAATTCATGCACACAGCAGAAAACGCATGATTGCAGCAGCACACTGCTTAGCTCATTCACATAGCAGAATTACTTTAGAGCCATCAAAATACATTAAAAAACCCCAAGACCAACCAAAAATATGTCAGAAGGTTTGGGGTTTGTTTTGGGTTTATTTTTTTAAAATTAACTCATAACTGAACTTTCTTACCTCCTTGCTAATCCAAAATCAATAATTTTAATCTGGTTTCCCGTGTGGTTTACACATAGTATGTTTTCAGGCTACAAAGAGAGAAGAGCGTATTTTGAGTTAAATGTATGACTTTGACAGAGAGATCTAGCAAAAGAATACAAACATCTCAGAGATTTTAACCATGATTTTTCGTATAATACTTTCCCTTCTATTCCTGTCATGGGAGAGGAGGATTTTGGCATACTGCGTTAGTGAAAGGCTTGGTTTTGGACCTCCCATAAAGAATTCTAACTTTTGTTCCTATATAACAATGTTCCTATATTTCACCATAGAAGACAATAGATTTTGAAATCGAAAGGCCCCCTCGTGTAAAATGGCAGAGTCAGTCTGATGGTTGAGGCTCACCCACTGGATTTACTCCTTAAGTATAAAAGTAACTCCATAAAAAGCCACAAGAAGCACAGCAAATGCATCCTTTGGTTTGCCCACAAAGGCAAAAATTTAGTTTTTTAAATGAGGATATTTTTCAAGGTGGGGACAGGGGGGATGATGGCATCCAAATTTATTATAAATGCAGAACTGTCTACAGGCCAACTGGGTCTAACATCATTTGTGTAAAGCACAGTATAAACAAGCAGAAAAAAAAAAGAAAAAAACAGTTTTTCTTTTGAAAAAGATCAGTTATTAAGGGGCCATTATGAAAACACTGTAGTTTAGTTCCAGGCAGAAAAAAATACAAACAATAGGAAGAAGATTGAATAGATATTTGAACTCAGCTACCGGGGGTAGGGGCTGTGGAAGGCAGACCGCAGGCATTTCTAGCCAAAGAGAAGTTTGGGTGTGTTTTTCTATTAATGACAAAAGGGCATTGTTTAATTCCACACAGAATGAAAAGCTTCTGATTTAAGAGAGGCAAAAGCACAGAACCCTGTTAATTTCATGATTCTAAGCAAGCTACCAAATAGACACTGAAAAAGCTATGAATCTCTAGAGCTCCATTCATTGTGGCTATTGAATTAAGTCAGTCTGTTCCTTCGTGACGTTAAGTCCACGAAATGAGAAATGACTCCCGTAATGAGAGACTCTGTGGTGGCCCAAACCACAGCATCACCAAAGAGCAGAGAGCATGGACTACTGACCTTCAGATCTAAATGCAGAATATAATGCTGGTGCAAGTAGTGGACTCCTTCACAAATCTGTTTGGTAAACAGGATTGCATCCAACTCAGTTAGATTGTAGTTTTCATCTGTGATCCGGTCAAATAATTCACCACCATCAAGACTAAAATTTTGACATAGAAAAGTGTTAAAAGCCCTAAAATTCCTCATTAGCACAATTTATTTCTAAGTTGGAAAACTCGGGCTCTCTAATTTAGCAATGCATCCAATATAAGCTTATCAGTAGACTCAATCACTTCAAGAGACTTATTTCTGAGTGTGAAATTAAGTATCAACTTTTCCAGTTCTGAATTTAGATTGTCACTAATATTTGTGGGGGTTGTATGTAAAACCCAAACCCCCACAACCTGGTGATCCAACGGGGACCTGGAGAACCTACACGGAGTATCTAAAAGTATCTATTACTAGCTAATCCTATTAGTCTAGAGAAAATAAGTCTTCAACCTATAAAATTTACTAAATAAAGTTTCTCATACTGAAAGCTATTTTACACAAGCTGACAGTTGAATTTAATTATGCACAAAAATTAAGATAAAATGACATCAGACATTAGCTCTGACAAGTTTCTGCAAGGTAAAAACTTCAGGTATTAATTTCAATATACACCTTTTAAATGTCTTGTCATATTTATATTTTATTTTGTTTTGTTTTTTTCCTTCAGTTCTGTAGCAGAAACTCAGTTTATAGGTTATAAAACTTCAGGGTTTTGTAAAGCAATATGCCACTACACAGAAAAGGCAGATGTAAAGTCATGTACATCATGAAATCTCCCTTTTATGAATTCTGTATTTGATATAGATCCAAATTCTTATTTAGTTTCAAATGGGGGGGCATTTTTATTAATCTTAAAATTATTCAAAGGAGGCAGACCATGCATGTAATTAATCACTTTCCTACTTTCTCCATGTCTTTTCTAATTCTACTTAAAACACCTCTCTCCTCTTCTTTCCCTAATATGACATTTTATTTACCTACAGTACTTTTATGTAATTTGGCAGCTGGAGACAATGTTGGAGCCCATAAGTTAAACCTAAATGAAAAATGATTCATAGCTAAGATGTGTTCGCGAACAATCTTGTAATTTGTTTCATGCTCTTGAAGACAGCTGCCTTTCCTATCGTTTGTTTAAACTGTAACCTTGCCAAATACATAATTTTTAACCTGAAGAAATTGCCTTTAAAACATTTTTTCTTCTGAAAGTGAAATCAAGTCTCTCTCAGGCTGGGAAACTACTCAAGTTTTCTTCACACCTCAGAATTATCATTCCCTATTACATTTAGTGACCTGAGAAAACCCAAACAATCTGATGATTCCCGAGATCATTTCAACTTACTATTCCATGATCAAAGTGATATTATTTTTGGCTTCAAATGCATCGTAAAGCTGGATGAGATTCACATGATTTAATTGGTTCATGATGTTAATTTCATTTTTTACTTCTTCCTGAAAAAAATAACAGTAACAAAAAATGAGCAAAATACGCTCCTTAAATTCCAATATATTCAAATAAAATTATTTATAAAACCCAATAACAGTTATGTCATGGGTCTCATGCGGACAGAAGGTTTAATCATAAAGAGGGGAGTTGAGAAACAGTCACAGAAAGATTTTACAATATTTGATAGTATGCAACGACAAGCTGGCTCCTAGGGGCTGGTTCGAGGAAGTGGTGTTAAGGTGCTTGCAAGAGGCCAGCTTTAGCCTGTGCTCGCTTGGGTTCACGGCAACACACTTACCCTCTCCTTTGCTCCTTTCACTTTTATGATTTTGGCTGCCAGGTTGAGGCCAGTCGATATTTCCGTGCACTTGTGAACTTGCCCAAAACGCCCCCTGTTGACACCAAACAAAAGATGGGAAACCGGCTTAACACAGCTCACCGCAGAAACTTTTCCTACAACTATTCTTATCGTTGATTAAAAATAGCACAGTACAAAGTGAACAGAATCAGGTGCCCAGCAGCATGAATCTCCTCTTTCTCTCAGCTTACGAAGGATTAGTTTTATCTTTCCTGCCAGTTGTTCAATGCTTACATTAAAATATTATGCCCCCATCGTATTACTACATTTCACTGCGGTATGATGACCTGATGATATTCTTTTTCAGTTCTGTAACTGTACCCACTTGCTGTCCTTCACTGATGCGTTAGTGGGTATATTAACAAGGATATTTCTGTCCTGATCTCATAACTTTTTAAATGACTATAAGACCAGTAACTGTAGCCACTCCACAAACTGCATTTCTTACGTGTTGTAAATTCTCCCCCATGTCACCCAGATACGTTAATGTCCCTTGGGATGATTTCTAAACACCATCTTCTCTGCTATTGCATCATCCGGCTTATACTTATTAAGCCATATTTGTACTTGGATCAACCTGTAAATCAAACCTTCTTGTCAGACGAGTAAGGATATGAGAATACAAAGGCCGAAGCAGCTGCAGACTTCCTATGAGGGAAAACTAAACATAAGGTCAAAATAATTATAACTTCTCCCCTGGTTTTCTTTAACGTGCAGTTCAGCACGGAAAAGAGATTTTGGAAGCTGCCTGACCTAACGGGCTTCGCCGACTTCAAATGCTCTCATCTGTCTGCCTGAAGGTTACAGGTTTTTCTCATGACACCAGCTGTGGTCAGGATTATTTTAATAAATACAAAAAAAAAAAGAGAGTCATCCCAGATCACAGTCCTGCGTCTGAAAATGGTACTGGGGCAGAAACTAGTCGTCTAAGGGACATTCCCACCACACACCCCAAAATCAACACCAGGTTGATACAAAGAGCCCAGCAACTGTGGTAGCTCAAAAGGACCCAGGGGTGAACATGCTGACTCTGGTTGTAGTGGGCTTGGGACCCTCTGAAGAAGACAGCTCTAGCTCTCCCAGTAACTGCATTTCTCCTTGCCTTCCCCACCACCAAGGACAGGGATACTTACCCCCCCAGCACTTCGTGGCGACACACCGAGTAGCACGTTGTCACCTCTGTTTGCTTGACACTCACTATGCGGTGTTCGAAAGGAGCCGGTGGAGAAGGGCTGTCATCTAAACAGGACACAAGCTGGTGAGTGAGATGCTCCTGTGCACATAACTGCACCCAATTTCACCCACCTCACGCCAGTGACTTCAGCCCACTGGACACACACATCACCTTGTTGTGTTTGCTGAGTGCAATCAGAAGTCTCAGCTGCCTCCTGTCCCCACAGTGTCCACAAAACCACACTCTTGAGCTCCCCCCGCCTTCATAGAATCATAGAATGGTTAGAGATGGAAGGGACCTTAAAGATCCTTGAGTTCCAACCCCCCTGCCATGGGGGGGGACACCTCCCACCAGACCAGGTTGCTCAAAACCTCATCCAGCCTGGCCTTGAACCCCTCCAGGGATGGGGCAGCCATGACTTCCCTGGGCAACCCATTCCAGTGTCTCACCACCTTCACAGGAAAGAATGCCTTTCTGGTGTCTTGTCTAAATCTCCCCTCTTCCAATTTAAAACCATTCCCCCTTGTCCTTTCACTACGCTTCCTGACAAAGAGTCCCTCCCCAGCTCTCCTGTAGCTCCCTTCAGATATTGAAAGGCCGTTATAAGGTCTCCCTGGAGCTTTCTCTTCTCCAGGCTGAACAACCCCAGCTCTCTCAGCCTGTCCTCATATGAGAGGTGCTCCATCCCTCTGATCATCTTCGTGGCCCTCTGCTGGACCTGTTTGGTCCAAGGGATGAACCCAGTTTCTCCGACAGGCATTGCTGAGGCAGAGCTGCGACCACACACACAGAGCCCTCAGTGCTCCTCCAGTGGTGGGGCTCTAGGGGAGAAACACCAGGGCCAACACAAAGGCCCCCAGAAGGCAGCCCCCCAGCCCTGCCAATAACGCTGCTCGTGCAAACACTCCAACAGCAGAACTTCAGTACAAAGTGCACTGCCCTCTCCCCCATCTTCCCTCTTTGCCTCACGTTCCTCTACTGCGCCATCACTTCTCCTTCTGCTGGAATTCAGCTGAGCGCTGAAGCATCTGGGTAACACCAAGCACGCGGCTCCTTCGCTATTTTTAGAGTGGCATGCAAGTAAAATAACCATTGCATTTGCAGCTAGCTGTAAGAAGGGAGGTGCTGACAATGTCCAAATTCTCTCTGTTACTTCAAGTGAGGGACTGCACTTTACAGATGAGGAATAAAGGCCCAGAACAGACAGAAGGATCCCGCCTCCTGAATCTCAACCCTGTTTTTCTTAAAACACAGTAAACCCACTGGGCACCTTCAGAAGATCAACATCTTAGTTTATGCATTAACAGAAGAGGTCACCTGAAAAAAAAAAATATCTGGAAATTTGAAGAAGTTACACTTGATCCTCTTTTAATCGTTATACGGCAGCTGGAAAGACCAGCACAAATACACAGCACTGATAAATGACAACAGTTACTGGTAAAATCAGGAAGTTTCTCCTGGCAGAGAGACCTCTGCAGACAATGTCCAAGTTAAAGCTGCAAACATCAATGTGACAACTATCAGGTTTAATCAGTTACTGGGAAGCTCAACACTTAACATCCAAGCTTTTCTGGGGTAAAGCTTCCATAAAGCCACTTTCAGTGTCCCCCATTCAAAGCAATTTTACAATTAATGTCCAGGTATCTTAGGCTGCAATTTAACATGTATTCAACCCATCTCCAGCCACTGCCAAGAAAGCCAGATCCGGGGCAGGACATCTACCCATGTATGTACGTTCTGGAACATACACATATCTATGCTACCAGGAGAGATTACTCCCTGAAATGATGTAATCAGCTGTTCATACAGTAACTAAGAAGAGATCTATGGCAAATAACACAACAGAGACCACAGCAAGATACTCCTCCTGCAATATTTTGCTGCTCTCTGGACCTCCAGCCCATAGGTGCTAAAGCATACCCAGTTTGTATACTCCATCTTAAGGGATAAATGCTTGATCTAGAGAAAATTGAATTTTTCAAAATTACTCAGACTTCTGATCACGCATATACTTCACCCAATTTTATTTTAAATGAACTTTTTTCCCCCCAAATACACTTTAAAGGAAAATTACTATTAGAAGAATTTGTACCAATGCTAATTCACTTGTTATTTGCATAGTCAAAGGTACCAAAGGCATTTAGGTAAATGCTCTTGAACTGTAAGAGACGGGTGGTTTACTGAGCGCTGCTCCAATTATTATTGCATATATAGTATATATTATATCTCTATTATGTCTAGTGTATAGACCACACACAGGTAGCACAAAAATCTTCAATGCACAAGTTCCCCAGAGTAACTGAAACTTACCGATGATCATTTCATCCTGGGAGGGAAGCTCTTTGCTGGCTTCCAGTGACTTATCCTTCTCCGGTGCCGCTCCTGTGCACTCATGGGCATCATTTTCACTTCCCCCTGAAGATGCAGACTCAGATTCTCTCCTCTCAGAATTGGTACCCCTCAGGGATTCTTCTTCTTTTGCAGTTTCTTGATGGGTTTTTGCTTCTACTCCCAGGTCTTTTGTAGGCTCCTTTGCAGAGGTATTCTGTGAGGTTACGGGCTTGCTTTTTAATTCTGATTTCCCTTCAGCCTTTTTCCCTGGTTTGGGCTTGCTCAGTAATGGCTGTTGCTTCCCTGTTTGAGGTGCAAGTTCATTTGGCTTATTGTCCCCTTTCACTTCTGGATTTGGCTCCGTGCTGATGTTTTTAGGACTCTGTTGACTCTGTTTTAATTTGCCAGGCGGCTGTTCGACTCCTTCCACTTCTGCTGGTGTGGAGGATGCAGATTTTACTTTGGGGCTTTTACCTCTGTGATCATTTAAGTTTCCTTCCTTGGTTATCTCAATCTTTTCTTTCATTTCAGTCATATGTACATTGATGGATATCCTGCAGAGCAAACAGTTGACATTTTATGCAGACAACTAGCCTTGCTTTAATAACTTTGTGGGGGAGAAGAATCTATAAGCTTCTGAAGCCACAGGTTTTTACAGTTTTAAAGAAATCTAACCGTATCAATCGTCTTAGGAAACACAACTTTAAGGGAAGAGCACCAAAAAGTGTGCTGAGGGTTTCTTGTGTGCCCTCATCTGTGTATATGCCTGCCTTCTGCTGAACACAGTGTCTCACACTGCAAAGTATCAATCCCACATCTGAAAACTAACTTACTCTTTGCAACTATTATGTTGGTTTAATAAAATACCATCATCTCGGCAGAGAGGGTGCAGTGATTGTCTTCACAAATTACAGGCCGATTATCTAAATGACTGACTGCTCACACAGCTCTAGAAATCCTAAGGTTTGCATCCATCCCAGTCCTCTTCCAGCTGGCTGACTTGCACACTCAAACATCTGTGTTTGTGTTTTCTGATGGGACGGCATTCTTTCCACAGCTTTCTGTTAAAAATGTAACTTTCATAAACTCTCACTCCATCAACACTATATTCCTTGGCATTCCAGCTACTGGAAAAGTTTAATTTTTTTTTTCCCCTCTTGTGTCACCTAAAAAAAATATGGTTTAAAACCAATTCTTTATGCTCCTAAAATCCAAAGACATTTGTGCGATAATTTTTGGATCAATTGTTATTGCTCCAACTGTCACGAGCACAGTCTGATTTCAGTGAGGCTGAACTGAAACTTGTAAAGTTGTAAAGTATGTTTTACACAGCAGCAAGTAAAGAACATTTTTGATGTCTATGAGAAAATGTATCTCATTTTCACAAAAGTTATTGCCTCTTTCGGTGGCGCAACCTTATTATAAAAAGAAATGTTTGCATTTTTGCATAACAAGAGTCTGAAGTTTCTCGTTTTTAGCACCTTTCACACCCTTGTGTTGTGCTATGAATCTCAGCAGTACCAGAGCAAGCTGTCAGAGCCACGGATCACAGCTCCCAGCAAACACTTCCACTGCTATCTAGACAAGCCTGAACTCGGCAGGACTCTTGGGCGTTTCTCCAAGCAGAGGAACACAATGTGCTTTTGACACTTCTGCGTGGGCTTACAGACTTCATTAAAAGTTGCGTTCGTTTTAGAGAGGCTTTTACCACCCTCATGTGACTTCGCACACAAAAACATAATAGGTACCCTCTGCAGGAAGGCCGCAGCTTCCCCTGGGCTTTACTCTAGGTTCTGCCTTCCAGTTATCCATCAGCCTCCCTCCTCCCCAAACCAACGTCTCTGGGGGCTCAGACACTCCCCTGCCCAAACCAACCAGCTGCTTATCTCCAAGTTCACAGCCTGGCACATCGCTATCAACCAGCACTGACTTCCAAGGAGGAATGGTGACTGTTCCTCCACCGCTTCACGAACACCCTGAGCCCCCAAGGCAGCGCTGCGGTGGGGTGGGCAGCCGGGATGGACCCACTCCAGCTGTTAAAGCACAGAGCCTGTGGCTCACCAGCCAGAGCCTAAAATCCACAGGGAAGTCTCTCTGGCTTTAGTGTTGTTACAGCAACCAGTTTGGAGGCAACAAGGTCTATAAGGTGTACATGAAGTTGTTCCTCAATGTTTGAAAAGAGGCTACAGTAGCAAAAGCTTCTGCTTTCTCCTGCCACATCATTATATTCAGCCTCTTAGAAGATAAATATCCCAGCATGCCAGTCCCAGTGAGCCCTTTCCTTTATGAAGCCTATGTGCTGACATCAAGATAACCTTCATTATTTTGGTAAATTATTCTTCATTCACTTTTATTTTTTTTTAAAGAGTTCTGTAATCCCAGTAAACACTTACCCACTGCACAAGAATATTTAAGCGTCCACCCAATAGTCACAACATATATAAGTTTTCAAATGAAAGTGCACGTACACAAAGGTAGTGTCATGTTCTTGCCTGGGCTTCAGACACCAATTTGTACACACAACCAACGGGGAAATTCCACACACAAAGTAACACACACATATATGTGTGTGCGTGTGTGAGTGTGTCTCTCACAGAATGGTTTGGGTTGGAAGGGACCTTAAAGATCATCGAGTTCCAACCCCCCTGCCCTGGGCAGGGACACCTC
>JAOQGH010000062.1:31734492-31772258 GCA_025769975.1 Gallinago jamesoni | reverse complement strand
CTGCCCTGGGCAGGGACACCTCCCACCAGACCAGGTTGCTCAAAGCCCCATCCAGCCTGGCCTTGAACACTTCCATACATACACATATACAATAAACAACTTTATATCCACCAGCGCAGACAGAGAAGGCACAGCAGTTAAAATTTGCCACAGAACTTCTATTTGCTGGGGTTTGGTTGGTTGGGGTTTTTTGGTTGTAGGTTTTTGTTGTTTGTTGTGTGGGGTTTTTTTAATTAAAATAAATTGAATTAAGATAAAATCTTAAATAAATAATTCAAAAGGAAATGGATTATGAAAGAGCTACTATAAAACATCTATATGAGGAAAAGATTAGGCTAACAGAGATTAGTAAATGAAAGATCTGGTCATATCTTTAGGTGGCCAAGGGATAAAAAACCACCACAAAACCACCAAGGACAGCAAACAAAACAAGTCGTTTGGTTTTGTTGTATACTAGTAAATATCTCAATTTCCTTTCATCCCCATGGTTATAGAAACAGCATACTTGAGCTATACTAAGGTGGTCACCTTTCTACCTCTAATACACAGAAGCCCCAATCATATAAAAAAAAAATTCTCTCATACATCTAGCCCTCTGATTTCTTGGCTTCAGAGCAAGGCAAACAGAGCCCTTGCTCGTTTGAGTTTTTCACCTTAATCATCTGCAAGGTCTCGCCACTTCTATCCTACCATGGACTGGTTTTCCCCTGGATCATGCCTCAGCAGGAGCTCCCTCCTTCAATGACCTGGCTTTCCTTTTTTTTT
Organism: Gallinago jamesoni; assembly: GCA_025769975.1. Classification (NCBI taxonomy): domain Eukaryota; kingdom Metazoa; phylum Chordata; class Aves; order Charadriiformes; family Scolopacidae; genus Gallinago; species Gallinago jamesoni. The sequence goes on along the minus strand of JAOQGH010000062.1, from coordinate 31,771,493 downwards.
TTTTCCTTCTAACACATGAAATGGTTTCAGATCACACAGAAAGCCACCAACAAGGCCATTACCTGGTACGTGTCATTTCACACCCTGTGCCAGATATAGCCTGGGATGTGGAGGGCACAGCTTCCCGGGACGCCGCACTCGATGATGGAGGTTTGTTTTCATTCTCTCTGAGTTTCTGGTGAACAAGGTGCCCGTGGCACTCATCCAGGCGTGGGGCTCTCTCCATATCATGTGCTTTAGCAGGAACATTTTGGTTGCCTACATGATCTTGATTTACGAAGGGAAGACCGTTGTGTTGATTCAAAGCTTTGACACCAACGTCCTTTTGCTGTTGACAGCTCTTAGAGCTGTGTGTTTCGCCAGCACCTTCTACTGCTTGTTGCTGTGCTGTCCTCTCTTTAACTTGGGGTTTGGAGTCAGCTTTGTGGGCTACAGCACTAGAAGCATTCACCTTCTCACATGATCCCTTGTTTTCATCCAGCTTTTTCCCACTTTTTGTCTCTGGATAAAATAAGCCATTAATAAACTATCTTTGACAAAAACAACAGCAAAACAGAGAGGGAATGAAGTCACCCACCTTTGAAAATAACCTAGGCGGCTACATACATCTGAAAAAGTAGCAAGAAACCCCCCCCCCCAAAAGTTTTAAATCCTTCCACCAGCAGCCTTGAGACAGCCATTATTAAGGCACCTGGTTTAATCAGAGGTGGAACTGCTCCTCTGGCTTTCCAGCAGTGTTACAGGTTGAACCTGGATTTCCATAAAGCAAACAAACAAACAGCGAGGCTCAAGCCCACTGCATCTGAAACCTGAAATAACTGCAGGCAAATGTCACAGGTAGTTGAGACACTGCAGACCCATCCAGGACCCAAAACTCCCTCTACCTCATAAGAGGGGCTGAGACTCACTGAGCAAGACTCCAAGGGGCACTGGGGCTTGAGACAGTACCTTTTGCATTTTCCACCAAAGGACAAGAAGGTTCTTCAGCACCTTCTCATGACAACAGTTGGGAATATTAAGTGGTGGAAATTTCTTGGGTAACTTCCTTCAGGATTCAGCACACAGAGGTAACTGGCAATCAAGGTTAGTTCACAACCCTGTGTAGCTTTTGAGTCAGAGTTGTGACAGCCTGCTTTATTTTTGTCACTTCCTAAACAACAAAGTCAGAAAGGGGATCTCCCACAGGCGATTCACTGACAATTTGTGAAGACAACAGCATGGCAGGGCTGGCTCAACGTCACCTTCATCCCTGTTGCAACTCCACAGGCATTAATAAGGGATGCAACAGGGCAATGCCCTGACAGATCCATCCTAAATAGGAATCTAGCCCTGACACGGCAATGAAGCTTGTTGATGAAAAAAGATATTCCTAATGTCAACGTGTTCCTTCTTCAGAGAGGGGGAGGAGAGAGGGGTGGTTCAGATATGTTAAAGACAAAGAATTTGTTAGGTTTGCTACATGATATTGCCACTACCTTCATGGTATCTCTGAACAAGTACTGCTCTCTTAATTCAGCTGTCATTCCAACGGCAAAAAAAACCTGTGCAGCCAAACAAAGGTGCTGCTTTTAGTTTCTTCATCTTTTAGTGTTTTGTGGGGTTTGATCTGGGGGGCAGATCATCTTGCAGAGGAAGTGAGAACAACTATTTTCTGAGAACTAGTGGACAAAGTTACTCAGTTACATTTGAGTAATTCAGGTAGTGGGAAATAGCAGGCTATTAATTTCCAGTGTGTCTGCTGCACATTCTGGAGTCAAAGCCTGTAGCATTCCTGGAGTGATACATACCTTCCAGAGGCTTCTTGCTTTCAGTTTGGGTTCCTCTGTTACTAAGCACATGCTTAGGTTTTGCACCACTCTCCTCAGGCTTATCTTTGGCCTAAAAATGACAGGGGAACACAAAAATAACAGTAATGGCCAAGAGTGTTTATTTCCTACTAGGTTACTCCGTCCATGTAGGTATTCAGAGTCTGTAAACAGACACCAACACCTCTGATCTTCTGAATTTTTAGTTACTGCTGTGTTTACGCCCTTCTTCCAATCTCTCCCTGCTTTTGCAGTCAGGGGATACTGCATAAAACAGGATGCACTTCTAGAACAAGATGGCACAGAATAACACATGAGCTTACCACTTTCCAAAATTTTGACTGTCAAAGGTTTTGCCTCCTGTCCTCTTTACTCATATAATTAGAAAACATGGCATGTGCGACATAAGAGAGAGATTGGAAAAAGAAATTATTCTGTGTTTCTATTGCTTTTTGGCTGGTGACTGAAAGATAAGCAGTCTCTGAAGATATTGTTAATGTATTTGTCTCATGGCATCTAATGATTCTTGATTTGAGCTATGATAGAAACGATAACAAAAAAAGCCCCTATCTTTATGGTAACTCTTGTGTATGTGCTTGATGTTACACGTCACCTTTGACATGGTTAAAACCAGACTTATTGTCTTTTAGAAACAGATTTTTATTTTTAAGCAAATCTCTTCCTCCAATTAAGAAAGGACAGAGGAGAGAGAGATGTAATAGCACCACTAAACACTCCACACAGCAATACACTTGAAATTAAATTTAAACTAAATAACTAATATTTAGCACAAAGCATTACACAAAAATAGGGAAAGGCATAATTTATTTCTTGGTTGACATATAGTTAAAAATCTAGTGATGAGCACCCTCCTATCCATATTTGTACAAGCAAGTAAGCAACATGTAAAATATTTCTGCAGATAACTCCGATTACAAGATTGCTACAAATCAGCCACTTCATTTGTTAGTAAAAGCAGTTAAGTATTTCATGCTCCGACCATACAGATTCCACATCAAAGCCCCCCAACCTCCCCCTTCCCAAAAAACAAAACACCCAAAGAGTAAAAGTAGTAAAAAAATCATTACCATTTTTATTACAGCTCTAAGCAAACCTGCAACAATGACCAGGGGGAGCATTATTCTTGCAAAATCCTACGTGCAAAGAAAGCCTTGGATAAGTGACAGTTTAAGGCCGGTGGTTTTTTTTTGTCTGTTTGTTTTCTAAATAAGAAGTTAAGAGGTTTGGATCCTATGAAGTTCAATTCATAGTCTTTTATTGATTTGACTCCAGCTCTGCAAAACTGTTTCCATAAAGTATTCCCATGGCATCCCTGGAATGCTGTCGTGCCATCAAACAGCTTCCCCCAGAAATGAAAACATGACCTCCCCGCTCCCATCCCCATACTGGGTAACCCTGCGCTGAGCCAGCCCCGCGATAAGCAGCAGCCTCTTACAAAACAGCAAAGGCTGGAAAACAGAAACAAGCAGGCAGCAAATCCCTTTCTGTGAGCAACCCCCCCGCAGCTGCGGAGCTCTTCGGTACATCTCTATGCCGCGATCACACAACAGGCTGCAAAAAACTAGACCAAAGTTAGCACATGGCTCAGCGCAAGCTAATTTGTTTTTAAATTCACCCGTGCTTTGCTCCACGTTAGCCCAGCTAGGTCACGTACGGACGCTACCTCACTAATTCAAGCCTAGTTCGAATATCACTGAACAGCCTGTGATCAAAGTATAGACATATCTTAAGGTCTTAAAACTGACCTTATGCTCTGATATCAAAAACTGTTTGTGACCAGAAACAGAAAAGGAGAACAATGATGGTCATATTGCAAACCTGGAGTTACTCATTGAACTCTCCGCTTGCCCGATACACGTTGCCGGTTCTACGACCGAGGCAGTGGTTAGAACCCGGGACAGAGACCTCCACCCCCTCCTGTTCCATCAGGCCACTCATCTCTACCCACCTATCCATAAAACTTGGGCGAAGCTCTGACCTCCTTCAGCCTCCTCTTTTGCAGACACCGATGAGGAGGCAGCGCATAGTGGTTAGTTGACAACTAATCCCAACAGTATGCTAGAAGTCCATGTGAAACATTCCTCCAGTATCCCTCACACCACCTCCTTTATTTACCTCCCCCTCCTCACTGCTCTTTTCGCTTCAAAACTGACAATCTGGAAACAAAATTAATCATCTGTATGCTGATCTTCACCTGGCCACTGCCACACTGTGCACTGCCACTTCAGTTGGAGGTGTAAAGCCTCCCACGGGCTTTATCTGCCTCCAGGCATTTTGCAGTGACTGCAGGCACTAACTTCTAACAACACAGCTTTAACCAAAACCCATCAAACTTTTCCATTTCTCCAAAAATCCGTAGAGCTGAAATTGGAATTTCAAGCAGGTACAAGCTTCATCTCTATCCAGAATTAAGAGTGATACCTAACGTACGATTTATTGTTCTCAGCAGTAATGGAAACTCTTTACATATATTCTTCTGTCTCCTAACAGTCTAGCGCACTTGGCAGCCTCAGGCACTTAAAAAGGGAGAGCACTCAGAAAGCTGGAAAAGGTATGCTGCCATCTAGCATTATCCTGTTCTTGTTAAAGTTTAGGTGCACCTTCCACCAATATATTTGACAGGATTTTTGAAAAATATTTGGATTAAGATCCAAATGGACATCTGAATTCGAGCTGAGTTCTCTTTACTGTAATCACACCTCCACAGATCTGGAGATTCTTGGAATGAACAAACCTGTTGCAACTCTCATAGTTTTCCCTCCCTTTTCCACTGCGGGATACAAGCCATAGTGAAAATCGAAAACTCCCCTTAGCTAAAACTAATTCCAGATGCCTGTAACACTTGAAACCAAGGGTAATCGATCCCGAAACACAATTATCAACTACGCACCAGTCTCGCCTGTTCCTCCCTCATTGTCCTCAATAATTAAGAAATGCACAGGAGCTGATGTCTAGGAACTTGCAAACACAAGAATCATTTGTTTAGAAGAGTGAAGAATGTTGATAGAGTTGATGAAGTCACAGGTTCATCGTAAAGATGTAGCTAAAGACAACTTCGATATCTAAGGACATATCAAACCTGCTCAGTAATACAACCATAAGTCAGCACAGGTCTTAGCAAGGGCCGTTGTGTTCAGAATTTGTGATCAATCAAGAAAACAGAAGCTTCTTCCAACCAAAAAAGCTTTCAGTATCTTACTCATATTTTTCACTGGGGCCTTAATTCAGTCACTAAATTGAAAGACGTTGCTGATCTTGAAGCACTGAATTTTCCTTTACAGGAGCAATCTACTCCTCATTCTTGTTACAGGATCGCCTGGCACACTTTGGGAACCTGGGACAAGACTGCAAGGCAAGTTTTGAGCCTTGGTCTCTGCCTTAAGAGGCTTGCAGCTCAAAGCTCACAGCAGTAACCTGTAACAGCAATACTGAAAGGAAAAACCTGAATTATACCTTATGCAAGAAATCAACAGGAGAGCCTAAAGCCCTGCTACGTTATAAAGAAAAATATGAAGAAAAGTAAAACAAAACCAACCTCAACAAAGATTTCCAGCAGACTCCCCTTCTTCCAGGGCACAATGCCTTTGAGAATAAAATCCACTACTTTAGAATTTTTTAATACTTCTCCCACAAATGTAATAACTTTATCCAGTGTATCAACCCTTTTCTCTATCTTTGCCAGCTTCTCCTTATGCTTGGAGGCATCTAGCTGGGCAGCCTTCATCAGTTTCAGCACTTCTGAGCATATGCTCTGGACATCAGTCTGGTGAGCACTCTCTGATACCTTTAGGCCTTTTTTCATTGCATCAGTCTCATCAGGAGCTGCTCGGGATACTGTTAGCTTGGTAATGCCTTTTTCTACATCATCAATGCCTTTGTTAACTCGCTGCAGTTTGCCTGTCAGATCTTCTTGGAAATGCAACAGTTTGTCCATCTTTTCATTCAAGAGATACAGTTTTTTGTCCATCATACTTAAATTGTTCACTTTTGTAGGCTGTAAATTGGTCAGGGCATTCCCCTCTGCGAGATCCAAGCTACCCGCAGACATTCTGTCCAGACAGCAGGATGTCAGATAGATTAGGTTGACTTTTCATTAATCACAAATTAGAAAATGAGGGTCTGGAAGTTCATCTTCTTTAGCTATTCCTACACCAGACAACCTCGCTTACTGGAGTCGCTAGAGCGTATCATGAGATAGCTACTGCACAAAAGATTTATTTCTGTGTTATCTATTTCTTACTGCGTGCTTTCAATGATGGAGGTAATTTGGCACCAGACTCTATTTTCTTGGGCCTCCTTGACGTCAGGAAACCATTTAAAATTCTTTCTCGAGTGGCTGTTGATAGGCAAGCATCTTAACAATTGCCAATGCCTGAGCAGACCTCTGGAGGGAGAGGGATTGTTTTTATGACCAGATTTAGCTCTGTGACAATGAAAAGAACTTGCTTAGAGCATTTCTCCTCATTAAATAGGCAAAATATAAAAGTCAATGTGCTAAAAGTTCTTGTGCTAAGGTTCGGAAGAATTCAGCTTTGTCGCACGGATGCGGAGGACCCGGCATAGACCCAGGGTGTGCTCTTTAGGTTGGCTGGCACTTGAATTTAAAAATAGAGTACAATGACAAGGATCTGAAATACGCATCTAGCACCAGCATGTCTTTGTCAACTGAAACTTCTAAAATTAAATTTTTCTCCCAGGCTATGAAAGTGAACCAAGTAAAAAAAAAATAATAAAGTTCTCATGAACACAAAGCAGAGTTAGTCCAAGCAGAATTAGTCCAACCATGAGGAACAAAATTACTAAATCATAAATCTAATTTCAAGGATTTGTTACTGACTTGCCTCCACTTCTGAATCACAGCATGTCTACTACAAAAATTAGTCAGTCACTAGAGAACAGAACAGCAGCCACTTTATGCTTGCACAGCCCCCACTGCCACAGTCCTGAATGCTTTAGAAACATTAATTAATTACAATACGGCACAGACCAAGAGTCGGTCCTCTGCCACAGAGGATGAACGGTGTCATCAGGAGATAAAGCAGTTTGTCCCGTGCCAGATGTGACACTGTGTCAAACGACTGCGTCCAGCTCTCCCAGACCCCTTTCCTCTGCCCTCTGTATGTAGAGCAGGAGGAGAAAGCAGCAGGGAAATGCTGCTGCCACAGGAGTCTTGGTGGGACAGAACAACGGAACACATCAAAGCCATGGGCTTCAGGGCACCGAGCATCCCTTTGCGTCCAATCCCTTCCTTATTTTCTGGAAGGGGCACATGGGAAGAAAGTGGAATTCTTTAAGTAAATTTGCTGTATGAGATAGGACATTCTACAAAATAAAATCTTACCTCTACACGCTGTAGAGTAGTAGTGGCATTAAAATTACCCTCTTGACAAGATGTTAAGTCCTTTCCACTTATTTAAGACAAAGGTTTTTTACCTTTACAATAATAATAATAATAATAATAATAATAATAATAATAATAATAATAAATTGTTATATCTACCAAGGCCACCAAATAATTTTAGCCAGCCTGGTGGTTCTGTGACATGTAGAGGACAATAATTGGCCAAAAGCTTTAATACTTAGATACCAAAAGCTTTAATACTTAGACTGTTCATCAGCTTCAAGAGAGGGTTTGAATACCAAGCAATGACTCTGGAAGAAAACTTGGCCTGTGAAAGCTGACAGGAGCTAGCATTTCATGCAATGTCACTTCTCCTGACCAAAAAAATCATTTTAAAGTCACTGGTATTTTCACAGTGGTCTGGGATACTATGGCATAAATTTTATGATACACCATAATCTTATTTCAATAATCAAGCACACAATGCAGTAAAATATACAGCTCTATCTTGGAAGTATAGGACATTGACAATAAAAGCTTCAGAACTCTGCTACTGCATTTAAAGAATCAGTTTTCAGCCAAATGCCTTTAAGCAATTAATTCTTTCAATCCTACAAACTGTAACATTTTTAACTAAATCAAGAGTACCAGCTGAATGTCGTCCTCAAAAAGAAAAAGGTAAAAATCATTTGATTGTTAAATATAAAGTTGGACAACTTGCAGCAAATATTTCAATAAGGAAACGAAGCCACAGAAAGTCACCCACGGCTGCATGCTTAGAACTTCAGTTGCCACCAGCAGTGTGCTATTACAGGCACAGCACGCGCGGTCGTGAAACAATGCAAGTACAACAAGAGTGCACTGGCCTCTGTGTGTGTTTGCAGGCAAATGGGAGTCTTTTGAAATCTTGAACCTTCTTAATTATTTAACAATTGAGAGCCAAAAGCATTAATGGTGCCCCCTTGTTATTTGCTAGTGGTGTTACTCATACAACTGATTATTTAATCATCCTCACATACAATGGGCTCTAACGGTAAATTGCTGTGTAAAACAAACAAAAAAAATTTTCAAAAAAATAACCAGAAAGGAAATCTCTGAATTTATTTTACTTTTCACAGGCAGACTTGCCTGACTGCAGCTCAAGGGGTACAAATCATCTCTTCCTCCTCCTGATTCAGCCACATGCGCTGTGTATTCCAGCTATATGGAGTAGATTTCACCACCCAACACCTACTCATACAGTGCACCGAGATGTGTGAGACAACGTACTATGGAGAATTCTTGCTCTATGCAGCAAATACTCCTTGCTAGTCTTGTCTGGGGCACATACAGGGAAGACACAGCCAATGCTGCCTCCTACTCGGATGCAGCTGTTCGACTTACAACACTACTTACATCGTGCTGTGCATCCATAAGCAGCTGAAAAGTTACGGGTAGAATGAAGGATAGAGAAGGAAACAGCGTTTGGCCCATAGTGAGAAGTTTTGAACATCTGTCACAAAGTTATTGAAGTCAGCTTTTCTTTTTTCTTTTAATTTCCTTCTCCCCTCTCTCCCCTTTTAAACTTCTGGTAAACACACAAAAAATGGCTCCAACAGACCTAACCAATTGTTTTGTTTTCAAGATGATAATATGCTCTAACTCTGGCAAAAAATCTTTTATTCCTTTTGCTTTGAATTGCAACAGAAGGCAATTTTTGTTCAGAACATTGATTTAGTGCCCAAAGTTTGCATCTCGTTTGAGCAGCCTGAAAAGAACATTCAGCTTCATTGACAGTCTCAAGCCTTTCAACACTCTACCAAAAAAAAAAAATAATAAGCCTAAATTGCTTGACTGTATATTGCAGATCACAGCGAACCCATCCTTAAACACCACAAAAAAGTAGAGTTATTGTAACAAATGTAATAGCCCATTAAGCTCACTTTTTCTTTGTGAGGAGCTGTTGCTTATAATGACATTTTGCAGTTATACTGCAACACATGTTACTTCATCTTCAATACTCCCCATATTACACCTAAAGAAGTGTTGTATGAACAATGAATACCAGCAAACCTTGTAGGACCTCTGTAGGTCACAGAGCTATGCTCAGTCACCCTGTGCTGTCACTGGCAAAACAAACTGGAGAGTCACAAGACTCCATCACAGCTTGGATGTAACTTGATTAAAGTTTCTGATGGTAATTGGTCTCCTGCGGATTTCTGCTTGTTTCTACCAGGAAACAAAAAATGAGCACTGAGACCTGGAGCGTGTAGGCGACTGCCTCCATTCCGTTTAGAGATGAACTGAAATGAACTTCTAGGATAACTTTAAAATGTTTCCAAGATATCAAGTGTCTCAGGAGTGCCAGAGAAAAGGAACACAAATGCTGGAGATCCAGAACTGCAAATGACCTTGAATTGATGATGCCAAAGACGCTTATATGCTGAAGGGGGAAATGAGAGTTTATTCCTCTTTGGCTTCAACCCCACAAACACTCTCCCGGTTGTGAAAGAGAAGCGTCAGGAAACAAGAGAAAAATTCACATTTAACACAAAGAATCAGTGATACAGGAGTTCAGTTATGATCCCTCCTTCTGAAGGTAAAAACACAAAGATGGGGTGAATGGGGGGGAAAAAAAAAAAGTAAAAAAATCATCATCTACAGCATGTACTAAAGCAACAGCAGAGGCTTATATCCCAAACAAGAAATGTCACAGAGGTTAAAACCAGCTGCTCAAACAGATCATCTCATTAGATTATTGCACTGCTTCCAACAACATCGTAAAACAGGAGATGGTTGAAAATATGTAAGTAAATGAAAAAATAACCTTTCAGAAGGCCAAAACAAAGTTAAAGTTTTATATAGAACTTGCAGGACTTGGATTAGGTTTGCAAAGGTTGCAATGCAACAAAGTCCTAAGGAGATGAAGAAAACGTGGTGAAACATCAGGAGCTTACAAAAAGAAATAAACGAAACAGCAGATAAGCTCAAAACAATTTGGCTACATCTGCTGACACTAATCAGGCAAAAAATACTAATAAATATTCTTTACATATTTAGAAAACAGTTGTCAACTTTTTCACGTTACACTGAAAATCTATTTGATCTGCAACTAACTGCTGTAGCTCATTAATATGCACTCCTTAGCTATCCCCCCAGCAAAGGGTAACTAAGTTTTTTTTTTAGGGTACCTAAACTTCGGAAAAATTGAGCCCTACAGCAGTAGTTTCTCACAAACAGCATCTTTCCTAGACATATGAAAGGTAATAAATCATGTCCATAGATTAACGGTGCAGCAAGAGACCCATTGTCATGACAAATGGCAAGCACCGAAAGGGGCATTGGCTCTAATTTAGAGGAACAGCTTTCCAGGGCAGGATGTGCCACACAATCTGGATAACTCCATCTAGTCCCATAGCTGGGTTTTCTGCTGAGATCAGACAAAAGATGTCCATCTGCCATATTTGGTGGTGTACTAGGAACTGGCCCACACCTGCTTGAGAAGGCCAAGAACCTGACATTTAACACATTCCTTATGTTGGCTGTTGGTTGAAATCCATCTGCACAGTAAAAGAGTCCACAAAGCACTATCAGTCTCCCTGAGCGACCCTGGCACGATACATTTCAGTATCGCCTACCTCACGAGTAAATTACTGTAGTACTTAACCAACTAAATCTTAGCAATCACTATATAAACTCTTCCCCCCTCCCCTTTTTCTATATATTTAGTGACAGAAAACTGTTAGCACAGTAAGTTAGGAAACACTCACTTTTCCCCCCCCTTCTATTTTATCCTTTTTCAAATAATGCATAATGGTCCCAGGCAGCAGCACAGCAAAGGACAGATTCATGAATCTGGGATCAGGTGCAGTATTGTAATGCATCCCTGTCAAGCAGCTGACAGCAGAGAGCTGAACAGATCAATTATGACATTTCATTTACATCAAAGTGATGAGCTTTCTAGATAACACTGTTTACCATTTGCCCCCAAGGCTTAACAGGAACCTTTAAGTCCTTCCTCCAGATTGCTTTGTCTCTCAGGAGACCACCATCATTGCCCATCCACATTAACTCACTTGACCCCAGAGCTATTACACTCAGAAATTACTTTAAGAACTGTCTCAGTACTTTTAATTTTCATTCTTTCAAACTTTTTTCTCTCTTTTTTTTTTTTTTTAAATAAAAAAAAACCCAGGCAGCTACTAAACTATTTTGGCCACTTGGACCAGAAGAGTAGAAATCATAGAATCATAGAATTGTCTAGGTTGGAAGGGACCTTAAGGTCATCTAGTCCAACCATCAACCCAACCCTGACAAAAATCCCTAAACCATATTCCTAAGGACTACGTCAACCCGTCTTTTGAACCCCTCCAGGGATGGTGCCTCAACCACTTCCCTGGGCAGCCTATTCCAATGCCCAATAACCCTCTCTGTGAAGAAATGTTTCCTACTATCCAATCTAAACCTCCCCTGGCACAACTTGAGGCCATTTCCCCTTGTCCTATCTTCTGTGACTTGGGAGACTAGACCAACCCCCACCTCTCTACATCCCCCCTTCAGGTAGTTATAAAGCATGATAAGGTCTCCCCTAAGCCTCCTCTTCCTCAGACTAAACAACCCCAGCTCCCTCAGCCTTTCCTCATAAGTCTTACTCTCCAGATCCCTCATCAGCAATGTTTCCCTGGTATGGTGGTAAGGACTTGCTCTCCCACTCCTCCACACCTTCCAACAAAGTTCTCCTCTGGTAACCGAACAGAAAAGTCACATTGCTCATTCTGCTTTCCCTGAACTTCAGTGATTTTATATCTAATGCAGTCAGTTCCTTGTAAACCTGCTGATTTTAAAGCCACAGAAGTTACCCTTGGATCCAAGAAGCTTCTCATTTGCGAGATGCTTTCTAACCACTACCAGGAGCTCAGGAGAGAACCCTAAAGAACCTTTCACATCTGCCAAAAGCTCTTGTGTCTATGGCAGCTTGCTCAGGTACAACTGTAAGTCAGTAGGGATCCACCATAATGTAAGAGAGTGGCCTTGGCTGTACAGTAATGCCAACAGGAATAAGACCTGTAAAAGCAAATTCTTGTCACTGAAGCGATGCGATAGGCCTGTCAGTATAAATATATATATGGAAAAGATGTGTTGCATAAGACAGGATTACTTCTAGACAGCCAACTTCTCAGGAAAAAAAAACTTAGATAATTCAGAGTTTGCTCCAAAACACACTGAAACCAGCACAATTGTTCTTGCTGACTTGAAGTCTGACTGGCTTCAAATCAAATCCCTCAGAAAAGTCTCTGCTTTGCCAGCGATACGCTGCTGTTGGAGTAGATGAAAATCACCAAATTGCACTGTGCTTTGTGCTGTCTTCTCTTCCCTGCCTATTTCAGAAGATCTTCTCAGCTTCAAGTTTGAAAAATTACCACAAAATGCACACACAGAGCTGTACTAACTTGCCAATTTGTAACTATCATTTTCAACCTCACCTTTCTAAACACCACAACTGACACCTGCTGTAAGAACATGTCCAATTATTTCCTTGGCTCCTCCCCCCATATTTCCAAAGTTAAGTTGGATGCCTGTTTGCCAGATGGCAGTTAACACTGTTCCCTCAACTACCCTTCTGCCCTTCATAGCTACTGACTGATGTATGATCACCTCCAGCACAATTTTGCATTGCGTTGGTTTCAGCATTTGAAAGGTAACGCACACAAGCACCTCAAATCATGTCAGATTGTGCTGGAATTAAGTGAACGAAGTGCTCATTGATGGCCACCCAAGGGGCAGACTCCAGCCACTTGCAAACCATTTGAGTAGGCTTGAGCGTGCCTTGGCTCCTGACACACACTTTTGGAAACATTTCCCAAGCTTTCAAAAGCAGTTAGTGCCATCATTTCGGGCCTTGTGCAAGCTGGAACCTCAGTGATTTTTTTTTTCTCTCTCACATTTCCATCTGACAGTTGCCATTGCAGTACAACAAACACCAAGCACTGTGCTCAGTGGACCTTGCTAATAATGGTCCTTACAGGAACCTAACAATGGGGGAAATTTTTATTTTTTAAAGTAAGATCACTCCTTGACATTGCTATTCCCCACTAATATCCAGAAGACCATATTAAGGAAATTCTAAATGGCGTAGAGTAGTCATCTGTCCTATAATGAAGTCTGTTATGTGCTATATTCACCTGCTGACCTAGATCTCTCTGACATTTTGCTTTGACGTCATTCACAAACACAAGAATAACTTCATTAGTTCAGGCTTAGTCTCCACACAAACCGTCCTTTGAAAAGGGTTCAGAGTAAGACAGCTCGGGCACAAAAGCTGGTGGGTTTGCAAACTCTTCTCAGTAATCAAATACTCACAGAGAAGCCACTTGCACTCCTTTAGGTGAACGTTTAAACAGCTGCCAAAAACCACAGAAAATGCTGCATCCGTTTCAGATGTGCAAGAGATCTCCAGCTGAATGTATAATGGCTTTCATCAGGTTGGAAGAAAGATACAGGAAACAAACAAGAGAATGTTGTCTACTGAAAAACTTGTCTAAAAGAAAAAAGAAAATTACACCGCATGCCAGGGGAATTGCAGAAAGCAACTAACAACAGGCATCAAGCTTTCTAGAGCAAGAAATGAGAAAGCAATTTTTTAAGTTTATCTCTGTAAAGCAGATAGCGTAAGAACAGTCGGGTGTGAATTAGAAGCCTTGAGTTGGGCCCCAGTGGTATGACTAAGCACAGTGATCCATTTCTCCATCTGCATCTCAGTAAAAATATCTAGTAAAAACAGAAATCCACAGCAGCCATTTCCACTCCCAGAAGAGCAGGTACTCCCTAGTGCCGCCTCTCTGCAAGGATTCTATCAGAACTCAGGAAGTTTTGCTTCTGAACCACCTTGCTACCTGAAATCAACAGCCAACAGACTTCAGTGTGTTCATTTTAAGTAAACACGTAGATGGTTCTCTGCACTCATAGGAAGCTCCTGATTTACAGCTTCTAAACCATTGATTTTGCAATTCTGGTATTAGATCAGTGACAAATTAATCTCCAGACGCATTGCAGAGACAGCTGTAGTGTAAACCCAGATACACTGATTATCAGCATTAGATCAAAAAACAGCACTGAGTCCTGGCACCATAAAGCAAAATCACTCAGAGGTAAGCAAGCAAGCAACACTGTTGATAAAAGATCCAGGATATAAATGGTTTGAATTTCATATTAGTTGTAATCAGAAGTATTTGTCGCTAAAGGACAGTAGGGCAGTGCCAGCCACACATCTAGTAACCGCACATCAAGATCTTAGCGTGAGAAATTAGGAGAGTAGTTAAAATGCTGAGCTGGATGCTGGGAAAGCCTGCAGTAATATTCTGCAGAGAGGTGAGCAAGTTACACCTGGAAAGAGTCTCCACTCAGTCCACAAAAATGAAGGAATATAGAGCTCCCTGGCTCTTGTTCAGCCACAAAACGAGGGACAGCAAAATTTTCCAAAAGTTTCTCTGAACTGAATCTAGTGAAGAGGGGATTTTATAAAATTCTGCACTGACCATAACCCAGCAGAATGTGCACCGAAACAAGCTGAATGCCCCACTGCAATGCCTGGCAGCTTTCTGCCTGGCTTACCAAGACAAACCATCACTGACAGCCATGGTCAGAACCAACACACGGAGCAGGATGGTCCAGTCAGCCCTTTGATAACTTGTGCCAATGTTTTCTGGCCCTAAGATTGATAATTCTGTATAAAGCAAACCCAGAAATAAGAAGGTCAATCATCAAATTTGTAGCAAACTGTCTTCTTTTTATAGCAAGAGAGGTTAAGGAAGATGCAACTCAAGCTGTGCCAATTCCTAAAGGTCCCCACACTGGGCTTCTGGTGGACGTCAGCTGAAACTGGAAACAGGAACCCACCAAGATAGGAGCCAGAACAGAGCCACTTATGGAAAAGGGGCATTTCTTTGTAATTCCACTGAGCCCCATATAATACCAGTGAGTCTACAATGGCAGTGCTGGAAGGAATTGGGTCTCTGAAAAGAAGCATTCAGGACAGTACATATCTGAAGTCGGAGGCATGTGTAAATAAGTTGGATATGCCAGAAAGCACATGCACTGCTCGAGCTTGAACCCCAAAATGAGGACACAAATGAAAAGAATGAAAGATGAGACACAAATATAGAAGACAACAGCAGGAGGACCTGCTAGCTCTTGCTGTCTCAATTCAGCCATGGGAGAAGGTGAAAACAAACCCGTTTTGTAATGTCAGAGACTATATATAGTTTACTACTCTAGTTTCTGGGATATGAACTGTCTGAAAGGATACTCAATAGAATATATTTAGACTGCAAACCACCATACACTGGTGCAAAAATTAAACTGGAGCATGTGACACCTTTCTTTTGAGTTCCCACAAAGCCTGGGGAGACAGAGTTAACAGCTGAGATGCTCAGAAATTTTCCAATCACATATTTTTCTAAAAATCCCAATGCTTCAAAATGGCTTACTACTTCCATTGATTTTTTTTTTTTTTTTTTTGTCTGTCCACCTTTCTACTAGATCCACTGTTTCTCTACAACAGTCTGCACACAGCCTGCCAGGACGCCTGACCCAAGGGTGGTAGTTTGGACCTCTGCAGTACAAAAGCCTGGGATCCCAGCTCTAGTCTGCTGAGTAAAGGAGTGACTCCACAGGGGAACAGGAGCACGAACTGCGGGTGCCAACCACTGCTCTTCATCAGGCCTGCCCCAGCAGCTCTGTAATCCAAGCATCAAATAACTATACAAAACAGGAGACAACTGTTCAAAGAGAGATTAAAACACAGATATTTGTTGTGCAGTGCACAACATTCAAAAACAAATACACAAAGGTCGAGATGTGAACCAAGAGTACCTGAGGAGTTCCAAATAACACTAGAGAGGACACCCAGAAGAAGTAAGTCTGAGCGGCAAAATCAGCGAGATGTGGATACATAGTGGAATGCACACCTCCTACCACAAGAAGTAGGAGAGAAGCATCAAGATTAGCTTATGTGAAGGACAAGGTGACTTCAGCTATCTAATTAAATGACTACGTTCTAAAATAAGAGTCAGGTCCAACAAGTCAGCAGAAGAAAGAGAGCAGTAAAAGGATTGATGCAGCTGAACATCAAAGCTGTTTAGCTTATGGAAAACCCTGAAGGAAGTATAGGCAACTTAGTCTTCAGGCACATGTTAGGACACTTCTATCACTGTCTCTCCTAATTAAGACTCTGATTAATTTTGGAAATACATAAGCTTCATCTTATTGCTTGAACATGAACTACACCCTCCACTGTACATCTGAGCAACAACATTAATTTCCAAGTGATCTGTAAACACACTCAGACTGCTGTTTGCTGAGCTGCCTAGTGTTATGAGCCCTTCCATAACACCAGGATCAGCTGAGCCAGCCACTTACTTGAGTACAAGCAGGCAGATCACCATGTACTGTGCCAGAAGGAGACTATGGTCAACAAACATGCAAACAAACAGGTTCCACACTGCAGTCACTGAAATCAGAAATGTACATACACTCATCAGCTCCTGCTGGAACAGGCTCAAACCCAACTTAAAGGCTGCCATTCTACGAGGGAGAAGAGAGCTCTCACTAGGGTTAATATTAAACTTACAGATTAGAGCAGTTCCCACTAGCTTCAGTAAGAACTGCATGCATGGTCCTAGACACTATCCTTAAAGGCTTCTCTGCTGGTCATATAGTCCAAAAATGAATGTGAGTGCTAGCTTTGTGAATAAAACAAAGAATGATTTCCCAAGCGATAAACATAATGAGTTTGGTAAATCAGCTGGAGTGATGTAATCCAATGCAAGAGATCCAAAACCAAGTTATTTTTGATTCTTAGCTCACTGAGGACTAGGAAAACCAATAAATCAAACTAAACCTAAGATAGCTTTTACCTGTGGACCTTAACGTGTCTTCAGAAGTATCACTATCACTAGTTTTACAGAAAGGGAAACTGAAGCAATGAATATGAAAGAATTAGTCGGTCACCCAACAGATCAATTTCAGAGGAACAAGATATACTGAATCCCATTATAGCTTTCATATTACTGTGAAATACTAACTCTGCTCTGCTTAGAGCCAAGCCACAGAATGCCATGTAGACAGAGAACTGCAGTACTGACTTTCTTCCCCAAGACGTGACTAGTCCAAAAAAACCTGATTATTTGCTTTGGTGGTTCTAAAGCCACCTTCTGCAGTCCTTCCTGAAATATCTTTCATTCGCATTCCTCTGGCAACAACCAAAAGAAAATTGCATGCATTTCTGGGTGTTCAATATCTTTCTTATCAAAAAGTTGAATATCAACAACGTAAACACATCATTATCTTTTCAGCATGAAGAACAGTTGAGTAGTATATTCAATTACATTAATAGACCAGTATTTTTTTTTCTACTATGTTGCCATAAATAGACAGTAAATCATGTGGACACAGTGGTATGAAACGTATCTCATCATCTGAGCCATTCTGTTTCTTATGCAATAAATGGTATCCAGAACATCATATTTTACTATTGGCTATATTAAAGCCACTACATCTAATATTAGATTAATTTGATGTTTCGGAACAATATCCTACTTGTTGAAATCAGTAGCGATTTTGTTATTTTCTTCAACTGGGACAGAATTTGGTTTATCACTTGATTTAGTTCATTTACTTCACTGGCTTTTTAAAGAACTAAACAATCACAAATATGAACTCTTTAAGAAAGCCCATTAGAGCTAGCATTGAGTAAAATAAATGAGGAAATCCTTCCTTCAAAATTTTGAAAGAAAACAGCCCCAAAACCTCCGCAACAACCTGATCCATTCTCATTTAAAATGCAACTCCTAGAACTTTTTGGGTTTTTTTAATTACTTGAACTGTATTATATGCACATGACATTCTTTTTAAGGTTGCTTAAGTCCATTTTCTACTTCTGTCTGGATGGTAATGGTCTTTTCAGCAACTCCAAGTAGGCAGATGCAAACAAACTGAAGAAAACAGAAATAACATTTTCCATGACTTCCTACCACTATAGCAACCAAAACTTAACACCACAGATCGCGTAAAAACACAGTGTGGTTTGATGAATAGCTTCTAATGATAGAAAAGGAAATTCCTAGTCTCTTTTCCACCGGTGGTGTCCCTACACCTCTCTCCTCTTGCAGGGTTTGCAGTCTGTCAATGGGCGGTTAAGCTTTCACAGACAGAATTTCTTTCACTTTGTTTCCTCAGACCCCTGCACAACGGGGTTCTGATCTCACAACTTTTAAGTACTGCCACAGAGCACTCATCTGAGGTACCGAGCGCCTGGTGTTCAAGTCGATTGCACTGCTTTCACCACAGGTCAATGCAGAATTTGGCTCCTCGTTAAATGGTCTCAGTATGAGCCTGCCAACAGATTCATCGTCTTAAAACTCTCAGACATAGGAGAACTAAAGCAAAAAGCTGTAACAACCACCCTCCGCAGAATTGGAATGGCAGTCTGGCATCCTATAACTGCAAACATACCACTCAGAACAGAAGTTTTAATGTGCCAAGGCTCTCACAAAAAATAATTTATTTATGAAGTCAAAGCCCAGATTCATCATTTCAGAAACACCTCTTTGACATTGGCAGGTGTTTTGCAAGCCAACAGACCGCACAACCTGGCCAAGAATGTCAAACACATATAGCCCTTTACAAAAGGCATAGGAACCAATACTGCGCCTTCTAGAAAGTCTTTACTTCCAAACTCAGCTCAAAAAAACCCCACTAAGTCATCCCTTACCGTAAATCTCTTTATGTAATCAGAAACACAAAATCCTCCCATGCTCAAACGAAGGGATCTGTGCAGGGAAGATTCTTGATATAAAGTTCCCATCCTGTTTGGCTTGTACGGTGGTCACCCAGGTAGCCTGCAGCTTTTTACTGAATAAAGCTGCACAGCCTCCCCGGATCTTGCTAGAATTCTGCTCGTGAGATAAACTAGGCATTTCATCTTATCTAACACCAGACCAGGCATTTCAATCATTTCACCCCCTTATCAGGAGTACTAAGTTCTGTCCATACCCCAGCAGCTCACTTCCTGCCTTACTGATAACACCTACTGTAAGGCATGGAAACAACAGAAGACGACAGCCAAATCTCTTGAGTCAGTGGAGTCCCTTCTTCACATTTCTCTGTTCCTTAGTTTATTTTTGCCCAATTTAACTTTGCTTTAGATGTAACTTAAGGACAACGTTTGCTTCAGCCAAGCAGTGACAAGACTGTCATTTATCTGACTGCTGTTCTTTTTTTCAGTGATACTGATTATTGCTGCAGGCTATTTGCTTTTAAAAATAATGTATAATAATCATATGATGTTATTTCCAGTTTCTTAAGCAGTAACGTAGGAACAGAGGAAACAAAAGAATTGACAACAAAGGACAAATATTCATCCTCTATACCCATTCATGTCTACAAGTGCTGTTTCTACGGTCTGATGCTATGAGCATGCAGGCATTCCCTCCAGTCTGTAAAATAGCTTACAGCCAAACAAAAGTCCTCACACAAATCTATGTCGCCATGAAGTCCATGCAGGCATATTTGTGAACCCCTAGATCTAGAATCTCTTAATTTTTTTCTACCTGCACAGTTAGGTTAATAAGCAGCCAGAATGCAGCCAAACGATGCTCCTTCTCACACATTGGCCCCCAACTACTGAATTCGTTTTTATTTTGCCCTGTTAAAAATGCTTTTTTCTTATTGAGTTCTTACTTATAAGATTGTGTCAGAGGAGTACAAATACACAAAGACAACAGATACCAAGATGCTGGACGACCTAAGAAGGAAAGTAAGTTCTGTAGAAGTAGAAGCAAACCTACTTTCACTTTTCATCTGTGCTATTCCTTCCTTTCCCACTCTGCCAATGAGCTACAGCAGAATTAGCTCTTTTTGATTATAAGTGATCTACCATTAAGCAGAATCACATCAGGCATGGGTACACAAAGCGACAGCCACTCACTATGGACCAGCAGCCTTTGAGCAGATGGACAGGCATCTCAGTAGTACCTGGGCTTAGCATGGACCATGCCTTCACTGCTTAAATGGAAAAAGAAGTGCGTTTTACTACAGGATGAGTGCACGTGCACTCCCCCCTAAAATAATCAAACAAGCAATGGAGATAAGATACTGTACCTTTATCATAACGATCTACGAGACGTCAGGTCCAGAAGTGGGGGTATAGCTCTGGCTACCCCTCTCACAGCAAACACAAGCACCTCGTTTCCACTTGGGTTTGTACAGCAAGATAACCGATACACTGTTAAAACAAAACAAAAACAACACAAAACCAGTGTGAATTCAGACAAAACCAGTGAATTAAGGTCAATGAGGAACTCTCACAGGGCAAAAGCCAGAGAGGAGATGGCAATGCTGCTGTGCTGTGACTATTTTTCACTGCCTGGCAGGGGATGTTTTTCAGGCCATTCAACGAACAAGTGAAAAGGCCAGGGGTTGCCTGGGGTACCCGAGGATTTGACCACAGCCCACAGAGGTGAGAGAGTTCTCCCAAGAGGTCAGTAGTCTAACGTCCTGGCAAAGGGACATAGGCAACCTGAGGCTGCCTAAGACACTGGACTTAGACCTCCAGAAATGTGAGGTCTGTCTCAACTGTCAGACTCCCGTGTAATTTCTAACTCGATCTCTGTGTCCTGGCTTTTCCACCTGTTAAACTCTTCCTAACTCACAGAACATTATTAGAGCTTTAGAACCTATTATTACAATTCCCTCTTGTAAAAGGCAAAACCGACCCAAAATTCCTAGGTCAAAACCGCCCCTAAATTGTTTAAAGGCATCTGCTAGCTCCATATGGTGGTACAAGAAAAGTGGTGTCTTCTGAGCAGTAGCAGGGACCCTACTGCTGAGCCCTGGTGCCTGGACAGGGCAAGGCTGTTCCTGCAGACTTTGTGGCAGCACCTCCAGCAGTATTCCTGGCATTTGCAGAGGGAACGCTATCCAGTCGCTCTGAATGGGCGAGGAGACTATCCACATGGGCATCAAGCTCCCAAACGCAGCCTTAAGGTTTCTTTATTAATGTGTAACTCATGGTATGAATTAAAAACCCCTATTCCAGTTCCTCAGAACACAACAAATACTACAGCTATTCAGAAGGTGTAGTGCTTAATAGAGGAGTTGGGAGATCCCTAGATGCAGAGGAGGAAAAAAAAATTTTTTTAAGACATTTGTGACTTATTCCAATAGGACAAATAATCTTGTTGTTACTCCAGATTTAATAAAGAGATGCTATTACTTAATGTGGCAGCAAAGGTATGTACAGCATGTAAGCACCATGCCACAGGGGAAAGCTTGCATGACAAAGAGAATCCTTTAGGAAATTTGGCAAGCAGCGCGGAACAAGCAATGCTCAGCCTGCGACCTTCCATTAGCAGATCTAAATACAGAACTGTAGTGTAAAACAACACCTTCCTGCAGTATTTTCATTAACTAATGTTAAGAATATAATTATTATGATGAGGAGCTTCACCGGTCTTTGCTTTTTCTCCATTTTAGCTTCACCAAAAAAAAAAAAAACCAACCCACATTTGGAGCTTTTCTTTCCCACATTTTCATTTCAGATCTTACAATGCTGACTCTGGACTCTGTTTTCAGAAGAGTATTAAAAGCAACAGATCAGTAGCAACTATATAACATCCAATCCACAACAAGGAAGTAGTCCACTTCTCCCAAATTTGAATGGATCGCTAGAGACAGAAAACAGGCAATGGACACAGAACAACATTTCCTTTAGTACTAGGGAAAAGTCTAGTGGATTTTACATAGAAGGAAAAATGAAGTTTGGTGCCTTATACTAAAATATTAAGAGCTAGAGACAAGGAAAGTGGTCACTTTGCATGTGTGTCAATATAGATAGTATAAATGTCACTAGACATCATTTACTTACACAATAAATGCAAAGCTTTTCCACAAATAATGCAAGTAACACCCAATAAATGAAATCAAGATCAAGGTTAGTACTTTAGTTTTTAGAACAGTCTGCTATACTTAGACTCCATAACTCCACTTTCAGACCAAGAAAGGTATTTGACAGTGAGATCAATGCATTTGGAGCAAAGACCAAGAAGAGGAAATAGGTAATGAAGGAAGAGGAAAAAGAGGGAAAAGGTAATGAAAAAGGTAAGGCTATTAATTATTACTAGCTTCCCCAGGCAGCTGCTGACAGATATGCCAATTCCCACACTAATTACAGAGTTAAATTAAGGGGCTCAGCATTTTTATGGTGACCTCTCTTATCTCCCAGCAGCAGCCTCCATGAATTAGGAGGAGGTGCAATGCTCCACAAACACATCCCATTTTCAGAGAATTTATAACCTAAACCACATGCCTTAGCTGAAGCAGTTAACATGGCAGCTAATACAGAGTATTGTCCTTCCTGAAAATGAATAAAGAGAAGCTTTAGTCTCTTGGCACATTACTTTCATACACGGTTAAGAGTTACTAAATTACTTAAGTATCTTAGAGCCTTTTTGTCATTAATAAGGGGCGGAGAGCTACGAACACTGATACCACCCAGCTTAACTCATCACGACTATGCCCAAAACAGCTAACTGAAGGTTCACAGATCTCTTCCAAAAGGGATTTCCAAACTCTACCAATAGCTTACCCTTTCATTACGCTTCCATCCATGCAACAAGCTAGAACTGAATGCCAGCATACAGGAGTGCTCCCAGGGAAACGCACGCAGAACCAGCAGGCAGAGTATCGATACTGGAAGTGTTCAAGTCCCCTTCTATGTCTGATCAGGACAAGTATTCAGGACTTGGACTGATGAGGCATTTTCTAAGAGCAGTCAATTCCTGGTTGTCTCTGTGCCAGTATCAGCACATTTCTAGAGCTGCTCCACTCACAATGGATTAGTATTAAAGGCCAGGTCTGAAAGCCTCCCCACCTCATTAATATTAATTTTATATTTAGGACTTAGGACTCATCCCCTAAGGCTAGGAGCCTCATAAATTATATTCCATTTTTAAACCTGTAGCATTCACGTATCGTTTCAGAAGGAAAACACTTGCCGAGAGAGTTTTAGGCACGCTGCTTTTGTTAAAAAGAAGAGTATGTAAAGCCCTGCTTTAACTTCATTAGCCAACTACAATTTGCTCTACAATGAATCCTGCCTGCAAAGCACAAATGCAAGTACAACTGTCAGCAGATTTTCATTCTTTCATTATTCTGCTTTTGTTCCAGCTGCCAAAGCGGGTGGGTATAACGTCTGCAGCTGAATAAACTCACGAAAGGCAACTTACCTAGTGAACACTTCAAAAATAGCTATAATCACCATAAAAACAAATTAAAAGAGAAAAAGTGACTCAGTATCTGCTTGGCCTCCTGGCACGCATGTGTGGATGATTTTGCATTCAAAGATTACCACACTACATAGTAAACGTGGTTCTGAGGGTCATAAAAAGGGTCCAAAGGAGAACAGATTCAGGCCGTCCCTATAAGGATGGGGGACAGTTTTTGGGTAGTAACCTTTTACTCCTGTATGGCACAGAGCCTTGTTACACAGGTCAGCCCCTGGCCAAGAAGTCTGTGATGCTGAGGCAGACAGTGCCTGCACCCTTCTAGTCTCCGCTAGTGAAGAAATGAACAGCAAAAGAAAAAAAAAAAAAAGATTAATTGTTCTAGTTTTACCTTATTCTCCTTTGTAAAGCATTTGTTGAAACACAGGTTTACTGTTCAACAGCCTGTTAGCTTTTAATGTGGAGAAGCACCCTTTTCTAAAAACCTGAAGCTAAAAGAATTTCAAATCATTCCTCCACTTGCCTTCAAAAAACCCCTACAATAGTGAGAAGTGCAGATCAAACATGTTTCCCAGAAGCAGGCAGCAATTCATTTTTGTGACTTTCTCACGCTCCCCACGTTCAAATAATTAATCTTGTTTCCCAGAAATGCATCTGTAAACGCAGGCATTCAAAACAGAATGTATCCCCTGCTCTTTTCCATTTGCTGTGGTATTATTTTTGATCTTTCTACAGTCAGTAGGAGTAGGATTCTGTTCATTTTATTTTCAAATTCATGTAATGCATTAACAATCTAATACAGATTTTAAAAGACAAAACAAGGTATTTTCCTATGTACTGCTGCCATCAGTCTTAAAATCCAAATTGCTGAAGAGAACAAATTGTTGAAGTATGTGTTTCCTTTTCCAAACTCTGTACTCCTTTAACCTTTTTTTTTCCCGAACTACATTTAGATGCATACACATGAGCTGTACATAAACGTGAGCTTCACTGTTGCTAAGTAACTGTGTGCCAGTAGATAGCACTGTGAATGTTGTAAGCAACATCATACAAGTTGCCAAGTCCGTAATTTTGTCAGCGCCAACAAATCTAAGCTAAATATTTTGGATAAGACTCTCTGATCTTTTTAAAACAGGCATGAGCAACAATGAAAGAAAAATACATTGAGAAGTGACTAGAGTCATGAATAATCCCACATATCACATAATCGTGAGGAATTCTACCTGTAAAATCTTTTTTTAAAGTTTTTAGTTTAGTTTCTGCTTTTTCAACAGAATTAAGAGGTAAAACTACTCTGAATTAGTACTTGGCAAAGACTCAATATCTCTCAATGTCTTAAGTATCTCAACTTACTGTACTGTTTTTCATTCTTTGGAATGGCTCTGTCTTAAAGAACAGAGATATTTGCTACTTTTTCAAGATGATAGGAAGCAATCATTATTCTCCACTGTTCAAGAAAGCTAAAGTAAAATGCAATTATTTCTTAACCTTCATTCTACAGTAACACAGTTTCCCTAGTGAATTAAAAAAGAAAAAAAAAAAGAGCCTTGCATTTCTAACTTCATTCGAGGTTACACATCAACATTTCATGGTTTAATAAAGTCCTCCAGCTGACAGTCTCACGCAAAGTAACAGCTATTCCTTTTGAGAGTTTCTTAGACTCCTGCATTTCCTCTGACTTCTGTCTGGTGTTCAAGACAAAACCTGTACTACCTTCAAGACACTCTGTGTCATTTCACAAGACAGTACCTGTCTGATTTAATATCTAGTGCAGCTCTTATGCATGTTATGACAACACTACATCTAAAGATTCAGAAGTTATGCTGTTAGTAAACTGTATCCCTTTACTTAAATCAAAATGTCTTTAATACATCAGAATTATTTTAATTGCCAAAGAAGTAAATTCCACCAATAAAAATTACTTTCAAATACCTTACAAACTACCATGCAATGCCAGTAAAAACCCCAGTATTAGGACTCAGTATCATTTATTCTTTTTACTGAAAACCAGAACTCCTGGCTCACCGGTTGCTCTAGCCAGTTCAGTTCAGTGACCTCAGATGAAATGCTGCTTTGCTGTTGTTGAGGACCAGGACCCTGGGGCCCAGACCACCTGCACAGCAGACTCCAACGCCCATCTCCTCACTACAGGTGCTTGCATGGGCATGTTCACACACATACATTCTGCTCCACAACTTCTCCAAATAAAGCAACTCGGATCCCAATCCGAAGATTTTTCTTTATTAACAAGGTATTTTCAATAAAATATTCAAAAGTTGTTTATTCCAACACAAAATAAAAACCACTGAGACTTGAAAAAATTGCCAGGCTATTAATGTTTGTACTCCTGGTATCTGGAACACTCACTGTTCTTAACAGCACTTTATGGTCTTCAACACTGCCCAGGATTAAAAATAGTAGCTATTTCTTAACTCTTATGACAAAATTAAAGACCAAGTTATGACCGAGAGAAATAATGCACAGTAAGAGACCAAAGGCAGTAAACTCCCTTTTATAAGATAGAGTTCAGATTCTATGTACAAAGCTAAGAAACACCAAGAAAAGCAGCCTGTGGGGGGTGGGGGAAAGATAAGGGAGGGGTACCTGACTTCTTCCTGGGGGATGCGCTGCACGACGACACCAAATGATTCATGAGAATCATGTTTTGAGCTTGAAATTAAACAACTTTGGCAAAAGCAGGTTTAAGCTTTCTTCTGGAGGAAAAAAAAAAAGAAATACAGAGATTTATCCATTTCCACTGCCTTCTGCCTAATCAATTTCTTGCTTTTAACTTAGATTGCACCCCCTATTCAATAGCTAGCAGCTACAAATAGCTCTTTTTAAAGAGCAGAAAAAATCCCACTCTAGTACATTAATTTACAGACACTTTCACTCCATTATGAACTCACAGTATCTACTGAAATCATGCACCGTGTATTTCTGTAGTGTCTGATCAACCCCAAGGCAGCAAAATTGATCACCTTTGTATCAACAGAAGAACTGCTTAATCAGATATAACTTTAGGGCAGCTAGACTTTCTGTAGCCACTAGTAAGTTTTGAAAGTGACAGCCTAAAGGAATTTAAAAATATATTATTCTACAACTTACTATAGCTTTCCTAGCGTCACTGTTACCTTAGTGACAGCCTCCAAAAAGGGTAGGCAAACAACTGGGGAAAGCAACATCTTGAAATGCTACAGTTAGATTTGCTAGAGGATATTCATTCGAATCTATAGTGAAATCAAAATAGTAGGAAGCCTAAAGCCTACAATACACTAATAACATTGCTAGTCCTTTGAAGGATAACAACTCACCTGAAAGCGTTGGATAGACTTGTTAACATGTGATCTGCTGTAATTTCATAATAAGCAAGAAGCGAGAGACAAGTGGAAATCTGTAGGGTGCAACAGTTGGTACTGAGAGCCCAACACCTGCTAAAGGCAGACCTGATCCTGCAGACTAAGCACTAACAATTGAAGGATATCTTCAAGGTCATTTTATTGTGAAAAGAATCTACTTTCTGCTCCCCAAGACCATTCTGTGACGCAAATATAAGCGCTGGAAGTAGAGACTATCACGAGATTTGCTTCAAACACACACTCCTAATCCAAACAAAACCATAGATGCAGGACACCAGCAATACCTGCACATGTTCATGCACACAGAGAGCTCGTACTCTGCAGAACAGCAACTCAGAAAGGTTTTAAACTAAACAGTGGTTTAAGATGGCTTTCACGTTACATTGTTTAATCATAGGTTATCAATACCTTAAAGGTTATCAGTATTTTAAAGAACAGAAGTCAAGCATCATGTCCTGTTAGACAATAAGATACTGAGCACCCATGACAGTATAGTCCAAGACACCAGGAAGACACTGTGCTAATAATAGCCTACATCAATCACTGTTTCACTCTAAAAAAAAGCCGAGAAACCTCAAAAAATTTAAAAACACTAAGTAAAACCAACCCAAAGACCTTGTCTAGGACCTGATATTTGAAGCAAATATCTCAATTCTAGTCTCTCTCTTGTAAATCTTGCTGCTCAACCACAGGGTGATGTCAATCTGCAGTGTATTCCCCAATACCTTGCCCCATTTTCAACTTTCTTTAATCAATCATAACAGTACTAGAGTAAAAATAAACAGAAAAATTAGAGATGTTTGTAAAATTTGACCAAAGAAAACTTACATATAAGACTTCCAGGGGAGGTGAAGCACATTTTCCTTCAACCATATTTTATTAAATTGAATTTTATTTTAATTTTATTTAATTTAAAGTTAAGAGTTCTTTCATCTTAACAAATTACTAATCTCTGCCACAAGCTCAAAAGCTAACATCCCACATAAGTACCGAAGCCATCTACTTTGGGTGCAGATCACTAGTAATACCCATTAGCAGGATTTTAAGCTCCCAAGTAAGGTATGAGGAAGTGATGTTCTAAAGAAAAATAATCTTACTTTCACCAGAAATGGAATACCATGCTCTTGTAGCAGCAGTAAGAGTGCCTGAATAGACAGTACCTGCCTTTGGAACAAGGCTGCCATCTAGTAACAGAACACAGTAAATGCAGAGAAATCTCAAGCCAGAGTTTGAACCATGAACCAACGCTTGATGGTCTGACACGCTATTACACAGAGATATGACACCGGAAGCACATTTCCTCAGAAGAAAGGGAGAAAAGCAGTGGCAGAAAGCAGAGCTTGCTAGATGGTGGCTTATAAACAGGCAGTTCTGCAGTTCTCCAGTACAATCCTAAAGTATTCAGTTCACAACATCAAGCTTATCTGGTCAGGTAAGTCAACATGTAGAGATCGTATGGAGGTGGAGTGGTAATTTTGTGCTGGTGATATACTTGGTTTTCTTTTGAGTTAATTTTAAAAAGGGCAGCCTAATTCACTTTTTCTGAAAGAAGATTATTTTTCTGTGTGAGGTCTCACACTACAAAGTTCAGTGAAACAAATTAAGTTAGACTGAGCCACAAAGACATTCAAAGGCAGGGCCTAAGATCTTATACTGGAACTAGACAATCGCGCGCACACACACACACACGCACAAAAAGCATTGCATAAGCAGCTTCCTGGAGTGTTACATATTTATTCTTGCTTCTTGGAAACTATGCAGTTTCCAAGAAAGTTGGAGCTGCAGTACATTATCTCTCATCATGTAGCTGTCACTGGCTTTATTTTAGTTTCATTAGACAGTGATCCAACACATTTCACAACTATGATATGCAATGATTTGCCACAGTGTTTCATCCATTGATCATCTCTAACACACAAAAAGCAAGCTCTTGAGATGCCATCAGGTTGATGCCCATTTCACACAATGCAGATACATTCCAGTTCAGTCACTGAATACGTTCCAATAAAGCT
Organism: Gallinago jamesoni; assembly: GCA_025769975.1. NCBI lineage: Eukaryota > Metazoa > Chordata > Aves > Charadriiformes > Scolopacidae > Gallinago > Gallinago jamesoni. Next base: position 31,742,696 of record JAOQGH010000062.1, on the reverse strand, counting down.
ATGTCTTCAGATACCACAGCCACAGAGTTACCAGGGCTTTGGGAAGATGCTGAAGTGTCCTGTCTATACAGGAAAGAATGCTTGGTTTTGGTTGCTTCTGGGGAGAAAGTCAGGACTCTTGCTTTGCAATATCCACTAGCAAAGCAGCACTCTCTCCCTGGGGTACTTTCAAGGCCGCCTGCTTCCATCACAGCTTTCTCGAAGAAACTAGAAGATAGCAGGGGAAGGAAAACAGCATGACCACAAGTGGGAAAGAGCTGACAGCAGAGACGTGGGTAAGACAAAAGGGAAGAAGTTTCAAGAGAGCCTCCACCGATAGAGGAGAAAAAACAGCCTTGCACTTTTGAAAGGTATGAATGCATTTTGCAGTACTTATCAGAGAAGGCAGCAATCTAAATGTAAAAGTCGTAAGTTAAATTTTGTCACATCTAACATTAACTTCAGTCCCCTAAAGATAACTTTATTTACATGTACAGGAGCAGAAATAAATAGATATCTGTAGGAACACAAGTCAGAACACCAGAGCCTCCCTTAGTAGCTCCTTTTGTCCCTTCTTAACACAGTAGATTACGTTCTAGCAACAGAAGCAACACAAGCCTGATCATTATCTTAAATTTTCAAAATTAGAACTTCCCTTTTGTCATTCTGACTTGAATAACTTACCATGCAAACATATACTCTATCCTCAAGAGTTACTCATCTGTTCTTACTACTAGTATCTGTGACAGTCTACAGTTCTGGAAAGCAGAAGTCTACATGATGTAGGGAAGTAGGTCTTGTGTTCGCAATTCCTCATTTACTGGAATAAAGACAAATGTAGATTAGTGGTTTAAGTGCATTTCCACACCCATTCATCTTGTCCAGTGTTAAAAAGGGACCCAGCTACTCCTTGGGAGTTAAAAATTAAAACTCACTTTCCCTGTTTCCTGCCTCTGTTAACAAAGTTTGCATCTGATCAGTCCCTTGTGGCTTAAAACCATCACAGCTCCTTCCTTTAACCAATAACTAATAAACAGGCAGTATTTGATAGTCTAGCTTTATTAATAAAAATCTGCTTCTACCCAGAGATCAGCTCTGCAGCAGAACCTCACTAGGTAATTCTCACTATTAAAGTAACGTGATACTGAAAAGCATGAGTAATACTGAAAAAACACATATAGTGTTTTAAGTGTTTAAAAAGACATTTAATTGCATTCCCCTTCTTAGAAAAGAGACAATGAAAGGCAGCACAAAGCTAGTATGTCAGATTTCATGAATGCAATTGCCTCCTAAATGAGCTTTTTTTTTTTTCCTGGTAAAATAAAACCCTCAGGTACTTACGAATGCAAGAGTTTTGGCTCAAACTGCACTATACCATTTTAACAAAGAAACTCTGTTGAATGCTTTCCCCAAACCTACTTCTACCAAAACCATTCAGTTTTGCACACTCAACTAGACTTTTGCTTTGGCATTTAAAGTCAACAGTCCAAAGACAATACTGCTGAGAATTACACTTTTAGAAGACAGACAAAAAAAAGCTGATGAGAGTAAAAGAAAGTAGCATAACCTCATCATTTAGAAATACCAGTAAGAAGATGCAAGCTACATCTCTGATGCCTGCATCTCTCCCTCTCCAGTAAACGATGGGCCAAGAAAGAGCATTGGGAGAAGTACTTACCATCTGGACAAGGCAGATACCCAGCAAACAGTGGTTACAAAACAAGCGCTTTCCTTTCAGACTTCAGGAGTCTGACCACAGAAAGTATATGTGATTTTTGAAAAACAACAAGGAATAATTTTCTGGATAGAATTCATAAACAATACAAAGTTGTCAAGCAGAATAAACCCCCAAAGGAAACCACTTTAATTTCCTTCCTATGGGAATATCACACCTATAAAAAAAACGCAAATCTAACGTCATCCCTAGGATGAATACCAACACACCCTAAGGATCACAAATGTACTTAATTCCCAGTTCAATAAAATATTGGAATATCAATTTATTAAAAAGTTATGTGAACTGTACATACGTAAACTGTAATATAGCTGAAAAATCTGAAATATATAATTTTAAAGAAAAATCATTTATTTCTGAAAATATTTAAAATATTGCATTTCTGGCAGCAAATTTAAAAGAAGTGCTCTGGAATGGGTGCAGTCTCTCTGTGCATTTGTCTAGCATTTGTCTTCAAAGTGTAAAACATATCTGCTTTCTGATTTTTCATAGCACAATCTTGTGAACGCTTTCTTTCTGACTTGCAGAGACAGAATTCGACTTCCAAGAACAACAGCAGAATATAGGAAATAGCATGGTCTTGATGGTGCAGACAACACTTTCCGAGAGTCCATGACACCTTGGAAACACGCTAGCCATTCTGCATATAAAAGCATCAGATTGTGCTTACAAGTTACAGAATAAGTCTTTGATTGATAATTTTTCTGTTTATTTCCGCCAAGGCCACTGAAAATACGAAAGCCTTTTCATCTGAAAGGTTAGCATACATGTCAACTTCTTTTTCTTGTTTCTCTGTAGAAGAAAAAAAAGTCACTATTAGAAGCTTTTTCCATTATCCAAAGTTAATGCAAGTTACATAGTAGTTAATAAATGATGTGGAATGGAGTACTAGAATTGAAAAGAAGTTAGACAATCAACTCCTATGTGGGGAGGGATTGAGAGAGGAGGAAGGCATGGAGGCACACAAAGGTGCTAGAAGAGTCAGAATTAGTCATCCAAAAGCATGACTGAATTTCTGTTCTTTAATGACAAAGAAAGAATGAGTCACTAACATTATATTGATTCCTGGCACAAAAGAGTATTCAAGTGTTCCTTCAGTTTTGGGTTGGGGTTTTTACAAAGCTATTTCACCATATCCTCCTTAAATACATTTATCCCCTATTTTATACCTAAGTGACAGAAACCCAGGAGTTTAATTACAGTGTCCAGACCAAAGAGCAGATACATGGCAGAAGTCAGATTCCAAATTTGTCCCCATGATCGCTTCTGGAATTTCTACACTGCAGCCCTTCAACCTTCTCCCAGACACAGACAATGCTAACACCTCAGTGAGCAAGGGAAAGCCTCTCAACTCCCTCTGCTGACATGGGCTTCTTTCAAGGCTACAGATACACAACAGCAAGCCATCAAGATGTTTCCACTCTGCAGGGCTCAAGTACGCTGTTACACTATAGCACATGACAAACTAATAAAATAGTACTTCATACATACCACTTAACTCCAGTTATTGACTACATATATCTCAGTTTAGCTAGCCATGGGTGGCTGACACAACTCATCAAGATGAAAAACAAACCAAAACAAAAACCAGCTTTGTCAGCAGAAGACCAAGCTTGCAGACACAGATAGGAATACATACAGAGCTTTAAGGCTGGTGTCTAGCTGTGGATCTCCAGCTCTAATCCAATTTCTACAGTGGCCTGGACTAATCTACAATCACAACAGAAGACTCACCTGACAGATTCCTCTGTCTCATTAACACACAGACACACACGTCCACGCTCTTTTTGACCACAGCACACTGGCAGACTGTCCACCAAGACACCTAAATCAGCAACGAGCAGGTGAAAGACAAAGCAGCATTGGAAAATAATGGCAAGCACCATGTGGAAAAAAAAGATCCCGGCATCTCATATCTCCCTCTACTCACATGGTTATTCCTTCAATGCATCTATATTCATAACAACACTTTTAGATTTGGCTTCACATCTGATTGTCCATTACAGCTAGGGACACCATTCCAACAGACTGCCTTCCCTGTGAAGTCAAATGCTTGTGTTAAGCAACTAAGTGGGAGAAACTGAAAAATCCTTTACCGCTGTGTTCTGATTTAATACTGATAGAGACACATGGCAACAAAATCCTCTACTTAAAGTTTTCTAGACAACTTAAATCACACATAAGTTCACCTTTCCCTACAAGTAAAATGGCTTAGTAAGGAGCCTGGACACACAAAGATGCATCAGTTTTTAGTCTGAAAACAAGAATCTTGCCCTAGCAAAGTAAAACAAATCAAAGCATGTTTGATATTTGGAATGTAAATTATTTCTGCTTCTTCCCTGGCTACACAAGTCATTATTCTCTAGTGTATTTAGTTGCAGTGAAACTCAGTTTCTCAGCTTTCATTTCCAAGTCCTACCCTGTAGTTTAAGACAAATCAGTTTCCATATGTACACTCAGTCTGGGCTGCTCCGCTTCCTCCCTCCCACCACTTACAAATTAACAATGCTGGGAGTTGTTCTGAGCACAGATGCTATGCACACTGGTTATTCCACGTTAATCTTGCCTACTTTCATATCTAAACCCCTCCCTTTTTTCATACTTCCTGATCCAAACAAATCTAGCCACCACCTGAATATGCCAGCACCCAGCAAGATTAGAAATACTTTTTTTTCCCCCTGATTACTGTTAACAGATTGTAGACTTTTTTGCAAAAAAAAAAAGACTAAAAAAAAAACCACAAACACACCCTTCTCAAGTTTCCCTTACCCTCGTCCTTGTTCTGCAAGACTTCAGCTTTACAAATAGATATCCTGGTATCAAACAGTATCAGGAATTAACACAGGTTTGCAAGCTTTATGCATTATTAAGACAATTCCAGTTCTCATCGGTAACTAGTGAAGAGCTTGCACCTGCCTGACATTTTACCATATGCCACTCGTAGGATACCATTATTTCTACAGACATTATTAAAACTTTCCGTTTCGCAGTCTTATCTGAAAGTAGTTTTGACTCGCCTCTCTATTATTAGCAAAAGATTGTCTTAGAGAATTACAATACCATTTTTGTAAGATGTTAAAAATACTAAGTCTTTTAATATACAACTAGTAGGCTATTTAGGTGAAAACATTCAGACTTTCTGTAGCATGTCTCTTACATCCCCAGATCTCCTGCAACCCACTAGGATCCGCAGCCCTTAAAATTCTGATCTATGTATAAATCAAATACAGACCCTCCCCCTCACAAATTTTGTAAGGATTCAAAATTCAGAGTTCTGAGATTCACTCACCAGATAGTAAACTACTTCAAATGTGCACATTGGGCAAGCAAACGTATGAGTAATACAGTTGGAAATTACTAGAAAAGGAAAACTCGTGTGAAGAAATTTAATCTTAAGTTTTATCAGGATAGTGAAATGTATATTATCTTTATAAAAAGATTCACCCCTTGTTAAGTATCAAGTACACTTTAGTAATAGACTCTAGGCAACTCTTAGTTCCACTTGATGGCAACCTCTTTCAGGAACAGAATAACCAACACCACTTCCTCCAGCACATTAGGGTTTTTTTTTGTTTGTTTTAATATAATCAAGGTTGTTATGTAGACAAAGCTGCCTGGGAACCTGTCTAGCTGTGTATCACAGTCCCATACAGTAAATTAAAAAATCCCCGTACAACCACAACAAAAATCAGGATCAGATTATTATGAAGTTTCAATTTTCAAAATATATTCTAGCACTTCTGACAAAGAAGTGACATTTTTGACAAGTCAAGCCTGCAGTGAGGCGTTCCTATTTTCCAGGGTCATCATATGGGTCTGAAACATACGATAGGAATATTCTCTAGTTCACAGCACTCTGCCATATCCCCTCAATCTACAGCAGCTTCCTCTTTCCTCCTCCTCCATTCCTTTTTACTAAACCAGCAGAAAAATAGCTTATTTTAAAAGGCCCTTTTGCTTCTCCTATCCTTTTTAATTGCTGTTGAATCCTGCAGCTCTTTGCCCTAATGTGAACCAGTCATGAAGGATACAAAAGAACTAGTCAAAGGCACAGACATAACTGGGAACAAGCACGCTATGTATGAAAAGAGCACGGCACAGGCAAGGAAGCAAAGCTACAGATGTCATGTTGTTGGGATGAAAATTCTCCCATCAAATGGACAGATTATCTGCTCTTGCATGCTATTGTAATTCAGGCGCTCTCTGTTCTCCTGTTTTTCATCTACAAAGGCATTAGGCATTGCAGAAGCCTAAAAAGCAGGAATTATTTAACAGCTTTGCAAACAGTGGCCTTTCTTCAAGTCTTTTGAGGGAAACAATAGCACAATCTCTAGTGGCAAGTAATGTGTACACAAAATATCCTAGAAATATAAAATAGGCAAGGAAATAATATACCACAAGTCTAACACTAAGCTAATACCTTGCACTCCGGTGCTGACCTTTGACATTACATAGACTGATACAGACTAGCAATGAGTCACACAAAAATCACTTTGAGTAGAGGAATTAAAGTTGCTTAATGTGCTTTTATGCAAACAACACTATCAAGAAGCAGGTTTGGTAAAGGAAGAGTATTTCTAAAATTCCCCACTAGTTACTCCACAAGTACTAGTTGGGCCACTTGAAAAGGGAGAAGTCAACGTTAACTTGTTTTATAGTAATTACTTACAAAATGACAGGTTCTCTGCTGAATTTATTTTTATAGCCAAGACAGCCATATATATCAACTTCTTGTTTGTTTTTTCAAGTCTGCTCAATAATCACCACAGTGGTTAACACACATTAGTCTGACATAACCAGAAATAAGTTAGAATTAAGAAAATATCCCAAGCCCTCTTATTTCTAACCAATAAGGTGTGCTGTGCTGGTGAGAAGCAAAGATAATTACAAATGGGTGCGAACCCAAGCACAATACCAACTCCACAGAGGTCGAGTAAGAAATAGCAGCAGTAGTCACAGTACTAGGTGAAGGCGATGATATTAACAAGAACATGAAGGCAAACTTCAAGGGAGAGTTGACTTTAAAAAAAAAAAAAACAACAAACAAAACAAAAAACAACTACCACAACACCAAACACACACACTCTTGCGCAAAGATGTCACTATATACTTATTTCTAGTTTTCTACCTCAGACCACAGGCATACTGTCACACTTCGGAGTACGCAGCAAGAGAGTAAAAACATTCATAATAGTTTTGGATAGAAAACCATATTCTCTAAATACCCCTCATGCTTTCAAATTCTTGCTTTTTGGAGACTATAAAACATACTTTAAGAGAATGGATATTTTCTTTTGATTGCTTAAGATTGCTTTCCCCCTTTTCAGGGGACAGGAAATATCTACTTTTATAAGGTAACCCAACAAGCTCAAAGCAAAGCTCTGCATGAACTAGACTAGCAGTAAAATGACTAGAAATGATCCTAGCTTGGATCAATAAAAAATAGGAAAGTTCTGTATTCTGTGAAGCTACATACATCAACAAGCCATATGCAACAGTGAAGCAACTGCCATCCGGAAAACATACAGAAAACAAATTCTAACTCCTCTTCCCCCAGCCAAAGCATTTATACTTTGCAATTTATACTTTGCTTTTATAGGAAAGAAATTGTAAGAATGAACAGATTTACATTAAACAGCAGAGACAACAAAATTGGTTAGTGCAACATGGATTAACACCCATTTTTGTTAACACAAAAAAACCACAATTGCATTTCTGAGTTATGCCACAAGGTATGCTTGATGGTTTCAATAGTTTGAAGAACAAGATCTTCTGAGTATTTATATCAAGTCTTGTCCTTCCCCTCCTACTGCCCTCCACAGCTTTTTTAAGACTATACTAAGTTTTGAATTATTAAAACCTAAAATATCTCCAAAACCATATAGTCTTGTAAAAAAAAAAAAAAAAAAGAATCCTAAGTGAGAGTCACATAGTTGAAGGGCTCCAAGATTTGTTTGTAAGAGTCTCTTTATTGTATAAAGACTGAGAACAGTAGGTCACCAAGGAACCTTAATAAGCAAGGAGGCACTCTTTCCTCTAGAGTATTATTCTGTAGAAACATGGGACAAAAATCCAGGTCATACTAGTGACTCAAGATGCCCTTTTAGCTTCGGTTCTCAAAAAGGTTTCAAAGAACCTTTTAAGCAATCCAACCATCCTAATCATACTCTGGTAACAGGCATCATTACATTGTTTGTCTTCGTGATATAGAGCAGCAGTACCTCAAAAAGAAAATAAACAAAACCAAAGCAAAAAAACCTACTAAGCAGAACAGTCCAATGGCTGTCAACCTACATGTTGAAACTTGATCTGGTGCCTAAAAATACAGACTTAGTTCTTCATAGTTAGTTCAAATTAGACACTGGAACATAAAACCAGAGGTCTCTACAGATGTGAAACAGTCCCTTCCCCATGTTAAGGTACTGGGTATTGGCTGAAATAGTCTGGTTACTTAAATGGTTTGAATGGTATAAAAGTTTGACGGGGGGGG
>JAOQGH010000062.1:31662656-31732347 GCA_025769975.1 Gallinago jamesoni | reverse complement strand
TGTCCCTGCCCAGGGCAGGGGGGTTGGAACTCGATGATCTTTAAGGTCCCTTCCAACTCAAACCATTCTGTGATTCTGTAACTCCTACAAGTATCCTTTAAAATAATGATAAAAAAAATCCATTACTTAGTTTCCATTTTGTAGGCCTAGTAGATACTTTTAAAAAGTAGACATTATAAATCAGATAGTTGGTTTGTTGTTTCTTTGGTTTTGGTTTGTTTTTGTTTTTTTTTTTTAAACATCTTCCCTGACAGGGGCTTGTTCTGACTAATTCATACTAGGATTGGAGGAAGCGATAAAAATGAACCCAAGGAGAATGTTAATCATGCCAGAATGCATATTCAACTGACTTCTTACTGTACCCATCAAAAACAAAAGATACACAAATTAGATGCAAAACCCCACTATTTTTTTAATTTAACCATGCAGGGAGATGCAAGACCCACCTGGTTTTAGATTTAATGTACAACAAATTTTATACAAAGCGCAATTCAGGTGTTCATTAATAAGTACAACTCAACTTCTTCAAAGTTCTTCAAAAAAAGAATTTTTACTTTCAGAAAACTCAGCTTCAATCAGCATGTACTCTGAAATCTGATCCCTTTGGCACCTCTAGACATTTAGCTTCAAAATAGGATTAACAGAAGGCTTTCTAAAATGAGTTATTTTGCATAGTAACCAATATGCACAGCTAGAATATACACAGCACGAACGCCAACATCACCAGAACAAAGGAAGACTGAAAACACCAGCTTTTTCCTCCCCTCAAAATTCAAGCGAAATTCACATATTAAAGGTCTACCATGCCCAAATTCAAGAGAAAGTAAACTGACAACAGTCAATTTACAGAGAGAAGTAAAACATTCTGTCCTTTGCCTCCAAGAAATAAAGGGAAAGAACCAGTGTCCCCTTTCGCCCACCCCTGTAAGTATTACCTGTGATGGGTGGTGATCTCTCAGCACGTTTAGCATGCAAGAGTTTTCGACTAATAAATATATAGCCACAGGGACATGATTTACATGCAACAGGAACCTGGGAAAACAAAAGACAAATATTTCAGATCATTTCAAATTATGACAAAATACCTGTCCAAAGGAGGAAAAAAAGCCACCCTAATAACTCATATTTTGTCCCCAAAGATACCTCTTCAAAATCAGTCCGTACTGTAAACTATGGCCTGTACTATTACACAATTGTATTTAAACATAGTAAAGCCAGGTCGTGCTGGTTTTCTGAATCACTTTTCTTTATGCAGTTGTTAGAAATCAAGCTTGAAACGTACAGCTATTGTGACTGCTTTGTACTACAAAACCCGTTCCCCAAACTGCCGAAAAGGAGCAGGAGAAAGCAGAGGACTAAAGCAAGGCTGAATTAGAATAGAAATATCATCTCTTCAGCGCTCTCAAACATTCCCAAATCAGCTGGACATTTCCAGTTTTTATTCCTTCACTTACCTTAAAAAATTCAAGAAAAATTATGAGTTAAAACTGTCAGTATGTTCTGAGTACACTCACTTTGAGAAGCAATTGAAAGCAACTCCTTTAGAAAGCGGGAGCAGCTTTAAACAGGAGGCATAATAGAGCCCGAAGAAAACAGATGCATTTGTACCATCCTCTACAACACGGTTGTAGACCAGGCCAGGAGGCTACAGAGGAATCTAGTTAATTCAAAATGCAAATAACCTACCACAGCTTGTCGAAAGGTGACTGCAGGCTGAAGAGTTTGAGAGACTATAGTGCTTCTCCTAATCAGCTAAGGAGTCAGGAGCAGTACAATACAAGATGAGAAAAATCTGGAAATGCCACACTGGCATGAAAAGTGAAAAAAAAAATCTTACTCTGAGCAATTAAAAAAAAAGCGATGCTGGTAAATTACAAACCTCATTACCTTCATTTGAAGCTAAGACCTTTGAGATCTTTTAAAGTAGCAAGGAATACACCATATTGCTTTGATTAGGTTTAAGACTGAAAACACAAATCAAAGCAAGTTTTAATCTCTTCCAGATCTCTGTTTACACACATTAAAGTCAACTCATGTTGAAGCATGACAGTGGGGGGAAAAAAGAAGGAGGTAATTTCTCAAATGTAATTCTTTAAGACAGGTCTCTACAAGTTTGTCAGTGTCCACTAAAACAAACAGGGGTACAGAACCACAACCGCCTGCTCAACTGTACTGGACACGCGGAAGAACCACGTTCCAATGTTTTACTGGCTAGGAAAAAACCTGCAAAATTAGTATGTGAACTTGTAAAGGGGAGCTTTTTGTTTATTCTGCTACTCAGAACAAACAAACAAATTATTTTGCCTTCTGTAGCACATCCTAACTCCTGTACTTCACCCTACGAACAGCTTACAGATAGACTTCTGGTTTATATAGACCTGACTTACAGGTTTTATATAACTAGAAATTTTAATTCCCTTTATGGAGACACTGACATAAAACCAATTCTACCCAAGGCTTATTGAACCTTAAAGCTCAGAATTTAGCAGACTTGCATGCACGCTTATCTCCTTCTTCATAAGTCAAAAACTACTATCTAGCAGATAGTTTGTATTGTTAAGGTGATACAGGAGTTCCATTTAAGTCCATTTTTGAACACCTGGGTGTCTCCAATAATTATATTTCCAGGCACAGCCTAAAAAAAAAACATGGGGAAAAGCACCCAAGGGGATTGGAGCAGACCCAATATTTTTCAATGAACTTAACTATGTTTAACAGAATAATATTGTTCTCGTGTTACAGGTTTGGCAGGTAGGTGTGTGTGTCATTTAGAAGGGGATTAGGTGGGAAGGGGCTTATTCACTGAAAGATACCAGTTATCCTTTGAAGGCCTACACTGGTAACATTCTCTAATGCAACTATTAAGGTGACATAATCCTACTATTCTACTCTGTTTAACATTTTCCTAACCACAAAGAAATTCAGTTTCTCATACAAGAACGTTTACTTGAAGCTAAATTAAGAAGCGATAATTATTTCTTCCAATTAACTGCAAGTACTTCAGGCTCCCTAGTTTAATGGGGCTGTGCTTTCGTTGTGAAAATATAATCAAAAACCTTTTTTTATTTTAAAAAAGTCTAAGTGGCAATTACAACAGAAAAAGTTTAAAAGCCTAAGAAGTGTTACTCAATATTGTACTCCAATATTTGTGGCTAAGTATTTCCATGCATGCCGCTTCTAGTGAGGAAATCAGAAACAAATGCAAAGCCCTTGTTTATGGAAGAATTTAAGAAATGCTAGTACATGACACAACCACTTAAGAGTCACATAAGAGCTTCCCCACACTCTGCAAAGGGCTGACTTGTACTGTAGGTTTTACTTTCTTGTCCTCTCTCAAACATTTAGCACTGGAGAACAAGGAGAAATGGTTGTGCCGAGGCAGACCACATACGCACATTAATTACGTGTCAGTCACAGAAGAGCTGCTAACAGAAAACGAACATTGACATATGCATATCATGTTTCAATTTTAAAGCACAGAACAAAATGAAAGTTTTACCATCAGCTTAAAAAGCCTATGTTTGCTTACTCGCTCTTCCTATCGTTGATGGTTTGACATTCAGTACATTTATTAAAAAAAAAAAAAAAAAAAAGCAAAAACCCCACCACCACTTTCATATTCAACTTCTCTCTCAATTTCTTCTTTCACCAACTCAGTAACCAGAACTTGGCACAAAATTTCTTCTCAGAAATAGTATTTCAGCAACATGCTTAACATGTGAGCATTCGCAAAGGTTCATCTGTTGCTTAAAACATGAAAGGATGCCCCACACACAGCTTAACATTCCAAACTGTTCCTGGATGAGTAGAAACACTATAAAAATTGTTCAAGTCAGAACAAATAAGATGACTCTTTTTTTGTTTAATTTTTGTAAGTAAAGAAAAATAGCACGGGATTATTTTTTTTAAGCATAGCTAAAATAGCATATACCAGCCAAGTTTCAGGAAGAAATAACAGAATAGTGTTTCCCATGATTACATGTAAAATTCTCTCCCCCTGCCCTGAGCCCCACAGCAGCCTTCTGCAGTGCTCTGCTATTGTTCCAGCAGAGGAGCGCTGCTGAAACAAACTGGCCTATTTTTAATAGCAACATCATTACCAGTAAAAAGGATAAATGAAAACAAGCTTTGTGAGGCAGTAACAGTTCGAATCAGCTGTTGGTAATGTTTAAGCGTAAGCAACTCCATTTTGTCCACATCACAAAATTGCAGCGAGACACAAGCAACGCTTCAGGTGTACATTTGGACTGCATGAGAGAAACTGCAGCAAAGGTCTCGATTTGGCCAATTCTGAACTACTCCATGAGAAAACGCCACAACTGAGCGCCCTCCCAACAAGCCTTAAGCACATTTGTCACCCAAAGGACAAACTGTGTCATATAAATTACTGAGGTAATGGCATTTTTAATAAATTACGTTGTTACTGAACGATACTAGCACATAAACAATTTCACACGTCGCTTCAGCACAGTACAGCTATTTCACCACGGAACGCGCTGTTTAACGCACATTCCAGACAGAAGCTGTAAAGACAACTTATTGAATTCATATAAACATTGCTTCACAGCGGTACGGAGACACTTTTAATTGTGTGTGCGTGTGTGTGTCCCGCCGCCGCCGCTCCTCCCTCAAAACCGACCAGCTCGGCCGCCGGCTTGCCGGCAGCCCGGAGGGGGAGCAGGACGCGGGGCTGTGCTTGCCACCGGCCGGGAGTCGCTCGCCGGCCGGGCCACGGCTGCTCGGCGGCCTCCCAACCGCGCCCGGCCCGGTGAAAGGTCGGTATGGGGAGCGCACACCCCAGGCGGGCAGGTCGGAGCGGAGCCGGTCCCCGAGGCGCTGCCAGCGGGGGACGGGAGCTGAGGGCGGCGAGCGCCGAGGGACGGGGTCCCACAGTCCCGGGGCTCGGAGCCACCGACAGCCGCCGGCGGGGGGGGTGAAGCCCACCCAGCCCCGCTCCACCTACGGCTCCCACCCTCCCCTCGGGCTCAGAGCCCCGGCGGCAGCACCACCTGTCCCCGCACCGCCCCGGGGCACCCCCCAGCCTGCGAGGGTAGCCAGCCCCGACGGCGGGCCGCCTCGGGACGGGCGGAGGTGGCGGCACCAGCCCTCCTTTCGCTCAATGGGAGAGTGCCGCTTTGGCCCCCTGGACACCGATCCGGGGTGGCGGGGTGAGGGGTAGCGGGCCGGGCAGGCGCCTCACCTGCTGGTCACACTCCGGGCAAGACTTGGTGGCCATCTTCACTTTCTTGGCCCTGCTCGAGGACATGCTCGCTGCTGCCGTTACCGCCGCCGGAGCGCCGACCGCCCCGCCCCACCCCGGTGGAGGGCGGGAGGAGCGGGGCAGAGAGGGGCCGGGGAGCCGGCGACAGCCTCCGCAAGCCCCGCCCGCCACCGGCGCGGCCCCTCCGACAAAGGAGCCGCTGCCCCGCGCCGCCGCCACCGCCGAAACCCCGCCCACCCCCGCGACGGCAGAGCTGGGGCGGAGCGCGTGCGCCAGGAGCTGATGCTGCCGCCGGATTGGCTGTTCGAGCGCCGGTTAACGGCTGCTTCGCGCGCCCCCGGCGCTGAGGGGAAGCGGGGAGAGCGGCGGCGGGGCCCGCGGTCGGCGGCTGAACGTGAGGTAAGGAGTGACGGGGCGGCGCCTTTGTGGCCTCCCTCCCCAGCTCCACCGGTAGGGCGAAGGAAGGCCGGAGCGGGCGAGCCGACAGGGAGCCTTAAACGCTGCTTTTTTTCTGGTTTTTGTCTCAATTCAGAAAAAGAAAAGAGTAAAGCTGGAGGGGAGGGGGTTAATCGCCCGCGGCCCCTTGTATCTTTGGGAGCTCGGTGGTTCAGCACTCAGGGTATGCTGTCATGCCTCTAAAAGTTGCTATGTTTGCAATTGTGACGTTTTTACATTAGTACACTCTTTTTCCCATCACTCCCACCTAAAAACATGAATAGCACAATGGAAACTAACTACCCTTTTATATTTCTTGTAAGACACATTCTTGAAGAAACATAGCAGCTGCAAATACTCATTTCAATTCAAAATTTCTTCAAGATATACCTCTTAGATTGAAAAAACACAACAGCTTTGTATTCCTATGAAATATTTAACTCCTTACCTCTGGAGTTAAAAAAAAAAAAAAAAAGAGGAAAGTGATAATAACACCACTGCTATTAACAGGAGTTTGGATGTTTGTGTTTTTTTCTTGTACTACAAAATGTCTACAGGAGAAAAGTGCAGCGAAGTCTCAACAGAAATTCTTTTTGAAGGTCAGTGTTTGAAATACAGCTGCTAAATATTAAAGAACTGCACTGGAACTAACCGTGATCTCCTCCGAGCAGGTTTCTCACACTTACTATTTGAAGCTGGAGGCTGCCACTCTGGCTCCAGGTCCCACCACTCCAAGTCATTTACTGTCTTCTCCTGTTGACAGCTTATCTCTGTGATTATCAGGGGCAGATCTCCTCTGAGAGCTCCTGGGTAAAACAGAATAACAGAACTCTGGACTGTGCTATTTTGCACATGCAAACTGAGGAAATGCAAGGGGTTTAATCACTTCTAATCTGTTCAGGCTCCAGTTTTCCCACCAGGCCCAGAAGAACATCTTCCCACCCCTCCTTTAGCAGTCACCCTGAAGAGGGAGAAGGCATCTCAAAGCATTCTAGTGGAGGGGGCATAGCTTGTAACGGACAGAGACTGCATCAAGACAGCCCCTAAATGAAGCAGAGCATGCCCTGTATTTGTACAAAATACTGTATTTGATTTCACAAGCCTTTCATGTAAATATATCTTTTTGTATTCAGTAATATGCACAAGTTAATTAAAAACACTGAAAAATCTATTCTGGTAATAGCCAAGCTGTACTGTTTCTTGGTTGTTGTTTTGCACTCTTCTTAAATGAAATGATTTAATGTAAAACTGTTGGGAGATTTAAATGACCAGAAGGATCTGCTTGATAAATGTCTTTTTTACTTGTTTTCCACTGGAAGCCCTGTAGGTCACAACTGACTGCAGTGGATGCTTTCATGTTATTGCAATGCAAATGAATTTAATTTCAGGTGATAAACTAAATGCTGATAGAGATAAGTGCTCCACATACCTTTATATTTTTGCTGGGGTAAGAAGTAAAGATAAAAAAATAAGTTCAACATTTTGATTCTAAATTGCTCACATAAAGCAAAAGAGGCTGGATGCTTATTAAATTGTTCTACAACTCAAATTTCCACCACTGGAACACACAGTAGTTAGACTTCAACTGTAATACTTCATACACGCTGTCACAGAATGAAAGCAATGCTACAATGGGTATATGAGTTGTAGGCACACAAAAAGAAAACCTCGTAAAACACATACGGTCAAAATATAATTAGAAGCGTTTTAAATCCTGAATATTGATGGTGGGGGAACATCACTGAACCTCTGGTTAGCATCTCTCCACACAAATATACTCGATGGGGCGGTTCTACATGCTGCAGGCATCTAGATGCTGTAAGTTACAATGAGCATATGTAAGTATTAACTTTGTCTCATATAGATAAATTGAAGATACAGGTACACAGTTTTGTTTGATCTAGTTTTCCCGATTCTATGTCCAGTGCCTCAGCTGGACCACCCTTACTGCAGCCTCATACACAAACTTCTCTTTCTGAAGAGAACCACTGCCAGGACCAAAGCAACAGGCAAAGCACTAGACCTCTGCTACCTCAGCAGGCCTGAATTTCTGGGAGGTTAATCATGTTCACGCCCTAGAAAGTATCCTTCAGATTCCCAGTTTGTCGTGCCATCCCTCTCCATGCTTTCTACCAATGCTGTACAATGACTAACGAATCAAACATCATTTACAATAGCCTTTCCTGTGACAGTACAACCTACTGATTTTTTTCTATCCTTCCTCCTCCATGAGTCTCTCTTCAGCCCAGTTCCCACACAAGGGCATGAGAACGTTGTACTTGTGAGCATCGTGGGCTCCCCCAAGTGTGTGTTGTGGTTTCTGTGCAAGTACAGAGTTAGTGAATTGGCTGATTTGCCCTTTTCCTTTTCTTAGTATTTAAGTTGTGTTTCAGAGGGTGTTTTTTGTTTCCCTCTCTCTGAGCACGTTGTTTTCAGTCTGTAGCAGTCCATTACCAGCAGAGGCCTTCCAGAGACACACAAAGACAAGACAGATTTATTTTTTATATAAACCGTGACCGTTGCCAAAAGCACCAATGTGTTCTATGTAGGCAGGGCATCCAGATTTCATTCCTCAACCAAGACCAAAGCCATGCAACCAGGACCTTGAGAATACTTTTGGATTTTTTTTTTTTGTCTTAACTGAGAATGTCCAGACGCAGCAAAACACAGAAAGCCTGTTTTGGTGTTTCAGAGGGTCTTTGTAACAGCAGGGGGCTCTGCTGTGTATAGTAACAGTATCTAGTAAAGAAGTTAATGAATATACAAGAGAACTAACAGATCTGTTACAATACCCTGCCTTTCTTTATAAAGCAAATAAACTAGTCAGTGACAGCTGTTCAACTGTTCTAATAACTCAAATATTTTCCTAATTGAATGCAAACAAGACCGCATTTGTACCTAAACAACTGATTGTTAAGATTTAGCAGACAGATCTTTTTCTTGTTATTCTTATTTATTAACACACTAGTTTTGAGTTCGGAAAGTCCAAGGCTATTTCTTGTGCATCATTTCAGAGGTTTCATCCAGTACTGAGAAAAAAAGCAATTAATACCTTTTTAAGGATACAGGTACTTCCTCTCTTAGAGAGTCAATAATGAGTGACACTTTGCAAGACCAAGCCTCATTTAAAATGTGCTTCATACTAATTTAAAATAGAAAATAAGAAAGTTATGCCATTTCTCTATTTTATGAACAGCTACACGTGACTTCAAATGCCTGTTTTTGATGGCTTTTTTCCTTTGCTGTTGTCACAACACAGTCCAGGTGATCTGAACTCTGGTCTGAGATCCTGGGGCTCTTTCCCCCTTCACTGGAAGGCCGTGTATATGCCCGCCACACCAGCTTCTTGCCCACTACAGTAATTTAGTGTACAACTATAATTTACAAGGACATAATCCCAAAGAAGGTACAATTCACATATGTAATTTACATTAGATTAGGAGAGAGAAGCACTTCATAAATTTAATTTCTGCCCACCACTACAGACAATGTGGAAGCATTCTGCTCTACCTGCAGCCGAGTTCCCTGGGAGCTCTCCTCCAAGCACTGACAGCTTCAGACTTGCCTATGAGCTGACAACATGCAGCAGATTGAAAAATTCCTAAAAATGCGATGCGACCTTGTGTCAGAAAGGTTATAAAATGCATCCAGATTAGGTAACAACCTCCTAATTGGTCAGCTATATTCAGTGGGACTTCTTTCCACAGATAAAGTACTATCTATCTAGAGAATTACAGTTATATCTAAAACACATGGTCATTCATATCAAGCACAGAATGGATCAGAGAAAAATTACAGATAATAAGAACAGCTAGATGAGAATATTTGCAATGTTACCACGAATGAATTAGGTCGTAATGTTACGGTATGTAACTGGTAAGAGGAACATACTATATAAAAATCCATTCATTTTACAGGCAAGTTTTAATGCTATTTTCTATTATTCTGGGTTTGGCAATTTCAGGAATCACAACAGTTTACAATACTTAACTCTTTTACTATGCTTCTCATCGGTAGATTTCAGGGTAGCTGTAATCTGAGTCCTTTTATAAGAAATCAGGGTTGTGCCTAATAAGTCCTCTGAGATCTCATTACTCTGAACGTGGGCAAGAACAACATTTAAGTGGTACAAATGTTGGCTTTGTTCTCCAAGTACAGCTAAATATTGAGTGTTTCCCAATTGCAAAGCATTTTGTTCTTCAAAATGTTGTTACGCATTGATATCTTGGTTTCACAAAGCCCACATTCAGGTTGACTTCCTGTCTCAAGTTTAGGTTTTGCACATTACAGCTTGCCTGAAACAAAGAGGCCATGCCACCAGCATAAGAATGCCAGCTTCTACCAACACTGATGGCTACTGCAGACAACGAGGACACAGTTATGAGCCTGCTCAGAGCGTCACTGCATCTCCAAGCTTCCCAGGTACTCAGAGCCCACCCGTGCACACAGTCACTGCAGCCCTTTCCCACCTCTGCAGCTGAATGTCAGCATCACTTGCCCACCGTGATGCATGGTGACAGCATCTGATCTAAGTGAAGCCCACTTCATTAAACAATATTTTTAAACATTTTTTTTAAGGAAGTCATATCTTTTCTATACCTCTACTGTGCTTCTTTGTATAATCAGGAAGAAACATTTTAATTTCTAGCTCCTGTATTTTAGTAAGTTGCTATATTAGGATTTTTCAAGGATTCAATTGCTTCATTTTACTTCATTATACTTGATTCTTAAAGCAAATGCATCCAATACTGTGACCTTGACCATATAATTTATAACAATGAGCTACATGTCACCAAAACCCTCTAGGGTGGGAAGATCCCTCTCATAATCAAGCTGAAGCACAACATACAAAATGAGATTTATGGCCCAGAAAAACAGTGCTTTTTAAAAAAGATTTATTTGCTTTATGAAGCAAGTCAACTTCAGATGAGATTTTTAAAAGAATCTTTTGTTAAAATATTAATAATTTAAATTATTTAATGCCAGAAGCAGCTACCATTCCATAAAAAAGACTTCCAACATTTTATTCTCATTCCTTTTTCATGGGAAACTTTATTAAAATTCACATGTTTTTCAAGAAAAACCTTCTGAGCAGTTTTATTTTAAATATCGTGTGTACAAAAAAATGCTTCACAAAATAAAATTATGTTATTTCCATAGAGCGCCTTTTCAATTAATTCTTAAGAAGATAATTCAACAGACTATTTTACACATTTCATTTTGAGTTTGTTTTTAGGGTAGGGAGTTAGGTGCTTTTTTTTTTGCTTATCATGAGAGAATGAGAGCTGGTAAACATTAAGATATGAAGTCACTGAACTGGCACTTTTTCCACTGACTACACTGAGCTTTGGACCAAATCTTAAAGTTTTATGTTCAGTTTCAAGAACAGTGTAACAGTAATTCTTCTGAAGATGCTCTTTATGTTCTGAACTGCTGCCATCAGCAGTATTCCATAGGAAACAACCATCCTCCAGACTTGTACAACACAGAAAACAAAAAAGGTTTCCTCTTTTTGCCTAAAAAACACCATAGTTTTTGTACTGCGGGTTCCATTTACTTAGTGTCCTCAAAGAATCCTAAATATCATTAGCAACACTTTGCCATTTAAAGCTATTAAGGGTATTTTTCTATCCAGTGCCTTTATTGAAATCAAACAGCAGAAGAAAAATGATGCTTAGTTACCACGTGCTATTACTGTAATCGTGGGGTTGAAACCAAGAACCTCTCCATGACAAAGGAGCTTGCTGAAGGTCTGTCAAAATGGAAACGTGACAGCAGCTGTTTGTCTATTTATGAAGGCTTTTTCTCCAACTCTCTATCTACCTTTCTATGCAATTAGGCACTTGCTGCTCTTCTGTATCTCCAGCTCCTCGTATAATTTGTACAGAACACACAAACTGTCTCTTGACCAGGTCAACAGATCACCACAAGCCAAGCTGCAGAAGCTAAAATCTTTGTCCGAAGAGTACAGGGTGAGCCTGCAATGATGCCTGCTATCTGCAGCTCAGCTCAGGGGGCAGCAGAGAGAGAGAAAGGAAGATTTCCTTAAGTAAACACAAAAAGATACTTCATCCTTAACAGGTCATTGCACAAGATTTTTACAATCACGCATTAACCAATTTCACAGCTCATGAGGTGTGTTTTCTTTTGCTCATTGTATAGGCAGATACGCCAAACCACGATAAGTCGGTTCCATGCACAAAACCACAGTCACACTGGTGCGGGAGTGGAACGCTGACTCTCCTGAAGGCAGCAGGAGCTCTGCTGCTTCCTTCAAGAAAGGCAAGAAAACAGGCACAACTTTGCCTCAATACTGCAAGTTCATCATACGCTATTTCATTTCCTGAAAGTAGCTCCATTAAAATAACACTTGGAGATACACTTATCATAATTAAAGCAACAGATACTTTTTCTATAACACAAAGAAGACTTCATGTTACATCGAAAGTGGAAAGGCTTTTTTAATCTTATTTCCTGTGTGCCTTTCTTAATTTAGGCAATTAATCAGACTACTGCATTTCGAGTTTGCAAATGTTTTACAAAAAACATATGTTTTAGCTTGTGTAACGTGCATTTTAAGACTGTGAGCCTCCCTCCAATGCTGCCGGGCTGTGTTACATGCTCACGTGCAGCATGACAGCATTTACAAACAAGGTGTGAGGTCTTGCTTGGACTGTCGGGTGGAGGCAGAAACGGGGATGTCAGGCAGCCTGTACTTTTCCTTCCTGGGGGATCAATCCCAGATCCTATGGCAGATGGAAACTTTCTGCTACGCCAGCTGTTTTTCGGGGGGGGGGGGGGGGGGAACCGGGGGTGAAACAGCAGCATGTGGACCAAGAGCAAAGGTTAATTTGTGTTCTTCCCCTAGCAAAATTCGTGCTTCCAAATCCACTGGGCTTTGATTTTTAATAGACTGAGTAACTTTTCAACCTTGATTTCTAATCAACCCTGAAACACACTCACATCAAGATGGCTGGGAAGTCTACTTGTACACACTGAATGTAAACACTGGAATTTAAAATAAGTCGAACATTTCAGTTGATCTGATCAAGGCTTTACTGCGAAATCAGTTCTGGTTTTGGTTTTGTGGTAAATTTGACCTTAACAAGTCTTTACTACAGCTTGAAATCTTTTCTTCTGAACTACATTTTATCAAAACTGGGGAAAAAAGCACCATGACCCTGCTTGTTAATTATCAGACAAAAAGGCGGATTCAGGTAGCACTCAGCTTTCCAGATACATGACCGATTACAACTTTAAAGGAAAAATATTTCAAAATATACAGGCTCCAAAACTTGACATCTCAGAAGTTAAAAAGGTTTACAATGTGGGGGAAAAAAAAGTCAGTCTGAAGGAGATGTAGACTGCAATGTCCAGAATCAGTTACTGAAGCTGCAAATTAACAAAAATGTCCTTCTTGGAAATCGAACTTCTAACATACAGTGCTCCTCTGGGTCATTTTGTGAACAGAATTTTGGAGGGAGGCTAAACAGGCTCAGACACGCTCCACTCAGCCTTCACAAGCTGAGCACTGAACAAGAAAAAAAGCTTTGAGTACAATCAGAACAATGACTGGAAATAAACAAAATTTAATTCCTGAATAAAACAAATAAGTTTTCTGCACCATCTCAAGATGCTCCCTTCCGCACCAAAAAAAAAAAAAACCCCAAACCATTTCTGTTATTTTGTTAAATATGAATTGACTAAAAATCTCAAGTAGCAATTGTTTTTAAATGAGCACAGAGCAAGAGCTAAAATATTGCACTTGAAAGAGAATAAGGACTGGAACAAACTACTTATGAACTAAACACAATGGCAAGCAGAAGCTCGTTAGAAGAAATAGTAAAAACAGCAAAAAGATTTGAGATATTATTGTATGGGGCAAAATAAAGTCAAACACAGCAAAAGCAGCTTGTTTTCTCTCCATCAGCCAAGGAAAGATACCAAAACCACACAGAACAGAACCCAAGTCTCAAACCATCTAATTTAGGCACCTAAAATAGGAAGCTGTTTTTCTATAGTCTGTCTAAGTCAGTGGAGAAAGAGAAAGTAAAAAGAAGGTTCTACAAAAACAATTCACAAATAAGCCAGATTCACAGCCCAGGCTCCTACTCGGGGAGGTAACATTAGGTCATAGGAATATTCCTGAGTGAATGTTCCCTTATTCCACTCCCTGAGCACAAACAAGGAGTCTCTTCTGGGCACCCAGGATGGGTAAAACGGGCCTTCTCCTCCCCAGGGGCAGCAAGGAGAGAGCTCCCCTGAATTCTGCTGCTGTTGTGGTGCGTGGCAGATCTCCAGCGATTTGCTACGAAGGCTGAACTGAACCCGAGAGATAAAAACATTTTCATCATCTGGAAACAATGAGGAAACTGTGCGAGAGGACCGGCTTGTTCCTGCGGGAGGGAAGGACCAGGAGAAAATGCTCCTCTGGCAGGGTGACAGGGTGTGGGATGAGGCTGCTGGCGCTCAGCCCCCCCTGCCCCATCTCTCTCGCCACCAGCAACAGGTGACCCACCCGCAGCCTCTCCGCCCCCCCGCGGCATTTCTGACGCCACCGCCGAGCTGGAAAACCAGAGCGGGGGGCTTTTTTCCCCCCGACGGCCGGCGAAGAACCAGCGGGGGCAATATCACATTTCCCAAACCGTACAGCAGGAAAAAAACAAAACCCACCCCCACACACCCAGACAAAGGCAGTTCCCTTTGCCGTTCCTTTAGAAAACGCCCATGGGTTTGCCCCCTCCCCGGTTCCCCCGGCATCTCCAGCGCCCCCTTTCCAGCCCCCCCGCCCGCGGGCGGCTGCGGGCAGACAATGCGGGACCCCGGGGCGGGCCGGCCGTGGAAGGGGTGGTGGTGGTGGGGTGTCTGTGGGCGCGGTAGTTCCCTGCCCATCACCTGATGCTGTGGGCAGGCGCAGGCGAGGGCTGCAGGAACTACAAAGCCCGCCAGGCAGCGCGCCCGGCAGTCTGCCTGCTGCAAACCCGCACCTTCGCTCGCCCGGGGCCCCGCGGGGTGAGCGCCGGGAGGGGAGGGGGGGGACGCCGGCTGAGGAAGGATGGTTTTACCCGGGACTCTTCCGGAGCACTAGCGCTTTCTGCTTAGGGAGAAGGGGGGGGGGGGTGTCTGCCAGGCTGTTCTGATGCAATGGTGGGATCTATGGCTCCTCTGGTGGCATCGCAGCGCGTCAGGATCACTTGTACCCGCCGCAATTAAGTTTGCGGGCTCTGGGCATGGGAGGATCGAGCGTGTACGTGTAACCGCGCCAGCTCCTCGGCGTTTCTCCTGACCACATCTCTTGCCGGGGTGCTGGTTACCGAACCCACCGACCCTCGGCACTAGTATCCCCCCGCCGCCGCCCTCCCCCCTTCTCGCTTTGGGAAGATAAGGACTCTCGCTTTGGGAGCTGCCGGAGAGACCATGCATCGTTTTGTCTCGGTTGCCAAGCAAACCGCGGCCAGCCTGGGCTGCCAAGGGCCGGGGGGCTGCCGGGGCGTTCGAAGGGAAGACATGGCTTTGCGCCGCGCCGCTTGGCTGGCGGGGGGGCGGCAGCAGCCGCCGTGTCCCCGGCCCCCGCCGCCGGCGCGGGAGGGGACGGTGCGCCGGAGCAGCGCTGCCAAGGCCTCGGCGGTGAAGATCACCGAGAAGGCGAGCAGGGAGAAGATCCTGACGCTGGAGTCCATGAACCCGCAAGTGAAGGCGGTGGAATACGCCGTGCGGGGCCCCATCGTCCTTAAAGCCGGCGAGATCGAGAAGGAGCTGCGGAAGGTGAGGCTGGGGCGGCGGGGGGGGTTAGGGGGTGCGGGGCATCGCGGGGCAGGGCAGGGCAGGGCCGGACTCTCCGCCCCTGCCGCCCTCCGCTCCGCTTCCCCGGCGTGCCCGCCGCCGCCGCCCGCACTGGCCCTGCCCCCGGGGCACTCCTCCGCCACCGCCGCTCCTGATTGGGGCGTCGGGGGGCTCGGCAGGGCCGCGGCCGGCGGTGGGGCCGACGTGGCAAGCGGTGGGGCCGGCGGGGCCGCTGACACCCCGCGGGGCTGAGCCGCGACCCTGTAGAAGCCTCGGGAAAGCGGGCGGCCGGGGGGAGGGCGGCGCTGCCGGTGCCGCGCCTCCTACCGAGTTAGAAACTCGCGAACCACCAGCATCTTTTAATATTTTTTTTTTTTTTTCCCCTCCCCATCACCTCCTCTTTGCCCCAAGCCGCGGCCGGACGCGCTCTCCCCGCGGGGGGGCTGCGGGAGCGACCGGGACGCGGAGCCCCCTCCCGACCCCCGGCCCCGCTCCGCTGCGGGACCCCCCCTCCTCACTCTCCCCCCTTCACACGGGAGGCGGGAGAGGCAGAACACAAAGAAACCCGCCCTCCGGCTACTGTTTATCTCGTGTCACTCGTTGCGTAAGGCAAATACAGCGTACCCCCATAAAGCAGGGTTTACATTTCTTCAGCCACTTTGACCCTTTGCTGCAATCCCGTGTCCTTTGCGTTAGACAAGAGGGTGACTGACCGGATTTGATGAGACCGATGGAGCCTTCCAAACGTGGATGAGGATGTCGGAGATACTGCCTTGGCCAGGGCAGGGAGACACCTCGGAAACAGGCGGCCTCCTAAAGAGGGGAGACGGACCCAGCTCTCCCCGGGGTCACCCAACATTCCTCTGCCTCTGGCTGTCCCAGAGCCCAGCAGGTTAACGCCCTCTGAGATGACCACTCTGATTCTCTCTTTTTAATGGCAGGAGTTGAGGTACTTAAGGACAACAAACCTTCAGAGCACAAACGCCCCGCAACCTGATCAAAGTTTTAGGTGGTTAGTGCTCTTAGGGCAATAAACCCTGATACAAGATACTCCTGAGAGCCTGGCCCAAAATGTACTAAAGAAAGCACCCAAATCATTCGGCGCTTATATTTTGTTCTTCCTATTTTCCTCTTATTCCTTATTTTAGTATTAAGAGTTAGCATTGAAAAAACCAAACCCATAGCAATTCAGGCGTGGCTTTGTGCTTGTGCTGTTCCCATCACAGCTCCCCTCTCAGCAGGAGGGAGGACTCACTTATTTTTGTTTTGAGTAAAGCATCTGGCATAGTTACTTTTCTATGATTTCAAATATTATTTCCTGCCTTTACTGCTTTAGAAGGTCTTGCTAATATCTTATTACAGGTCTTACAAGGCCAATTTGAGTAGTATATGTCAAGTGCTTTGAACAAAAACGGTGCCATACCAATGCTAGGGAAAAGAGATTATTTTAATTCTGTGATCTTTGTGTTACTTGCTTCCCCCTGTTTTAGAAGGTGAAGCTTGATTTCTGCTCATTGCATATTATATATATCAATTACTTGTGACTAATTCAAGATTTATTAAAAACATCTTTTTCAGGATTCTACTTAAAAACTTCAGAGTGGTGATGGAGATTTCATTTCAGAACATTTGCTTTGATTTTTGCCCTAAAACTTGTTTACAAAGGTGTCATTGACTTTATGTAACTAGGTTCTCCAGTGGGTGCATTTTCCAGAGTATAAAATCTTCCAGTGTTCTTGCTGAGTATGTTTGTTTTCAAGTTAACGTCACAGGGCAGGAGGTATTACTTGACAAAACAAATATAATACAATCTCCACTAACTCCTCCCAACTCCCCTGCTTACTTCAATTACCAGCTCAGTCACAAGCAGAATAATCCACTTCTTAAAAATGCAAGAGCAAGTCATTGCCAATTGCTTTATTAAAAGCTTGTTATGGCAGTTTTGTGCCCACTTACATGGCATTTTCCATTTAAAAGCTTGAGCCAGTCTCATGGAATATTATCAATGGCTACCAGCAGTCACAGACATGTGACTATGCTCTTAAGATGACTAAAGCAAACAAAAAGCTCCCTGTTGGCAGGGAAGGAGGACAATGTTACTGCAAAAGTTGAGACAATGTATCTGCAGAGAACACTGATCAACTTAAGGAAGCAGCTGAAAGACTATTTTCTTCCACTCTGCTCAAGTTATTAATTCCTCTTTGACTTTCTGATAAAAATCCTTCTATTCTTTAATCAAACTATCTGACAAATTATACAGCCTTGAGTAGTATCTACGTTCCTTATAACTGAAATATAGGCTTTCTAAGTGTCTATTTTTTGGTCTAAAATTGACATCTGAGTGATCACAGGTCAATGGCACGTCTTTGTTTTCTTTTAATTTAAACCGGACAACTACTTTTTTCATCCCTCTCAACCTTAGCTCACAGAGTTAGGTCAACCACTGCCAGCAGAATCACCAGTGCCTGATAAATAAAAGAGGCTGAAGTGGCTGTCAGAGAAAAGTGATGGCCCACAGCATCTCTACATCCATGACTGTCCTTTATGGACAGCAAAAGGGTTGCCCCATAGCAACTCTGCAACATAGGATGGGGAAGGAGTTTTTTTTAATGAAAGCACGGACTCCACAGCCTGACGTGGAAGTGCTGCACTGGCTGGTGGCAGCAGGAGCAGGCAGAGGTGCAGCAATCATACACCTACTAGTAAAACTGCATTTGTCCTCTTCTGCCAAGATGCCTTTGGGTCATTTATTTCTAAACTAAAAGCATCTCAAATGCAGACATTGTCCACTCAGATGCAATAGAGGCTCTCCCTGTTTAACCTTGGTTGAGTTCAGTGAGACTCCATACTTGAGTAACTTATATAGCTTGTTGCTCAACTGTAAAATAGCTACTTGAAGCTGTTTGCACAGTGTAAGCTTTCATCTTCTCCGAGTTTTGTTCTGCTGTCTCAGATTCTGAATAGCAGTTCCTCTGTTACTCTATCTGGCACTTCCTTCTTTTGTATATTAACTGCAAATGATTACAACAGGAGCTGTAACTCCGCAGTGCACACAGAGATAAGGACTTACTTGAGAAGGCTCTGACTATCTGGAGGGATAGTTCTTTAAAAAAAGTAAATAAACATGAGGCATTAATTTCAGCAAATGTGCTCAGGCTTAAGGCAATGTAAGTGACAAGTTAGAATATGCTACTAAAGCAGAATAAGATTGATTGCTCGGGAGTACACATGGGGCATGCTGAACTTGGACTTCCTAAGTTTTGTTGGCCTGTGACCTGTATTCAACTAGGTGGAAAATCAAAGGTTTGATCTACTTCATGTCTTTCCAGCTGGAAATCTTTATGCAAAGTCACTTACTTGAGTCACTTCTTGGATTATTTTTTTTTTATAATAATTTTGAAATTGCATCATGCTTCAAAAGTGAAAACCTGATTTCTCTTCCCTTTTGCTAATGGTAATAACGAGCTGATTCTGGCTTACTAAAGTGAGAAAAGGGAGAAAGAACTGCCTTCATCCATTTTCCCTGGTGTTTCTGGAAACTTCTTACAGCAAGCTAGAGTACAGGTATATTTTAATAAATTATTGTATTCTCAGCACAACTCAACCAAGTAGGATTCTTTTTTTCTATCCCCTTTTTGTTAAACTTGTTAACAGATGGCCACCTTATCAAGTGTTGACTTTAAATACTTTTCAGATTAGAAATTTCAGCTTGAACATGCATTCAATGCAAGAATAATATAATCTCTGGACAGAGCCCTTCTCTTTAATCACTACTAACAAGCTAGTTTTATTTTACAAAGGCATACTTGATTTGTTACTTTGCACTCATGCCAATTTTAACCAGTCCCTTCATACCTCTTAATCTGGTATCTCTCTCCACTTACACTGTCCTTTTTTCCCCATTTCCTGCTCAGATTTTACATAATGTCAAGGTCTATGCCAGATTCAGCTGGTTTATATGTACTTGCAGAGCACTTGCTTATTAAACAGCATTTTAGGATCCACAAGTCAATGCATGTAAGATTGGAAACTGTGCCTGGCTTAGTGTAAGTCACACAACATTAGGTCCCTGTCCAAAACTTTCAAGTTGCTGAAACAGAACTGCAGGGCAGAAAGGGGTGGAGGGATGGTACACAGAGTGGCAGCACCTAGAAAGTTCCTTCAGATCAGTGTAGGTCGTTACAACGTTCCACCACCACATCTGCAACTACGTGCCTTCAATGGCAATACGCAGCCTCTGCACATTGAGGCCCATGTTTTCTGAACAGCCCCAGTAGTCTAACTTACTTTTATAGTAAAAAGAGTTTTACATCCATCTCCTTTGCCCCTGTTTTTCATTTGCATAACTACTGCAAATAGGTTCCTGTTGCATGTTTGCTCTTCAAGTCACTGGTTCACTCCCTAACTGAAAAATAGTTTTATTTAGATAATAAAACTACCCAAATCCCTTTAATTTATGTAGCTATAATATCAGACTGCTTCTTCTGCTAAAGTATTTTGGTTAAAAGACCGTGTAGAGATTTTCTTTGTTTCTTTTTTTTTTTATACTAATTCTCTAGGCTTTTAAATTGAATAGAAAAAATTCTGACTTAGAACCCCGCAGACTTAATTGTAAATGTGAGTTGACTGTGTCCCTGGGAGTTGTGGAAAGATAGAACAGAGTTTAGACAATGACATGAAGAAATACAATTTGACATGCCAAGAAAAAGATACAAGATTGACTGGTACACCCAGTAATGAACGATGTTAAGCTTAAATTACCATCCTATAATTTTCTGCTTTGAATACGTGACTGTGTGCACAGTAAGAAACTATCTTCCAGGCAAGAGCATTTGACCTCATTAAGACAGAACTGTTGTTCCTCAGTTGCCTGTACATGTTGCATACGGAAGCAAATCTGTACTAAAAGCCATGGTTTTTTAACAGGGTGAAAACTACTGCAGATGAAGATGAAAGAAAATCGGTTTTAAGAGTACTATTGCCAAAATCATATGTTCAGAAGCACACAGTCCACAAGATTCAGTTATTTGATCTCTTTGTGTTGAATACAGTAGCAAAATCTATTCCAAAATAGCCCTTTTCCAATAGGTCCTTGAGTTAAAAGTGTCGTAATGTCTAATCTCCTTCTAAAGAACATTATTATATCACTTACATTCAAAATCTAGGGCTTTATTCATATAGGCAAAATTTCTGAATGCAAATGCACTTTGAACAATGTATAAGGGAAAAGTAACTTGAGGACAACTCCTGTAGTCCCTGAGACAGGTCTGCCAATTAATGGTCAGCCCCATCAATTTTCTCTTCTACTATTAGGGGGCATGGAAGTCATCACTGCCATTTCAAGTCAAGATCCAGAATTTGCCTTCTCCTTCCTTCCAACAGCAGTTCATGTCAGCTTGAATTAAACATGCATAACACAAACTCAAAGCCTTACTCTGTGGTAAGCAGGTCAGGTTTATTTTTCTGCTGTGAGCTGTTTTAATAAAAAGATTGGAATGCTAATTCAGGCCTTCAAGTGCCCATTAGTTAAGGGCCTCTGGGTAGTGCTTTCTTGGCCCTTTGAGAGAGGGGGGGGGAAAAAAAAAAGGCAAGGAAGCAGGCTTGGCTTTGGCTACTCCAGCATAGATCTTAACTATGCTGAAATGTTTAGTTTTGCCAGCTGTCTTATTATACAGCTTGTTTGTGCAAGTCACAGCGAAACCAGACTCGATTTGTGCTAAGGAAATAGCACAATGTTCCATAGTGTGATGTTATTGCCTGATAACCATCAAGAGGAGGCACAAAGCAATGGCAAGTGAAACCATGAGGAGCAGCCAAAAGTGGGCAAATTCTGAAATTCAGAAAGAGTTGAAATACCATGTCGCTCTTCTGGGATTAAAAGCATCTCAATTTTCATGGCTTCCTCAAGAGAGACCTTTTCAATTCTTTCCTGTCACCATTACCAAATCCAAATCACACAAGCCTCTCTACAGACTGAGAGGCTTCCCCTGAAATTTGCTGGGGCCTTTAGCAAAGACAGCTTTTGGTCAGTCTGAGCCCTGCTTTACTCTTTGCAGGCACAGTGTGATTTTGCAATTTGCCAGCATTCTTACATAGCACCACTGTAAAGGGGACCTCCAGGCATACTAAAACTCCTAAGAGATGAACCAGCTCCTGGCAGTGTGTTCCCTTCATGTTAGTTGCTCAGGATAGTGCATGTTCTGGCATCGTATCGTTTCTTTGATCAAGTAAGTACCCCAACACTTCTTGCATGTTGACTCTCTCCTTGAGAGACAGCTCATCACTTCATACCATAGTCCTTCCCTGCTGGGTTTCTTGAGGCCATGGGAATGTCTAGGAGAAGAGGAAGCTTCTCCAAACCTGGCTAACTACATAAAGATTGTATTGACTCTGCACCAAGGAATTGTGGTTCATATATGAAAATCCCTTCTCCCAACTTTGTGTGATACTTAGAGCACTGATAGAGTTAGAATAATCCTGTCTGACCTGCTTCAGGCTTCAGAGGGTTTTGGAAGACTGCATTTCCTGAGAAGAGCAAGTGACAGAAGTAACTGCTGAAGAAGCTAATTTCCAAAGAGGTTATTCCAAATCTGGAAAGAGTCCTTTATGCAGTTAAAATCCTTTCATTATCCAGAAGACAGCAATTGGGAAAACAAAAAAAAAAGAATGCATTTTTATATTTTCTACTTTACATCTGAATTTGAAAGTGCAAGATGGCTCCTTCAGCTTTAAAAATGGCTTCTACAATTAGTCCCTTCGCTAACAACTTGAAAAGAATGGCAGAAGATTGGCTTTGTTCCCAAGATGAAGATGAATCATGATGTCAGGACAGGAGGAGGTGCCACCAAAGGCAAAAGGCTGTAGAGATGGTTGCTTTGTAGGGCTGGGGCTTGGTCTCCCTCCTTGATGTGGTTCATACCATCTTTGGTAGACATGAGTATCAATCTGGTACTTACTGCTCTCGAGTTTGTTATTAGAACTCCTGTTCTGCAAGCTTCCCTTTTCCAAATCTCTGCCTGCTGGCAGAGGCCAGTTACAATCCAGTCAGACTGCCTCTAGAACACACCTTGAAAGCCTGCCTGTACTGAGAGAGAGAATAAGAGAGCAAGGGGGAGAGAGAGAATGAGACATAGAGAATACGAGAAAGAGAGAACCGGGTGGAGGGGCAGCTCTCCATCGCCAGAAGAGAGCAAAACAATTCCCTCTGTATGTGCCTTGGTTTACCAGGGACTTAAATTGTCTCAGCATGGGCACGTTGCTGACACAGTCAAAGACTGCTTACCCTTTTGCAGTGAAATAAATTTCGCCCTAACAAACTATGTCCTGTTGCAGCACTTCTCCTGGTGTTCTGCAACCTGATGTTGAGATTATCAACATCATATTCACACTTCCTCCTTTCATACGGATCTTTTCATAGACTTTCCAGAAAGTATTTGAGACTAATCTTCCCTTGGATGCCCATGGTCAGCAGTGCCATCACCACAGGAGAAATCTTGACACAAGTAACCAGTGACTAATGCCATTCTGTCTTGGATGTAAGTAGAATTCCACCTGGAATTCATCTGCAGAGTCATAGACACTGTCTAGACTTCCCCTGATGCTAGCTTCTGATATTCTTCCTTTGAAACTTTGATTCATTAGCATTTGATACTTGTTCTTGCCTGCTACTGTTTCATGTTCATTCTTTCTAAAGTGCTAAGATGGGACTTTTTGTTCTGGAGAAATGAAAACTAAATCTGAACAACTTCTGATATTCTTTCTATAGAAAGACTGGAAATCAAGTAATAGAAAAAGATGAGAAAAAACTAAGTAGTCGTAATTTTTATCTAGATTTTACTAGGAGGGGATGTAGTGAATCTTGTGAAGACGCTGCCAAACAAGTGCTGAACATTGTGCACAACAAAGAAAACCCGATTGTTCCTTCTCTGCCATGATTTTACTGTTCTGTTTTGCTACTTTCTCCAGATCAATTATATTAGTAGCAAAGGTAGTGAGGGGTTTAAGGAGTAGGTGAGGATTGTATACTCACAGTTGATGCCTGAAGGCAGTGATGGCATAAACACTGAGTCTGGCAGTGGCAGAGATCTGAACGGTATCACTGCTAATAAGCTATGACATTATTTACAATAAACCTGACACAGGCACCAAAAAGGCCTGTTACCTTTGTTGTAAAGGCTGTACCACTACAGAAACGCCAAAGGTACCTCTCAGCATTTCACTAACCAAAGAAGCAACTATATTTTAGTGCAGATCACAATAGTATTTGTATACAAAAGCCATCTAATTTGTTCAACATAAATATATTTATGTTTTATGGGGTTTTGTTTATCGTGTTTTTAATCTGGTAAAATAAGGTATTTCTGTTTCTTCTTATTGCTGAGAATGGAGATTTTTTTTAGACTGCCTAACTTAAGGCATTCCTTATTCTTTAACACATCTGTATTAAAGTGCAAATTTAATAAGACTGATTCAGTTTGCTGTAAGAAGGACCAAATGCAATCAAAATCTGGGAATTTTTGTTAATTTCACACAAACGGAATTTATTCTCCATCTACATGTATCTTTCTTTTCCTGCTTATTTGTAAATTAGAATGAAACTATGTTGTGTTATCAGTGTACCCCAGATCGTTTGAAGAGAACCTATTTCTAGCTGTTTGTATTTCTCATAAATTGCTAAACTTCAGCCTCAGATTCCTGTAATCCTCATCTGGCATCCCTATTCCTAATTCTTTATTTAAGGTTGAAATACAGCTCTTATTTAGGCACTCAGTTAGATCAGGAAACATAAAAGCAAATGACTTGATGGAGCCAGTGTGTCACTTTCAATTATTTTAAGTGAATTTTTTTTTCAATTCCTGCTAAGTTTAAGGCCATATAAAATTGACCCTTTTGAGTCAGGATCACATAAGTCCAATTGTCTTGTTTTATTGTGATTTCTAACTACCTGTTTAATTGCAAAAGAAAAACCTAAATGCTATCAGTTATATGATGGATCAGATCTATCATGAAGATTTGAATCATATTACCACATAACCTCTCAGCCACATTACACAGCTGCAAACCTCCAAATCTTGGCATACCTAGGAACTTATATCCCTGGTGACTACTGACATTTTGGTCATTGTTATCTTTGCAGACGTAACAATGGTCTGACATTGAAGTCCAACACATGGTAGACAGGCAAAAATTAGGTAAGGCTTGCCAGCCATACACTCTATATCCAAAATATCCAAAGCCAATAACTTGCTGTAAATATACAGGCCAGGAATAGGCTTTGTGAGTTCTGTCCACAGCCAGAGGAGGTTGTTATATGTAATTTTGTACGGAAAACAAATAGGTCTAATTTTGCAGTTCATTAGTCCACATGAAAATTCTGTCACTGAAAGCCTTCCTACTGTTTCTCATACTTAAATATGCATTAGGAAAGCTATTAATTTGTTCTTGCTTACCTTGTTTATTCTTTTAATGTTGGCCTTTACTTGCAGTTAATCTTTTTTATTTTAATCAATGGTGTATTTTTTCTGCCAGTCAGTTCCTTGCCTTTTTTCCCTTATT
This sequence comes from Gallinago jamesoni, assembly GCA_025769975.1. NCBI lineage: Eukaryota > Metazoa > Chordata > Aves > Charadriiformes > Scolopacidae > Gallinago > Gallinago jamesoni. The sequence goes on along the minus strand of JAOQGH010000062.1, from coordinate 31,707,353 downwards.
TTATTTTGCTTTTTAAAGAGCTGTGATTGCTAATCAACATTCATCAACTGTTTTCTCCTCTGTTCTCATGATGAATTTAGTTCCCCACAGGAAAAATGACTGTCTGTTCAGATTTCAGAGATTAGGAAGCTTTTAAATATTCATAGTGATTATTTAGCACTTCTGCTGTTTATCATATAGAGCCTCACTATGATATACTTTGCAAAACATCTGTATATGGAAAAGTAGGGTCATCAGACAATGAATATTTAATCTAAATAGAAAATAAATAAACAAGCAGTATCTTTAATCTTTTTACTCTAAAAAGTACTAAAGATCTTGAGGTTTCTTTTGTTGTTGGATTTCTCATATGTCCTCAAATCTTTTTAGCTTCTTTACTGATGTATCCCTCCGTAGGTATATCAAATAAGTTGCTCCAATACTGACAATTCAAAATCCCTCTTTTTCATCCCCTCTATTTCAGTGTGTAGTTTCCAGGCAAGTCAATCTCTTACTTGTAGCAAGCACACACAAAAAAAAAAAGCCAGCCCATCATTTAAAAATGTGTCACAGTCAGCATCATTTCTGTAAAGCATTTAAGATTTACTGGCAGTATTGTATAAGAAATGCACTAAGCTTTATATTAAATACTGTATCTGTTCTGAAATAGGGCACTGTTTAGTTACAACCATATGACATATACCAAAAAAGAAGAATTCCTTATCATCTACTTCAGCCCTAACAATACATTATGATTTATCTCTTTTTAGGGAATCAAAAAACCTTTTACAGAAGTAATTAAAGCCAACATTGGAGATGCACATGCAATGGGACAGAGGCCAATCACCTTCCTCCGTCAGGTAAGAATATTACAAAATATTATTCAGGATTTTTAATTAGATTACCAAGAATCCCTTAAAAACTGACTGATGTGTGTATTAGTATAAATTATTCCCTAGATGCACTTGGACTTAAAATAGTTCTGTTGTAAAGAATTATAAATTTTGATTTCTGAGACTAAGTCCTATACCTTGCTTGCTGAGTGTCCTCTTTCAACACAGTAATTTTCCTTACTTTTCTGATATCGTTCTCCCTCTCCCACCACTTATCCTATGTTATAAGTCAGCACATGCATTATCAATAATGCACTTCAAAAGAGAAAGCGGCTGTCCTCAAAACAAAAAGCAAATGCCTCTCTTCATCTGACCGTGTACTTTACGGTCTACATGCAGTTGGATACAACTAGTTGTACTGTTGCTGATTTTGTACATTTTACCTCTGGGCAAGCTCATTGGTAGGTTAACTTTTAGGAAAGACTACTACAGAATCCACATTCGTGTATTATTCCTAAAACACAATCAATGTTTAAAACCAGCACTACGCTATTTACTGTGCATCCCTTACACACACACATAAAATCCTCAGTCTACAATAATGTAAATTCAGAGAGTTCCAGGACAAACTGAAGCTGCATCAAACTGGGCGTCCAAGTGATGAGATTATAAAATTGAGCTACACAGCGAACTGTCGGCAAACTATGGAGACCAGAGCCACTTACAAATTATCCAGATCCAATGGGAAATCCTTCCTTCCCATGGCTGTGTGCACACATGCATTAATTCTTTAGTCACTGTCCCACCAAATGACACAGCCCTTCTATATTACACCACCTGAGCTTAAAAATGAGAGAGAGACTGGAACAAATTAAGCTGATCTCAAGCAGCTTTGTGTCTTAGATTCCCTCATAAACTTCATTCTGCAAGGTCATGTTTCTACTTGTACTATGTTCCATATCACCACTTCTTTTTTAATTAAATAGTTCCCACAAATTCAAATTAATAAGAACTATAAGCTATTTTTAGGAAGGATTATTAGAACATGCAACTGGCATTTCAAACTCTGATTGTATTTCTCAGTTCTGCTCCATATTTAAACTCTTGATTTCTTATCAATAAAGTGGGCTAGTAATACACAAAGAGTGGAGGATAGAGCTGTTTAGAGATAACATATGAATAATTAACTCTGTTTTACTGTGTTTGCACTATGCATAGCTCACTTGGACTCCAATCTTCTGTCTGTAACACAAATAGTTAATAATTCTATAACTGTTTTTATCAGCAGAACTTGGAACCTGGTAAGATTTCTTCACTTCTGTCAGCACTACCCTTAGAAAAACAACTGCAAACTCTTCATCAATAACCTTTGTTTTAAATTAGCTAGTATTTGTGATCTCCATTTCCAAGCCAAGTTAACAGTGATATTACCAACTTAAAATAACCATTGAGAAGTGGCCAATTTATATTTTCTTGGCACTCCAGGTAGTGGCACTGTGTACATACCCAAATCTGTTGGACAGCCCAAGTTTTCCAGAAGATGCCAAAAAGCGAGCCAGACGGATCTTGCAGGGTTGCGGAGGAAACAGCTTAGGTAAGCATCTTTTTCAGCTGCTCCTGTTGGTATTAGAATCAACAAAGGTAGTTTCAACATCTGCAGTGCTGAGATTTCTTAACTGTGTTGTATATGGTTACAAGTCAAACGGGAGATGGCCTAGGGCAAAACGGTATGGGGAGAGTTCATGGTGCTGCCTAAAGAGAAGCAGTGACTAATAGTGCAAATTTTTGATGAGGCTTGTCACAGGACAGGAAGATGAGGATTATACAGTTATGGAGCCCTCACCACAATAACATCAAGGCATAACCCTAAACAGAATGCTGAGCTTTTTTTTTGGATTAGAAAAGTAAGTGGCAGAGAATACTGGTGAAGCCTCGTTACTGTTCCTATGATATCTGTTAATCCTGGGCTCTGAAAGCTATGTCTTCTGCTAAGTCTAGGTGGGGCTGTTTACAATTTTATCATCTCTAGATTCTTCTCTGCCAAGGAGTCTACTGTCCCTATAACGACAGCATCAACAAACAATATTTGTCCATCTCTGCCGATCCAGTGCACAGTCCTGCATCTTAATCCTGAACAACCAGTCCAAGTGTGTTTATCAGGATGTGAACTAGGGTATCAGAAACTCAGGTACCAAGGTGACAATGCTCTGCAAACGGAAAGCCACACAGCTGAAAGGTGGTAGCTTTTTACTTAGCTGAGATAGTTTTAACTGAAGATTTCAAAGCCCTATTTCTCCAAGGTAAAATAACCCTTGAGAGAACTAAAAAATGCTGTTCTTCAACCACTGTTCCTGCAAGAGCATACGGATAATATACACATAAATAAGTACAAACTTTACATATTCAGTGGAGAGGAAATGGAAGAGACAAATTCTTTATTATCTAGCGACTGTACTGCCTGGAAATGCCACTAGAATTTTTACTCTGCAGATAGTGTTACAGCTGCTGGGTACAGCAAAGGATCTGGCACACTTAATTACCTTCTGTCAGGTAGGCTGACAGTGACATTGCAGAGCATGTATTAGAGTAACTGGCATATTTCTTAATCTTTGTGACTGCAGTACCTATTTGCACTGGCATCTATTGAGAATAGGTGCTGTGAAACTTAATAAAATAAACAAAACCTAATACAGAATGTATTTTATCTTTACTTTTTTTTTTTGCATTGGCTTTGTTTCTGTATGTAGAAAATTATATGAATTCCTTTCCTGGCTTACTTTGGAACAATTAATCCACGTAGTACTAGTTGTTATGTAAGAGTTACCAGGGACACATTTGAATTTTGCCTCAATCTTTCTTTGTAGCGATTTTCAAACTTAGGGACTTGGTAAGAGTTCTCAGAATGCTGGGACTTGGCCCCACGCTGGAATGAAATGAAAGGAATTCACCCTTGCACGATATTTCACAAATATGTTGACTCTGTACAAAATACTCTTTTCAGCAGAAGATCACATATTTCAAGTAATTTGTGTTAGCTCAGTAGATGCTGAGGAAATAGGTCTGAAACAGATGCAATATTCAAATAAGATTATCATTCTGAATACACCCTTTTAATTTCAGTGGATAAATTCAAGTTCTGTAAGTGGCTGGAGTCCAAATGATTTTTTTCTTGATATGATATGCACCAAGAACATCCATCCCTCTAAATTACTGAAAACTAAAACCCCTGCAGACCTTACTGATTTGCTACACTGATCTCTCCACCCTCCCTGTCTCCAGTATCTTCTACCAGCCCCTTCTCTTGGCCTCAGTTGCTCTTCAGCCTCCATCCCGCGCTCCATGAACACGCAGCCCGAGGCACGTGGGTGTGAAGCTGAATGGAAGTTACTCCCATCATATTGTTGGTAGTCTGACAGCTTACTGCTGTTCTCCTCATGGCTGAGAAAGAGAGATTTGCTTTCTTGGGAAAAAGCAAAGGTCAAAAACTGTTCCGTCCAGGTAGCTTCAAGTGTGGTGTTGTGTTCTAGTAAAACCTTATTTTCAAAAACTTTGTCAATCCAACACAGAAGTGGCTTTACTACACGTGGTCAAGCTCTCATCTATATCGGCCTGTTTAAATGCATTAATTACAAAGTTAATATGAATGTCTTGACCTCTGGATATGAACTAGAATAACCTCATTTCCAATAAACATTCATTTGGCAAAATCCTACTCATAGTATTGAGTCTTCCTACTCCCAGACCATGTATGAAGGCTCAGATATATCCTTCTGTTGTGTTCAAACACTCTGGGATTCCTTTGACATCACTTACTTTACCTGTGGGATAACTATCACATCTTTCCAGGCAGCTGAGAAATTTACCCCTCTCCTAAATATAATAATATCTAATATATGCACATGCAGCTTTTTGGGTTGGGTTTATTTATTTGCATCCCACAGTGCAAAGAGATGGGTTCTAGTTAAAGCCATCAATTGAGTACAATTAAGTGTAGAAGACCTGAAAATTGAATTCAAGTCTTCTGTATACCCTCAGTGAGTCATGGGACTCAGCCCACAATGGAGAACAAGACAGAATGACAGCTTAGGTTTGTTCTCCTACTTCAACAGCAGCTCCCTCACTGTGGTCAAAGACCCACGTATAGACTCAATATAACTTTTAGTCCTGTAAAAGTAAGCGTTTAGGACATCAGGGAACTTTGTGCCCTGAATTTCCATTTTGTTCCATGCAATTGTGCAATACTTGTAAAGGTTCTTTGTCTTTATAAATTATGCTTTCTCAGAAGTATCATCAGGAAGAATACTAGTATATAACGGAGGGATGAGAGCTAAGTCAGGCACAATTATTCCACTCCACCCAACAAGCAAAGAAGATTGTGCAGCTTCATGACAGTGTTCTAAATTGGATATATGCTTGTCACTTCATTGCCCATCAGTCTTAGGCTTCAGAGCTTGAATCTGTTCCTCACCTTCACTTAGGCTTATTTTTACTCTTTACTTGTTGCACACGCTCAGCAAGGATGTACATAATCATCTAAAGTCTTATTTTATCTAAGATTATTAGTTGTGCTCTGTAAATTGCACATGAGGCTTATGGATTGGGGGGATCCTAAATGTTTCTTCTACAAGTAACTGAAAAGTGGTTGTGGGAGATGCTGTGGGGGGAGAGAGAAGAAGTTTAGGATTTTGGGAGTTTCAGACTGTGAGAGAAATGGTATTATATTATTTTCATATTGCAAATAGAAATCTTATTTTTGTCATGGATTTGAAGAAGTTGTTTTCCTTTCTATTACACATGCTATCTCTGTTCCTTATTCCCATTACTTAAATTGGTGTTGGTTGACATTGTAAAAACATTTTCAATGTAAAGAAAGCAACTGGGAGATAGTAAAAAAGGGATTCCTGTCCCAGTTTGAAAAGTAGCCTTTAAATCCTACTTTTTACCAATATTATTTTTTATTATTTTATATATTTATATATTTTACCAATAACTGTATTTATCTAATTCCAAATTAATTTTTTTGCTCTATGAACAACCCTTTTCTACTCATTAACCCCCCCGTCCAGTCCTGGGGACAGGGATCCAGAGCCCTCATATATATAAGCTACTTCATACAATACTAGCTCAGGAGTTCTGCTAGCAAACAAATCTGATGTTAATTGTTCTCAATCCTCATCTCATTCTGTATTTTTCACAGGATCTTACAGTGCCAGTCAAGGTATAAACTGCATCCGTGAAGATGTTGCTTCATATATTGAAAGAAGAGATGGAGGGGTTCCTGCAGATCCAGATAACATATATCTTACCACTGGGGCAAGTGATGGTATTGCTGTAAGTGCTAAAATTAAACCTGTCTCTTCTTGGTATAAACTGTAATTTACCAGTTACCTTTGGAAATACAGATCTCTGTTGGACATCTGGTCTCACAAACTCCTGTGAGTTTGATCTAACAGATACTGCAGTCACAGTAAGTGCATATCCAACACACACAATTATGTGGATGTAAGATGCCATCTAAGAAATAGGCACATGAAAACAAAGTCTCTTAACGTATATTAACTTGTACCTTTCACAAAGGTAGGATAAACTACATAGGTGCCTAAATATAAAATTGGGAGATTCAGACCAGGCTAAGTAGTGGCAGTTAAGAAACTGAAGTTTACACTGAAGATTACAGGGAATGAATCAGTGGCAGAGAGAAGAGGGAACGACCTTGGAAGCGAGAAGTCTCAGCAGCATTTCTTCCCAGTAGACTCTGCTAATGCAGACTAACGCCAGTGAAAATCCCAAAGAGCTATTGCAGTAGCCAGCTTGTCTGGGAAAAACTTGAGGTTTTGGCTTCAATCAAGGTTCAAAGATGGTCCTCAGGTAAGAGAGGAATAACACAGGAATAACTGTGTATTGGGTTTTTCCTTTACACTGACTGCTACTGATATTACAACAACCAGCAGTCCTTTTAATAAGGCAGTGTTTTATAGCTTGTTTGTAAAAGGTGGGTTTTTTTTAAATGACATCTAGTGGCAGAGCTCAGAATGACACTGTTCTGACGAGCAATTCCCCAGATGTCTTCAGTGAATTGGCTTTCCAGAGTTTATGATGCCAAGTGTTACCCTGGCAGCTTGTCAGGAATGGCAGCGTGGCATATCAAATCTGTACCATGCTTATTTGATTCCACTGGTGATGAAAAGTCAGCAGCACAATGAGTCTCATTATTTGGTACTTCCAAGGATAAAACAACTACCCTTTCATAACTTGGGGGGCAGAGGGTGTTAAAGAGTTTTTAAATCTGCATTTGATCCTGATTATACATTTTGGATGCTTGGTGTTTTAAAATAGTGGTGGGTACAAAATTCTGTTGATTAAAAATTATGAGCTTAGCAGCTGAGTTAGTATGTGATGAGAGACACAGATTTTGTTCTAGAACCAACGAGAAACTTAAAGGATACCACTGTTATACTTGAAGACATATTTTTGTTTTTACAATATCAATTACATGATTGATAAGGAGGCCTGCTTTAATTGCACTTGTACTTCAGAGTGAAGTACAAGCAAGAAATCTCTCCACTTCCTGCACCAAATGCACTCTTTTATTTAGTTCACACATAGAAAGCCCACACATAGACACACACAGACACACAGCTGTTGGGCACAGATAAATCCTCTGGCCTGACCTTAGTACAAGCATTACATTTCTCTGTCTTCTGGGCATAAACTACATGTGATACGTTAGATTTCCATCCCAAGACATGCAGACTTTTGGTTTGTTACTTGAAAATGAAACCATAACACAGGTCTCTAGCTTTGTTCCCACCTGGCCACAATTGCTCCTAATCTAAAACAGCCTCTGTTCCAAAGCAGAATCTCCACAGGTCCCAGTTCTAATTTCAGGTTTTATTTATTGGCCTCTTGTGTTTAGTGAGATAAAATGACTGGAAGGCAACAAGCAACAACTAGCTGACACTACTTTGCTTGCAGCTGGGCACACCAGAAAAATCATGATCTTCATATTCCTGTTTCCAGCTTTCCCTCTAGCCTTGTGCTCAGAATGTTTTTCCCAATTTTTGCAGTTGATCAGACATGATCATTAGAAGCCATGACACGCAGAGGAATTCCATTAAGCTGAGTTAGACCGTCCTGACTCAGCCAGTAACTTAACTTGAAATAAATAAATGCTCTTTGATATGAGAAAATGACTGTATGCTTGTAGAAATCTACCTTAACTCTAGATTTTTTAAGAAGGAAGATCAGTAACTTATTCTAGAGTATACTATTAATTCTGGGGTGTGACTTTTTCCTTTTTTTTTTCAATTCCTGCTTTTTCCTCAGACAATTTTAAAGATTCTGGTCTCAGGAGGTGGAAAATCCCGAACAGGAGTGATGATCCCTATACCACAGTATCCCTTATATTCAGCAGCCATATCTGAACTAGATGCTATCCAGGTGAACTACTATTTGGATGAAGAAAATTGCTGGGCTCTAAATGTGAACGAACTTCGCCGTTCCTTGAATGAAGCTAAGGCATATTGCAATCCAAAAGTCCTCTGCATCATCAACCCTGGAAATCCCACAGGTCTATGACAATTTTGTTTAATGGATGGGTTTTAAGACCAATTATTTTCCCCTTTTTCATTCATTTGACATTGCAGGCAAATCCTAAATACATATCAAATATGTAAAGCTGAATTCTAGACATCAGTGCCCTAAGGACAGTATGTCATGCTTCTAGAAACTTATTTTCAGTATCATGGATAACTCCAGGGATTTGGGAAGAGAGGAGGGAGTAGGTTCACTTCACTGGATCCCATTTGAAGCCACTGCTTCCGCGGAACTTTTGCAGACTTGTGGAAGACTTTCAGTCATTTTTGTCTTTATCAAAGATCTTGTCCCTGACATGGTCTGTAGCCTCTTGCCTGTGAGAGGCAATGACTACAGAAACACTCTGAAGCTAGTCGTAACCACTGCCTCCCCCAGAATAATTTAGGGGTTTGAGTAGCTGAAGTTGATTAGTGAGAAACTAGCTCCCGCTTAACCATTAAGCATGTATTTCAAATGATGTTTTACACAGAGTACTACTCTTAATAACTTATTGATTGATTACTGTATCTCACACTTCCTTTGCTTCACGTGGACTAAGTTATTTTGACACATAATTCCTCCAAAAATGTTCCTTAATTTCACACTTAGTGAACTGAAATTCAATAGCACTTTTCTGGGAAAGCGGGCTATGTTACTGTAAAGCTGGTGGATCTGGGTTGAAAAGATTTGTGTATATACGATCCAATAACTTTCTTCTTTCTTGCTTTAAAAATCAAACTATAGGACAGGTGCAAAGCAGAAAGTGCATTGAAGATGTGATACATTTCGCTTGGGAAGAGAAACTTTTTCTTCTGGCTGATGAGGTAATGGAATATTCTGTTCTCTCAAAAGCACAGCTAAGAGTACACTTGAGATGTAATTTTGTTACGTGTGTGGTATTGGTATTTTTTAAGTACAGGGAACAGATTTTCTGTTATTAAATTAAGACGTGAACAAACATGCAAGTTTCTTAATATGAGAGGATTAATATGAGAGGTGGATTGATCTGGATTTTAACTAGAGAAAAAGTGTAGGGGACTCAAGCAAGGAGACACAAGGAGGAACTTTGCTGGAACTAACCTAAAAACCTATGTGATACTCGGACCACTTCAACTGAAAGAAACAGAAGGAAAATCAATTTAAACATACAAGTAAAGGTTAAATTATACAAAGCTCGCTGTTCTTCCAAAGGTTAAACTATTAACTATGGCCACACGAGATAAAATGTATCATTACAGTAACTATTCCTTAACAAAGAACCTTGTGTCTTCTAAAGGTTTTAAGTTTCGAGTGTTACCCTTGTCTCTCTAAAAGGCCATCTTTTATCCTTAGTTGGCAGAACAGAGCACATTAATGTCTTCTGACTGTTCAGGTTTACCAGGACAATGTGTACTCTGAAGGATGCCAGTTTCATTCTTTCAAAAAGATTCTGTATGAGATGGGACCCGAGTACTATAACAATGTTGAGCTGGCCTCTTTTCACTCCACCTCTAAGGGATACATGGGCGAGTAAGTCTGCTTTAGTTTCTTTTTACTTCATCTTCCTCATTAATCTGGTTGGACAGCCGTTTCATGTTAGTGACCTGAAGGTAATCCACTGTCTTCTATTAATTTTAACTAAAAACTATTATGCAAAGAAAAGCAAACATTTAAGGCACAGAATAATGGATTAGCTCAGTGGTTTTCAAAGTACCGAATAATAACTGTATTTGTTTCAGAAACCTAATGCCTCAGTTCCACAAAGGTGAAATCCTACAGTCCTAAGCCCAACCTATGATAAAGGAAAATACAGTCTCCAAGATTCAAAGGAACTGCTCTGGAATCATTGGGATGTTTGATATTACAAATGTTTGGGTTTGGTTGTTTTGGGGAGGAGGAGATGGAAGAAAAAGAGTTTTCTGACTAAATGAATGCTGCTACAGCCATATGCTCTTGTTCTGAAGAGCAAACAATCCAAGTTAGTCGTTAACTTGCCTAACAGGGAAGCTGCATGTACATCATTTTCTCTGTATGGCATACTAGGGCTTAATGACATAGCAGTTCGTGCCATCTTAAAACATTATCAGTATAGCAGCTTTTTCAACAACCTGTATGTTACATATTGTAAGATCGTCATTGATTGTCTTTCCACTTCTGCAGTTATTTTCATTGCTTTTCCAGTATTTATACACTTGAGGCTAACCCATCTGTTCTGTTCACTTTAATCACAGATGTGGCTACAGAGGAGGTTACATGGAGGTCATTAACTTGCACCCAGAAATTAAAGGACAGCTTGTTAAGCTGCTTTCTGTTCGCCTTTGTCCCCCAGTCTCAGGACAAGCAGCAATGGATATTGTAGTGAATCCTCCAATACCTGGAGAAGAATCTTATTCACAGTTCATAAAGGTTAGCAATAAGATGCTTGTTCTTCTGCACATTTCCTAGATGTATCCTAAATATTGTGAATTCAAAACATGCACTGAGTCCAAACTTCTTTCCTTTCTTCTCAGGCAATCCTGTAATAACACCAATTTACAGAACTATCCAGAGTATTTTAAATCAACTCAATATGACTACTTTTAAAAATACTTTTAATTCCTTCTTTGGTTCCTTTGTTTAGGAGCCAAAAAAAAAGCTAAGAAGGTATTATAAAATCAGCTTTCTTGTTGAGAAATTCAACTTCTCTCCTGTGCTTAGCATGAGAAAAAGAATTAGTAAATAAGATTTGCTTTTACTAAAATCTGAACAGTATTGTAAGTTCAAATACAGTTAAAGAATCAGCCTTATTCTTAGGTATCCAGTGCCCCTATATACTAGAAAACATGGTATTCTATATTAAAGTATACATATAGTTTCTCACTTGTAAAAAATGAAACTGAATCTGGCTTAAGAAATTACAGTATTGAGTCAGATCAAAGGTTCAGCTACCATGGCCTCTAAAAACAGTCAAGAGTGGATGCTCAGAAGGAAGAATGTAAGAAAAGGGCATGCAAATAAAGACTTTTGCAGGTTTCACGTTGCTGTCTTTAAGAGTATGACTGGAATTAGGAATGTCATTTTCTCTAATAGCTCAGCAAAGCCCTCACAGTGTGCTCAATTCGGGGAAGGGTTCTAGAAGCATCATAGTTTTCTCTGGCGTTTTTACTGCCACTTCAAATATATCAAACTGAACACCTTCCTTTTAAACAGGAGAAGGAATCTGTTTTGAACAATCTCGCCAAAAAAGCCAAACTAACAGAAGACATGTTTAACAAGGTACCAGGCTTTCACTGCAATCCACTTCAAGGAGCTATGTATGCTTTCCCACGGATCTTCATTCCTTCCAAAGCCATTGAGGAAGCCAAGGTCAGTCAGTCATTTTTACCCCAATCCATTTTAACCTTCACACACTTGTGCCTGCCACTTCTAATGATGAACTTTTATTCAAGAGCTAGAGTAAGCTCATGTAGTTCCAAAAGCAGCACTTCATTGACTACTTATGATCTTAAATAAAACACGACCTTTATTTTGAGGGAGGAAAGCAAAACAGAGCATTTCATCACAGTGCTAAGGCTTCCAGGTTGAGAACGTTACCCAAGGGTGTTAGTGCTAAATGATTAAGTCCGAGGGGTGGGCAATTAGCTGGACCTGTGCAAATTCCCAGTTGCTGGCTGTGCCTGGGTTAGGTAGCCAGCACGTGTGACAGGGACTGTGAATGGCAGGGTGAGACTGACCCTGCAAAAGCAGCCCATTCAGCAAGCGTGGGAAGAAGGGAGGGAGGTTTCCTTACAGATTTTACTTCTGTACAACACCTTTCTGCATGTGGGTCAGTAAGCTGCATTACGAAATGACAAGTCTTTTTGTTCCTAACTAGAGCTCTATTACCTTTTGTGTAATGTTCATTTTTTAAAGGGAATTTTATCAGCATAGCTGAGGACAAAAATAGGGTTGTTTTTCAGCTGATTATTTGATTAGGCATATAACCTGCATGTATTTAAGAACTTCCATACTTATTAATCAGGGGACTTTCTAGTTAGCAGATAATTCAGGGGGAAAAATAGTAACTGCCAACGGAACTGGAACACACAGCTCTCAAATTAATTTCATCTTGTCAAATGTCAGCAGCTTAGATTTTTGTAAGTACAATTTTGATATTTTTTACAAAAAGTTACAAGCAAGTCAAGGAGAAAAACCAAAAATATCTAAAACCTCTCTTTTGAAGTGAATGTTTTGTGTGGGTTCTTCAGCCTTGTGCCTCCACAAAGTACTGTTATTTAATTCACAGGGTGAAGTGTCCCATTAGCAATTGCTTTTCAGCTTCTTCAGTAGAGAGGGTAAGAAACTACTAACGTAAGATAAGGTTTCAGGAAGAAAAGCAGTCATGAAATTCTATATATTTGGAATATTTTTACTTCAATAATTCCAAAGCATCCATTTCCTTAGGCTCACAAAATGGCACCTGATATGTTCTATTGCATGAAACTTCTGGAAGAGACTGGAATATGTGTTGTACCTGGAAGTGGATTTGGCCAAAGAGAAGGAAGTTACCATTTCAGGTACAGTTTCTGTTTTTTAAAATCAAATAATAATAATTATTATTTATAATAATAATTATAATAATATATAATAATTATAAATAGTAAGCTATTTATAGCTTACTAAACTTACTAAACTACTAAACTAAGTAAATAATATAATAATTATAAATAGTAAGCTAAATGCCATCCCACTACTTTCTCTTCTGATTAAATATAAGGATTTTTATTTTAGTTTATGTTGTCTCAGTTTCTACTGGACACTTTCTGTGGACTGACAGCTAGGTCGAAGACCTGGTCTGCTAGATGAGCTATTCAAGTTTTTATGGTGTTTTCACAGCTTGCTGACATAGTTTTATTCTATTTTTATACCCTGACATTTGAAATGCCTTCTCCACAAATACAAACAATAATAATAGCTTATGCTCTAATCTTAAAGTTGGCTAAAGCATTACAAAAACTGCCCTGCTTTCTTCTGGGGGGAAGGGGAATAAAAGCCTTTCCACATGGAGAAACTGCATGAAAGATGCAGTACCTTCCCTATAAATTTGCTCCTTGAACATGCCAAATAACTCTCTGCTTTACCAAAGCAAGATGTTGGACTAAGTCTTCTAATACCAAAACTGTGAACACAAACTCTATTGCTTTTGCTTCCAATACCAGCACTTTACTCCAGCCGAGCCACTGATAGCTGGAATTTATCACAGAATTTAGTCTTGTTTGGTCTGAAGCAACGTAACAGAGGGTATCTCTAGCCGTGATAGGTCTGCAACGCAGATAGCTGGTTAGAGATCTGCATGCTAGTGTGGGTCCCTCCCTGTACCAGTGTGGGAAAAACATTTTGTTCTCTAGGTCTTTCCTACAGTCTTGCAGACATACTTAACGGGATTTTCAGTTTATTCAGAAGAAGGAAAAAAGGGACTAAAAACTGCAGCATAGGATGTTGCATTGATTTAATGCTTCTGAATTAAGTTTTCAATTAAAAAATAAATGTATATTTACTCATAACTGCCTGACCCTAAAGCTCAAAACAATGGGTATAAACTGGCATAACTGCCCCCAAAATGGAAACTGAGCTGCTGTTATTTCTTACTGATAACTTTCTTTATCACTCAACAGGAAACAACAGTTCCTGAATTCCTGTATATTAGCCAATTGAAACAAATTGCTACAGTTTAATAGTATAGTTCAATTAAAGCATAAATGCAGAAAATAAGAGAATCATATCAAAACAAATATTAAATTTAACAGATTACTAGCTATGCCCTGAGATTAATCAGGGCAAAGATTCCAGCTAAGTTTATTTTGAAGATAATGCGGGTTCTTTTTTTCCTTTCTTTAAACATTATTTTTCAGAATGACCATTCTTCCTCCAGTAGAGAAGCTGAAGATCCTACTGGAGAAAGTGAAAGACTTCCACATAAAGTTTCTTGAAAAATATGCATGAAACTACTGTGGCTTCTCTCCCTCATCCCTCTCCCCCTTCAAGGCAAATCTGGAAAATGAAGAAAGATGTGCTGAGAATGTGCTGCTCATCTAATTTAACTAAATTCAAAATAGATAGAACCAATCTGAGATACTGATACAACTTATTGGACTATTAAATTTGATGTCTGGTATAGAAGACATTGTTACACCAACTTTTTTTTTAAGGGGAAGGGGAGAATGTGAAGAAAGCAGTGAGAAGAAAGTCGGTATATGATTTTGTGCCTTGATTGGAAGTTTTATTTGTGAACTCTTGACTTAATAGGTTGGGGAAGGGAGTTGCTCATTAAAATTACTACTGTTGTGTGGGTATTTTTTTTATGAAACAGAAATGCCAAAAGGAATTGTTTAGCTAGGAACGTGTTTCCCATCTCAAAATTCTTCTGAAAAAATTCAAAAGCCTACATTATAAATATTGTTTGGTTTAATTTTTGTTGTTGTTATGTATGAAGTGTTCTCCAAATCTGATTAATCAGGTAGGTACAGTGTGCTTATTTAAAAGAAAAAAAAAAAACAACAACTTTGGCAGATGTGTGCAGATACCTTTGAATTTCTCTTAAAAAGAAATCCTGCCGTCACAGCATAATCTGAGAGGAAAATGTAGTTTTTATCAGAAGAGCAAACATGGTGTCTGCTTGAACCTATTTTTATGAAAGTGAAACATAGTGAGGAATATTAGCTTCTTATTCGTATGCTGTTCAACACATCATCCCAGATAAGAGCACTGAACGTTTCCTCTCGTAACAACTCCATGAGTCTCCTGTTAGCTCACATCTTCCATACACACGGAACATAGGAAGTTACTATTTCAAAGCAGACGTGAGCACTGACAGTCCTTTCAATCAGGGTGAAATACAACACTATTTCAGAATCGCTTTATCTGTGGAGAACATTTGTTTGGAGCCACATGCCAGAGAGACCCATTAGCTGGCCAAAATCCAGCTTGAACTGGCAAGGACTAACAAACGTTGTTACCAGGAGAAATGCCAGGAGTGGTTTCTAATGAAGGGAAAGGTATTTAAAGGAAAATGGCTTGCACCAAGTGTAAAGGTAACGATAGTACCGCTCACTTAAATCTTCCACAGTCCTACTGCTGGCTCCATGATCTGATTGCTTATTAAAACCCAGCTAAACCAGGTCACTACCTAGGAGTACAGCTGTATGGCTCTACTAATCTATGCCAGTTTCCCTGCACAACAAAGGAAGGCTTCTGTTTCTCTAGAGCTGGAAGCTGGACACCTTCTGCTAGCACTGATAAAGGACAGAAGGAACAAAGCTTCCAGTACTCAGCCATGAAAGCATTAGCATTTGTCAGGCTTAGGCTCAACATTTACAAAGTTTATTCACTAAGAATATCTCACTTAATCTAGACATTAATTTTAAGTTATTATTTAGAAGTGAAGTCATTTTTATGTCTACTAGCACTTTGTTAGGCTGCCTTTGTAGCTGGTTCAACAACCTACGCTGATCCAGGTTAATAAAGCCAAGGGCTAGAGAACCACCATTTGGATAAAGCATGTGCCAATCTATTAAGTGCAGAACTCGAGAGATGTTGCCAATAACTGTCCTTGCAACAGCCGCTACTAGTCTATGACACAGCATTCGCAGCTGCTGTCCTTCTCACAGTTCCTTACTGAAGTCTGTGAGAAGAATCTAGTACTTCTCAGTCACCTGCCAGTGGTCACAGATCCATGAATGAAGATGGCACGCTGCTACACAAGGCTACTAGGGAGGCCTGGGAGGAAAAACAAAATTAAAATAGTTTTATCCTTGAGAAATGTACTTCTTGGAGGACAGCAGACTGAGAACACTTACGTTGCCACTCTCCATTGATAAATACAACTTTTTAGCTGTTAGCACTCTCCACTTGGCATCCTGAATATGCACTAATAAAACAAATCCAGAAAGCAAAACTGTAGTAAGAGCTCAGAATATTGATGTAAAAATAAGACAAACGCACTTTCCTATTCCAGGAACGTGTCCAAATCAGATCTGGCTTTGGACTCATAATGCAGTGTAGATTGAAGCTAAGATCTAACAATGGGAGTTAGAATATTTTTTTATATTTTTGTAACTACAGCTTTTTCATGGGGTAGTATTTGTAATCTAATAAGTCAATAGATTTTATATTTGCCTTGCATTTGCAGCTGATACTTCTGGAAAAATGTAAAGGTTTACAAGTTTCTAATGATCATTTACAGGTGTGAAAGGCTTTTTGTTTTAAGTCAGGACAGCAATTCTTACACTTTTAAATCCAAAAATAATGGCATAAACTGAGTTTTTTCTAAACATTCTATTATGGTGCCTTTTATGTTTCTGACATTATAAGGGATAACAATTTGTTCTTTATGCATCTCATATGGAAGGGTGGTGATTTCTATTGTCCATCCACAATATTTGTATGTACTGTGATACAGTTAATGTGCATTTTGTGGAACGATCTTGTAAAGCTAAGAACAGAGGCTTATTTTCAATGTCTTTGAAATATTTCATTCATAACAGACAATCCTTACTTTCAAATGCATGCTTCTAGGTTTGATTTTCCTACAGGTGCTCCTTATGATGGTACTTCAGATGTATGAGACTTCCAAATAATAAAGCACAGGTTAAAAAAAAAAAAAAGGTAATAGTTCTCCATTTCCTGTGTCACTGAAGAAACACTTGCTGGATTGCACCGAGGCATTTAACTTCATGTTCAAAATGGTATTTACTTTAATCCACGTAGGAGATCATTAAATTCTGCATCACTCCAATTTATGGACTTGAAATTCGTCAAACTTGTTACCACAAAACTGTTCCCTGCCAAACACAGAACTGTACATAGAGATAATCTGAGGCTTGTTTTACGCTCATAATTAATCATATATTTTTATGCAAGGAGTTGTAACCAGCAGTTAGGCAAGTCAGACTTCTCTCTTCATAGAGAGGCTTAATCAGTCGGTTAAGGCTGACCAACTGTGGCCTGAAAGCTTTGGTGAGGGGGTTGTTTGGCAAAGTCGGTTGTTTCCTTTTTAAAAAACTTACGTGGCTTGGAGGAGATCAAACTTACAGAGCAACACAAGCTTGGGGTTTTGCAGTGACAGCTCAGAATGACTCTACTGGTGTTTGGTAATTCAAACAAAAATGAAGTTTAGGGAAATGGAAGACAGTCCTACTTCCCTAAATTTATATGTATATGCCGGCACCACTAAAAGAAAACAGCAAAAGCAGGCTATTCTCTTCTTTGTATCTGGTATATGAGTGTTTCCCAGAACAGCAACACTTACCTGTTTTGGGAGGGGATTAGGTTGGTTATTTTACAAACAAGAACACGGTCTGATACGAAACAGTTATGTTACAAATTGTCAGTCAGATTTTTTACAGCTTTTTGGTTTTTTTGGGTGACGTAGGCTGTCCCATCTGGATCAGTAGATAAGGATACGGTGCCAAACGCATATGATACAGAAAAAGCTACTAACTTCAGCGAGCTTGCAACACCAACTTCATATATCGTGTGAAAAACACTAGTGTTTTAAAACATTATCTAAATTCCCTTTTATGCGTGTCCTTGGTCAGCAGAGAATACGGGTTTGATCCTTTGTACAAAAGCTGAATACTCGTATAACAGGTGTGATTTTTTTATTTGAATGCATGTGAGGTAATAAGTTCGGGCTAGAAACCCTACTTTTAAGGATATGGCTTTGACTGTTTTTATACATTCAATACTTCATGTAGTCACGCCTTTCTGATGTTCCACATTATTATATGTTTATTAAACACTCTCTTCACCTGATTAGAATTTGCACAGCCTGTAACCCCCTGCTTCAGGCAGAACAGGTTAGTTATTGGCTTTGCTCACTGCACGCTGAACAGCCCCAAAACAGCCAAAACCAAACTTCAGCTGTGAAAGAGGGTCTCTCTCATACAGCAAAAAAGGTTTTTAAGTCCCTGCCCAAGCCCTGCCGGCCCCTGGTCACCACTCACCCCGGGATGGAAGCGGTCCCCAGCCCCGCCGCCGCTCCTCAGGCGCCCAGGTCAGCAGCGGCCGCTTCAAAGCAATTAACAAAAAAAAAAAAAAAAGCACAATTAATAACGTGCCACCAGGACAAAGCGCGGCTGGCGGCTGTCAGGACGCGGGGTCCCGGCTGTTAGCCAGGGATAGCTCCTGGTTGTGTTCCCCATCCCTGCGGCACCACCGAGACGGGCACCTCATCATTCCCTCCTCACCGCCTCCTTCCCGCCCTCCCTCCTGACAGGACAGCCCGGGAACCCCCGGGAGACACCCCCCCACTCCCCGCCCAGCCCCACAGGCCGCGGCCTACCCGGCTCGCCTCGTCCTCTCACACCGCAGCCTCTCACAGGTGGCCCGCCGCCCCTCGGGGTGTGCCCGCCTGGGCCCGGGGGAGGAGGAGGAGGAGGAGAAGGAGGAAGAAGAAGAGGGGAGGGAGAAGCCCCCCCGTTCTTACAAAAGCTTGCCGGGCGAGGAGCGGCGGCTGTGTCCTGTGAAGAAGCGGCCATGCCCCTGAAGAAGCCGGCGGGCAAGTGGCGCAGAACCGACTCGGGTGTGGAGCCCGACCGCGGGGCCCTCTCCCAGGAGAAGAAGAACCAACGCATCGAGCTCTTCCTCAGAGACTTCGACCAGCAGGGTAGGCCCGGGGTGGCGGAGGGGCGGCCTGGGAGGAGGGGGATAGCGGCTCCTGGCGAAGAGAGGCTCCGGGACGGGCCCGGCGGCAGCCCCGGGATGGCGAGGGGTGGCCACTGTCCCACCTCTCGCCGCGGATCCGAGATGCCTGACCTAGTCACCTGGCTGTGCCGCCTTCTCCTCAGCCTGAGGAACGTAGCCGATGGCGACTTGGGAAGGAGCAATGATACCTAAGTAGTTCATAAATGGTTAAACTGTGGAGAATTTTTTTCTTTTTTTTTGAGAAGAAATGTAGCTTTGGTTTCAAGGATTTAGTAAGATAAGAAAGGATGTAGGTGGCCCTGAGAACATGGTGACCTAAGATAGGGATGCAGTAAGTATGGACATTGACAAACAGGTGGTAGCAGGGAGATCTGCTTTAAGAGCTGTTAGCTTTAATGGGTAATTAAGCAGTTACAGTGTTTTGTCAGGGTGAAAAGTGAGCTAAGGGACAGGTGAAGAAGATGAAGATTGAGGAAGAACTGACCCTCACTAAAAATGAGGACCACCAGAAGGCACAACTATGCATGCCCAAAATATGTAAATGAATTCTCAGAAATGTAGTGAATATGGTGATGTTTTCTTGGAATTATATGGAATATGTATACCGATTGTATGTAAATTTAACTTGACAACAGCATTTGGTGTGCACAATAGGAGGAGCCATCCCCTGTGCAGCTGGCGCTGTAATAAGGAATGCCTGCTTTCTAAACTTTAAATTGAGTCTTAGAAAGTTTTATCTGCTGGTTTGTGGTAACAGCAACACCTATGGCAATAAAAGCCTGGTTGGTTTTTTTTTTTTCTTGTTTTAAAGCCAAGGAAAATATCCAGGAAATGAAGAAAGAGCTTCATTCTCTTCTGCAAACAGCTGAGAAAGCATTTACGGTGGAGCTGCTGAAGATGCCAGTTGCTATTAGGAAAATGAGAAGAAAAGACTTGCTTAGTAAGTGTGTGTGGTCTTAAATTTGCCAGGAATGCAGATATCGTTACAGCATGATGTATCCCTGGCTGATGTGAGAAAATACGTGAACTTAGTGTCTCTTACACAGCAAAGTAAACTTTTTTATTTTTTAAGCTAATCAGCAGTGGTATGAGACTGTAGCTGCTCAGTAGGTACTCTTGTTCAAGTATAGGCTCTGGAGCCTTCTTGTATGTATGCTCTTAAGTCATCTTTTTTGTAAATCCTGAAGAGACAAGGAATAACTACAAGTCTAGTATTTTCTGTGTGTAAAAGCTTAAGCGCTTCTTTCCATCTGAATCTGTTGATCCTAGCCACAGACATTATTTTGTCTTTCTGTTAATTTGAAGTCTTTCACTACTGAGCCTTTCTCATCTAGATGCTTACCTGTGATGATGAGCAAACAAGTTCAGTTTAAGCCTCACATCTATGCAGCAGTTTAAGCTGTGGTGTACAGTCAGCATCAGATATATATTCTGGGGAGAACTGATTTTTTTTGCAGTCTACCTTGTGGCTGGAAGTTGCAGGGGCCGCGCAAAGATGAAATCCAAGATTCTTGAAGAACTTGGGTTTACTGTAAGCCTTTGCTTATGTATTTCAGTGTCTTTCTTGAAAACTTAGCATTAGCTTTCAGGAGTGCAAAGTATGGGGTTTTTTCCTCTTTGAATTGAGGTTATATACTGTGTGACCATGCTTGGTATCCTTTCAAAGATTAAATGTACTGAAATGGCCTAAGATTTTCATTGTTGTTTTGTAGGAGTGACTGTCCTATGAGACTTGAATCTTGTTCAAATGCAACATATATGCCAGATAGCTTAATTATTTAAGCAACTGTAATGCTGAATTACATGTTGAGGTTCATAGCCCATAAGATAAGAACCTGCAGATAGTAGTAATTAGGCAAGTAACAGCATATAAACAAGTTACTTTCTTGAATTACAGATTTGCAAGGAGGGGAGGAAGTGGCTCTTGCTGCTGCAGTGGTAAGTGTGTGTTTTCAAATTTTATCACAGCTTACAGAACAGAAGTCTTCTGTCCCTGTTGTAAGCACTTCAGATGAATGTTTTTGTTTGGCTGTCTGTTTAAATAGAAGATGATATGAAAAGGCTAGACAGCCAGCCATGGTGCAGTTGTGAACACTACCTAAAGCTTCAGGGTCATAGAATCATAGAATTGTCTAGGTTGGAAGGGACCTTTCAGATCACAGAGTCCAACCATCAACCTAACACTGACAAAAACCATCAGTAAATCATATTGCTAAGCACTGTGTCTAACAGTCTTTTAAGTACCTCCAGCGTGGGCAGATATGCAGATGTTTCTGAAAAAATAAACTGGTGTTTAGCCAATCCCACTTTATTTTATGCCATTTTAGTTCACTGCCTTTTGTAGGAGGAATTGCACTTACTGGGCAAAATCTGTTGACTTTCCCTTGTTGAATAAACATTTTTTTTTTAGACTGACTCTTCCCTAGAAGAAGTACCAAATCCAAAACTCTCCAGGACCAACAGCAGAAAAGGCAAGTCTATCCATTAATATATATCTTGGTTCTTAAATTTTCATATTTTTTTTATTGGTTGAACTGGCAATTTGTAAAGTGAATGTTAAGCTTGAAGGATACAAGAGGGAAAAGTGTGTAACTGGAAATATAACATACAGGTCCCCTCAGCATTCAGTGTGGAGGATCATGAACTATGCTACTGCTCAAGTATTTTAAAACATGAGATAAGAGTTCCTGTCCTTTGGATTTATCACTGAAAATGGTGCTGAGGGACAGATTTAAGTGACGTGTCAGTGCTTTACAGTATAGTAGAAGTGCTAGGAAAGTCACCCCTATTTTCTCATCAGTTATGCTTTTGACCTCCTGCCCATTGAGGTTTGTAAGGAAAATACCATTTCTTCATACACCAAAATATGCAATAAGAACGAGACTACCACTGAAATATAATTGTATTTTGTCTGGGGGTTGAAGGGTTATCTGGTGTCTAACTGTCCTGTGTGTCACAGGGTCTGTGACAAACAGGCATAGTTTGCTTTGAACTCTGTCCCAGGTGAATGACCATCAAAAAGCAGAACTGATAAATAGCTGTCAGTGGGTAAACAGGCTTCAAACAAATGAGCTTGAAGTGGTGTTTCGTGCTTTTAATGAAATCTTATTTTCCTTGTCTTTCTAATATATTTCTAGTTAAGGTAACTACAATTGTTGAATATGAAGATGCCAAGCATGTTTCTGCAACAAAAATATGTAAAAAAGTAAGTCTATTCTGAATAAACAACATAGAGATTAAATCAGTTCTGACCTGCTAGGACCCCAGGTAGATCCATGACCGGGCATGCCAATGCCCTGTGGTTTGTTTGAAAAATCAGTTCATTTAAATTCAATGTATTTTAAGTGAAGCAAGGCTAAACTGCATAGTAAATTAATCTCATAATGAAATATGGTATCTGCACTTCTAGTAGCTTATTCACACAGACTTGCAAATACTGGCATAGCCATACTCTCTTGACATGGTGGTTTGAGGAACCATTTTTTTTTTTTTTGAAAGTTGGGTTTGTTTTCTTTAAAAAAAAAAAATCAACTTGATGTTTTAATATATGCTTTTGTGTATTTGGATTATTTGTGCATTCTTGTCCATCTTGATCTCTAAACCAAATAGCACAGGTGTATTAATTGTACTGTCTCAGTCTGTGCAATACAGTGCCTCAGCCAGATGCTGAAGTACGTAGCAAGATGACAACAGAGACAAAAAGATTATATGCACAGTTACAGGCATTAATTAAAAGAAGGCTTACAAGTCAGAAGGGTGTATATTACAGAGGTGGTTGTTTATGCAGAACTTTGGTATGAACAAATATTCTTTGGTATTATGAAATTCTTGTTTTGGAATGCATATTTGCCATTTTATGTATATTTGGAACTATAAAAGACAGCACCGTGGGGCTTAACTGTTCTTTGTCAACCGGGTATTCTTATAGCGTTGTTCCCTGGTGATATCTATCATTTTGCCTTAAAATGCTGCTTCTTTTAACTGCAGTCTTACATGTATCCTTTCAGGTGTCCAAAACAAAGTCATTGGTTTCATTGCCCTCTGGTTCAAACAGCAAACTCCAGTCTCTTTCTAGGTAAGACTGACCTTTGCTAGCTTATTAAACTCACCTGAACTTGTGAATGCCGAGTAAAACTCTCTTCAGGTAAAGAAGGTGAGATTTGTGGGCAACAGGAGAACATCTGGTAAAGATGTCTTCCATAACCCGAATCAGACATGTTGTAGTGACATGAGCCCTGAACAGAAAGCACCCCTTGCTGATGAGGGGATGTAGTTGTCTCTCACTCAACAAATGGTGCACAGTCCTGAATCTGTGTAATCAGTATAGACTTCCAAACAGTACTTAATGGAAGAGAGTGTGTCAGAGAAACATCTTCTGTGCTCTGTTAGGACTAATGAATTGTTCTGTAATAATTTTGCCCGTATACATAGCTGAAAGGGAGGTGTCATTAGCAGGAAAATACACGCTTGTAAAAACACCTAAGAGCTACTTACAGCCATGATGGACCAAACTCAAGTCTCACGATGAGATCTAATGAATTAAAAAATAGGTGGCTATCTGCATGAACATGTTTTTTGAGAAGCTGTTGCTACACCTACAGCTCCAGGGTGCGTACTTGTACCCACTGGCACTTATTGTGATACATTCAAATTGTCTTCAGAGAAATGTAATTTAAATAATGTATGAGTGTTTAATGTGCCTAGAAGAAATAAAAAATTTTAAAAAATCATAGCCAGGTTTAATTAGCTCTTGAATTTAGATTATAGAATTTTTGGCCCAACAAAATCGAACTGGAGAAGGCTGCTTTGCCTGGGGAAGTTTTAACTTTTCAGTCTTTGAAGGTTGCTTTTATCCAAGTACACTAATACTGGGACAAAAACACATGCCCTTATAATATCCCCAAAATTTTTCCCCCAAAAAAGAAAAGAGTGAGGTAAACTCCTGTCATCAAGATTTCTGTGAACTGAGTTAAAATCCAGAACTGGAAAAAGAAATAGTTCTCTGGATTCAGGTTAACCACAGAGGACAGATATCCTGACAAGTAATCTAGAAAAATTCATTCCTGCTGAAAAAGAAACTTCCCAAGATATTTTTGCACACTCAAATTAAAAGCTATGGATGCACCCTTAATTATACCCCACTTGGGTATTGCAGCCCTCTCTTATCTATGAACATAAGTTATCTTTCATTCCCTTATGGTGTTAGGTCCTATTATATCATGTCTACCTCAGGAGGGCTTCCTCATATGTATATACACCAGATCTCTATCATGGAGCACTTCAACATTCTCTCACCCACCAGCTGTCTGTCTTCATCCTAGCTAAAGCTCTACAGTAGATGAGGAGGAAATAAAAATAAAATAAAAAAAAAAAAAACACCCCACCCAAAACCAACATCCACTTTTTCTCCCTTCTTTTTTTAGGTCTGCTCATTCTTCTGTAAGTGTGACTGATGCTGTCAGGTCCCTTGCTTCGGATTCCAGTGCCACAAACTTCAAAGCTGTGCCAAAGCTATCTAGAAAGTAAGGGATTTTTGCTTGTTCTTAAATAACTTTGTTAAATATCAAGATATGTTAATATATGTTAAAATATCTACGTTAATTGCAACCTAGATGCTAATCAGTCATTGTCAATCTAGATTTAATAGCTCTTCATGCTGTGTCACTAAATTTGGTAGTCGGGATGTGAATCCTGCTTTTATTGTGGGTGTTAACTTCTTATTGAGGTACAGGATTTGATGTCCTAACTAACCCAGGTTAAAAAAAACCAAACCCACCCCCAAAAACACAACAAAACCAAAACAAACCCCGCAAACCACCCAACAGATTTAGAGTATAAATTCTACTCCCACTCACTGTTGTTTAAAGGTATAGTTTACAGCTCAGACTAACTTTCAGAGCCCAGGCTTGATTTTAAAGTGTCATCAATACTGCTGTTTGGGTTTAAAAAAAAAAACAACCACAAAACAACAATAAAAAGCCAACCAAACAAAACTAAAAAGAACCCCAACCAAATAAATTGACAATACGTTTTTTGCACATTGAACAGTTAAGGTTTTCTGTTATCATTCTCCAGACACTACAGAGTTTGGTTTTGGCACAATCAGCTGAAGTGAGGGGGTGAAAAACGTACTAACTTAAATGGGTCACAAAACCAGCTTAGTTTCACCTTGGCCTGCTATAAATCATAGAGGCTTGTTTCCCTGCAGAAGATACCCAAATGTTGCATTTCTGAAGTGGAATAAGAACAACTGTATAATGAAAGAAGCTCAGGAAAAAAAAATTGGGCAAGGAAAGCAGGAGAGCTGTGTGGTTGAGCCCGGAGCTTCTGAAAAAGCTCAAGTGGAAGAAAGAAGTTTACAGTGCATGGAAGAAGGGACTGAAGGAAGGTTACAGGAATGCTGTTAGAATATGCAGGGATGAAATGAGGAAGGCCAATGCCTCCTTGGAATTTAAATTGGCAAGAGGTATCAAAGTCAACAAGAAGGGTTTGATTTTTTGGGGGAGTTTTGGTTGTCTTTTTTAAGTATATTGAAGAAAATGTGGGCCCATTGTTGAATGAGATGGGTGCCATGGTGACAGGATCTTTTTTTCAGTGGTGCCCAGTGACAGGACAAGAGATAACGGGCACAAACTTGAACCTAAGAAGTTCTATCTGAATGTGTGGAGAAACTTCTTCCCTTTGAGAGTGGCAGAGCACTGGAACAGGCTGCCCAGAGAGATGATGGAGTCTGTGTCTCTGGAGACATTCAAAACCTGCCTGGACAAGTTCCTGTGCAACCTGCTCTGGGAGGGGGTTGGATTAGATGATCTCCAGAGGTCCCTTCCAACTCCATATCATTCTGTGATTCTGTGAATTTTGTATGGTGCAAAACATGCCCTGTACCTCTGAAAGCCAGCAGCTTTGGTGTTTCTTAGCAGAGTTACAGCACACATCTTATCTTCAGTGCTGAGGCATGAAGTTTCCTCTTTCCAAAACTGTCCGCCCTCACTGTTGATACTGGAGAATGGATATTCCTGTTACTGAGTGGTCCAAATGTCAGCCTGCTCGCTGGCCGGCAGCACAGGCTTAGAGCTACTGTGGTGTCTCAGGGTCAGAAAATGTCACCTGGTGGTGGCAGTAAATGCTGTGCCGGTTGGATTGCCTGTTGTCTTCTGGCAGAATTGGAAAAACTTCAAAATGAC
Organism: Gallinago jamesoni; assembly: GCA_025769975.1. Lineage (NCBI taxonomy): Eukaryota > Metazoa > Chordata > Aves > Charadriiformes > Scolopacidae > Gallinago > Gallinago jamesoni. The sequence goes on along the minus strand of JAOQGH010000062.1, from coordinate 31,681,141 downwards.
CGCCTTTCTATTGGGTATGTTTGCTACTTGCATTTGCTGGAAAACTTCCTGCAGAGCATGGGAAGCTCACCTCTGAGTAACGCTTCTCTTGTGTCCTAGTGCTGGACTCTCAAGAACTCTACCTACCCGTGGAAGGATTCAAGGCATGTTACTGCGAAGTAAATCGGTACCCCGAAATAAAAGTGTTCCATTTGTAAACATTCCCCTGGCTGATGGACAGGTATCAAAGTCATTTTTTTCTTTTTTTTTTTTTAAATAAATAAATTCATCTTACAGTAGTTGATAAACTGTGAGTAGTCAGTGATGGCTCTTGCTACCCCTAAATGAAAAATGGTTACTAAAGTTTTGCATGTGCTTCCCTGTTACACTGCTTTTCACATGATTTTCATAAAAGCTGACCATGCAAGTAAAAACTTTCATAAGTTTTTTTTTTTAATATTAAAACTGTTTCTTTTCACCTTTAGACACTCTGCACGGCTGGTGGAGACCTCCGTAACATTGATGTGCAGCTGCTAAATCAAGATACAGTACAGCATATTCATAACTTAGTGGTAAGCTTAAACTAATGGCCTTGCATAGAAATATTTGAGACGCCTAGTCTCAGGTTCTCATGTGAGAGACTGTCACAAATGTGAATTCAAAGTGCTTTAGCTTTTCTGACGTTAAGCCTAAATTGGAGGTGGGAATAGGGCAAGGGAGGACCAGGGAGGGAAGAACTGCTGCACACAGATAATATGTAAAAGTAAGTGCATTTCAGTAAGCATGTGCAGCTTGGCAATTGCTTGAGAGGCAACAGGAGCATAAACTCTTCCTTCTAGATTGCTCTGGTGTCTCTCTTGCCACGTGAGCAAACTGTCCTTCTCTGCCTCATTCACAGAGGCTTACAAAGCTGTGGCTAAGCTTCAATTCTTGTTATAATCTCTCTATTATTCTGTGTCCCTTGGTGAGTAAGAACTTTGCTTTGCTGCTAATTCTCTGCTACAGTTCACAGGAACTGCCTTACCTGTGGTGCAGGGAGGGGAAATGTTTTGAAACAGAATGAAACCGAGCAAAGCTTTGTAGCACGTAGTGGCCAGCTTCTCTGAAAAGGAGAGTCATGCGCAAGGGCCAGGCAAGCAATGTGCAGCACTAGAAAGCTATCTAGACATAAATATTAATGAATTTACAGTCTTGCAGGTATTTAGACCTGAATGCACCTGTATGAGTTAAGCTAAAGGTCTGGAAGGTGTTTTGTATTTTACAACACGGACCTGCCTCTGTAGGTAGTGAAGGGGGTAGTGCTTGCTCACCGCTTGTTTTAGCAACAGCAGCTTTTCTCTCTCTTCCAAGTCCGGTTGGATAGCTTCAACTAAAAGGAGTTTTTTCCTCCCCTTAGAGCGAGCTGACTGTACTCTGTGGAAAGGCATCAGCTAAACCAAGTTAATAGAACTGTCTTCGGACTAAAGAATATTCATGACAGCTCTTGCTGCCTCTGAAGTGTTTAGAGAATGTCTATAATGTCTTAATAAAGCTGTATACTATTCAGTAAATGTTTTATATAAAAGCTTACACTGTGATGTGTATTATTGAATTCTTGTTACGTCTCTGAAGGATACAAAAGCAGAAGATGATAATTCTACTTTTCTAACTCTTTTTATAAAGGGCTTAGTTAAAATCTAACCCCAGTTCACAGTAAAAAGAACAGTAATAGATTGTTTGTAGGAAACGAGTTTTAACTCTAATATTCTAAATAGGACTCTTTTGGGGTTTTGTAAGTGCCATTCTTCCATGTATGCAACAAGCAGAATGTAGTGGCACTATTATATTTTGTCTGTCCAGTATCAATCTCTAGAATTAAGCTGAAGTGCAAACTTTTCAATTGTCAGATAACATGTTAAGACATGGAACTTCAGTTCTGTGGTGGCATATATGAATCTGACACAGGAATAAAACTTCCAGTTTTGTGCTGTGACATAAGAGCAATGTGGAAGGTGACAGGCAGTAACTCAGACTTACTGTAATTCGTGGTGTCAACCCCATTTTTCTAGTACTTTTGTATAAAAGGCTTTTAACATCTTTCCAGGTAATGATGCTAGTCCAGCAGCCAAGTTTCAAATAAGGGAAAAAGAAATCCTTCCAAAAACTGACAAACAACATGACTTGAAAACACTATCAGACCTGGATTAAAACTGTGCTCATTTGGTAACCTAGAAAATACAAGAATAAATGCCTTATTCAGATTATCAAATTTTACAGAACATTGAATAGTTAGTTCTGTAACTCAGTAGCTTAACCTGCATTATTATGTTTTTTTCCCTTGAATTAGTGAGAGTATCACATCAATGTGGCATCAGCTTTTGATTATTACAGGAAAATGGACATGTCAACATGACTGAACCGTTTACTTGCATATTACAGTAAGGCAAGAAAAATTGAAATGCAGTATTGAAACCTGCAGGTTTTTTTAAATTTTTGCAAGACAGGCCAACACACCTTTGTGGCTCTCACTTGGGGTTTAGGTATGGTGGCAGCCATGTTACAAAAATAGCTCCTAGTGTTTAATCCAGTCTGCTCTTGTTAAACTATTTTCTGAGTTGCAATTTAGAAATTTACTTTTTTCTGTAACTAAAAGGCTGCTCCTAAAAAGCATTTCTGGGCCCCGATGCAAAGGGCAAATTCACAGGGTGACTGTAACGAAGCACAAGGACTCTTCAGCCAACTGAAGTCATTCTTAAGATTTGTCACCGAACTAGGAAGCCTCCAGAACTTTATCTACAATGTTCCTTTTAAATGGGCTAGGAGAGACACAATTAAATACAGTACAATTAAATGTCTCACACCTCCTTTACAGTGATTGTTTGAACTTGTTACTTGCATCAGCCTAAGGCTATTATGGAAGGTTAGGGGTTAGTAACTAAAATACAATTACTTCTTATTTAGAGGGCTGAGAAATAGCTGCATATTATCTTGTAAGTTTGACAGGCTTCATGTTTTCAAACAGCAGTAATCTTTGTTGTAATGATTACTGCTAATGTCTCTGCAAACCTATTTTTCCTGAAGAAAATAGTCTCCTCTTTTATATGAGCAAGACCTACACCACTGGCAGTATCTTATGACTAAATATTCCCTGTGAACACCTTGGTAAATTAAATACACTCAAGAGGACAGGTAAGACTTTCCTTAAGAGTCAGCTTTAGGTTAATTTTAGGCAGTTTATATACAGAACTAGATATGTCACAAAGTAAGGTAGATAAGACTTCCTGAGGTTGCTTATGGCCAATACTAAAGATATTAAAAAAGTGTCAACTAAAAAAATGGTTCTAAAACAGTTCTGGTGATGGCATTTTCTTCCTCCCCCGACATACAGAATAGTCATTTGTTTGTAGTAGCACCTCCAACAGAAGTACTTCAGTGGCAGCTGTTTGTTATTGAGAACACTGTTTTTTTGGTTATTCACAGACACTCCTGTTGGCTCTGTTGAAGCATTAATATTTTATGTTAAGCATTAAACATCATCAGTAAACTGCTAAAGCATTAGTAAGTATAGCAGTATATTCCTTGCAATTTAAATATTGAAATCAAGGCAGTGTAGACTGTTAATTTATGTGAAGTTTTTCTACACTAAACTTGATAGAAGATACAGGTAATAATCCTGTCCTGAGTAACATGCTCTAGGCAATCCTGCTTCAGCAGGGGAGTTGGACTAGATGATCTCTACAGTCCCTTCCAACTCTAAAAATTCAGTGAAATTCAGTAATGACAACTCTAAAAAAGCCACCCTTCCTGAAAGATAGCCCTGGCAAGAGCCTAAATTAATGTAAACACGTTACTCTTCTTCAGCAGACTCTTCTAATTGCTTTGGTGAGGGGTGACAGAGGAAGGGACTCCTGGTAAATTACCATGAATCCCTTTCCTCTATTCCCCCACCCCCTCCAAGGCAATTTGAAGGCAAAGGGATAGAAAGTTTAGGGTACATTCTGTTTTCCAATGAGGTAAATCCTAAAGCTACTTCTTAAAAGCAGAAGACAGGCATTTTAGTTATTTAAGCATTTCAGGTTAAGATGACCGGCTTCTTGGAGAAATGAATCAGGAGAAAGGATCAGTATATAACCACAGCTTCATGAAATGCAAGATGAAGTTTTAATAAATGAAAATGAAGATCACTAAATGAGACTGCCACAGCATAAGTCAATACTGAAATACAGGTCAAACAGTATTTATTCTTTAGCGTCTATAACAAGGATGTTGAGCAACACTCAAATGCCTACCCAAGCACATGGAAACCCTTGGAGTTTGCCCATCCAACCTCACTGGTAAAGTGTCAACAACTATCTGAGCAATAATTAAACAAGTCACACTTCAGATTTTTAAAGAAAAGTAGAGGCATCTTGCAACTTCCTCGCTTCAACAGGGAGAGAAGTCTCACTACAGAGCAGCGTGTACCAACCAAGGCTCATGCACAGTTCCTTAACAACATAACAAAATGCTTAGATAACTAACTGCACCTGATAATTATTTAAGGTCACACTTTTGCTTTGTTGTGGTATTTTCACCCATTAAAAGCATCTAAAGAAGGAACAGAACTGAAGCTGGAAAACCTATTAGTTAAAACAAAGTGCAAACTACTGGAAAAGTAATAAAACTATCTACATTTAGTATGTTTCCAGGACACAGTTTTTTGTCAAGTACAATACTCATCTCAGTTTCTTTACAGACTGTGTTAATGCAACCACAAGTTGCCAGGCATAATGTTCATTTTTACAAATATTTTTAAAAAGAAAAACCTGGAAACATTTTGCTAGGAAGTCAGGCTGAATCAGGCTTTGGATTGAACTCAAAAAGCTAAGAGAAAGGCACCATTATTCTGGGATTTAATCATCCTCATTTAAAAGGTTCTGTTGCCTTCTGAGTGAACTCAGATATCCTTGTGTTCATACAAAGGGGACATGGCTGCAGCCTTCCCTGTGCCCATTTAGTCATACCTCATTTTAAGAAAAAGACTGTAGTATGTGGCACACCAAAGTTACCTCACTGCAACCTACTCTTAAAGCAGCTTCAGCCTCCCTGTGGTTATAAAACATCTACCATCTAAGTAGTCTCTTCCTACACAGTATAGTTAAAGCCACTGGAAAATTAAGAGTTACAAGGCAAAAGAAATATATTATACACCAACTGCTTTTATTTAATTTCAGAAACCGTTCACAAGATGGTAGAAAAAACTTACAACCACTTCTAGTTTAGTCTTCCATTGTTCCCAGTCAGCTCTAAACCCATTATGTGCAAAGCCCATTTACCATGCATCTAGATGATAGATACAGGCTATGAAATTCTTTATTCTACTTGTAGCAGCTTATGCAGGTGCAGCCAAATACCAAGCCTCAGGACAAATTGTACACAAACTTTACAATGTAGAATTTGAATTTAAAATATGAAACTTAAAATCTACACAAAACTGGTAAAAATCAAGCACAGATACGAGGACAAACTTAAAACCCATGTGAAAAGGAGTCTCGTCTTCCTTTCAAGTGCTTTATTCTGCTACACAGTCAAAATGAAGATGTAAGCTTGTGGTTAGTTTAAATTACACTCTGTAGATACTATAGACCAATTTAAAAGTTACACATACAGCAATAGATGTCCATTGGTTCATCTGGATTACTTATACAATCCAGCTGGATTGTTGAAAACAAGTCAGGCAAAATTTGAAAGAAAATCCTTGTGCAACTTTTTAGACAAACGTTTACTGATGGGCACACTGTACCCCAGGTCCATGATGGCTGCTTTCTTCATCAGAACTATCGTTATAAGCTTCACGTCTCTGGCCACCACCTGAACCACGAGTGGTATCAAATTCCTGAAGATCTACCTCTTCTGCATCACCAATTACATTGGGAAATTCTGGTCTAGCTGGCAGAAGATCTTCAAGTTCCTGCCCCAAAAGAAGAAGTGTATTCAGTACTGTATCTACAACTGCTAAATAAAGCAAGCGGTTTCCCAAAGCTTCAAGATTCCCTCTCAGAGCAGGTTTGGTTTAGAAGTCTAAGCAGATGTAGACCCTGAAGTGCATACTCATTCAAAAGTATCCTAAATGTTTGTTTCAACTGGAAGACACAACTTAAAGAGAACCAACAGCTCCACATATTATCAACCAAAAGTGCAATCAAGTAAATACAGCTGCACTCTGTAAACTTATCACACAGCAGCAGGAAGATTCTTCGTCCTACCCTCATCTGCCCTGCCCTTAAATACAGGTTCCATAAATTCATATTCCAATAGGTATTTTCAAGTTACATGTTGCCCATAAAAAACATTCAAAGAGCAATTGTACTTGCATCTAAATTTAAGCACTGAAAGCAACTGCATGAGGCACACCACACATGCTTTGCATACGCTGTCACATAAGACAACCACATTTATGCTTGAAAAACTACTTACTGAAAGCTTTTCTGGGCTAATCCAGTTATTTTCAGGAAACTGAACATCAAATTTAATGTAAAGATCCCCCTTCTCAAAAGGATTGCGATACTGTGGCATTCCTTCACCTCTGACTACGCGAACACAACCTGTAATTCAAAGAAAAGTAAGCTGGAGAGTACTTCAGAACAAATCTTTATACAATTCTCTTGGTTCCTCTAGCCTGGGTTCAGTTAACAGGACAACAATAATGGGATTAAGCGTCCAAGAATCACAAAAGCACAGTCAAAGAAGTCCTTATCAGTTCAAGCTTACCTGGTTCAATTACTTTTCCAGGAGGATATTTAACCACAATTTGACGTCCATCAAGGTGCTTAAATGTGAACTGAAATCCACACAGTGCTTCAACAAGTCCAATCTTGTGCGTCATATGCAAGTCATTCCCATCCCGCTGGAACACCTAGGAAAAAAGATACCTTTTCTAGTCCCATAATCATATCTCCACAAGACTCATCATTTAGAATTCATTATTATTTATTCTTAAAATTTCATGTCAGAGCAACAGCCTTTGTACAAAGTTAGCTTGATGCTGTCAATTCAAATAGCTTAACATGCTTGGAAAGTTTGTGCTTGATGGAAGCATCATCTAAGATAAGGCAAACCACAGTATATACTATGATGTAAGGTTCAAATTAAGCAAACCACAGTATATACTATGATGTAAGGTTCAAATTAAGCAAGACCACATGCGTAGCAGCAGTGCTCTCTTACCCCCAAGATATTCTACATAAGCAACCTATACACAAAACTTAGGACAGTCTGACACTACTTCCCCTGCACTGGAGTAGGAAAAACCCCACATCTTTATTTCTCAACATTTAACTAGTCACACATCTGCTTCAGGTAACTTCATCTACAGCAGGGCTTTGAGCAATCAGTCCACAGCTGTCATAAGTCATCTTCAAGCCCCATCACTCAGGATTCTTAAATCAGAGTAAATGTAAACTTTATCCACTGACAGAACCACTACCCCTACCTCAAGGGAAATTTTAAGAACACTAAAAGCTTCACTGAAAGTCAGTCTAGTTTTGCTCACTAGGACACAATGTGATTTTTCAGAATTGTTAACACTGTAAAACTAGATGTAGCTCATTAGAGACTAGGACAGACGAGGCATCCACCATCTGGAATTTGATTCCATCATGTACATCTGACTGTTCTGTAAACTTACAGACCGTTTCTCCATTATCGTAGTGAAAAAACAAATCAACTGCGATGCCACGTTTCAACCAGTATTACAGATGAAATAAGAATGTGTAAAGAGCTATGCAAAACTGATTGACAAATTAGCAGTCCTTGACATAGCTTTGAAAAGCTTACACTGTAACTAATTTTCAGATCACTAACATTATATTCTTAATACGTGACTGGAATTTAGATTTGTACCCAATGCTATTCTTCTTGTCACAACAGAGCTTCCCACCACCATTCCATTCAACATTTTTTCCAGAGTATAACACACAAACTATTTCTTATTTCATCATGCTAACACCTGGCCTTCCTAAACAAAAGCATCAAAAAAAACCCAGTCACCCCTACTCCGCCCTACAGGAGTTCTAATACAGAAAAAGATAAGATTGCACTTTTGAATTAAATACTGCAATGTATATACTCCAGAATACATTAAGTATAAGCCTTAGTAAACTGGTATAAAATTATCTTTCTTTGTTCTGTTAAATGCATTGGTAACATCAGCATTCTGTACTACATTTCCACAAGCAGAGTAGCACCATCTGGGGATTTTATTAGGAGTTCCCTGCCATGTCACAAGACACTAAAAAACCAAACCCCTAATACTTAGCATTTTGTTAGTGTCACAAGCAAAGCAGATTGAAATTAGCGTCCTGAATGGCTCTTCACTGAGAATCAAAGTCAGCCTGAGCTTATCTGAGAAAGCTACTTTTTATTAGTGTTAGGAAGCACCACAATCTGCATGTCCTCTGACTACAGGCTTGCAAAGTTCTTTCTGGCTCACCATGAAAAGACACGTTACTTGCTATAAATCTATTAAAAGCTATTCATCATCCCTCCCAGAGCTGCAACTATATGAATCAGTTTAAAATGAACAGCCATCTATATCACTTAAATATTAAAGACCAGGATAAAAGGCATTTAAAATGTAAACTCAAAAGCATTACCTCATTCTCCTTTTCTTGGAGTAAGAGGACAATATCGCCTGGTTCCACACCTGGAGCCTGATCTGCTTCTCCACTGAATGTAATTCTTTGTCCATGTTTCATGCCTTTGTCTACATGGACTTCAAGTATTTTTACCTCTTTGATCACCTTCTTCCCTTCACATTTTTTACAACGGTCTTTTTCATTAATTACTTCACCTAAAGGAAGACAAATTTTGAGTTCAGAGATTTCCTCTAGTTCCATCCACTTCTGAAAAAAAATATTGTAAAGTAGGCTGAAGAACACATGCAACACAACTAACTGATTTAGATGTTGCTTTATGAATTCCTCACAAGAAAAAAAACCAAGCTCCAGTTACCCTAGCCAAAAGAGGAGGAAAAAGACTCAAATACATACACATAACCTTCCAAACTGTCTTATCAAGAATTTTGAAATGAGAGTGCTTTAGAGGAAGGAAAACACAACTGTCTATAGCTTCTAGTGTTCTTTAAGTCTTGATTTGACTCCAGTATCCTTACCACTCAACTTGCTACTATAAAAAAAAAAAAGCATGCCTACTTTTCCATTCCTTGTTACACTGGAATATGACAGCTATAAGAAAAGGATGAAGCTAAAACCAAACTGCAGCGTCTCCCCTCCCTTGAAAGTCCAAGTACAAATTTCAAAGTATTTAAATTCATTTAGGAAGCTCAGTTCCACTTCTGTCAACAACAGTGAAAAAAGGGTTACTGGGTTCTGTTCATTGGCAGCCACATCCTGCAGTAGACCACCACCACAAAGAACTGTGTAAATGCAGCCAGAAGAACTAGAGAACCTTCCACACAAATGAGGGGAAGGTAACAGGTCACATTGGAGTTTCATGCAAAAGCAATACATAGGTTTTCCCATGGAAAGGATGTAACATTTTCTGACACAAGGGATTTCACTTTTATACTCTGAAACAATAGTTTTTCCACATTGTCCATCACCTCTAGCAAGGCAATTCCTCCTTCCAGCAAACTGAAGGATGACTAGCCAAAACAGCTTATATTCTCTGTTCTACTTTATTTTTCAAGTAATCTACTGTCTTCGTACAGAAGCACCAAAATGTTAGGCCACACATACGGTACAATTTTGGTATTTATTTCCAATACTGCTTTAAGTGCCACAAGCAGATGCACTTGGCTTAAGACACTAAACTTGTCAGCTTAAACCACCTTTTTGTGAAACAAAGCATAACATCGTGATTCAGCTGAAACTGCTAAATGTGTAGGTTAGGTATGGAAACTGTGGAAGTGAGATGTTCAAAGACAACACCGTCTATGAAATGTTTCAACTAGTCACTAAGTCACTAAAATGCAACTAATTTCTATGTGATGTGAAAAGTCAAATAATCTACAAGGTGACATTACTACTCTGCAAACTGCAGAAGATCTAAAAAGAAATCACATGAAGCGCAGATCATGTGCTGAACTTGTTCCCCCAAACAGGCGATTCAGCAAAAGGTATCGTCTTCATTTGACTAAGTTAAAATCCAACTTTAAGTTTACATTTTTAACATAAACCTGTCATTGGACATTAGAATGCAAAAAGACAAAAAGCTCCTAAAACAACAAAAACCTGGGGATTACTTGAATGCAAGTAAGTAATATTCACCTTAAAGTGTTTTTAAAAACAATCATTCCTTACTCTCCAAGCTTCCAGGCTGCTTTTCAGCACATTAAACACTGTAAATCTTGCTGCTGTTCTGAGTAAAATGATTTCTCCACGGTGACATTTGATTTGAGACACAACTGACTAGATGGGAGCAAAACTGCCCTGGATAAGTTCCTCCTGAGATTTAACCAGGGAGGTGAAATCCAACCAAATGCCTTTAGTAACACAGAACAGCTTGGCCTACCTTCTCCGTTGCAGTCAGAGCACACAGATTGCATCTGCTGAACCATTCCAGGAGCCAGCTGTCTGATCATGATACGTACACCTCTACCCCGGCAAGCATTACATTTCTGAACGGCTCCAGCCTTCCCTCCCTGCCTAGAATAGAAAGCACCAGTTGCATGAATAGCAAGTCTTTCAGAAACATACGACAAAAAAAAAAACACCCTACATCAGTAAGTTAACATGCTTAATTGCACTGCCAATTTTAATTAGGCTCTCTCCTCCCCCCTTCCTCCCAAACAAAGCCCTTAAATAGTTCCAGTTCCAGCAACAGTATCATTCAAGTTTAACAATTTTGTAGTTCGAGAGCAGGCTCCAGAAAGTCAAATACCGATAAAAATCTGACATGGGAGATGCTTCATTACACTATATGCCAACAAAGCAACTAGAGAACTGAAAAATATAAACAAACTTACCCATTACATGCACTACAAAGGACATTCTTGCTAAGTTGTAGTTTAGTTGTCTTTCCATTATACAGATCTTCTAAAGAGACTCTACAAAATAAAGCATTTCTCCTGGGTTATCACTTAACAATTTATTTTTACTATGTAATTAAAATAGCTTGCCTAGGACAAATTAAAGAAAAACAGACCTTCATAAAAAGACTAAATCTGCTATTAAAATAAGACTCCATTTCAGCTTTTGCAAAAAGTCATTAAACTATTCCATACATATGAATAAACATGTGTAATCCTGAACATAGTTTCAGAGAAAAGCTGTAATTTAATCAAAAGAAACCAGATGGCACTGCTTGTGTTTCTCAATAGGAAACAAGCTGATCTAGCATCTTAGGTTTTATTGTATCATTGTAATCGATTTATTTTTTTAATTCTACCAGGCAGGTGAGAAACAAACCTCTCTAGACAGTCCTGACAACATTCATAGCATGCATACATAAAGAATACATACAAAATACTTACTACTGTATTGGGCTTTCCACAAGAGATCACAGAATCACAAAATGGGAGGGGTTGGAAGGGACCTCTGGAGATCATCCAGTCCAACCCCCCTGCCAAAGCAGGTTCACACCTAAAGCAGCTTGGACAGGAACACATCCAAGCAGGTTTTGACTCTCTCCAGAGAAGGAGACTCCACCACTTCTCTGGGCAGCCTGTTCCAGTGCTCTGTTACCCTCAAAGTAAACAAGTTTTTCTGCATGTTCACACGGAACTTCCCGTGTTCCAGCTTGTGTCTGTTGCCTTGTCCTGTCACCAGGCACCACTGAAGAGCCTGGCCCCATCCTCCTGACACCCGCCCTTTAGATATTTATAAGCATTGATAAGATCCCTTCTCCAGGCTATACAGACCCAGGTCTCTCAGCCTTTCCTCGCTAGAGAGACACTCCAGTCCCTCGATCATCTTCATAGCCCTCCACTGGACTCTCTACAGCAGCTCCTTGTCTTTCCTGAACTGCGGAGCCCCAAACTGGACACAGAACTCCAGATACGGCCTCACCAGGACAGAATAAAGGGGGAGGATGACCTGCCTTGACCTGCTGGCCATTCTCTTTTTAATATGCTGCAAGAGACCATTGGTGTTCTTGTCCACAAGGGCACATTGCTGTTTCATGGTCAACTTGTTGTTCACCAGGACTCCCAGGTCCTTCTCCACAAAGTTCCTTTCGAGCAGGTCAGCCCCTAACCTGTACAGGTGCATGGGGTTATTCCTCCCCAGGTGCAGGACCCTACACTTCCTTTTGTTCAACCTCATTAGATTCCTCTCTGTCCAACCCTCCAGGCAGTCTAGGTCTCACCAAATAGCAGCACAGCCTCTGGTGTGTCAGCCACTCCTCCCAGTTTTGTGTCATCAGCAAACTTGCTGAGGGCACACTCTGTGCTCGTACACAGGTCACTGATGAACAAGTTGAATGAGACTGAACCTAGTACTGACCCCTGGGAAACACCACTAACTACAGGCCTCCAACTAGACTCTGAGCCGCTGATCACATCCCTCTGAGCTCTGCCATTCAGCCAGTCCGCAATCCACCTCACTGTCCACTCATCTAACCCACGCTTCCTAAGCTTACCTATGAGGATGTTATGGGAGACAGAATCAAAAGACTTGCTGAAGCAGAGGTAGACAACATCCTCTGCTCTCCCCTTATCCACCCAGCCAGTCCTGCCATCATAGAAGGGTGTCAGATTGGTCAAGCATGATTTTCCTTTGGTGAATCCATGCTGGCCATTCCCAATAATAGTTGAGAGGGGAGGGGTTAGCATGTTCCTAAGGCCACTTAACTTTTTAGAGGTGCTCATGTTTCAATTTCTTTTAAAATTCCTTTCTTTTAGAATTTCCTGAATACACAATAACTTTCATGTATTGATGGAAGATTATAAACACATTCAGTGTTTCTCCTAAAAGGGTTTGTTAGCGGATAGAAATTTCAACTCAGTGTGTTGAGAAAAGGTTGCCTGGCATCAGTTTTTACAAATAACAACAAATCCAAAGCTAATTAATGACATAGCAACACCCTAAGCATGGTTCACCAACCACAGAAAAGATACAGCTTAACTTAAAAACTTAGAATGGACCTGCTCAGCAAGCAAAAAGCCAGTCATGACTGCAAGCAGAGATCTAAACAACACACTTAGATGCAATATTCAAGCATAGTTTAAAAAAAGACCACAATCAAACCCGCCACACACACTTTTCCATTAATTATGCAGTTCATCTTTAGTTCCAGCTGGTATTACACTATGAATGCAAATCAATTTAAGTCTTTCCAGAGCCTTAGCACCTCTGCTTCCCTAAGAATCCAGCTAGTAAGTAATACTTGGGTGTTGAACACCTTTTTAAGATGAAACTTCCAGATATAATTATGGAGCAAAACCAGGAAAGTAATGATAACAAAGTATATACATACTAATAACAGGCAAGACAAACTATTAGGTAGTCTATAAAATTAATCAATCACGGAGAGTAACTCAAGATGACTACCTTCTGGGCTACACATGACACACAGGTCTGAGCAGTAGGTGCAGACTGCACAGTTTCTCAAATGAGAAGCACATAAAAAATATAAAACAGCAGAGACAAGTACTGATCAGGAAAGCTTGAAAATAAAAGTTACAGTATCAAGATACTCACTTGAGTGGATGCATCATATCTTCTCCTCTTCTTCTACCATTACGACTTCTACTCTGGCCACCCATGAAATTGAACAATCCACCACCAAAGATATGGGAGAAAATATCGTCCATTCCACTGCCTCCACCGCTACCTTCTCGAAGACCCTGTTCTCCATATCTATCATATAACTCACGTTTCTCCGGATTTGACAATACTTCATAAGCAAAGCTTATTTCTTTGAACTAAAAGAGGAACAGAGTCAAAACAGTGCATGACGATTCAGAACTTCAAGCAAGCATTTTACTACTGTTTGGTGCCCAGCATGAACAACCAATTAAGGTGATTCAAAACAAAACAGTTTTCCACCCTTGTTCTAATACGCAAGACTTAACAGTCAGGCTTGGGCTTAGTTGTGTTACCTCTTATCATAAAATATGACATACTATTGAAAAACGTCATTGACTTTGTTCTTTACTATGCCTAGCACAAGACAGTTTTCTTACAAACAAACAAAAAAATCCAATCAAAGAAGAAAACCCACAAATATGCAATATTGCAGTAGCAAACAGCCAAAAAATAAATCTAGCTGCATCCTAATGGCAAAGACTTCAAGATATCTTAGGCACTTCAAATATACTAACAACTGAGCAACTTATTAAAATGCATATTAATGTGTTTGTCCTCAAAACAAATGAATCTTTTCATAATCACCTCTGCTCACCTCTAAGCTGCCATTAGAACTTCAGTTTTGTTACAGAGAATCAGCTAAGTCAACTTCATTGACATTTTTTAAAAATTGCTATTAGCATAATAAATCTAATTCAATCTTCCCACATGCCATTTGTTTTATGCTGCAGCAGTTTCAAGAACCTCCAAACATCTTTCCACATTGGAAAAGCCTGGAAAACCAACTCAACCTTTTTCAAATACCTACGTAGGTGTCAACTGGCATTGGCACCATCTTGACAGATGAAGAGAGGCAGTTTTTCCCCCTTTCTCAACCAATTTGATTCAGCCAACTGCTGCATTTTTTCACAATTTTGTAGATCTCGTAGATTTTGAGATTGGGAAGAAGTAGACAAAGACAGGGTTCCCTCTCAGTTATTATTTTTTAAAGACTTGTAACAGCAAGCCCCCATCACCAGTATTACACTCCTTAGACTCTATTATTATATCAAACTTTAAGAGTTTAAAAAGAAAGTCTTACTTTGTCGCCTGCATTTGGATTCTTATCAGGATGGTACTCCTTGGCCAGCTTTCTGTATGCCTAGTTGAAAGGGATACAAATTTAGTGTAAATTTTTGATTAATCAGTTCTTTTTTGAGAAAATCAAAGAAGAAAGGAAATCCTGTCTTCAGGAAGAAAGGAAATCCTAATAAAAAGAGTTTTAAAATTACTTATACATTGAAATGATACATAAAATTATGACATTGCTATATGCATAAATTAACTACACTTTGATTTAAACAACACAATAGCTAGAACTAGTTTTCCTGCTCATCTTTATTAACTTACAGGAAGAATCCCATTGGACTTTCATTAAAATGACTTACTCTACAGAACCTACTCAAAGTCTACAATATGAGAGCTTAAGTTTCAACCCATTTGTCTTTCACCTCAATCTCAGCAATACATTAACAACAAAATGGCTGCCTCAGCTTCTCATTTACTCTACCAGTCAATCCTCATAATAATCCTTTTATTCTTCCTTACCTATCAATAATGGAAGATTTCATCTCACTTTGAACTAAGCATATGAGTTACATGTGCAGAAACATAGAGATCATTGCTTTTACTTAGCCTCATTGTTCAAAAACAGTAAGAGGAGTAAGTACAGCCAAATTTCCAGAACATATTTTTCAGAATGCCTTTTTATTTTTGACCAGTACTTCCGGCTCTCAGGACTATCATTTTTTCCTACAGCAGTACTTCATCTGTTTTGCTTATACTTTAGAGGATCAAAGCAAATAACAGGACAGGCAGAGACTTTTCCTACAGTTTGAGTTTTTGACAGTAAAGACCTCAACTCTTCCCCCACTCCACCTCAACAGCCCCCAGTAACAACCAGAGAACAGATATTAATAAATTACATGGTATACAGTCTTATTTTTTTTAATTATACATATAAAAAAAGCTACAGTGATGCAACTGCAAACAATCAAAACACTGGTTATTAGAGTGGATTTTTCAAAAAGCTCTATTTCTGTTGAATTGAGGATCTAAACTAGCTCTTTAGAACTACAATGTTGAGTTTATAGCTTTACACATAAAGCTTCAGAGAGATCACAACTTTTCATTTTGTACTGGAACAAGTAATATTTCCTTTTTATATCTTCACAGTTACTTGTCTTTACTGATTATCTTTAAATACTTCATACTTCTGCATGCAATCAAGAAAAAATTTGACAAGGAACTAGTGAAACAAAAATAAAACATCAATATTACAAGCCAAACATTCTAAACCTAAGTATAAAAAAGAAAAAATTTGGTCTTATAGGACAAATTACACATTGGTAATAAAGCATAATCTTCCACAAACCTACATATTCCGCAATAATAAAGGATTTTCTCCACATTTTTTTCTTGGTTAGACTTCTTAAAATAAGACAGCACACTAAAATGAAAACCTACATAACATTATCTAATCAGGAAAAAATGAGCATGCATGGTGATCTTTACAAAGAGAGTGCACTCGTGTCTTTGCTGATAACAGCATTCCAGTTTAGAGCAATTCTTAAGACTCCCCATGACCCAAAAAGAAGCTAACACTATTTAATCAGAAACAGATCCAGAAACAAGGTTTACACGGGCACCATATTATAATTTCAACAACTGTTAATTTAAGTAATCAGTGTTAAAGCCTGTTCTTTTAGCCCCCTTTTGATTAAGCTATTACCTATTTGTTTTCACTTTCCTATGCTGCTATATAGGTTAAAATATATGCTTGATAAAGCATCCATGTGACCTCTCAGTGACAATAAGATATAAGATGAATTTCTTGCTTTGCGGGCCGTTGGAAACTTCACATTCCACGATAAATCTAATCCACAGCAATTAATATTAAGCAGCGCAGGCTATCCGAGGGGAAAGCTGCTGTCAGTTCTTCACAAAAATACCTTTAGAAGAATTCAGCAAGGAGGAAAAAAAAAAATAAATACTCTGCTTCATGGTGCTTGGCATACAGCACTATCTTCTGACTGCATGCCTTCCACCTCTAACACTATTTCAACACCGCAGTTGCCTATGCCCGCACAAACTAGGCTCCCACATGCATGATGGGTAACGCACAGTTGTTAATACCAGCACCACCCATCAGCGGAAGCAGGTCACTGCTAGTAAACTGTCTAGTTAATTATCCCCCCCCCTCACGTGTAAGTGATCATTAAGTCCCTTCAGAAAATAAAAAAAATTAAGAAAATTAAAAAGTGGTTTATACGCTACGGAGTAAAATGGATACAGCCAATTGTTACCCCGGTGACCCGGCTTCAAGTTTTCCCCTCGCTCCTTTGTTTACCTCACCGTGCCGCTTTCGGCCTGGGAGGGGTCAAATACGAGGGGAAAACGAGCCCTTACTAAAGGCCCACACGTGGGGCGGACAATGGCACCAGCTGGAATCTACTGGTCCGTCACGAGGATTTCTAACACCCAAAATGCCTTTCACAGGCGGCGAGCACCGTTCCGCCGCGCTGCGGGGGCGAGCCCAGCAGAGTCCCGGCGCCGCCGGGCCCGGCACACGGGGAGCACGGCCGGCTCCCGCTGCTCCCTCCCTCTCCCCCGGGCCCTGCCCGCGGCCTACTTCGCTCCCTCGGGCGCCCGCCCGCAAGCCAGGCCCCGGCAGCCCCGCGGCGCGGCCTACCTCGGCGGGCTGAGGCGGCAACCGGGCGCCTTCACCCGGCGCCGCGCCCTTCCCCCCCCGCAGGCCTCAGCCGGGCGGGCCGCCGCCTTGAGGCCATTCTCCCCACAGCCCTCCCTCAGCTCCGTTCCCCCTGCCGCTCGCCGGCCCCAGGACCGACCGCCTTCCCTCCCACCCGCCCCGCGGGACGCTACCTGCCGGTGAGGCCGGCACCCCCCCCACCCCACCGCGCTGCCGCCCGGTCTCCCCAGGCGCCGGCCGCTGCCCCTCCCCCGCACCTTCTTAAGCTCATTGTCGGAGGCCCCCGGGGGCACCCCTAGGATGTCGTAGAGCTTCGTGTCGGCCACGTTCGCCATAGCGGCAGCGGGCGGCGGGCGCAGGCCGGAACGGGCCGAGGGGCGGCGAGGGCGAGAACCGGGAGCAGGACGAAAGCCGCCGCGACGTCACGCGCAAGACGCCCCCGCGTCACCACGCCGCGACGCGGGAGGAGCCCGCCCGCCCCCTTCTCGCCCTTCGGCGGGCGGGGCCCCGCCCCCTCGGCCCACTTCGGGCGCCTGACCCAGTTTCGGCGTGGCGCGGCAGGGGGCGCTCGCCTCAGGGGAGGGGGCGGTTCGCGCCTTAACAGCCGCGCGCGGGCTGAGGGAAGGAGGCTGAGGGAAGGAGGCTGAGGGAAGGAGGCTGAGGGAAGGAGGCTGAGGTGGCGACTGTTTATCCCTGGCACGGGGGACGTGTGAGCCAGCGTTTCGGCCGAGAGGAGCACTGCACTCCAGGTCCAGTGGAGGGCCACGAAGATGATCAGAGGGATCGAGCACCTCTGCTGTGAGGACAGGCTGAGAGAGGTGGGGTTGTTCAGCCTGGAGAAGAGAAGGCTCTGGGGAGACCTTATAATGGCCTCTCAATATCTGAAGGAAGCCTACAAGGGAGCCGGAGAGGGACTTTTTATCAGGAAGTGTAGTGAAAGGACAAGGGGCAACAGGTTTAAATTGGAAGAGGGGAGATTTAGATTAGATACTAGAAAGAAATTCTTTACAGTGAGGGTGGTGAGGCACTGG
>JAOQGH010000062.1:31531771-31662556 GCA_025769975.1 Gallinago jamesoni | reverse complement strand
TGTTCAAGGCCAGGCTGGATGGGGCTTTGAGCAACCTGCTCTGGTGGGAGGTGTCCCTGCCCATGGCAGGGGGGTTGAAACTTGATGACCTTTAAGGTCCCTTCCAATCCAAACCATTCTGTGATTCTATGCACGTGACAACCATACCCTCAGCTTTTTCCCAAGTCATTTTGGGGCCTGAAAGCTCAGGGCCTGTGTTTGTGCTTCACCAGAGAGGCCTCCGCCTGGCACCCTTTCTCCTGGCTCCTGAAGTACCTGACTGCAGTTTATGGTGTGACAACCTGCTGCTTTCACCTCAAGTACCAATGTATTTTTCTTCAGGGAGGTACTGCTAATCTTCAGTAGTTATAAATAGCGTTGGTACCCATCTGCTCTGTTTTTTGTGTTTCACTCCATTTCTGGGATCTTAAAAAAAGCACTAGTTGCTATGCTAGGCCTGAAGTGACTGAGAGGAGCAAAGTGTAGTTGAGTGGTGCAGGAGCCCCAAGGCCCTAGCTAGACAGGCAAGCAAATAAAAAGCTCGGTTGTGTTTAATTAGAGGTTTGTCGCTTAAAGCCTAGCCAGGAGAGCAGTTACTGAGTTTTTCCTCAGGTATGATCTCTTGGTCATTAGCCCCTTGTGAGGCAGAAGCTGCTGCAATGCTCTAAAAGATGTGGTAGGTGCCTGGTTGAGGAAGATGGGATGGGATCTCTGTAAGGGTGGAAAACCAAAAACATTTTCTGGCCGCTCTGGCATGCCCAGGGCGTGCCTTGGTGATGGTGCTCCCCCAGGAAGAGGTGAGCAAGACTGGGCCCTGAGGAGAGTTTGCTGGGACCGGATTAGTAACCTGGCTACTAAGTGAGAGAAAGCAGAAGGGGGCCCTTTGAAGTGATTCATGGATTTGTGGGGTAGAAATTTGAATAGGCCCCTTGCCTGAGTGCTCTAAGGCTTCTTCCCTTTCTGTCTGTAGGAGGACTTTTCATCTTTAGTTCATTGACACAATTTGTGATTGCAATGACTGTGTTGGGAAATACAGTCTGCTGGTGGTTTCTCTGCTGTTTCTTAGACTGGTGTTCATTGGGCACTAAATTCCATGGTTGTGTTTATTCAGTCTGGCATAATCTGATTCAGGAGATTATGGTAATATCAGCATCTGGTGTTGCAGGTGTGGCAACAGTCAAGAGCTTCAAAGGAAAATGGAGACTGGGTTTGGAGGGAGAAAAACAGTGCTAGGGCAGGGAACAGCTATTGGAAAGGCGGTCCCATGGGCCATAATTACTAGCCTGAATCTGAAATGTGCAAAAAAACCTGAAAACTAAACCCCAAAATACCCCTACCTTCATAAGGAGAGGTATGTTTCTTTGGTATTTTTGGAGGCTGTGTGTACAGCTTTTGGTAATTGTATGGTTTAACATACATAGCTGAAGTTAATCAGGCTTCACAATTAATTTTGCCTGCGTTTTGCACTACTTGGTTTCATCTTTTATTTTATAAAGGCTGAATTTAGCTATTCTAAGAGCTGTCTGGCATGCTTACCTGGCTTGACTATTTTGGATTGTGCGCACTTATAGGTTGTTATGTTTCTAGAGAAGTGGGGGTTTTACTCCATACAGGATTTTCTTTTTAGATAGGAAGAGAAGTTAGAGTGTGTGGAGGAGCACTTTGTTGCCCTACAAGTCAGGCTTGTAATTTTAGGAGTTAAGCAAAATCAGCAGAACTGATATAAGCAGTATTTAAAATACCATAGGATATAAATTATATGTGTCTTTACATTAAAAAAAATAAAATATCTAAAGATCTGAGAAGGTGAGCTGGCTCAAACCAGTGGGGTGCCATTTGTATCTATGCCTGTAGGGATGAAGTTCACCAAAACTATCATTCAGCCCAGACTTACCTGTCCTGTGGCTTGTTTGTGGCTCAAACCAGAATGTGAGCCAGCAGTTTGATGGATAGTAGGAATGGTAGGTGAACTTGGCGTACGAGCTTGAGCCCAAGCTAAGAAGGTGGTTTAGAAGTGGTATTTGTATATTATTTTTTCTCCCTTGCCAAAACATCCCTGTCACTACAACAGGCCTGTTTTACGTCTTGTACAACCAAACCATGCAATAAATAATAAGAAAGCTCCTCTAGGATGAAACTTTATATTTTATGGTTTTCAAGTGGAGCTAAAGATTCACAAGCTTGGATGATTACCTTTTTATTAAATTAAAATGCAGATGAATAGCGAGGTAGAGTTTCCTCTTCCTGTGTAGTGCTTTTACCATCAACTTGAGTTGTGCGACCAGAACATGTTAGGCACGCAGCTGAAATGTGGTGTCCTCCCCCACTTTTTTCACTTCCACATTGTCTGTGTTTAGTTTGTATGTCCTTTTCCATTTCTGTAATTTTTTTCCTCCTCCTCCAGATAAGAGCTTTTTCATTTAGTTTCTGATGTTGTTATTATCACACAATGTGATAAAAAGCAATTGCTATATGAAGGTTGGTTTGTTTCTTTTGTTTAAATAGACTGCACAATTCTCAGCTCTTCAAGGTATTATTTTGGCCTTACACAGTCACTAAAAGGAGATCATTCAAATTCAGTTCTTGTTTCAAACCTTTTTTTTTTTTGCATTCTTTACATGAAACAAATGTATTTTTTAAAAAATATTTTTACAAAGCAAATAAACATTATGTTTGTCAAGGGAGAATCAGGAAGAGATCAGTTTCATGTTACTGCAAAAGAAAAATAACCCCCCTTCTTTCAAGTTTATTCATCAATTTGTTTTATGTGTTTAACATGGTCTTAACATGAAAACAGGAGCAGGAATTGCTGACTCCTGCTTCAGTCTAACACTATACAATCAAATTTAAATTAAAAAGAGTGTTCTGTTTAAATGCCCCTGAAGAGAAATGCAATTACACTGTTAAAAAAATATTAAAAAAATCACAGAGCCATTGCTTTGAACCTTTTTGGTATCAACTTGCATTGGATAAGGCAGTTGGCATATTGTGCACACTGTCTGATTTCTTGAACTTTTCAACTACGGAAAGAAAGCGAGCTAGTAAAGAACAAAGCAAGAACTTGAAAATTGCAGAGAATTTTAAGATTCCCTAGCTGAAGAGCCTGTTAGGGAGCGGGCAGCTGCCTGTGCCGGCAGGTGTAGAAGGCACAACAACCAGGTCTTCTGTGAGAGCTGGCTGTTCCCTTGCTGGTCAGGAAGAGCACGATGCCTGTCACTACCCCAATTTTGTGATACGGTTTTGTGATACGGTCAGAACAACAGGTTTGGTGTATTATCCTGGCCCCAGCTGTGATGATGAAACCCAGGGCTGCCCGACAGGTACCTCTGTGCAGCACCAGTAATACATTGCATGCCTTACTCCTTTTGCCCTTTCCTGGCCCTCGTTTTTCCTGTCCTTACATGTCTGTTTTTCCATCCCAGTCACCTCCCAAATAAACAACCCACCCCTAATTACTTATTCCCCATTGGTTCCGGTTTTGCTACATCCGTACTCAGACTGGGTTACTTAGATACTGTTACTTAAATAATCTCAGCCTTATATGGTATTACTGATACGGTTACCTAGGTGCTGTTAGCCTTGCATGACTTTACTCCCTAAGAGGAGGTCCCTAGTAATCACTTCCAATTATCTCTGACGTATAGCAATTTTTGTAACTCACCCTTAAGCACCTGTGGGATCCAGCCACTCTCACAGCACTCTGGAATTTTTCTCACTGTCTCATAGTCTTATTTGTAATTCCTAGTGGTATTTTTCTGTCATGTCCAGTAGTTTTACATATCTTGTTCAGTTAAGTGAATCTCACGGCAAAACCTAGTCATTGATCTGTCCTTTGCCTGCAAACCTATTCAAGCACAGCTGAATAACAGATAGAAAATCAGAATATTAGATGCTTATTTTTATTTTTTTATCTTTTATATCTATAAACATTTAAGTGCTATGCATTTTTTTTTCATTACAAAATGAAAGTAGACATCAGCAAAGAGGGGAATGTTGACAGGTAGTGTCACAACAAGCTCAGAAGCCTGTACTAGAAGAATCTGATAAGAGGGAGGGAGATAGTTTAAGGGATTTTCCTTCTGAGGTAGCAAGAAGAACAACTTAGGAGTTCCACACTTTTAAGCGCCAAGTTAGCCAGGCAGTTGGGCTCTACTAGATTTTTCTGTGTGTAGGGTATGTGACAAATCTTTTTTTTCTTACAGGTGGAGTGTTTTGAGTTTGGATTTACATTTGGGGTTTTTTGTGTGTGGTGTTTTGTTTTTTTCTTACTTGGAAATTATCCTGCTTTTTTGCCTGCATATAGGCTGTTGTCAGAAATCACAGAGCTCCCAACAGATCTCATGTTGGCAACATGGGTGAGGGGAAAGGGGGTTCTTTAATTTCCTCTTCCCTAAAAGAGATTTCGATGTGATGAACAAATGGTGTTCAGTGTTATGTATACACTTTTTTGAAGATTGGAAGAGGATCAGAAAAATAAACAAAGAAAATTCATTAACTTGGTCTTTTCCCAATAAACTCTTGGTCAGGTACCTTCTTCTGTGAGCCACAGCAAGATAAAATGAAAGTTTCAACACTACTTTGGCATACAGTTTCTGAGCTAAAGCTACGAAGTACTAGGATTATCAGGCTGAATTTGTAATGGTCTTTAGCAAGATGGAAAGCCCCTTTTTTTTCAAAGCTCAGGGGAAAGCTTGGAAGGATTGTTATTTTATCCGATAAGGAGAGCTGGGTGAATAAAGAAAAAAAAAAAAGTGTGTGTGTATGTGTTGAAGAATTGACATTGCAAGAAGTTTGAGTTGCAACTACTTGGAACCCATATATTTGTAAACATTGTAGTAAGCAATGTCTTAAACTGTATATTTGCCTCTGGGCCTGTGTCTTAATGCTGAGTAAGCATTTAACACACTAGGATTCCAGCTCATTATTCTAAACATAATACTTGTTATTATTCGGCAGTTTCATTATCTTGTGTATTTGCCTGACTTTTCTTGTCTCTTGCTCCTCATGTGCTAAAACCTCTCTTTGGGGAGATTTTTCTGGACCGCAGAGCTTATTGCAATAGGAGCCTCATAAGTATGTTATATGAATGTTAGTAGTAAGCAAAGGTGTTGTGAAAGTTGGTTTGGATAAGAAATCAAAGCTTTAGCTTTGAATCAACAAGAAGTGGTTGTTTAGAATTTTTTTCTCAATACCTTTTAAAGGGATTCATTTAAGACTTAAGAATGTTTTCAGTTTTTGTTTCTGGGAGCCTTTTTCAAGTTTAGATTATCCAGTGAGAGACAAATGCCACATAGTTAACTGGCAAAGGGAGCAAGGAGTGGATAGTAAAAAATCTTATTCAGAACTCAAACATACACTTAATTTTTGACAAAATAATTTATAAATTTTAAAACCATCACTTGTATTAAAAAACACCACAACTAACGAACCAAAACTCACAAAAACTAAAATACTTTTGCTCCAATACAATTTTGGACAAAAAGGCAAAACCATCAAAGTCAATGCTGAAAAAAATCAACCAGCCCTTTTGTGGTCTCTCTATTATTTAAATTCCTGAATGAGGCCCAACTTCCTTCTTTTTTATAATGTAAAGATCTCAGTGTTTCTGGGAATCATACTAGCCAAAATGTTTTCAATCAAGTTTGTCCTTAGAAAAAGTGTTTCAGTTTATCGTGATATATAGTGTATCTAACAGCTAAGGTGGGAGTAAGACCCTTGGACGTGGTGTGAAGTCACCTTGCCAACTGTTGTTCTTTCTAGTTATCATATTTTGTAATATGGGTTACCTTTTCCTTCAACATTTTTATATAAGAATTTTCTTTTTTCCAGTGTGCAGAAAGTCCAATGGTATTCCATACTAAAGGAGTGTCTGAGCTGTAAGTATCTGATCTTTTAATTTTATTAACAATGCAAGTTCACTTTCACTCTGAGAACTCTTTATGTGCATTACTCAGAAGTCCTGCTGGTTGTGTAGACTTTTGCTCTTAACTCTGTGTGGAGTGGGAACCAAAGGCATTCTTAAGATAAAGACTACATTTTATAAAATGTATGCAAAAACATCGTCTCTGTATACAAAGAGATTTACACAGGTGTTATAACTTCATGCTTAAAATTTGGACGCAACTTAAGTTTATGTATTCTTGAACTATATGCTTTTAACAATCTGTCCTATTAGGTCTTTTTTCTGTAATAGGTGCAAACATTCTCTGTGAAGAAAAATGCACTTTTACTACTTTGTGTTGTGTCTATTCTTTAATTGAAAGCCTATTCTCAACAAACAGCTTCATTTCAAGGGAGAGTAACAAGGACATTTTCTTATGTAAAGATACTGTTGTTATATCCCTGTATCTATTTACATTTTTCCTGAAGTATCTTGCAACTGTTACCATATACACTGGTCCCTTGACATATAGGGTGAGAAGGTAAGAGAGTGAAGTGCTGTAGCTACTTAGAGCTGAACAGACTGCACAAAGTTTAAGTCATATGGGATTTAATTTGTTCCAAATGCAGTTAAAATACAGACAAATAATGACTGGCTTCTAAGCCAGCCAGAACTTGGGATAGTGTGCAGAAGCCTTCTTTATCTTATCATATCTACCTTATGCTATTACAGGAGTTTTGAAGGGAAGAGAGTGAGTGTGTATGTGTGTAGGTATGCTGGAGAAGGAAGTACTTACATGGGTTGGGAAAGCAAGGCAGAATAGAAATCGGGGGATGAAGATACATGGTTTTAAGAATGCTTTAGAAAAAAAAAAATAAAAGCTTCCTAAGGTAATACACTGCCTCTGAATGTGTCCATCTACAAGACTGTATACTCTTTTAGAAGAAAGGAGGTGACAAAGGTGCAGGTAACTAGCTCTTTATAATATTTTGAGGCTAGGATGTATTAAATGCAATGAAAGTATTCTGTAGAAGCAGTCAGACATTCACTCAATAACTTATTTATTCTATAGAAGAAATTGCAACTGTTCATTAATTTACCAATAATTCATCAGTAACTGGCTTTTTTAAGAAAGTCCAGCTTTTGACAGAATCTTTTCCTTAAACAAGGTAAATGAACTTCTAAAAGCTGTTACTGAATTCCAGCTCAACAAGGGCTTGTGACTGACCATTTCCTCTATGCTTTAAGCTTATATTTGTAATTAATTTTATTACAACCAAAAGTCAAATTATTGCTAGATCAACACTTTTATAGTCAGTGTTCAGGAAATGCATAAGGAATTTATTAGAAACTTTTGAATATCAGCTTTTTATAAATATTTTCAATTGCACATGATGTCTCCAGTTATATTTTGTCTCAGATAAAATAGTTTACATGAAATATTTCACAACAGTTATTTCTATGTGTGCAAAGACTGCTTCACCTTAAGCTATGAAAGTATCTGCATTTTCTTTCTTCCAGAATTTTGATGTCTAGATTTATGTGTTAATTTGGAGAGAGATCATCTGATAAGTTTTAAGTACAAGATAGATCTTTGTGTTTAGATAAATGCAGGGGATTGTCACATTTGGAGCTTTCCAGAATAAAACAATCTTACAAGCTGGGGCAGTATTTCTTGACAAATTTAAGAGTGCTATTTCACAGCTTTGCATGAAAGGGCAAGTCTATCCTCATATATAGATTTTTATGAGTTTGTTTAACCATCCACCAGTATCTATAACATTATTTGTTTTAGTTCTAAAGGTTACTTTACGACTTCAGCTTCAGTCTTGCTCCAGTTGATCTTAATTTTACTGTTGATTTCAACAGAAGTGGAAGTCTGGAGCTTTACCAAATGCCTGTCTAAGCTTTGGCAATTTGAAACATGTCTGAATAACACGTTAAAATGGGAATAGCTTTTTATGTGTCACTGAATTAATAATGTGGACAGAGTATCTGAAAGTATGAGATGTTCAGCTACAAACGAGGTCTTTAGCCTTCAGGAACAATATGTGACTTAGTGGAGAGAAATATTAAAATTGTTTTGCAGATCCGATCTAGTGTTAAAGCAGAAGTTGTTTATTCGTGTATCTATTACCTTTGTAGCCTGGGACAGTGTGAAAAATAACTGTGTTAACTTGTCACCATACTCTACGTAAATAATGACTTATTTCTGACGTCTTATGAGAGGTTTGGGAGGGGGGAAAGGTGAGGAAATAGAGCTTCTTCCTGTGTTATTTAATCCCCTTTTTTTTTGTAATTGAAGTGGGGAAAAAAAGGCCTGAATAAAAAATGAAGTAGTTTGTGAGAAATGGTAATACTCAAGACTTTCAGACTTATGGTCCTCAAAGATGGTTCTGACAATTTAGTCACATGGTTCATGTAGAAGACTGGGAGATTTAAAGATCAAACTTTCCCTGAAGTAAATGCTAGCTTCTCTCATTCTTATGTAAGACTCTTTGTGGTATTAAGCTGCTGCTCTAAAGAACTTGCCCCAGTTATGTGTTTTGGTTAGTGCTTTAATAGAGCAAAGTAGCGATCCCTTTCATGAGATAATTGTAGTGTCTCCAGCTGAAATGTGAATTGCAAATGAAACACCAGTCCCAGCAAAAGAGGACTGCCAGGGGGGTCTGGCTTTTTTGTTTTTGCAACTTTCCTAGCTTTTAAATGTCACTTAAATAACCTGTATTACATTGATCATGCAACTCGGCATGACAGCAAGTGGGGATTTCTTCCTTTTTTTTTTTTTTTCTTCCTTATCTCATGTCTGTAAGGAATAAGGGAATTTTGCATCTGATCCCTGTGAAGAAAATGGGAAGAGAAAGCATGGAGAAATGCTTAGGGCAAGCAGATACCCATTATAACCTCCTGCAAGTTTCCACCACGATCCTGGCTCAGTTTCTTCTGGCGTAGCTGTCTGTCAGCAAGTACCTGCAGCCAGGTTTTTTTGTGTCTGAGCCCTGTTGAACTGGAGAATATAACATACCTCTTGTCTGCTAGAAGCCTGAGGCTTGAGAAAGGTAGACTGTCCCCAAGGCCAGAGTTCTTCCTGCAGTGCTTTCTAACCATCTCTGATGAAAGCTAAGAACAGTTCTTTAAGCTCATGGGCCAAAAAGACTGCCATCATCAGGTGATGTGCTTTGTGTTACATTACATGCCAGTGGCTCCCTTTACGAGAGGTGTGACTCTGTGGTAAAGGACTCCTGTCTCTCACTGCTTATTGAAGCAGGAAAACTTTTTTCTGGATCTCAGAAATTTGCTTTGTGGAGGTTAAGCAGAGGCAAATTGTCTTTGTGTTGAGAAATGTGCACATTCCTCATAGTGTGCCAGAAAATCAGATAATGTACTGCTGAAAATAGTGTGGGGTTGCCATGCTGTCTTGCAGAAGTCTTCCTGTTCTGCCTTGGTTATTGGAGAAGCAGTCATCCTAGTAAAAGAACAATTATTGGAGTTCTTCTGGATATCTTCAGATAAACTGCTGAACTTTGAAATCTATTATTTCTATCAGTGAGGAAACTAATTCCCCTAAAGCGAGATGAAATGGGCATACTTCATCTCTGAATAAAGCTGAAGTATGCATCTCAAAGAACATTCTTGTTCATTTCTCATTTTTGTCACCAAATCTTGAAACAAAGGGGAGAAAACTCTGGTATTTAGATTTGCAAAAGTGCCTCACTTTAAGTGATGTTGCTGTTGTTGTTGACTTGGGTTTTTTTTAAATACTGTATGTTTTGTGACAGTTGAGATGCTGCTGACCTTCTCAGAGCTGAATTCAGTTGCCTTGAGTTTATGAACTTCCTTATCTTCTGGTTACTATTTTGTCCCTCTTAATTCTTGTCTCCTCTCGTTAAAGGAGGGTTTTTTTCCCCCTCTGTGTCTGTGTTCCTGTGACTGACCGGCGGGACCGTGGCAGTAGGCGAGGGAGGAAGGGACCAGCCGGTGCGTGCCGTGAGCTCGCCAAGCTCTCCGTTCCGCGGTCCGCCGCGAGAGGGAGCTCTTGCTTGGGAAATCGGTGCACTCCCACACGTACGAGCCTGGGACGTGACCCTGCTTCAAAGTTCTCTTAAAACAAAACCAAAAGCAACAAAAACTAACAAAAACGCCCAAACTTTACTTTGTCAAACTAAACAGTTTGGGTGAAAATTACTCATCTGAAATTGTCTGTCAGTTACGACAAATATCAGGATGTTGAATTGTTTCCATAGTAACTTGAAAATAAATGCTTAGGAACGCAATCTACTAAACTGACAGTAAACTAAATTGTGAATATTTTTGGTAATTATAGAGAGCTTATTGGGACTTCTGTAAATTCAATAAAGTGTCAGTTTGAGCAAAATCTGCTCCATACAGCCTGGTCAGACAGCTCTTGCAGGTGGTTGTATTGTACTATGCAGGAAACCTGTTTGAATATGACCCAATGCTTCCACTTTGGAGCTGTTAAAAGAAATAAGTAAGAATAAGGTCATGCTTTTAAAAAGGGGAAAATAATACCATTTGAAATCTATAGGTAACATCTAAAAGGGAGGAAAAAAGATTTGTATTTGGCAGACATTGAAATCAGAGGCTGACTTTGCTTTGCTGTACTTCTTGAAGTAAAAGGTAAGCTTAGGTAAGTGCTGTGGCATGGAGAGTGACAGCCAGAGCTACTTCTCTGCTTCATTTAATTCCAAGTGTAACCATCTCTTGTGAGTATCTCACACACATAGTTAGGACTTGTAACACCCTACATTGTCTTTTAGCAGAAAAACTCAGCTTTGTCTGTTAAGGGATTTCTTCGCTTCTTGATCTATCATTGAGGATACAGGAGGGAAAAACTCACTTTTTACAGAAGTGTAGAGATTATCCTCTAGGGAACAAGAAATAACTTTATGGAGAGGCCTGTATCTCCCAGCCTTCTTTTATGTTACTTAGGTAATTTTTAAATGGAATAGTTAATCAGAAAATCATTTTACACTTGAACACCCCAGATAAAGTTTTCTGTTTTCCTACTGGTCTCATTGGTAAGAGTTGATGAAGACAACCTATTCCATTTTGCAGTTCTATAAACTCTGAATAAATATATTGTGGAGCCTCTAGTTGAACTCAGAAAATGGAACTAAGGAATTAAATGAAGACAGAGGAAGACTTTGCCTGGTATCCAAGAAACACACATTTGGCAATGATCCTGGTGCTTCTCATTACTAACTGAAAGGAAAAACTTCATTATTTAAAATACAGAATAGGCAGAATCTTTTTTTCTGTAGCATTGTTAATTGTAGGAGTGTAGTCTGTCCTATAATAGAGATAAAGCACTCTGCTGTCAAACCACGGGATGGAGAAATTAAAAAACTATAGAGTAAATAGTCTGAGGACAAAAGCAGATGATACAGATTTTTAAATCCTGTTATTGTGTGTGTGCATTTAAAGAAACAGACAAAGTAACAATTTGACTAATATTTTAAAATACCCTTTAGAAACCATATGGCTTATTTCTGGCTGTTAATATCAGCAGATACTTAAGGTGGCATCCTGAGTGAGTTATGCTCATATAGTTCACTAAGAAATGTCACCTTTTGATTCTAGAGTTATGATATGTGATATGCTATGAAAATTTTTATTTGTAGGCAAATAGGCTAGTATCACCTCAGTAGGTATAATTTCAAGGGAGTTCAGGTATTTGGGACAAAATGTTAAAATTCTTTTAAGAGAGTCAGCTGTACTTTTTCATTTTTCATAACCTATATAACCTATATAAAAACACAGCTAAGATTTTTGGATAGATTTCCTTTTTATTTTGATGTTCTAGATGACTTGACTTTGTCAGATGATTAAGATTACATACAGGAAAAGCATAGCACCAGGGTAGTTGTGTTTGCAGACTGGATTCCTAACTACATTCATTGAACAGTGAAGAAGAGCTTTGTTGACCTGTCTGTGGGAACATAGTATGTGTGTTGCTAACTGTTGCTTACCTTATTAAGCTTTAAAACGGCTTGGTCTTTTTGTACAGGGGAAAAAAACTACCCGGAAACTTGGGGCTTTTAAATCATTCCGTTCTATTAGCTAAAACCAGAAACAATCACAATTAGTCAAAGCAGCCGATTTCGCGATGTCAATAAAATTTCAGTACATGGATTTGGCAGGCTGAGAATTAAGTGAGCAGCTGGCTTTACACTGAGTACATTGATAATCTCAGAAATAAGGTGCCCTGGTGGAGATAAGGTCTCATAACAATAAATATGCTGTTTCCAGATGGAGAAATGAGTAATGAGCCCAGTTGCCCTCCAGCGCTGCTCCAGCTCACAAACGTTCTACCTTCAGCATTGCCTTTTCCTGTCAAGTGTAGGAACCTCTGGGCAATAACAGCTCAGTGCTCCTGACAGGAAGCATCTCAGCTAATGATGTATGACAAAGGGGTATATGCTTCCACTGCTATAACGTGTAGAAGAAGGAGAGTTCATTGCCAGAATGAGCTGACAGAGAGGGCAAAGAGCCTAGCTACAGAATAGCATCAAGATGAGCTAAATCAAGTAATAGTTTTCTCCTACTACTGGCAAACGCTGTGTCAAAAGAAGGGCGATATGACTAGAGGAGATCAACAGAGGAGGGAGTCATCCCTTACAAAAGGACTTGTTAATTCTTCCAAAAGAAAAAGGGCTGTGTTAGTACTGAGAAATGAAGTATAAGATAGGAATAACTATGTAAATGTGAAAAAGAATATTTATTTTTTTCTGTAAGTATTTGCATGAGGTCTTGCAAAATTAGAGAGCCTGCTCAGAGCATGCCTTTATATGCCTTTTCTTTCTTATTTCCATATCTCTGCTGAACTGGATATTGAGTAACTAGGCTGCATCTCACTTAGGAGTTAAACTGTATAAGAATCTCTGCCTCCAGAACTAATGTATTAGCCAACTGTTCAAAATGGAAGATGGTAATGTGGGTTGTAGAATACTTTCCAAGCAAAAGAAGATTTAGGGATTTCTAATTTTGAGTAAACACCTTTCTTACAGGGCTGTGGTGTCCTAAAGAGATGAGAAATCAGGGCAGACTGCTTTCTCTTCTAAATCAGGATTTTAAACCTAGTATCTACTGCTAGTATCTACTGAACAGTTACAGTGAGTTCCTCAGAACAGTGCACAGATATCAATCACTTCTACCCAAGTAATAAACCACTTATTTTTCATAACAGTAGTGAAGTGATTTAAAATAGTTATTTGAGGTAGCTTAAGATCTCTTGGGCAGCCAGCTTCACTCCGTTCTCCACTCTGGCCCAATATCATCTTGGATGGTAATAGCATGATTTAAGTCATGTATATATTTTTTTTTCGTACTATATTCCAATTTTCCTTCCAGTATAAATAAATCTAATGATTTGAATGTTCTAACCTATACACTGCTGATTGTTTTATGCTAGCACTGTTCAGATTAAAAATTTGCTGGAGGTAATAAAGGGGAGGGGAGGACTGATTTTTTTTATTTTTTTTTTTTTTTACATTTTTACATTAAGTATGAGAAGGATTCAGCAGCTAAATGATACTTCTGCTCTTGATTTCACAGTGAAAGTCTAATTTCTCTATTTAAACTAAAGCAAAATTCTAGTTTGAGAATTAAGATGAGTTATATGTACGTACCTGAATGCAAAAATTGACGCTTAGGCATCTTATTAGTATTCATCAGTGAAGTCTTAAAATAATGTGATGGTTTAGGCAATGAGTAATTTTTCCTGTTTTATGCATAAATAGGGTGAGTCAAGGAAGCCATCTTGAAACTCTTTTGAAGATCAAAGGAACTTGGTGAATAATTCCTGTTTCTAGTCCTGCTACTCTGAGTTCTTGCCCATGCTATCTCTTTGTCCCAGCTGGTGAGAGTATATACATACATTGAAGTGTGCCCTCTTTGCTGCTTCAAGGAAAATGAATAAATTTTATATATATATTCTCTTTAGAAGACACACACAGAGCCTAGAATTGACCTGTTGCTTCCAACGGGTTCTGGATGAACCAACCTTATAATGAAAATATCAGCTAGAACTCTTTTGCCAGTTATTCTCAGCCTTGGGATTGTGATGGGTATGAATGGGATTGTAAACCCAAAAAAACCTTATACTGAAATTTTGGGACAAGTAGGGTGTCCATAACTGCAAAATTAAGGGTTTTTATTTCAGAGCAAAAAACAGAAAGAAGGCTGCCTTCTTTTATGGGGTTATGTAGCTGCAGGAATCAAGGGGTGGGTGGAGTGATGGTTCTGTATCCCCAGGAAATGGTGATGAACATCAGGACCAGGTGTATGGCAATGCAAGAGACAGCCCTGGCCGCTAATTCCTCCCCTTGCTCTTTGTTCCTCATTTCTATACTCGCAGTACTGAATTTTGCCTCTATTAGTGAAAAAGCTTGAGTTGGTTTGGTGCATACTTATATTAGCAGTCAATTACATTAGCGGTCATACTTATATTAGCAGGAATGTGTTAGATACCATGCACAAAATGTCAGTCAAACTAGATATCCATCAAAACAAAAGGAGGACAGAAGAATCCAAAATGTGCCATGTATATATATATATACATACATATATATATATGTATATATATAATTTAACTTGAAATAAATGTACATGTTAATGCACATCAGCTTGATTGAAAACGCACTGAAATGAGTTTAAAAACAAACCAGCTCTCTGAAATAAGAGGAATAGCACACATATGAATTCAAATGTCCTCAAAATTTTAAGTAAAAAATAAAAATCTGTAGAACACCTGGTGTTGCATGTTAAAACCAGCAAGCAAACCATTTATGATCTGCATATGTCTCACAAATTAATTTTAGATTATATTAAGTTATTATCTATAGAAATTCATTTTGGCAAAAAGGACTCACATTTTCAAGAGAGATTTAAATATAGTGCGAGATTGGTCTAGCATCTCTCCTTTTCCTGAAAATACTTTTGAATGTGTTGTTTGTCTGGTTTATTAGCAGACACAAAATTCTGTGGAGAACCTTAAGCTTTTATTTCAATGCTAAAACATAAATCAATCTTGATGGTCTTTTAAACATCAAATTTTTAAAAACTCAATGTATTGTTTAATGAGAAAAAATGGTGTTACGCAGGTCAGATACTACTTCAAGTGTGATGCATGAAACTTGCTTGATAAATATCAGCTACATTGTAAAACTGCACAAATATAACAAAATCTAAATTTCTTCTCCTTTACATATATCCAAACTTTAATTTTATATAATCTTTTCTATACATAAACCAAAACCCAGCTAGTGTTAACTCAGTAATGAGTTTCATGTAATTTAAGGTAGCTCATTAGCTGATTGATTCCTTGCCTTCCCTTCATGTTGCTAATCTGAGCAATGGAAAAACGTCAGAAGTCTTATGGTTGTTTCTGGCATCCAAAGACTCTAGTGGCTTGCTGTCTTTGGAAGGGGTGTTGGCAGTAAGGTTTTTCTAAAATGTTTCTTTTATTCTTTTTCTTTTTTTTTTTCTTCTCTATTTATAACAAAGAAAGAACTATATGATCTGGGATAGCATTTGGAACTTATTTATGTAGAAAAGTTGGATTTCATATAAAAATAAGTGTAATTGTGTACCTGTTCTGCATGTATTGTAGACTCCTCTTAACAAAACTAATAGCCAACCTATTCATTTTAGTTTAACTGAACTACTAGCCATCCTATTAATTTTTAGTTTAGTGAGGAGGTGAACACTATAGAGATTATGATGATATTTACTTTTTTCCTGAATGTCATATTTCCTTTTAAATACTATGCAGTAACCTTTCTTTCACTGTAGTTTGCTTTGTATGTTAAGGCAAAATTGATCCCTGAGCAGGAAGTTGACACAAGAGTTACATGCCTCTTAAATCCTATGTAAACTCCATCTGATGCATGGGATTTATACTGATATTTTGCAAAGTGTTGATCTTTGCCCTTAAGACCTGGTTAAGGCATTCTTAACCTGATATCAGTA
Source organism: Gallinago jamesoni (assembly GCA_025769975.1). NCBI lineage: Eukaryota > Metazoa > Chordata > Aves > Charadriiformes > Scolopacidae > Gallinago > Gallinago jamesoni. The sequence continues at coordinate 31,646,706 of JAOQGH010000062.1, read as the reverse complement.
GGCCACTTGTGAGGAGAGACACTGCTTAATAAAAACTGAATTAAGCTTCAGATATTTTCATGCTGAAATTTTGAATAGCAGTTGTAACCAATAAACCCTCTTTTCTCATTGTTGCAAGACTTTATTCTCAACATCTGTTACCTCATACCTACCTACTCAAAGGGAAAAAGAAGGTATGAACTTTATATCCAAGGCTATCAGCATACTAAATCCAGCTACCATTTTGTCTGTCCCTCTGTCCTGTTTGACAGTATGCCAATAAATTAAGAAACTCATGAAGAACATATATCCCCAAAGGCTGAGTTCAAATACATAATATTTGGGGATTTAATTAAAATTTTAAATGGAAGCTTTTATATACTTTGCAATCCACTTACATTCATGAGTATTTTAACTTGGACAATCAACTGTGCTGTCAGTCAGACACACTTGAAGTGCTTTACTGTTGGCATTAATAAGTTTGTTCCATGGTCATATGTTCTTATGAATGTAGACTGATTCTTGAACTCTTTAAGGAGCTTCTTAGTTTTCATGTGTGCTTCTACAGTGATAAAACAAGATAAGTTTTTCTGGTGTTGCACTTGCTGTTTTTTATTGGAGTGGGGATCTTTGATTTCATTTTTTTGTTAGTTCTTGTATTCAAGGCCAGAATTTAGTCCAGAGCTGTATTAGTATTAATTCCAGGTAAAAATAATCTATTACAATGTTGTGTTATAGTTCACTTAAAGATTCCCGGTTTCGCAATAATATGTATTATTTTATTACATTGTCATTATTCAGTACAGGAAATTTTTTTTTTTTGAGTTATCCTTTAAAAGGCTCTCACAATAAATCATTGCAGTGGAGGAATTGTATTGAATGGTCCCTCTTGCATTCTTCAAAAACATACAAGAATTTGTTACCAATTTCTTTCTTCTGCAGTCATGAACCAATACAAACATTGAAAGAGGGGAGCATGTTTCTTTCATCCTCCTTGTAAGCCCCAGGAAACACCAAAGAAAGTAAACTGGTAGCTAAAAGGGAATGCAGAGTACTGAGAATTGGGGACGAGTAGAGAAGTAGAGTACACATAGTAGTTTTGCAGGCAAGAAATTTAATTAGGACTGGGTTTCAGAAGTTTAGGCCTCTGCCTGTACATAGGTACGCTTCCATGTCTTGTGTATCATTATAAACAAAATTGCATGATTACCACTTTGGTAAATTATGACAAATGCACGAGTGTTTATAGATATTCACAAAAATAATTATTTGAAAAAAAGCCCACCCTGAATTCATGGTTCTGACAATGCTTTTAAAACAGCTTATGTAAGGCCTTTACTATCTGATCTAACGTTGTTGAAATTACAAACAGTCTTGCAGTCTCCCTTGCTCAACATTGTTTCAGGCCAACCTCATTACCACTTTTGTGACCTTTGTCTATAGCTTGGTTCTGAGATAATATCCTGGCAGGCTTGGTGGCTAATAGATCTTTCTGATTTAACAGGATTCGCTTCATGTTCCCAGGCTTTTTTGTTTTTCCTCTGAGCCATCCCAGTGGCAGATGGATGCCAACACAGCACAATTTCAGTTGTGTACCAAGATACCCTAAACATTCTTCTTACTTCTGCCAATTTACTGTGGAGAAAAAGTATTTGCCCGATTGGCATTACTCAGTTATTAGGCTGTGAAATCAGCAGCTCTGGTCAGCAGTTCCAGGTCAAGAATAAGATAGATAATGCAGATCAGAACTGAAGTGTGTGGACAGAATTTGAAGATGAAACTGGTACAGCATTCATCAGCAATTTGCCTGCTTTAAAATTACCACTACATTCATTAGCACTGAAAGTATCCTGCTGATCTGGTAGTTGAATAATTGAAATAAAAATTATGTAAAAGAACAATTATCCTATCTAACTTTCCATAAAAAAACTAGCACAGGAATTGCATCAGTGGTTTGCATCTCTGTCCTTCTAAGACTGCATGACAGCACAGAACAAGAATTGCTTCTCTAAGAAAACCAATGTTGGTGATTATAGGAATATATAGGAAATTATATAAATCAAATATATTCATAAATTAATGTTTTGTGAATCTATTGTTTTTGACAACTTTATACTCTAAAAGGCAATTCTTACTTACATAAATATTAGTGGTTTAGAATTTAAACTTCTTGAAGTGACTGCTTTGGGGGAACAGCAAGACCCAATTATGTAGTAGAGGTCTTTCATTTTAGCAGAGGTTAAAAAAAAACTGTACTGAGAACTACTCATAGGATTGCATCATCCAAGTCTGAGATATCGATAGATAAATGTTACAGTTACCTTCTAGCATATTTATTTTCTGTCTGTTCCAAATTTGAATACACATCCTATAGGAGGAAAACAGCTTGACCTGAAAAACTGTGCTGTTATTCTTGACAGCGCTCTCAGTCACTGCACTGGGCTGTTCAGTGATGTGGGAAAGATGGAACAGAAGGGTCTGTTGTGAGCTTACTTTGCAGCCCTGCCTCTTCTCACTGCCTTCTTTGGAGTAGTTTTCTCCAGCTGAGTAGCAAAGATAATGACTGTTCATATCCTTCTGCCCTTCTGTGCACTTTAGTAACTGTTGTGTTCTTTTCCAGTGTGCCCCAAATCTTTAAAAAGTATTTTTCCATCATGCTCTGTACGCTAGGCCTCCTTTAACTTGAATGACGCAGGGAGGGGGTACAACTATTGCTGATAAGCTGTTTACTTTCATATTCTTTGTTAGTTTGGGTTCCTTTTTCTCATCTCAGTATTGTTTGTAGCTTATCTGTAAATAATGCTGGATCAAGAAAAAGGAAACAGAGACAAATAGCAATGGGACTGGTTTTATTCTTTCTTGCTTCAAAACATTTTTTATATTTTGGGGTTGCTAGTGCTTAGGATACGTCGTTTCGCAGTGCTCAACTTGAACAGATGTGATGTATGGTGCTTTGCCAAAACAAAGACTGTAATATTCAACTGCCCTCTCTAAAGCCTGTGTTTGAAGGCTGGATAAAGTAGCAGTGAGACAATTTTATTTTGTCAGGGTTGTGTGGCAGTAAAATTTTCAAAGTAGAGGGATAGGGAATGTTATATTCTAACTATATGAGAGCAGAATTGGTAGAATTTATTAGAAATGGCTCGTGGTCCATAATTTGTTTCTAATTAGTACAGTATAATTTACAGGCATTCTTTTTATATGAAAAAAAAAGCAGAATCATGTCTACTACTCAGTTTTATGGAAAGAAAGAATTCAGGGAGGTGAAGGGGAAGCAGATGGTGCCTGGTTTTAATTTCACTGACCTATTTATGCAGTTTTAGTAAGTCATACTGAATAAAAAGAGCAGGAGACCCCACAATGTTTGTGAATGATTTTTTACTTTTTGTGCAATTGGAAGTAACTATTTTGTTACATTGATCATGCATGGGATGTTGTAATAGAATTATAGACCCTGGGAGGAAGTAGCAAAATCCTATGACAAGAACAGTCATATGAGCAAACTATCACTCTGATACTACTCAAAAAACTAGTAGGCATGTGGTTTCTTGCTCAGAGGTGTGGATAGGAGTAGAATAAGGTAATGGGGGCCTAAAATGCCTACTGATAAGAGAAAGAAAGTCTTGTTGTGTGCTATTCTTCCTCCTGTTCTCTGTAGAAGACACCTCCTGCTAGATTTTCCAGAAGCTGACACACATAGGTGAAAAGTTTTGGGTTTTTTTTGTAATATGCTTTTGCCTAAAGACAGATTATTCCATGATCCTGTGGAAAGAAAACAAGCAGATTTTTACAGGAAGCATATTTTTCTTATGGATGCGGAGGCATTTTACAGAACTACTTTGTAGAATCTCTCACTTTAAAGGGTGAGACACTGAGTGAAGAATCTCTAAGCTATAAAAAAACTCCCATAAATTCACCTGTCAGGGTCTCTGTGTAGAGTTCACCACTTGCAGATACAGCAGATGTATACAGCCTCTCTGTTAGGCAGCCGTCTGCTTCTCCCATGCTTAGAGCTTCCTGTGCTCTTTGGTTTCTATGACAGGGAGTTATTTTATTAGCACCTGATAATAAGTGTGTCATTTTTACACAGTTTTTACTTATGTGGTAAAATTTATCAAAGACAGTGGACTGCTTACACAATAACTGCTCAGCTAAGTCATAATATATCCTTTCTCTCTCATCAAACAGTTGATATCTTCAATTAAAAACTGTTATAGAAATTTAATTACCATAATTAATTGAGACATTAATTATTACACTGTCTTGTATTTGAATGTTCTGTCAATAGCAATAAATGTAGAAGGGCTTGAGAATTATAAAGAATTATTTATACTATATTTGATATGCTGCTTAGATTGCTCTTGAAAAAATAATCCCCAAATGTTTTCAGTACTAAAACATTTTAAAAATTATTACATATTTGGTTTGTTCATCTATCCTTTTGATACTTGCTTTAAAAAAAATTGTTGTTGAGCCATGTTTTCAAAGGATAGGAATCATTTATGGAGTTTAGAATTTCTATTCTAGTCTTCTCTTTCCCTGTGAGAGCAAAAATGTGTGTGTAGCCTTTTGAGCCTATGGTGGCTCAGGATAAGTAACAGTGGAACTTGCAGCCTTTCATCTTCTTTTTTTTTTTAATCTACTTTCATAGCCACAGGTATAAATGAAATCTTTGTTTCCATTTTCTCTAATTTTCTGCTTAGTTTCCATCAAAGCAGGCTTGCTTGGAGGCTTTAAATAATCCATTACTGGATGTTTTTATCTTGAAGTGTTATGGGCTTTGTTTCATCAGGGAATGTACTGTATGTTTTGTTCACTATTGTAACCTATAAATTACCTTATAGCTTCTTTTACTTTCTAGCTAGAAGATGACCGGTCACTGAATACTGACAATCATTTCCTGCCTTATAATGTAACCGTTCCAAACCAGTGGTACCCAAAAGCAGCCTTGTGTTTCAGGCTTTTTCATACAGAAGATGAGTTTGCTCTTCATCAAACCCTTCTCTGTTTTTTGGTTGTGTGTTGGTGGGGTTTTTTGGTTTTCTTTGTTTGGTTTTGGTTTGTTTTTGTTTTTTTTTTCTGAAAGACAGAGGGAACACAATGGACTTAGCTTTATTAGCCACCTCTGCTCCGGAATAGATTTTTGTCATTTCTATTATCCTCCTTTCTATGTCAAAACAGTTTAATCTATCTTGTGGCTACTTTTTTTCCTTTGTTATTTCTAGTGTCATCCTCATTAGAAGTGGGAGGAACTGTGCCCAAAACCAGATTATATGAGTGTACTCTTGGCCAGGAAATGGCAGTTTAAACAGTAATTTGTTTACAAGTGTTTACGCCAGAAGAACATGACCTGAATAATGAACATCACCTGTTCATATGCTGCCAAAAAAGCTACTGTCAGCATAATCCCTATAGCAATAACAATGCCAGTATTCTTATTGCACACAAATTAGAAAGATCTATCACAAATGTACTAGGTATTTGCAATTTTGTGTGGATAGTTACTTTTTTTTTTTAATCTAAAAGTAATTTACTTACTAAATATACCCCAATTTCTCATATTTCAGGACTTGGGTAAAAGACAAAGTAGAGAGAACTCAGAAAATATATGATACCTATGTAGTCAGGATCCTATTAATGTCTTCAGATACCTTGACATTTCTGCAAAAAGTTATATTTACCTCCTTGGTGTTCTGTTTTTTCACTTTGGGTAGTTTTAAGTCTAATTTTAAAGACATCTTGAATTAATTAATTTTCCAGCTGACCTATCTTTTCTTTCTTTAAGTTGTAGACTTTCTAGCAGTGATCCACACTTGTTCAAAGTCGGAGAGGCCTGAAAGGACTTGGGAATCTTGCGAGGGAGCAAAAGGCTGACGTGCCTGGGGGTGGGCTGGGCGAGCCATGGCAAGTTTAAAAGCGGCCATAGCTGCAGCAGGGTCAGAGCACAGAGCCTGTGGGAAGCAGCCAACAGGGGTTGGACCCCTCCTGGCGCCAGACAAGAACATGGCCCCAACACATGCAAAATACACTACATGGAAGAGTGTGGGAACTCAGACCAAGCTCCTGCAGAAACACATGCGGTGAAAGCCTAAGCCTGGCACTTGTCCCCAAGGGAGCCAGAGACACTCGTGGTGTGATCAAATAAACTACCTGCTCAGGCAGGTAGTTGACCTGAAGGAAGATGTAGAAAGACTTAGAAGCATGAGAGAAAGTGAAGGTGAAATAGATTAGTGGGGTCATAACCTGAAGGATAGGCATCGAGTAGAACCTCTACTGGAGGTGGATGACCTCCATCCCGTCTGTCACCAGACAGAAGAGAGGGATTCAAGGGACAGTGAGGAATGGAGGAAGGACCTGCCTCGGAGGGGCAAGCCAAACCCTTTCCAGCCCCCCTCGCCTTCCCAGTTACACTTGCAAAATACGTATGGGGCTTTGGAAATGGAGAATCAGGTAAATGAGGATGTTGGTGAAAATCCATGCAGTGATTAAGGGATTGGAGCACCTCCCATACAAGGAAAGGTTCACGGAGCTGTGACTCTTTAGCTGGGACAAGCGAAGGCTGAGGGGAGACCTTATTTATGTTTATAAGTATCTAAAGGGTGGGTTGAAAGATGTTGAAGCCAGACTCTTTTCAGTGGTTTCCAGGGACAGGACAAGGGGCAACAGGCTCAAGCTGGAACATGGGAAGTTCCATTCAAATCTGAGGAAAAACTTCTTTAGGGTGAGGGTGACGGAGCACTGGAACAGGCTGCCCAGGGAGGTCGTGGAGTCCCCTTCTCTGGAGATCTTCAAGACCTGCCTGGATGCAGTCCTGAGTGATGTGCTCTAGGTGTTCCTGCTTTAGCAGGGGAGTTGGACTAGATGATCTCTAGAGGTCCCTTCCAACTCTGACAATTCCGTGATTCCGTGAAAGCATCATGCCTTGCAGCATGAAAGATGCATTGTGATAGGCTTTTTTTCTGCTCTTTGTTATTTATGTACCTCAAAACAATTATACTTGTTTTGCAGCGCAAATGAGAATAGTGGTTGCACTTTGCCCAGAGACAGCAGGAAGTAGTCATATATGTCAAATGAAAGATGCTTAGCTATTTGATAACCAGATAACTTTTGTGTGTTGTGCATTATATTTTTTCTTCCCTTTCCTCTAGTCTAGATAAAGCAATTATTTGTAAGTGAATTTTTTTAATACTCCTCTTTCTTTGTTGCTATTTTGTTTTTTGTGGGTTTTTTTGTTTGTTTTGGTTTGGTTTGGGGTTTTTTTTTTGTGCTGGAAAAGTAGCTCTGGCAGCTTGCCACAATCTTGTTTTGGAGGAAAATATAATGAGGAAAAATGCAGTTTCTTTTTAGTGCTGTGCATGCTGTCTTGTTTCAGGAGCGCATTACAGTCTAAAGTTGAAAAGCTTAAAGGAGATACTTTCATGTCTGCCGTAGGACTTTGAGGTAAAACTGAATTTTATAGAAAACTAGTATTGTCACACCATTGGTAATGTTCAGGGCAGATGGTTAACATTTTATTACTGCATCCATGAAATTGATGGACAAATTTGATCACTTGATCTCAAATGACTAAACCAAGAAAACACAGTGAACAATGGCAGAATTGGGAAGAAAATCCATGACTCCTGATAGAAAAGTTAATACTCTATCTTTTGAATCTTGACTACATCAGCATCCTTTTCCAATCAGTATTATTTTGTGATTTGATTGTAGTTCAGTTGTGTGCTTAAAATTACAGTCCACAACTGCAGACAAAAATAATCTTGAAATTGTTGAAACAGTTGATGTAGAAAGGCACATACATAAATACACCATTATTTATGACCCTTACTAGTTAATTTCTGAGTATGCTAATGTAATGGGTACAGAAATTAGGTACTTAACTGATGAGACTTTTCTTCCATGTTCATGCTATGACTTACTACCACTTCTTACTAGAACATCCCATCACTGCAAGTAAGGTTTTCCTGTCGTTTGCTTATTTATTTGGCCCTCAATGTGCTTTAGCTGACATTAATGGAGAGATATAAGCCTTTCATTTATATGCTTATCAGGATGTAAAGAGTTCTGCTCTCACTTTGACCACTATAAGTTGTGGCGTGTCTAATGAAATAAGTGAGCTATACAAACTCTGCAAATGGAGTAAGAAATATTTATCTTGTCTCTCCACTCAGTCTTGTTAGTAGAATGAGAGATTTAGATACAGTAAATAACATTTCCACAGTCAGAGATGGGAAAAATCATTAATGTAATTGTAAAGGGGGCATGGCATGCCCTTTTCTTGATTCATTTCTGCCTTAACCCCCTGACTTAAAAGCCTGAAATGTACATTGATGTAGCAATTCAGTAAACTACTGTCTAGTGAAAGAATTTTCTAAAAGCCTCTGTTTTGGTAGCGGTGCAATTGAGGCATCATTCCTTCTTCCAGAGTAAGTCAGAATTTAGAGAAATATTTTTGTGTGTGTGTGTTTTCTTTCCCTCTGTATGAGCCATGTATCTAGCTTAAAGGATTTATTAAGAAGCCTTTTTGCTTGTTTGTTTTGGGGGGTGGGAGGGCGGGGAGGAGGAAGGGTTATTTCTTTGATGTTCCCAAGTCTTTCCACATAACTGGATTAAACTCTGAATCTATGGTAAGCAAAAGCTGTGACAGTAATGTTCCCTAATTTGTTTCCCTAAAGATTGATGTGATGGGTTATTCAAGCTGACCTCTCTCTGCAATTGTTTGAACATCTTTAGTTTCTAGATATCCATACATTATTAAGCTTTGATGCTGATAGTAAGCTTCTAATAAAACAGGAAATACTTACCTCCTTTGTTAGATTTTCCACAATATCCTCCTTTCTCTCCTGTATACATATGTTTTTTAATTTAGGTTGTCCAAGATGAAAATATCCATTTTTTTTTAATTGTATTTGTAGGTTCTTAGAGGGTTGCTGGATAACTGTCTAGCAGATTGTCTCCCCTATTTTCTATAGATATTAATGAGTTAGTATTTTAAAAAATTGCTATAGGAACATAAGATTATACATTCTGGTGTTTATTTGAGTTAGAAATGAGTTATCTGCATGAAGAGCAGTAGTCTGAGCTTTTGGTCAGATGGAGTGAAGGACAATCACAGAAAGTAGTTTCACAATCGACAGCTTTGCTGGATGTTAATACTGTAGGAAAAAGCAGAACTGGCAAGCTTTGGCAGCATATTCAGTCTGAAGTTTATATTTTGTTATTTGACTTAGCACTGACATGAAACTACTGAAGATGTAACATTTATTTAGACATACTGTGTATAGCCGTTATTAGACACAGGGCCCGTTTGATGAGGAAATAGGTTTAGCTAGTTCTTAAAATGTTTGTTGTTGTAGCAGGCTAATAAGGAAAATATTCTTCAATAACCACATTTATCTATGCTTAAGAGGTTTTTTGCACTAGGCACAAAGGACTTGGTCTTTGATCTATTTTATGCACAATCAGGATCATGAATGATGTGAATATCTCTGCAGCCTGCTGTTACAGTGTAAAACCTTCAGTGATGTCAGTATAAGAAAATTAGATCATTAGATAAGTGATAAATTTCACTGGTAATAAATGAGACAAATCTTGCAGTAGAAGACTGCAGTGTTTCAATAATGCTGTAGTGTTTTAAGCTCTAGAAAAGTAAACCTATTATTTCCAATTTTCGGCTTTATATGGGCACTAGAGAGACATGAGAGTTATGCCTTGGGTTATTAAATACAATTGAATTTTTCACCCCTTTGTAGACTGTTGTTATGTAGTATCTGTTCTGATACTTTTGTAACTTAACCTTTCTTTTTTTATACTTTCCTATCAAGCTTTTCCATTTCTGAAAGGGTTTATGCCAAAGATTTTCTTTCAAAATCCTTTTAAAAAATAGTAGAACTAAGCATTAGATCAGATATGGCATTTTGCTTATGTAGCTTGGCTTCTGGGAACAGAGAGAACCTGGTTTAATTTAATTTCCTAAATTGTCTTTCAATTCTTCGATTCTAGGCATTAGCCATTAATATTCATACAAAGTCTTCCTTAAAAAGAAAAACAAATCAATAAATACATCTGACCTTAATAACAGGGTTTTGCTGTTAATCAATAGGATCACTAATGTATTAGCCATCAAAATAGCACTCTAGATGTTTGGATCTGTCTCAAAAATCTTTCAACTTCAGTGTGGATTAGGGCAGAAAAGTATTCCAGTATGTTTGATGAAACCAATGTCTGTTGTTCATAGGGCATCCAGATCTAGTTCCTTAGGAGATTGTATGATATTTTTTTTTGATGGTTTTCAATAAAACAGAGCTGACATGTCCCACTTTGTAATCAGACATCCTAAGGTGTAGAGCTATACTGGACAACATGGCTAATGTTTCGTGCTGGGGGAGGGAGGGGAAATACTGAAAAGTGGGGAGGAAAAGGAGGGAAAAAAACCCTGTATTTTGCTGTTTTATTTTTCCTTCTTGGAAAGATTGGATAGCCAGAGAGCTACACATAGAGAGGATTGATTTATAAATGTGCAGACCCCAGAAGATCTGCAAAAAATCCTGCTTCCAAAACCATGGATGCTGAGGCAGCTTTATTGTGTTTCATGGTCTCCCCTTCTCTGATGCTGTAGCTGACTGGGCAGGCCCATGATTTCTGGTTGCTTTTCTGCTGAGTCTGGTGGGCTTTATATTAAACCTGAAAATTTGACACCTGTCTGAGAGGGAATCAAAGCCATATTTTTTTTTATTCCCTTGGATATATCATATTGGGTGTTTCTGTTGAGGTCAGCCTAGGGCCCACAAGCAAGATAGCCATTCCTGTAAGATACTCTCCCATCGTTACTTAAAGGGCTTCCATGATGAAAGAAGAGAAGGTGGCCTCATGGTTAGGCAAGCAGAAGACTAATTATTACATTTTCAAATATAAGCCAGACAAATTCTTCTGCTTTGAGGTAGGCTTGGCTTGCTGCCAGTTCCTTCAGTCATTGTAAACTGCTCTTTGTAAGTCAACAAGAAAATCGAACAATCTGCATATTCTTGCAAATTTACATAAATAATTTTTCATTATCCTGTAAATTGAAGTGACTGCTCTGTATCTTTCATTTTTTTGGCAATAATAGTTTCTGTGTAGTCCTACAGTAAGGATAAGTCATGACCTGCAGTTCTGATTCAAATAAAACTGAATTAAATTACGTATTTTTCCCTTAGCAGTCCTTGTTTGATCACCCTGGGTATTTTTGTTTCTTTTTAAATGATGCATGATTTTTTTAGGAATCGGAAAATTGAAATGTCTTCTATGATCTTTCTTCTTCTCAGTAATGTTCCCCTGAGCCATGGGGACTGCTTAGTTAGGTTGGGTTCCCTGTTTGGTACTGTTGCTAAAGAATAATTAGTAGCCTTTTTCTTGTGCTCCTGAGAGGAGGAGAGAGTTATAAAAAAGAAGTGGCTTTGTGCTTTTTATTTCTCTTGTTGAGCATTACTATTTGCCAACTGTACTGCAATGTTGTCATTAAATCCTGATGTTACACATCTGGCAACTTGTTGTAATGTAAACCATTCCATGAATCTATGTAATCCATCTCTTGATATTTCTATAAATTGACATTAAAACCCGGTATTTCGTAAGTTTAAACACAGTAATGTGATATTTAAATCTACCTGTTGTAGCTCTTTGTGGACAATAAATCTGCATGCTTGCTTTAAAGAACATTGTATCTTATGATGCTAATACTTAAAGGAAAGTTGAAACAACAGTGGAAAAAAAAAAACCAAAAACTTATTGTGTGTGTTGTAATAATTAATAAGAACTAACTCCTGTTTGGATTCTGCCAGTTCAATTACAGGATGTGTTTCACTTATGCTAATGTCTGTCCTTGCTCCTACTCTGGTGTGGAAAATGCAAAGCTTTCCAAGTTTGCAGCTTTATTAGTTCTGGATCTTAAAGGCAAATAATTTTTCTGTTATTACTACTTCTCTTGCACAGATTCAGCGTTCAAGTGATTGTTTTCAAATTATTCAAAGCACAGAAATGCAGAAATGGCTGGGAGAATATGATAACCTTAGGAGTCATACAGAACTCTAAAAATTACCTAATATATGAGATTGTTTTAAGTATCCATTACTTTTTGATTTGTTTACTGTACATTTGAATATTACATAGATATTTGTACTGTTCTTGTATGTTCCAGAATTCCCTTCACTGTTAAGGATAAACGATGACAGACGATAAAATGGCCTGTGCAGAGTCTTTTGCCCCTGGTAAGTGCAAAGCAAACATCTTCACTCTACTAGATCTCTTTGTTTTTCATTACTACAAAAAAAATTAAAATTATTTGTCTTTGCCTCAGGCCTTCAATTGCTCTGTTGGGTTATTAAACACACAGTGGAGAGTGAGTAATGAGTGATATTGCTTACGTACCTTGTCTGTTTGTTCTTTACAAATAGAAGACTCATTACAATGTTTAAGAGAGTTGGGATTTATTGACTTGTCTTTCTTAGGATCTCTTATGCTCATAATTGCTTTCAAGAGTGTTTTCCTGCTTTTTTTTCACCCTCTTTAATCACTGAATTTTTTTTTATTTTTTTTTTAATACTAACCCGTAGAAATTGAGAATGCTGTCCAGTAAGCTCAGCGCTAACAGCTGGCTTCTTCCAAATTATTAGGAGTATTGAGGGTATTTACTGTAGTGAGGGAACCTAACATATCGGTTAAGTAGATTTGTGTGCTTTGTTACCTTGAGAGTAATTTGAGTGTTTTGAATGCTGGGTTAAATATTGTATCAGAAATATGCAGTTGTTACAAAATGGGAGACAACAAAATATTATTTAAAATGAAGAACTCTTTAATTTTCAACTCCTCTCCTGTCTCTGCAAATTGCTTTTTTAAATTGTTGTACTATTTGATGTGCTTTGCCAGTGGAATTGAAAGGAAGCTTAGGTTCTGGATTCCTGTGTTATTCACAGGCAAATGTATAGTTATTAAAGACAAGTGTTATGAGCAAACTGAGTGTCATAACCAGGGGCAAACTAAGCCCTTTCACATAAAAAAACACATGCCCTTTTTCATTCTGATGTTACTTTCCCATAAAATACTAAATCTTGAGTATTAGACCATTGATGTACTCTGTTCCAGTCCAGCCATATTCATCTGAGGTTAAGGAGATAATCCTGTGAGCTTTGAGTTTTCCTTTTCAGGTGAAAAATAAGCTGTAGTATAAACACAGAAATTAACATAATGCTTGAACTCTGAAATGCTGTGGTTTAATGATAAATACTTATACAACATAATTCTTGCTCCTAAATATATCTGGAAAGAAGACAGAAACAACTTTTCTGTGGGTGGTAATGTACTTAGAGGCTAATTATAAGGTGTAAATAATATGCTCATTGGTCTATATATAAATTAATAAAATAATGAAATAAGATTTGAAACTTTAAGATGTCTAGGAAATCTGTGTTTGGGAGAAGTTGTTCAGAGAAGATGGTGTGATGTGCATCCTTTAAGTACGCTGGCAGCATTGCTAGCTCTTATCCTTCAAAAGGCACGATTCAGATCCCAAACCAGCAAATCATTTTGAATTTTGAGGTGTGTAAGTCATAGGTATGATAATTTATTTTTTTCGTGAACAGAATTTGACATAAATTTTATAGGTGTCTCCAGTATAGAACTATTACTATAAATTATGTGATGGTATTGGAAAGACACAAAAATGCAAAGTTCTTTGTTACTCTCTGAGTCTGCATCTGTAAGAACAGACTTATAAAAACTAAGCTGTTTTATCTGGTATATGGTAGATTATCTTCAGTAGCTGCATAAGAAGGAACACGTTTACAATTCGCAAATGACTGTTGTTGGTGTTATCTATGAAACAGATGGAAAACAGATTTTTGTTAAGCTGCTTCTGTAAAATGGAATGTAGTAAATTTGAATATGAAAATATACTTGCGTTCCACAGTGACAGAGAACCACATATTAGAGCATACCAACATGTGATTTATTTGCGTATTTATAGGAGGGATTCATCCTATACAGCAATGGTTAATTGAAACCAAAGGATAAGAAGTCTTAAAAATAGTATCTTTTATATTGTTTTCTATTGTTAGATTGAGATAGGTGCTATAAATACTCATTTTCAAAGCACGAATCAACTCAGAAGAAAGGGGTTTGATTTTAAAAGCCTTTCTCCCATTATAATTACTACTCAATTGTAACAGCGTGATCTCAAATAATGTAAAATCAGCTTATCTGTCAGGCTGACATAGATTAGGAGTCTTGTTTTGGTAAATAGTCTAGAGACCTTGTGAGCAATCATGGGGCTCATATGTAAGCTTTGAAATAGGGACATGTAAAAGTAAGTGGATTTGACTGAGTTTTACTCTGAACAGATATATGGACACTAACCACTCAGGAAGATCAAGCTGTAGGTGTTTTCAATATATCCATGTGAATTAAGGTGTTCCATTTCAAGCAATGATGTACTGTTGGCTTCTTAGGTATAGGTGGCAAGATATTTTTTTCTTTTTTTTTTTTTCTTTTTTTTACTACTTTTCCTGTTGGTAGGCTTGTATGTAAAGGATTATACTTAAATAGTTTGGAAACTTAAATGTTGTTATGATCATTGATATAAGAGTCTTCTTTTATTTAAGAACTCAATTGATTTTGAAATAAGGCAAGCCTTTTTTCCTCCTTTAGCCAGATTTTGCTGCTAATGCACAGAATTCTTTGTACCAAGTAATAAACAAAACAAAGTGTATATAAATGACTTAATTCTGTGAAGTGTTAAAATGACAAACACCTTTTCTCATAAGTCAATGACAGCTCTTTTCGTAACGTCTCTTTGTATTGGTTTGGTAAAAATAGACTGTAATTGTTATAATATGCCATTATAATTTGTATGCACAATGAGGGTCACAGACAAGAGAATCTCATGTGTTTTAAGTATGAATCAGTATTTCAGTGATCATTGATACATTTCAGAGTCAATAACAGTGTTAAGTCTGAGTTTGCTGTACCACTGTCCTCACTGTCTGTAAATGCAGATGTCTCCTTACAGAATTTTCAAGAATTGTGTTTCTCAGTCACTTTTATTTTCATGTTGGCTGTAGGTTTACATCTACAGCTTTTATCCACAACAAATCCTTCTACATGTTAGATAGTTTGATGTCTAAGCTATTATGATAAAAGGTAAAAATGAATTTTAAATTTCAAGCAGTGGTTAATGCTGTTGGCTTTTTCCTGGTCAGTGTGTGTCTAGGGAACGTATCTTTGCTTACGTACATTCAGTGTTAACAGAAGGTGCCAGGGATATGGGTACAATTGAGTACAAAATCAGGACGCTCCTAGAAATGTATGGATTTAAGATGTGACAATGGAAATATGCTAATGGTACTTAGGTATTTCAACAATATGATGAGTGGAGGTTTTTGCTAATACAAAAAAAAAAAAAGGTTTAAAGATAACATCAGCTCCAACTGGGTTGAGCCTGCAAAACCAATACTAGATTCTTTTGCTGAAGATGTCAGCCTGGAAGCAGAATTATGGCTGTAATAGTTGCCACTCATTTCTTAAAGCACAGCTAAATAACTAAACCGAACGTTACAATGAGATTGTATAGACACATTATTTTTAAACATACCACACCCAAATTTTCCTTTCAGATTTTTAGGTTCAATGTTAATTTCATGTTGCTTGTAATAAAACAAGCACTGATATTTCATTTTCCTGCCATTACTATTTATAGGAGCCTATAGAAATTATTATTCCTTTGGGTTTCTCGCCCGGTTCTGTTTTAGTGTACTGCTATTGTCACAGTAAGGGTTGGATCTGCTATTACAGAAAGACTGAAAACCTCCCTCCAGGACAGATTTTGCTCTGTATTGGGAATTGGGAGCAGGTGCTAACTAGGCAAGAGTATCTTGCTTTTATGTTTTATTTATGCTAATGACAAAAAAAAAAAAGTATTAGAAAGCAAGGAAGGTGGGAAAAGCAAAGATCATAGAGCTGGGCTTGGAGATATTGGAAAAATTTATGCACATAAGACATGACTAGTTATGGGAACTTGCCTATGCGCTCTGGGGCTGCCAAAACCCGGCTGTGTTCTGACCATGTAATGAAAAAGTTACAATTAAGACTGAAATATTATTCAGGGCATTTGGGGACTTACTCCTTCAAATTAGCTTTTTTTCCTTTTCTCCACAGACTTGGGCTTTGCAGGCTTGCCTTCTGTTTTATTATTACAGGTTTACTGTTCAAAGACAACATAACTTAGGAAAGAATAGGGATCACGTTATTTTTATCACATGGACAAATATACTTTAAAAAGAAAACTTAATCATGCAAACCTAGTGCTTACAAGAGTTATATGGACAAAAATGACCTGTGTAAAATTACATTTTACTTGTTGAAAGAATCTGGAACTAATAGACTGTCACAAATAACATTATCATACAGGTCATGGTGAGATATTTATTACTGAAATCAATGAGAAGTAAATGAAATCTGTCAAGTAATGTTTTAAATAAATACTCAAAAATTTTCAAGTAAAAATTAACTAGATTTTTTTAAACACTTATCTTCTGCATGAAGCACATCTAAAAATATTGCCCATTTTCATTCTTTCAAATTGAAATACATTCTGGTACCAGCACAAAAACAGACACCAGGGTACAGCCATACAGCCTTAGGGGTCTGATCTATGAGCTTCTGATTTAAGTTCTTTCTAGACATCAGACATGGTTAATTTTGAAGTTGGGAAGAGTTGAAGATATTAAATTCCCCCCCCCTTTTTTTTTTTTTGTTTTTTACACTTCTTACATTCTAAGCATTTGTAGAAGAATTCTTTTTCTTTGTCATTCTAATGAAAATCTGTGATAACAGCTGTTGTTCATGTTTTATTTTAAAGAAAAGATTTTTCAGTTGCTAAGTTCATGTTATTTTTTTGTGTGTACTACAGTCAGCACAACAAACATTACGGTTTTACATACTTTTGTAAATAAAGGATATGACCAGTGCAAGCTCGTAGGTCATGTCTAGTCAAATGCTTCCTGTAACAAAAATGCCAGAATAAACCCAAACAAACCAGGGAATAAAATGTGGAATGTCATATTAAGTATTTCTGGCAAATTGCGATATACGCAGCAGCCACTGCATGTTGTTCAGAGCTGCTAATATGGACACTGAAACAAGCCTGCTGTACAGGTGCTAGATTTTGATTCAATAAATAATCTGTACAGTATCAAACTATATAAAAAGTTTAAAAACCACAATGAGAATTGTTATATTTTAAAAAATTTTCTATATTGTAAAAATTTTAAAATTAGGTCCAAACCACCATTAAAAAAGGTATGAAATGTGCAATTTTGCAAGTGGAAACAAGGAGCACAAGAAGGGTTACGTAAGGGTTAATAAGAGTTGCTTTGCAATTTTTCTTTTTTTCCAGTATCTTCTTATACCTGGTAATCACAGACCTCAGAGCAGTTCTCTTCAGGCAAGTAGGACATGAGCTAAAAGTATCATCACTGATTTCAGTAGGGAGTAATAAGCTATTTTAAGAGACAAATGTACTTTACAGTCTATTTATGTAAATACTTGGGAAACGCAGGAACAAAATTGTTTTCTAACTACAGAGCTGTGAAATCAGTGAGCCATATGGATCTATAATATATAGCAGAATATTTTAAAATCCTAAACCTTCTTGAAAGAAAACTGTTGTAGAAGTCTACATGTAGAATAACAAGAGTACTTCTGTTTTAACCAAAAACTGCAAAGATTATATATTTCCAAATGTACTAAAATTAATATAACTCAATATTTTTAAAAGGCAGTAATCCTTTACACTTATTTCTCCCAAAGCATAGAGTGAGGAACTGATGATTAAAGGCAATATAAACGGTAGGCAAGATGAAACAGATGGCTGTAACGTAATTCTTGAGTCTTAACTGGCACTTAACACTAACTCTACTTTCAATTTGACAAATACAATAAGACACCTATGTTGACATACACGTGGTGCACTTAACTACTTTTATTTATGTAACTGAGGTATTAAAATTTGTCTTGAAAAGCAGACATCTAAAGAGAAAATGATATGAGGAAGAGAATAGTAGTCATTGTTTTCAGTGTTCAGCGATTTGCAGTTGTGTTTTTTTTTTTCTTCCAGTATCCTTAACTTCTAATTTCCATGCAAAGTCTCTCTCTTACTCCTCCACTAGATAGGTAGCTTGGAAAGACTGGAGGAAATCCACCGTTTATCAGCAAGAACTAGTTATGAAGACTTTCTTTTTTTTTTAAATGAACTATAATAAGCTAAAAGTGTGTGCATCTCACACGCTGCATATAGTACACTTTTAATATATACACTGTCATTATACACGAGCATCTTGTATATACACTGATACCACTTTCACTAGGAAATTAAAAGTCAATAGATAATGAACCTTGTGCTGTATCTTCTCTTCCTCTAACGTAGATTTCACACGGAATCTCCTCCATCACCCTGTCTTCTATGACTTGCTCAGGGCAGTCATGCCCTTGTTTGAAAGTGTAACTACTTTTCTTGAATGTGCTATTAAATGTTTTCATTGGCTGAGGCTGCGCAAAATCATTGCGAAAGGGAAGCTCCATGGAGCTGAGGTTTGTCCTGCTTTGTTTTATATTAGAGGCCTGGGAGCCACAGTGGTGGTCATGAATGCATCTGGAAGCTGTTGAAGGACGTCTCATTTTCTGGTAGTTTTCAAGTTCTTCTGATAAATCCGCCAGATCTGCAGAAATTTCTTTGTCCCTTAGTGAAAATAGTTCATAATGTGGAGGATCAAATACTTCCTGGAAACCAGTTTTATTGAAAGCAGTCTTGCAAGCCATAACTTTTTTGCGAGGTTGCTTTACTTGTACTAGAATTGAAATGATGAGAAGAACTAAAACTATCCCTGATGTGATGCCAATGATTGTTCCATGAGTTTTGGTGATTTGTTCAAACAGTCCAGCTTTTTTCTTTTCTGTGAAGAAAAATGAGGATTATGATAAGGCTTTCATTATTTTCCATGCTTTTGATCATCTATTAAAACAAAGCAAGCTGTATTGTGATTGCCATGTATGTGCTGTATCAATGAAAGGACTTGATGGCACTGGAGACTAGACCTGTATGTCAATGAGATTTACCATACTGTGCACTTATTCAGCAAGTCTGATTCCCGGTCTGCATTAGTGGCTACAGTCTGAGAATTCAGTGGCTGGTAGAACTCTGTGGTTGGGGAATGTTGACTCAGCTGGGATGTGGCTTCAATCCTGAACCTATACCGAGCAGTTCACATTCCAAAATCCAAGAGTTAAACTGGAGTTTATACAGCTACAGACGGTGCTTCTCTTACCATGCTTTGCTCCTGCTGGTAACATTCCCATTGATAACAGTAGAAGGAAACCTAGATTTAGGATTATCTAGTTCTTTAAAAGTGGATTATCATAGTTATGATGTAAGATTAACTGTGCTATTTGTTTTCATATCTCTTGGAAATTCAGTATGTCTGTTGTGCACATCTGGTATACCTATTTCAACACAGGGAGCTTTAGCATAAATATGTGCCAGTTTTAACAGTCCAGTTACCAAGTCTGTTGCGGGGGGAAGGGGGAAGGGAACGGGGGATAGGAGAGAACCAACCAGCTTAAATCATATGGCACTTTTGGCTAGTACTTCATACGAAAACACACAAGATGGCAGCATCAGAACAAGGTGCTTTACCATACTTGAAATTCTTATTTGAATATTAATTTTCCAGTTGAATTTCTGTAAATGTACTTGTACTAGGTGGTTAAAAGAATTTTACACTGGAACTCTGCAACATCTGCTAGTGGGGGAGAAAAGCATTTCAGACTATGTAGAAGAAAATGTAGTAGTTTAAATCTGGATGTGTGTTATGTACCCAAGTACTGCTCAAAGTAATTTTATTTCAAGATTTTCTTTAGAGAAGGTTTTGACCCTTCATGCAGGGTCAGTTTCTCTTGGAATTGGAGTAACTATTTAAATCTTTCTGGAGTTTTCTCTTCAGACCTATTTGTGCCATTCTGTTTGTCAAAAACCACCAAGCTCAAGCTTGTTGTCTTATTGTTTTCTTTTAGCAAGAAAAATTGTTGACCTTAAGGTGGTTTTGGTCCAACTCTGAAAATTCAGTTATTGTTGAAGCACAAATGAATATATTTGTGCTTCAGCAGAATAACAATTTCCTCAAATCATTAGAATTTTTCCTACAAAACTTGATATTGAAACAAGTCTTTACTGTACTTGTGATGGTTTAAATACTCTCCTGCCCCGTGGTCTAGAAGCAGTGATTTACATGTGTCTGTTTTCCATAAGTGATGACTTCTCGCTTCCTAACAACTCCTTTCTCCCCACCCTCTCTCACACCATGTGCAGCAGTTGCATTTACTCTGAGATAATCTGTGGTTAACAACAAATATTTTTAAATCATATGTCTTTGAAGATTGTTGCTTCTATTTCAGCCCTGAGGAATTCTTTTCATGCTTGAAGGCTTCTCTGTCTTTTTCCAGCCCTGTATTTTTTCTCTAATAAATGGTATTACCTGTCCCTATGATCCTTGCTTTGTTTAGAAAGTTTGGAAATGGATAGGATGCAACCTGGCAAATACTAATTTCTATTTCCTCTTAAGCTAACATCTTTTAAAATATGCTGAAGAGGAAGAAATTTAATTATAAAGCAGGAAGATCAATATTCAGGACTCATGTCTCCTGAGTTTAAATAAAAAAATTGAAACACCTTCCCGAGATTAGTGGAATAGCTGTCTTCAGCATATTTCCAGGAAACAGACATTTCATGACTTCCTTGAAAGGCAAACTGACCAGCCTAGCTCATAAAGGCTATACATTGCGCTGTATTCACCTCTGCAGTGATTTTCATCCCAAGGGTATGCACAGTTTTGAATGCCATTGCAGACTAAAGAATTATTGATGCACATGTTGCTATGGCAGAAGTAAGTGTTGCCTGAGCAGGGAGCTGCAGGAGAGAAGAGAAAGTAAACATTAGGAATTTTCAGTAATTGATGCATTGCAATAAACTAGTAAATTCCTGTTACTTTTTTTAACATGCATACTCATTCTTTATCTCTATTTAAAAAAAAAACAAACACTTTTCCTGCACATCACTAATTATCAGATGACTTAATCTCTCTCAATGTCATTGTTTTCAGGTGTATTATCAATGCTACAAAAAAATAATTCTTGCTCAAAATTGCTAGCTGATACAGTCACACAACACAGATAATGGAAGAAGGCTTTAATACTTGTCCTCAAAAAGTTAATACTTAAAAATCGCATGCTCACCATCAATTATATATTTATTCAGTCTGCTGTGCATCTGCTATGTAGATGGTGTAGCTGGTTGTGAGGCAGTTCCTGAACATCTGCATTTTAGAGCCCATTAATATCTTAAGGCAAATCAGATTTGAGCTTGTGGAAGACTGTTTCAGTAATTGCAAGAGATTTCAGTAACTGGAGGCATCTAAGTCATTCCTGCTTGTGACTCAAAGCTCTTGGATCCTCCTATTAGAGCTAATGCAGGGATTAGGACAGAGTACAGTTTAGCTTTTTATCTATCTGTCTCTATATATAGTTAGAAATTTGAATAAATAAATTAACTAGAAAGTTGCCCTAAAGAATTTATGTTTGCATGAATGTTTGTTATAGCTCCTTTGCATTAGAAAAATATATCAAAAAATAGTTCTTTTCAGGTTGTTGCATAATACGCATGAAGAATTCTTTATGAATTCAGGGCACTGGACGAGAAATTGATATTCCCTTTCTCTGTCTCAGTAATGTATTTTTATGATAGAAATGTCTATTATTAGCGGAGTCAGTTATATATTAAACACCAAAGATGTGAGAGAGACACTCTTCTATTTGGTTACATAGAATTTATTCTTGAGCAGTCTGGATTCTCTGAAACATAATGCGAAACCCAAAGGGTACAGCAGAGGAGGGTGACTAGTCCTGAATACAGTGTGTTTCTCACTTATTCCTGCTGTTAGGCTTCAGAATCTCAGTGACAAAAAGAGGAGTCTTAAGCGATTTTCTTAAGAGAAATGGAAATTCAAACCTTTAATTCTGAATTTGCATTCCCTAGATCTAATATGCATTATTTTCCCATTTCTTACTCCACTGAATTTTGGTAACCTATGCTTGTTGGTTTTAAGCTTTTGTATTAGCTTCCTGTTACTGCTTAACTCCTGTCAAGCTGGCAAGAAGTTTCACATAGGAAGCTTGTGCTTTAAATGTAGCACGAGTGCTATAGTACTTTAACATAATACAGAATGTATGTAGAGTGTATTTTGGAATAATTTATCTATGTAATTTTAGTGTTTAAAAAAGTATAGTAACTATCCCACGAAATTCTCTACTTAGCTGAGCGAGGAAGATTTATTGTTTGGAAAGTAGATTTAATTTGAAGAATACTTCTTTAAAATAGGATCAATGCTTAGGAAGGTATAGATCATACCCTTATATCAGTTATGAATGAATTGTCATGTTAGGTGCAAGCAGGGTTAGATGCCCTGGTAGAAATACAAATACAGTGAGTGTGCAGGGATGGAGCTGGGAAAAACAAAGGCTGGATATGGTGAGGGACGTGAAAAGCAACAAAAAGGGCTTCTTCAAGTGTATCAGCAACAAAAGGAAGGCCAAAGAAAATATGGGCCTACAAAATAAGACAGACAGGAGCCTCCCTCGATGCCATGGAAGGTGATAGAACAAATAAGCCTGGAAGCCATTTCCAAACATATTAGAGATAAGAAGGTAATTGGAAGTAGTCAGCATGAATTTATGATGAGGAAATCATGCTTGACCAACCTGATTGCTTTCTATGAGGAAATTACTAGCTTGGATGAAGAGAGAGTGGTGGATGTTGTACATCCTGACTTTAGCGAGGCTTTCAAAACTGTATCTCATAATATCCCAATAGAGAAACTGATGAAGGACAGGCTACATAAGAGAACAGTGAAGTGAACTGAAAACTGACTGAACTGCCAGGCTTAAAGTGGTGTGATCAGAGGCACGAATTGATGTACCCCAGGGGTTAACAGTAAAGCCAACACTGTCTAACTTCTTCATTAATGACCTGGATGTTGGTACAGACTGCACCCTCAGCAAGTTTGTAGAGTGGCTGATAGACAAGACAGCTGTGCTGCCATTTGAGACAGGCTGGAGAAATGGGTCGATGGGAACCTCAAAAATTTCAACAAAGGGAAGCACAAAGTCCTGCAGTTGCAGAGGAATAACTCCACATAGGTGTAGAGGCTGAGGGCTAGCCAGCTAGAAAGCAGCTTGGCAGACAAACACTTGGAAGTCCTGGTGGAGAAAAAGTGGAACATGAGGCAGGGATGCACCGGATTCACCCTTGTAGCAAAAAAAGCCAATAGCATCCTGAGCTGCATTAGGAAGAGTGTTGCCATCAAGTCAAGGGAGGTGATTCTTCCCCTCAGCTCAGCACTCGTGAGATCACATCTGGAGTGCTATGCTCAGTGTTGGGGTCACCAGTACAAGAGAAGTATGGGAGGATCCAGGGAAATAGCATGACGATAAGGGCTAGGAGCATCTGATGACTGGAATGGATTGCCCTGTGTGGTTGTGAAGTCTCCATCCTTCGAGATGTTCAGCAACTGACTGCATATGGTCCTGGGAAACCTGCTCTCTTTGATCCTCTCCAACCAGTGAGACTTCCTAGTTAGGCTTCTAAATCAACAG
Source organism: Gallinago jamesoni (assembly GCA_025769975.1). NCBI lineage: Eukaryota > Metazoa > Chordata > Aves > Charadriiformes > Scolopacidae > Gallinago > Gallinago jamesoni. The sequence continues at coordinate 31,622,997 of JAOQGH010000062.1, read as the reverse complement.
CCTTTTTTCAAGAATGTTTTATACCCACTGTGTTTCAAGGGCCAAACAATTTTTCAGTGGGGCTTTAAGTTAAACCATGCAATTACCTGGTAAATGGAAGAATAAAATAAAATATTTTCCCACATTCAGACTTATCTAGGTCTTTAACTGTTTCACCAACTGCTACTGTTTAGGAAAGAAAATATAAAGGAAGCCAGTTGTTGCATTGTCCATGTGCCAAACTGTCACCTACAGTGTATCAAGAGTGGATGCTAATGCAATTGACATCATTAATGGTTTAAGGCACAAGGTAAGCATTATTCTATAAGCATGATATGAAATAATGATATATCATGATGTAAGCATCGTCCAAAATTATGCTGCAATTAATTTCCAAAGGGATTCACACCTTCTCTTGAAGAAGTAAATGATGATAGGCTAAAACTTATGCAAGCGTACTAATTTAAATATGAAAACAGGTGTCCTAAACAACATAAAGCAATTCATAGAAACAGAAAGATTTAGTCAATGTTTCTAACCATTATATAAATATATGCATATAATGGGAGAAAGACTAATAGTTAAAATGGAAATGTTCATGATGCAGACTACTGAATAAAAAGCTCTTGGCCTTATTAGCACATGCAGGGAGAAAAGAGCTAGTTTTTCCTTCTGAATTTGGAAAGCAAGTCTGCACAAGCTTTTATAAAGGATAAATAGGATCATCATTTAAACAGAATAGCTTAAAAAGACTCTAATATCTACTAAAATATTTCTGACTATGAAATAAAGGAGGATCTATGAAACTTGTATCCATGGTGGTTGTCACGGATCCATGCATATCTCCTGGTGTTTCAATATTCATCTGTATGGAACTATAGTTCTTATGGAGGCACAGATGAATTATGATGTAAGACATGTTCTCTTTCTCATTTCCCTCAACAGGGGAATTTTTTCAAGTTTCTGTAGTTTTAGATGATGTGTTCTGCTGCTGCTTCTCTATCCGCCAGCCCAGTCTCCACTTTACGTTTCAGTGTAGTGTCTTCAACATTTTTTGGGGAATGGCTTTTGTTCGCAAGTTCATAAAGACAGGACAATGGACTTCATTTGCCTTTTGCTTGTTATTTGGGGAGTACAAAGTCTAAAAGTCACAGTGATTGATTGGTTCCAGTCCAGGACTTCAAGGACATGGCTGGACTTTTCCCATAACAGCTGCCTAAGACTGGTGCAATGTTCGCAGTGTTCTTTATATCTAGTATGACTCATGTATTGAATCAAGCCAGAAATCAAATACATTGATTTTTAACATTGCTGTCAGCTGAATTACTTAGTCAAATCTGCAAGCAGCACTAGGTGTGTGTTAGGTGACTGCCATGCACAATTAGTTCATTTATGTAAATGTCTTCAGAAATATTGATTGTTTTCATGGTTGGCTTCATATAATTAGAAATCATTAGTAAGGGAGAAGCGAAAAATAGCTTAACGATCTCAAATAAGATAAGCACAGATTCACTTTTTTCAGTTAGAAAAATTGCTTATCACTAGATTATTTAAAAATACCTTAAACATTTTTCAGCTAAATACTTTTGAATTACCTTATCCAGGAAAGACAGTATCTCAAGCTAGAAGACAAATAAGAACAACCACGTACCTTTGTGGATTTTCTTCTGCCAATGACTTTTGAGGTGCTTTAAAATTGTAAACTTGGAAAGATATCTAGCTTTATCAGTAGTTACTGCTTCGATCTCTTGCACTCAAAAAAACCCCACAACTCCCCAAAACCCAAACTCAACAACAACAAAAAACCCAAACAGCAGAACACTTCAATATTTATATTATAAATGGGTAATTTCCCTGGCAAAGTTCATAGCATTTTCTAGTTTGAAAGCTGGAATGACTTGCACTATCACTAATATTAATAATAGTATTGAAATAAAAGCTACTGGAAAAGCAGTTACAAATTTTGCAAGCAAGTTGTGCTTACAACTGCTATTTACTGAACTTCATAATATCTAAAGGTTTTTAAATGACCATTGTAGGTTAAACAATAGACTAGTTTGAACATGCAAGTATTTCTTACTACTATGTAAGCAAAGTAAGTGGTAAGCTATTTCTCTTGTAAGTCTCTGTTACTTTAGAAAGATTGTTTTACCAAAAGTAATTTTTCTCCTTAAACTTTACTGTTTTATGGAATAGAATGTAAAATATACTTGTTACCTGCAACATTAACTTTTTTGCAAGGTGATGACCAGGACTAGACCTTTCAGGACTGGCTATAGGTATGTTAGTTCAGTCAAAAAAGTTATTTTTTGGACAGTAAATCTGTACTATTTATTCTTGACGCAAAACTTTTTGAAAACCTCTAGTACAAGGATAGGTCTGATTTCCTGAAGTGGCAGATGTATTTTATTCAGCTTCCCTCATGTATCTGCTCTGCAGTTCTAAATTTAGTCTACTTCTGTGCTGAAGATGCCATTTATTTTCAGGTTCTGCAACACGGATGATGTCGTCCTTCATAAATAGCTGAGGCAACAAAATTCCATTAAGTTCAGAGAGAAAGTACTTAGAACAAAATCTCATAAAAAGTATGATTTCAAGAAACACCTTAATTTACAATGAGAATAAAGACTATCTCTAACCCAGGCTATGAAATCCAAATGTAGAAATCCAGATTGCCTTTATGTCTGCTTTTAATATAGCCTTCTTAAATAAATTTGAATTTAACTGCTTATCCACAGCTGTGCATCACAACTGGGCTTTCCTAAGGGTGTGTGGGGGGGATCTCTTAGAGTCACACATGGCTGAGAAGGAGGTGTAGCTGGAGCAGGTGTAGTTCCAGATCCAAATTGGAAGGTGGGGCTGTGGATAGGAAGAAGATCCAGACTCTGCAGGGTCACGTGGGATTTCCAGTCTTCTGAGCATCCAGTGTGGGCTTGAGAAGAGCTTGTCCTGGTGTCTGGCAGGGAACTGGAAGATGGGGGCTAGTTGGAGAGCACACTTGAGTCCTGTTGCTATCTTTTTAAGTAAGTCTGTGCTCATTTGTAGAACTCTCTGTGAGAAGGACACAGCCTGTGGCTGTATTATTACTGAATTCAAATGTAAAATAAACCTTTTAAGAATGGCAGAAAGCCTATCTTCAGAAATCATGCCTGTAACTGTAATAAAGCAAGTATTTAATGTACCTGCTAGTATGTGAAGGAAAGAGAAACAACATTTTTTTGTCTGTTCTTGTTGTGTAATATGTAGCTGATGCTTTTCCTAAAATACCTGGAAGTACCCTTACACCAGGAGAATAGGCTCTTTAAAATCTACTTACGATCCACAAATGAAGTGAACAGCATTCTGAATCGGCTTAGTCTACTGCCTTCATCTGCCCACATTCGCACCACGCCTGTCCCAGTCTGCAGTGTGACATCGTTTGCTACCGTGCTGCAAAACTTTGCCTTCAGGTTTTCAATAGAACTACTTCCATCATACACAGCAACAAAGTTTCTCTTGCATTCATTTGAATGTTCCATTTGATAGTCCAGAAATCGCAAATAGATCTGTTGGAAAAGAGAAAATCATGTCTTTAGGAAAAGTAACACAGAGAAGACAGTTTTCTTTGTAAGCAAATCTTGAAAAAGATGGTTTTGTCACCTTACACAGATGTGCAACTCCCGATTCATAACACTTTTAAACTTACACTTTCTCTTTGAATGTCAACATGGTGCATTATTTCAAATTTGCCTGAAGTATCTGTTTCACTTCTCCTCCCTCCCCAAAACAATCTTTACCTAATAATTTACTCTGATATATTTATGGTCACCTTGGAAAAAAGAAGTAAAAACAAACACGCTTGCTGAAGAAAGCCCTAAGCAGCTTTGCTGAATGATGCAGTCTATTACTCTAGAGGAGATACAAGAAACACATAAATGTGCTGAAAGAATTTTAATGGTATTTTGTCTGTTCTCTTTTCTTTCTTTTAAATTCATGCAAACGATCTTAAAATATAAGGGAAGGAGTCTAGTCAGAAAAGCTCTGAAATAAAATAAGGAAATTAAAATTTGTTGTTTCAGAATGAAAGCTAATTACTGAGCTGTGTTTTAGAAGATCTAAACTATGAAGTCAGGAGTCATTTAAATAAAATGGAAACAGGAGAAAAGTAAGCTGGCTATCTTACTTTTAGGGTTCAAAAATATAAGCCAATCTTAATTGCTCCAAAAGGAGAGGTCTAATCCAAGAGCAGGCAGTGTATGTGGTAGAACATATGCAGTAAGGAAATTACAAGACCAAATGGCATTTGAAGAGTACGCAAATAATTTATTTTGCTGGAGCAGGAAACTTGTGCAAGATGGTAAATCAATTAGAATTACATGAAAAGATCATAGGGCTTTTTAATATCTTGAATGGTTCTATGGGAATTCTCAAAATTCTCATGAAAGTTGATGAGATATGTAACTAAATCACCAAAGTATGCTGCAAAGTTCATCTTTAAACTTTAAAAATTCCTCAGATAACCATTATTTTGACAGAGAACAGATCTCCACGTGGAGGCTGAGGTATCCTGCTCAATGGGAGAAGAGGTGCTTCTCCTCTATCCATGAGGTCTTCCGTATGTTCCTCAAATAAACTTGTGTCTAGACCATATGCCTTTTGACCTTTTGAGTACAGTTTACAGTTACGTCTCTGGCTTATGCTACAGATGCTGAAGACCTTTCACACTGTGCGGATTTTCTTGCATCTGCCTAATGGCAAGAATCTCAAACTCTTGTTTAGTCTGTGAAGTGGGGAAGACAGAGTAGATGAGTACCATGCTTACTACTGCTTAGTACCTATTTTTCTGCCCTTTTCCCATATCTCACTTTTAACCTCAGCTAGTACCAAAACCTTTTAAAACTGAATTTTAAAGAATTCACTAAACCAGAACCAACTACCTCTATGGGTGGGGAAAAAAAAAGATACCCCCCATGCACACTTAACAGGCTCTATTGAACACACAGTAAAAGATGTGATGCTGGTACACCGTGGCTCTTCCTTCCTAGTGTTTTCCAGAGGCAGGTTCCAACAGTCTCCTCTTGAACATTCTGTGAAAAGGTGCAGCCTGTGCCTTATCTCATGCTACATCTCACTGTTTTGGCATTTTCAGTATATATATTTTTCCTTTTTTTTTTTTTTCTTTCTGCTGTTTTTATTAGATTTACTGCCAGAAATTCTCAGCTACACTGTCTACCATTGATGTCTTATCTCACAAACATGGCTGTGAGCTGTAAGTGCTAGTATTTGGGCTGAAAGATGGTATTTTCATTTAATGATTGACTTTATATGTCTGCTGCGAAATTACAATGGAAGCTGAAAATAAATTAGCACACTTTCAGTAGAGCTATTCTGTGTATGAAAACAAAGGAATAATCCCATCAAAAGAGCTCAGCTCTGCAAAAGCTCCTACTGATTAGTGTGTTAGGCAAGTAAATATAAAGGGTCTTCATACTTAGATTATACTGACTCTTCTAATAATTTTCTGAAATCTGGAGATAATTTATTAAATATCTGTTATGCAGATTTTGAACATTCTTTATTGCTACAGTTGTGTCAGTTTTAAAAATTCTGTTTTATTACAAAATCAAATTGAAGAAATTAAAAATGTGTTTGCATATTTTTCTCAAGAGACTATACCACATCAGATCTAATGGATTTTATCATCATAATTCTGCCAGAATTGAAGCTTGAGAAACCACTGTAAGAATACTAAGAGTTATTTTTCTCTAATGTTTCAGCTCAATAATTTAGGATGATGATCTAATCTCAGGACTGACCCAACTATAACTCAGCCTTCTGGAAACATTCAATAATTTATTAAAATAGTTAAGCATAAGACCTGATGCGCTCAAGTGGCAATATATAGAGAAAATGCCTTTATTATTGTTTCTGGAAGAACTGCTACTATTACTTAGACTAGTATAGGGCTCTTGGGAGTTGAGTCACATCCTCAAAGGCTCAAATATATTAATGGAGTTTTAGTTTCTTTCTTGTCTTGTCCTCTTATTACAATCTTTTAGGTTGCTGTTTTAGAAATAATTTGGAAGTTGGTGAGCTGGTTAGTTAACTATTAGGAGTGTGTAACACAGTAGGTTTGTCATCTTGGCAGCTATGGCTTAAAAATATATTTTAATTTTTATGTACATGTAAGCACTGGTATGGCGTTAATACACGTACAGAAGCAAAATTACAGATGTGTGTGCTATATGGAAGAAAAAAATATGTGCTCTTCAGTGCGAGTCACAAGTAATTAACAAGTGTATGATTCTGAAACACATAGCTGTTGGGTTTTTTTAACATGCTATAGCTATTGTATTTTGGAAGGTAACTCAAGCTGGTTTTAATCAGCATAAGGTAGTGCTGTTGTCATAAGCAGTCTTTAGTTTTGTAGGCACAATTATAAATCTCAGGTACCTAGGTAATTAATGCTGATTTTTGGCTCAAGCAGCTAATACGGCCCTTTAGAGCTTGGGCAGAAAAGCTCTAGCAAATTTTATTCTGGTGCTTTAAGAGGGTATGATCCTACAGCTAAGTCAGAAGAGAAAGAGTGATAATTCCTCAGCTGTTTCCAGGTAAAGCCTTCCATTTTAGTCCAGACTGCTGATGAAAGTGGGTTTTAAGGTGCTGGATTGTGAATTAAGAGTGTGGAGGAGCAGGTACACGTTCTGTTGACTTTGAAAAGAACTGAATTCTCCAACAGAACTAGTGGAGGCAAAATTTTAAACCATGGCAGCAAGATTTACTGGAATTTATCAAAGTTGTTAGCCAGCATTTTTGCCTGTGGTCTTCCAATAAAACCAGAGTCTAAGTCAAATGCCCTTGAAAATCATTGCTTAAACAGTTTTCACAGTTATTTTGTATTTTAAGTTTCAAATAATAGGAAGACAACACTGTGGACTTGCTGTATAAGTTTAATTTCAGAAACAATCCTCTACGTGGATTTCCTAAACCACTGATACATAATTCATTTCAATGAAAGTGAGACATTATGCCAATCACAGCTAGTGACTATTACCTGTTACTAATGACTTGGAAACCCATTATATGCTGAATGATATGAATGAAACCGACCTTAGCATTTGGAGTAGCTTTAATTGTCCATATGCAGTCAACTGCTTGTCCTGGTTTTGTTTTTCCTTCTTGTTCTACTTGACTGGAACGTACTATTCCATCGGCTCCCGAGAGCTCAAATTGGCAGTCTAGGGAGAACATATACTTTGCTGTCAAATGCAATATGATATTAATTTTAAAAGCCATGTATAAAGAAATTGTTACTGTAATACTAGACCTGGGATGGGATTTAAAATACCTCCTAGGTAAGTGAAGTCAGGATCTGTAATAGAAAGAAGTCATGAATCACAGGGGCTATCAATGCTCGACAATCACTTCAAGGTTTCACATAATCTGATGATTATGTTCATTTTTTATTATGTCACAATAAAAATTGCTAGAAAGTTTACTGAATCAATTGGAGGGTACAGAGACAATTTTTTTCAGATGATAACATTATTTCAAAAAGATTGACCTTATCTGAATAAGGTAATTCTATACTGACAGCTCAGATTTCCAGTATAACACCAAAAATTACTATTCACTATTTTGTTCCTACATTAGGTTCTGAATTTAACTTTCCCAGTTTTCACTGAAATCACTGGAGCTTCCCAAGATTACAGGGAATCTTTCTGTGGGCATCGTTTTTATCAGATTGCTGTCTGTCTGGTTCTGACCAGTTTAGTAGAATGTATCAACACTTAGAGATTGCTAACTGCTATTAATGAAGAATATAAAGGACGGTTCAATATTTAAGATACTTTTTCCTTGGTGCCCATGCCTCTTCTACTAGGCCAGGTAGCACAGTTCTAGACATTGTTTATGAAGGCAGAATTTCACCTTGATTGCTCTTCTGTCTTCTAAATGTGATGCATAGGTAGTGTATGTGTCTGTAGCATATACTGAAGTAGTATACTATATGCATGCTACTAGCAAGTTAAGAATGTATTTTCTCATAATGGTTAACTGATGGTGCTTGACTTTACTGGGACCAGGGCTTGACTAAAAATGAGTCTAATGGGCTGGGATGTCCAAGGCTTACACTTCCCATAAAATGACTCAGTTCTGAGTTTAAGACTCAGTACAGTTGAGAAAATGCCTTCTTTGCCCTCCTTTGTTTTAGTTACCTATAGTGTAATCTGTGATCACTATATGCAAAATTCTGCAAGAGATTTTCAGCTTTGTGGACATATTTTTTTTAATGAAGTGGGGGTGTGTGTGCATGTCCCCTTCCATTTTTGCAATCCAAAATATTTTAACACATTGTTATGTAAATGTAGGGGAAAGAAAAGGAAAGAAAAGTATCAGTCCTTCAGTTGCTGCAATCTATTGTGAAAATAATATACAGTTTAAATGTGTATTTAAAGTTCCAGCCTGGAACTAGGCTAAGATAGTATTGCGAGTGATGTTAATGAAAGGGCTTTAGAAATGGACTTAACAAAATGCATAAGTACTTTCCCTATGACAACGTTTTAGCATGTTATTCCCAGGGCACCATGTTTATCTGAAGATTTTCCAAGTCTAAAACCCTAGCAAGGTATACAGTTCTATAAGCAGTAATATATAATCATGTATAGTGTTTTCATGTGCTGTAGGGGTAAAGACAACATTAAAAAGTTATGCCTGTGTATACATTTATAGTAGTAGTGCTGCTGACATTTGTATACTGTCTTTTGTCCCAAAGGACAATAAAATGCTGATAAGCACATGTTTAGTATCGATGAAGTACAGCAGTCAAGCATTGCACAAGGACAACAGGTCAAATTTTCTTGTAAAAAGAATGCCCTGCCATTTTTAAGTGGCCCCACAGAGCAGATGTACTTTTTGTCTAAAGGCACTGTCAGCATATTATCCTCTCCTTCATACCCTGAAAACTACACTGTACTTGGAGCAAAGAACAATTCTGTTGTCTGAGCCTGTGGTTTGAGGGAATCTAGTTATACTGAGAGCTGATGTTGGACTGTATAGATATTTCCTCTGGCTTTTTGGAAAGAAGATTTAAAATGTTTTGCATCTGGCTGGAAGTGCTATTGTAGATTTACTTCAGGTGTTCTTGTCAGTGTCTTAATTCCAGAAGATAGGCTGTTGAAAATGCCAGCTATTTGTCTACAGAAATGCCCTATCCATTACTGCCACTGGTGAAACTGGTACAAGTTAGAGTAACAAGGAGGGCAGCTGCTGAAGCCTTCAGTGTGAACAAGATCAACAGGCTTCTTCATTAGCAAACTATAGACCTGTAATTCCCTTCAGTCAATTTTCCAAAGTGGTTTTAGTCAAGTGTGCTATAAAATTAGCAAGACTGAGACTGTAACTAGCGCACTGTCACCTTGCCTTCATAAGCATTTAGGAAATAGAGCTCCAGACTGCCACCATAAATACATCCCCAGAGTTCAATGGGAGCAAACAGTCGTTAACTCGGTCAGTATTTTAGGCATCTTTACCTGGTATAAATGAGTACTTTGCTTGAAATCCCTTTCCTTCCAGCTCCTCGTCAGAAGTAAACTTGATCCACATAAATCTCCCTGTTGATCTAATTAGCGCAGGACTTTTCAGACCACAGTAACGATTAATGAGAGGGGAGAAACCAAAAGGTCCATCTCGAACCTCCAGATGATCAAACCGACATTCAAATGAGGGTTCTATGTAATAAGGTTCATCAAAGGTCAACTCAATTCTTTGTCGTGGAGCAGCTAGACATAAAAAATTGAGCAAAGGAGTAAATGAAGATCTATATAAAAAACACACGAAGACATGAAATAATGAAGAGACAGGCCTCCAAACCAGGAAGATATAAAAGAGACTGGAAACTTCTCAAAATACATCTGGCAGTCTGATACAAAAAATCAGACACCCTGTAACTAAAATTTAAAAAATGATTGTGTAGAAGGTACTTTTTCATGGAATTCTTTTGCTTGCTGATCTTTATCGCTGAATGTTCAGAAATCACATAAATTTAATGCAGCATGTGTAACATTAACATCTATGCCAAGGTATTTTAAAAAGTTTTAATATTAAGATATAAATTAAAACCAATGTTCTGTGAAAGCAAAGTACATAAAAAAGGACAAAACATTGAGGGATGCAGAAAAGAATGTAAAAGAAAAAGATATGAAGAGCTACTCCCAAATTTGCAGATCCTTTGGCAGGAGACATCTTTTATTAAAATTCAGAGAAGTGTAAATGCTTCATATATATTATTAATATGGAGGTGAGTGCAGATGTTGGTACATCTGAACCACTGACAGCCTCACATCAGGATTTGGATCAGATCCCTAAATCCTGAGGAGATGCAGCTATGGCTACTTTGTGACTGGACTTAAACAGCTGTAGTTTGGGACCCTGACTTTATATTGTAGGAACAGCTTTAGTGTTTCTTGATCTTGTCATCTCCTGAGCTACGTGAACTTGCAGATACTAACTGGTATCTGGAATGACAGTGTTAAAGAATTTCATACTGTATGCTTCTTCTGAATGCAAAACCGATTTACTTATATGTCTTTAACGCTCTGTTTAGATGTTATGCCTTACCTTATACATGAGTTAAAAACATTCATAGCTGTTTGCACATATTGGCAGTGGTCTGCAGGAAGGACCACATCTTAGCTAGGAATTGTGGAGGGCCTTTGTCTCACTCAGGTACTCATAATGTTTCTGTATAAGGATGGTGAAAACAGAGGCGTGGAAAATGATTCCGCACCCCAGAACTGCCTTGTGGAAGGGAGATCCAGCAATGGATCTGGTATGTCTGAACTCGGAAGCTGGCCAGGATATCTGCTCTCCGACACCTTCACTGGCAGGGGCGATGCAGAACTTCAGACGTGCATGCACACAAGCAAAAATGAGGATGTCTCTGAACCAGTATTATACTGTACAAATATAAACTCACTGAAACATATTACTTGAAATATTTCAATTAATTGATAGGAATCTGATGATTAAGCTGACTGTCATCTTGAGCTGACTTCAGTGGGTTGAAGGAAAAAATAATTAGTGTGTCCCAAGTCTTGCAGCCGTTATCCAAGATATTCTCATTGGAATATGGTTTTATTCCAGTTAATGAAATGTTTTTGTGCTCATCACATAATTTTAATAGTGACCTCAGCAGTGTTAGGAAATCTCCATAGTTTTTGTAAAGTGCTATAGCAGTCAGACGTGTCTTTTTTATTAATAAAGGACAGCATAAAGATTTTCTGCTTGTGACACTGACAGAATATCATCTTCAACCATCTTTTGCAATTTATTATCAGCAATATTGGAAGTGATATTAAGATAACAAGCCACAATTTTTATCTTAATAATTCCATGCCTTCATAGATTACAGTAGATCTTATGCTGCTATTTCTGGCTGTGAGGGTATGTCTTATTCCATACAGCTGATTCCTGAATGTTTGCATTTTGTATTTATTTGTTATTACTACTTCAGAGAGCAAAGTTAGCTTCTTGTTCAACCAAATGACTGCAGAATTTATCACATTATTAGTATGGCTATACAAGACTTGACAGTATAGTAAAATGACACAGTTTTAACAGTTCAAGGTTATCCATTTAACAGTAAGATTACAACACAACAAACGAGAAATACTGCATGTACCTTCTAAGATATAGATGCACTCTTGATTTGGTGGGTACATGTTAGGGTAGTTGGGTGAAGCAAAATGTCCTCCATTACTTGTCCGTACCCAGTTGTCACACTGGGTAGGAGGAAAACGATTCACTCCAATGTTTTGCCCACCTTAGGTAAAAAAAAAAAAAAAAAAAAAAAAAAAAGCAATCAAATAAATTTCTCCTGCAAGCATGCAAATTTGATTTTGCAAAAGTAAAACACTGACATAAAAGAAGAAAGTAATTTATTTTTATTATCTCCTTATCTGCCTATATAATAGCTCTTATCTGCCTATATACGCTCTTATCTGCCTATATAATAGCTAGCTAGGAAAGTCTTATGTTTACTTTAGTCATGTGAGATCACTAAATTAAGTAAAGAGATCAGTTTTTGAATATCAAGTATGTACAGTAATCCTTGGGAAGGGAAGAGAAGGAGTAGGTTTTTTTACCCAAGTCATTTTAGATTTTTTGATGCTCTTCTTTCTACATCAAATAGTCGCAGTGGCTGCCAATACAGCAGCATTATTTTATGGCGTATGTCTTCTCCATTCATATGCAAATGTAATCCAAAATATTTGTTAGCTTTTACTATTTTTGGCCCTGAGTATACTGAACTACATGGCCCTTAGATTGAAGATCTATTTAATACAATTTGTTGGAATACAGAATGCTTGTAACAAAATGAATTATGATACGTAAATACACTAAATACAGCAATAATATTAGAAAAATGACTAGCAATAGGTAGATTGCATTGGTAGCGAAGGGTCTGATTTAAGATGAGGTCTTCAGGGTGTACAGGGAAATATGATCTTTGACTGAGATTATACAGTTTACTGAACTAGTGCATCATGCTATACTATTTGCAGGAGCTTTGTTAGTTCAGATATGTTTATTCAAGAAGAAAGGAGTTGGGAATAGTGTGTCTCTGACATTCTTCTTAAGTACCTTTGATCCTTCTCCTTGGTATCAGCAGAACTGGAGAGAATAACACACAGGATATGTGGTTTCTGCTAGATTTTTCCTAAATCTCACAGGATGCTCTTATAATGTTATTTATATTTATGCAGTTTTTCTTTGCAGACCTTTGAGAGGGAGTCCATGCTGATACAGGTCTTAGCTGCCTCCAGTACGTTACATCACCTTCCACTGGTATCTTGGCAGCTTTTTGATTTATGGGGGTAAAAACTTAGTCTCTCCTGCAGAAATTCTTCAAGGAAATTCTGTAGGTGGCAGTTCAAGGAATTCTTCTCTCCTATGTGTAGGTTAATCCCACGTATGAGAAAATAAGGTTTGTGAAACTGATGCCTTCCCCACTCAGCAGGCTTCAAAAATGCTTGTGGGTGGACTATTTGAACAGCTTGTTGTCAGATACAGAAAACATGAATTTCTGTGGTGTTTTTTTTTCCACCTCTAAGGTCTAAACTCAGAGAACTTTAACTGAGTAAGTGAACGTCCATGTTCTTTGTGACTGGATGGCTTTATTCAGTTGGAAAAATGCAGTAAATAGGGGGGAAATGGAAAAATAATGGAATTTATATTGGTAATTCAGGAGCTATTAATACCTGAACACAAATACTGTCTTTCACTTGTATTGCTTAATTAAAAATTATAAACCAGTTATGTTTTTTGAAAGAAAGTCATCAAACCAAAATTGTACCTTGTGTCTTCTGTGCAACGGCAATCCCTTCCACTACAAGGATTGTTACTAGCAACACTGATGAGAGAAATTGGACAGGAAAAACATCAGTAATTCATCAAAATTATAGACTATTTTCTGCAATCTTGATTCATGCAAATCCTAGAATCACAAACAAATACAACTCAGAACATACAAAAATATGTAATTAATTTACATGCTTTCTTAAAATTTCAACTTTAGAAAACCAAAGCAGTCTAAGTGCACTGTCAGTTCTTCTTCCATGTTCCTTAAGAAAGCTTATTTGAGAATAGCAATTTATTGTTTGAGGAGACTTCAAGAATATTTTCTAGAGCATCTAGTAGTTCGCAAGCATTTTATAAAATTAAATGGTATCTATCTCCTATGTAACTTTGATATGCTGAAACTTACATGTGAAAGAAGATACCAGGCTAGATGGACCTTTGATTTGACCTGGTATGGCCTTTCCCATGTTCTTAATCTATTTGTTAATACTAAGTCAGACAGGCATGGCCCCACCACCACAGGAAAAAAAAAATTCAGCAGGAATTTTATTGTCATAAGAAGTTCATTTTATTTTCCCAATTTTCTCCTCTTGTTGCTCAGGCTTTTTAGTGGCATGTGCTGAAATGGCATTTTTTCTATCTGTGGTTTTCCCTGACTTGCTGTTAGACTTTCAACCCTTGAGGGAGTTCCAGAGTGAACATGCACTGACTGTGAACTACAGCGATCTCGACTGAACTCATCTAGATAGTACTGTAATGTTGGCATAGATATATTACGTTGGGGAATGGCAAAAGGAATGAAAGTCTGCCCCTGAAAGTGTCCATCTAGTATTTGAGTTATATTATGTATGTTTTTGAGTTATATTATGGATGTTTCTGCTGCCCTTTCTTCTTTCTACCCATATGAAAACAGATTGTATATCATTACAAGAATTTCCTTACCAACAACTGCTTTCTCCCTTGTAAGTCAAGTTCACAACTGTGGGCGTTCTAAAACACCATATGGGTGTTGCGAACAAGTGTTATGTTCCTAGAAGCTAAGTTGATTTTTAGGGATGGATTATGAGACAGTAGGTTAAGACTTAGGTAGTTTTGCAATTTCCATCTTTGCAAGAATTCTGTATTTTCATCAATATTAATATACTGAAAATATACTTCCCAGCTGACATTATCCCAACACAAACTATTGTTAATCACTGCTGACTCACCCTAAATTGAAAATTCATCCTTCAGAAGAAAGTATTTAGTACCTGTTACTGGTCTTCAAGTTATGGATGTTTACTAGTCTTTAAAGTGGTGTTCCCCAGGGCTCGGTATTGGGGGAAGTTCTGTTTAATATCTTTAACAACAACATGGGCAAGGGGATTGAGCATACCCTCAGTTAAATTTGTGGGCAACACCAAGTTGGGTAGGAACATTGATCTGCTTGAGGGATCTAAACAGGCTGGATCAATGGACCAAGCCCAATGATATGAGGTTCAAGGCCAAGTGCCAGGTCCTGCACTTGGGTCACAACAACTCCATGCAGAGTTTACAGGCTTGAGGAAGAGTGGCTGGAAAGCTGCCTGGTGGAAAAGGACCTGGGGCTGTTGGTTGACAGCCATCTGAATATGAGCCAGCAGTGTGCCCAGGTGGCCAAGAAGGCCACCGGCATCCTGGCTTGTATCAGAAACAGCGTGGCCAGCAGGAGTAGGGAAGTGATCATCCCCCTGTACTTGGTACTGGTGAGGCTCCACCAAGTACTGTGTTCAGTTTTGGGCCCCTCACTACAAGAAAGATATCAAGGTGCTAGAGTGAGTCCAGAGAAGGGCAGCAAAGCTGTTGAGGGGTCCTGGGGCACGAGTCTTATGAGGAACAGCTGAGGGAACTGGGGTTATTCAGCCTAGAGAAAAGGAGGCTGAAGGTAGACCTTATTGCTCTCTACAACTGCCTGAAAGGAGGTTGTAGAGAGGTGGGGGTCGGTCTCTTCTCCCAAGTAACAAGTGATAGGGCAAGAGGAAATGGCCTCAAGTTGCGCTCAGGGGAGGCTTGGGATGGATATTAGGAAAAATTTCTTCACTGAAAGGGTTATCAAGCAGTGGAACAGGCTGCCCAGGGAAGCGGTTGAGTCACCATCCCTGGAGGTATTTATAGGACAGATGTGGCACTAAACAGTGCTGGACCCAGCAGTGTTAGGTGCATGACTGGACTTGATTTTAAAGGTCTTTTCCCATCTAAATGATTCTATGAGTCTACTCTCTATAAAGCAAATAAAATAAAGAAAGAGCCCATCTTTATTAACATATGATTGACACTACTTTTCAGACATTTTTTATTTTTTAGTATTTCTTATATAGATACTACTATTCCAAAATTATTTGCAGCTTATTTTTATGCCTTCTGTGTTTAACCTGTGCACCTGAAGATCTGAGTTTACTTGCATAAACTTATAATGCATTTGCACTCCTGAGATAGTTTGTCCCTAACAGAGAATCTTGACAGTGATTATAAAGTTTTCTATGTGGTTTGGTTTTTTTGTTTTTGTTTTTTTTTGTTGTTTGGAGCAACACTTGAAAGTTGGCTTTTGTCATTAAAGGAAACGCAGTTTCTACAGACTTATATAAATCATGTGTCAGTATGTTCTTCTATTGAATTAAACTTTCTTAAAGATGGGCTACGCCCACCATCTATTTAGCAAGGACACAGCAATGTCTTTATAACTTGTGCGCCTTCTTAAAATGCGAAATGGGCTTTGTCTTTTGTTCTTAAAGCAAAAAAAAACCAAAGAAAGTGAGTAAGATAAATACTTCAGTGACTAATAAAATTAATGCAGGTCGTCACTTCCAAGTAACAGTGAGAAGTCTGGGGGGTTGTTCGTTTGCTTTGGTTTTTTTAGTACAGCTATCTACTTTGGCTAATACTGTTAGAGTATACTTTTCTTTTTTCACCTTGAAGGTATCAGTAAGCATCTATGTTTATTTCAGTGATTGTGCTCTCTTGAACAAATACAGACCACATAAGAATAGATGTTCAGTTACAGTAACCAGTGATTTCCTTTCTTGAAATGATGAGGATACAGAAAGAAGCCTCCTAAAAGGAATTCAGAAACCCTGACTGGCTTTCACTAAAACCTGTGCGGTTTCTATAAATAGTCCAGAGCTGTGTATGCGTGTGTAAGTGCAAAAGAACAGTGCATGTTTTCCACAGAACAGCATGGATATGTAGGCAATTACAGAAGATAAATGGGCCGAATATTTGTCTTACTGTCTTCTTTTTGTCACGTTATGGATGAGTGGATATTGTAAGGGTGAGCCACCTTCTCTCTGTTCCCTGCCCTTTTCATCCTCTTCATTTTTAATCTCTTCCATCTCTTGCCTTTCTCTGGTAATGTCTATCCTTCTAATGCTCTCAACAACCCTTAAGATGTATTCAAAGCAGCCTATAGGTAGCAAATGTTTAAGAGCCTTCCTTTGCCATTACTTTTATCCTTGGTGATACTACGATAAAGAAAAGAGAACTAATACTCTGTTTGTGCGCTGTCCTTATCTCTGTAACATTGGTAGCAAAAAGGTGGAGAGAGGGCTTATATCTGTTCTTCCTGACAGTACTGGGCAGGGACACCCGAGGTAGTATTGCCTTAAACTGTGAATTTACACGACCCAGTATAATGTGGGATGGCAAACAGGAGGGGTTTGGCTGAAAACAAGGCCTATCAACATTCAGGATGAAAGAAAAGAAAGAAGGAAAAAAAAAAAATCAGTCAGGATATTTTTAGACTGCTTCCATTAACCCATTTTTGTGTGCATTTTAAAAACAACAAAGCAATCACTTGGTGTCCTAAATCCATGCTGCTTCCTGGAAAAAAAATCTCAAAGACTCATTTGGACCATGCAAGTCAGTAAGAAGGAAGGAAGATGTCTAGAGAAGAGCCTGTAGGATGGTGCAGTGAGAGCTAGTCCCGGTACTGCATGTGGGGACACAGACACAGTAGTTAGAACAGACATGAGATACCAAACTACTTTCACTAAAAGTCTTGTAGGACTTTCAGAATGATGAAGAATGATCTTAATATTTCTGATAAATTGACATTAAAATAGTTATCATGCACTTGAACTGGCAATGGGACACAGTATTCCACTGCTCCTTCCTTTTTCCTCTTTTAAAGTCTATTACGTATCACTGTGACATGACTGTTCTTCAGTGTGAATGAAAGACAACTCTAGACTTAGCTCCACATTCTATTATGGTACAGGAAACAGAACTAGTAATTATCTAAAAATGCCACTTGAACATGGCTTGCTAATGTAAGCAACGGTACAAAGAGTGCAGGACTGCGTGACTGCATTGAATATCAAAGGGATAGAAGGGTAGGTTTGATTGGTTTGGTTTTAATGGATGAGTAGTGAGAATTCTACTAGACACACTGAAATATGTGAGACTGACCTTATAAATGTAGAGACCTTAGTTGGTAAATATAATAGACGTTAGTGCTTCTGCACCTTATATTGAGCTTCTTCATGATATGTACCCTGTAGAAGAGGCTATCATTAAGCCAACAGCAGCACAGCCACTGAGGCAGACAGATTAAGAAGGGCTTCTTTTATTCATGAATCTGGTATTTGCTACAGACTTTAATTCCATGAATTATGGTGCATACTTTTGTACTACCATTTAAAGATCTGATAGTTTTTACCCGTGTGAACATTAAGTAGAAATAAAGAAAAAGCAGGAAGCTTCTGTCTCTTTTTAAAAGAATTGATTTTTCATTCTCTTCGCTTCTTTGCATGAAATATTTTAGATCACATAGCCTGCAGACAGCTGTATCAATTTTTAAGAGTGAAGACAACTAACCATACATTGCAAATTCTATTACTATTCTGTTGTTGAAATAGGCTTATAGAATAATATAAAAGAATCCCCTGAACTGGTGTAATAAACTATGCCTTGTTCGCAACAGTCAAGATTTTCTTTACTGGCATTTATTAAAATTATCTAAAATGAATCTAAGCTGTAAAAAAATTTTGTTAATTTGTGTATTGAAGTATATAGAGAGAGATTCACAAATGAGTGGCTCCTATTTCTCTTTAAAGATAAGAATAACATAGTTTTATAGAAAACGGGTGCTCAACCCAATAATGAGAAATCAGTGCATTGCTTAGAAAAACAAGTGCTTTAGGCTGCAAATCTGACATGCTTGTACTTTCTGGCGAGATGCATTCTTCAGATTTCATGGGATACAGTACTGCTCTGAGCTCCCTATGGTATGCCTTTCCTCTGCTTTTCTGCATGCTCTAGGGATCTTCACATGTAAAGAAAACAGACTAGATTTGCTGTGTGGCTCTGAGAGCAGTGTCTGTCTTCAGTGATGACAGTGGGGGATCTGTGCATGCAGGGCAAGCTGAATATCAAACTGGGGAGCAGTCATGCACAACTGAGAAACAGAGTGAAAAATTCCACCAATTTTTAAAATAAAGACTTAATCATTTAGAGTATTACACATTCTTAGTATAGTGGTAGTCAGAATCCTAGGGATAAGGATGACAGACATTGCTTAAAGCAGGATTCACTGTTTTATCTCTGTGTTGTACTCCCTGGATTAGGCAGCACCTTGTATACATATCGTCCAAATAGACAGTAATTGGCAACACACAGGTCATGCATGTTAGAAAATCTTGCCAGGATGCCTGCTTCTTTCTGGCAGATACAGCCTAGAGTAACAAATGCTTGATCTTAATTATATACTATGTTTTGCCTTATGGGAATGAATCCTTTACTGTGTACTATTCTTAAACCTAGCTCCTAATTTGCCCCATGTGCTAAAATTGACGTTACTTTCAGTAACTGCCAATCACAGTATCCCAGGTTCTACACTCATTTTTTTTTCCTCCTCCTAAGTCTAAACATTAATGTAAGCTATTAATGTGGTAGGGACATTCGTCATATCCTATCTTATTCTCTGGCCAAGATTATATATACACCATAAATTACTTATATGTGTTTTGGTTGCTTTTAAGGACTCCGATGAAGTGTAGGGTCCCATAATGTTAAATGCTCTACAAATTCAACATGATTGACCAGTCTTCTTGTAAAGAACTTCTGCAATTTAGAAAGACAAAGTGGGGGAAGGAAAAAAGACACTTGACTTTATGTAATTCTGTCTGATGGTCACCTCTTTTTTTCTCAGAAAGCTAATTAAGCGCATTTCTGATTCAAGCCATTTTTAGCTTAGAAACACAAACTGTAAATTCCAGGGAATTAGATTTTTCTCTCTTCCTAGCATTTGGTGACATTTGCTAATTGATAAAAGGAATACTGGATTGCATCTGTTGCTGCTTTTTTAAGCAAACAATTCTATTGCTAAGGATGAAAACACAGCAGTTTTTGAATCCCACATGCTATTGTTATTCATAGTCTGTATATATTCCGTAATCTCTTGCGGTCTCAACAGGACATCTGCAGACTGGTAAAAGGAGCATCACAGAGCAGGTAAGGTGGGTGCCTATAGCAGCCTATTAACAGCTCCAGTGATTTCCTCATATTGGAATATACGGCAGGATTAACAAAGAATAAAGTAACAGAGATGTAGGTGTGAATCAAGCAAGACGTATTTTAGCTGTTTGTAAGTCCTACCCAGAGCATGCTAGTGGAGATGCCAACCCATTTTTTAATCCTCCTCACAAAAGCTTGCTAGCAGAAGTGGGCTTCACCAGCTATTAACAGTGACTCCAGCACCTTTCTAAGATCCAAATCTTGTTAGCCATTAGCATGCCAGCAGGATATTTGCATGCACTCAGGTTTATTCTCAGACATAACAGTTTCATCTCACTCCAGCTGTTTCCAGTAGGGACTCCTCTCTTTAAGATTGCCAAAGGAACAAACTGGGAGCCCATATCTCTGCTGAGAAACCACATTAGGTGATTCAGGAAGTAAATGCAGTTATCTTACATCCCTTTGATCAAAATCATCTGTAGAACAATTCACACTTGGACGGACTGACAGAGTCCTCTCCAGGTTTGCTCAAAACACTTAACATTTCTGATCCCTTCTTCCCTTAGAGATGTATAAGCAGCTGTGGGCTACTTCATTTTACCAGTTGCTCCTGTTAATCCATTCCTGGGTAAGTCTGCCAGCAGAACTTCTGCCAGAAGAATGATATCTTTCATTTTCAAAATAGAAGCTTTCCTTTTTATATGGAAGATCTTTTTTCATCTCCGAGCTGTGTGTAGCAAGAGACTGATGAGAAGGCTGCATGTGTGAACCATGCTGATGAGGGGTTCCAAAAACCTTATTAAAATATATACACACTGACTGAAAGTTCAGACGGTTTCCCTGTAGCTGACAGAACTGCTCCTGCTGTACATTACTATTCTGAATACATCTGTCCCAGAGATTACTTATTTCTAGAACACTTGGATAGTGATAGTTTTGACTTAAAAATAGATCAGATTGTACCAAACTTTTTCATCTCTTGTCCTTCATTATCAGTATAGCGTATTTTTTCAGTGGAAATCTTTTCAGGAATGTCTATTATGAAATTAATATTAAAAGTCCTGCTGTCTTCCATCACATCTGACAACAATTTGTGTAGAAATTGCTGTGTAAAGAGTATAAATTATTTTTTTTTCTCTAGCTTCTCGCTCTCAGTCCCTTAAAAAGAGGCTTCTCTGTGCCCATGGATTTCATTGTATGCTAAAGAAGGAGCTTTTGTGAAATGTTTTGTTAAATATTGGTAGTCCTTTCCTGCTGTGTAGCGGGTCAGCTTTGTAATAACAGAAAATGGAGTGGAGCATAAAGATAAGCTAAAAGAAACATGGATTTTTTTCGTGAAAAGTTACCTACTGATTTTTTGTTGAAAAATTTACACTCCCCCACCACTTGCAGTATTTGAGGTGGCAGTTGTCAGTCATATATCAATAGAGGTAGCAAGCTATTTAAAGGTAGGGAGCTATTTAAGTTGCCCAAGGCTGTAAGTGCTTCATTAATTAAAGACCAAATTGGAGTATATAAGGCAGAAAAGCCACAAGCTTGTTCGCAGTGCTAGAACCCCAACTGTAGCCAAGACACTATAGTTCAGATTTTGCTTCGGTCCAGATAAGCACATCCATCGCTACGTGTGCAACCTGTTTTGTATGTAAACAACATGTACAAGAGTATGCGCAATTTCTGGTATAATTGCAGATGTTTATCAGCTCTCTTCACTATTCCTGCCATGAATTATATTGTGAATTTGACAGCTTCATAAATGATTAATAGCTTATAAAGTTTCATTTTTGGGGGTAATTTTTCTGTCTAATCTCTCTCTGTGAATTAAACCTTAGGGAAGGTGCTGGAAATCTTACCTTTTCATTAGATAGGGATACATAATTTAACAGCTCTTTTAGCTTCAATCCAATGTTATTCTGTACTCTGGCTACAACTGTATACCTGATTTATATACTGAACTCTATTATTAATATCAATGTAATTATAACCGACTTGTTCTGTAAAAATTTTAGTGGTCAACTCTATCTTAGGAAAACTAGGGAGTTAATGTTTTTGAAGTTATGCTACACTGGGAGCAGTGCGTTTTGGATAGTAACTTTGTATATGCATTAATAGCAAGGCATAAGACATACCACCAAATACTTTCCTTGTTAGTAACACAGCAGCTTTTTACGTCTTATTCTACAGTTACTGGAAGTTACTGCTGCTTAACTGCTTAGTGGCGCAAGCTGTTGGTGCTTAGCTTTTTTTTTTAGTGCACCAGAAAAGGTTGCAAGTAGATCCTGGTTTTAAGCAAAAAAAATAAATTCGGACTTAAATTTGATATTGCCTTCATTAGGGCCGCTGTAGCCTCTACGGTCAGTACTTTGCTGTTGGTTTCTGTGGACAAATCATGAAATCATTAACTGATTTTTTTTAAATTCCCTTTTTCCTCCACTTGTTTTCAGCTTTTCGGGCCATTGTTACACCTTTTGATTTTGGAAACAGGAGGCCATAATTTCTAGCTTTTGTGTGGAAGGAAGCACTACTTCCTAACACTACTTGTTTGTGAGAAATTAGCTGTTAAAATCATGCCAAAATGCAAATGAGGGGGGTGAGCAGAATGGCAGGAAGTTAATCATAGTACTTCACATTCTTGCAACCTCCCAGAGTTGGAAATAGTTCTGTAGCTCATTGGAAGGCTGGGAATGTCGACTTTCCAGAAGTGGCAGTAATTTGTTTTAGCCCTGGCAGCTTGTTGAATTACCAGGACAGAAACTACAGAATTCTCTTTTTTTGAATGTTTAGGTTAATCCAATATAATAAATGAAATAGTCCAAAACTATTGTACATCAGGATTCAATTTAGGGTTTCTGGGTTTTTTTAACCAAATAATAGCATATGGAAATGAAAGAGGGAGCATGTTTGAAGAATGGGGACAAGCTCTTAGCAAACACATTTTGGGGAATAGCAGATATGAGAAAATTCCAGATAGATATATTTACTTCCAAAGCATAGCAGGAACATGGCCTGATTAAGAAAGCAGCTGCTTTTCTCTCTTGTGAAGCAGAAGGTTATAATGCTTTATCGTTGTAGAGCACTTGCGTTTTGCAAGCTGTGCTAGGATTAAAAAAATGATTCTAGTGTATTTAAAATCTCATTGCCAACTGAAGAGGGGAGGAGAAGGCTTTGTCTTTCAACAACCAAACCCCAGTGAGCACCTTGGCCTCCAACAGGTGACACACCACTGAGAAAGCAGGTGGGCATTGGCTGGTCTCCACTTGAACAAAACCTGCCGTTAGAGCAGCCTCACTGCTGTCTTGGTCCCTAGTCCCTTCCACTCAGCACTACTGACTCGTAGATCTGGATGAGAGCAATTAATCAATGTAAGACGATGGGATTCAGATGAGACTTTAAAAAGTTTCGCTGAACACTAGAGAGAGAGGCAGTAAGAATTCAGATGTTTATTTAAGTAAGCCCCTATTGTTGATAGTTGAAGAAGAACATAGAGTAGTTCTGAACAAGCATAATAGAAGAAATTTGAATTGCCACGAAGCGAGTGTGATGGACTTGCTTCTGCCCTGAGGTATACAGCCAGAAAATATAACCTTTGTGGAGGACAGAAATGTAGATATGCATTCCACATTAAGCACAGAAGATTAAACAGTTTCTATGTATTATTTAAGGATATACGATTTTTCACAATATACTGAGCTTCATTGTACTTCTTATATGGTTTAGCAGAACTCTGCCTTTTCTACACACAAACCTAATTGTATGGACAGGAAAAAATTACTGCCATTGTAAGTAGAGCTTCCATGCAGAATTTAAGATGCAACTTGTAAAATACAGAGACTTACTTTGAATGTTACTCCCAACAGCTTCCTTTTGGGATTAAATCTGCGTGCCTATTTATAGGAATGCTGTTTTTTTCCCCTTGTGATTAGATGTAATAATTAGACTATATGAAGACTTCCAGTGAAGAAGAGATAAAAGGGAGTATATGATGCTCAGTAATGATAGGTTGTTTCTGTAGTCATGGCAAGTGATGCATTTAGAATACTAACAGCTTATTGAGTAATGGCTTTGTGCAATTCATAGATTATGGAAAATACAAAAACCTTCTAGTAGAAGGTCTTTTTACCTGTACACTAGTGTGATTATAAAAGATTGGCATGAGGTCTGTTCAGGGACAGCCCTTATAGTCAACTTTGCAACAATAACATCTTTGTGAAAGGTAATTAAATCTCTGTATGTAGAAAGTAATTAAGAAGTAAAAGTGTCAGTTGTATTTTATTGTTGGGTTTATAGTAATTAACTATGTTACTCAAATAGGAAGTAGAAAAAAAATCTAAATGCCTTTTCTCCCCCCATGGTAAGGCTTATGTTCCTGTGTTATCTAAACTCAGTGGATGGTTAACAGACGGACAGTTACTGAGAGCGAGTATCTTCTTTCTCTCAATTATTATGCAAATAAATTAAAAATATTTAAACCCTCAAGGTATCTGTCCTTCAGGCCAGGAATATGGGATTTTATGGGCCGTGGAAACATTCTGGATTTATAACAGACTTCTTTAGAACTTTCATACCATGGGAAGGCATCAATGCATATCAGAAACAGTTCTCCACTCTGCAGTAATGCCTTGTTAGCTTCAGTAATGTAAGCAGATGCTCCAAAATTTCCTAATGGAATAATTTAATTAAAAAAAAAAAATCCCTGATGGTTTAATTCTGCTATTGCTAAAGAAAATACAGAATGCTAGAAACAGTCTCTTGAGGCATGAGGTTAACTGCCATATCTAGCTGTATTTTCTAACAGAAAGCCCTTGCCAGTTGCCGATCTGTATAAATAATACCACAGACAAAGAAATGCTCTGGCGAGGAGCCTTCCTCCGCTGTGTTTACCTCTGAACCTAAAGAAGTTAAAAACAAGATTTAAAAGCCTCAAGCGGAAAAGCAGCACAGGTGAAAACCTGTCAGGCGTGCGACTCTGGTGACTGATTTGGTGAAAGCCTTGCTGAAAACAGATCTTGCTCCCGACAGCAAGTGAGATAACCTGATGGCTGTTAGGCAGCTCGTTAGGAGAGTTCAGAAAGCAGAAAGAGTATTTTTGCTGTGAAAAGACTGGAGCGTTGGGAGCTCTCGGTGTGTCTCAGGAATACATGGGGCACCGGGGCAGGGTCGCTGCCACCGTGACCCACGTTTCTCCAGGCTGTGACACTCCCCCCCCCCCCTCCCGCCTTTAAACCGAGGTGCTCCGCCGCCCGCCAGCGCCCAGCGGGGACGGGCGCAGCCCGGGATGGTTGCGGGCTCCCGCCCCGCCACGGCCCCGCGTTGGGCTCCCGGCAGCGCCCGCCCCGCAGCCCCCGAGCCGCCGCCGGCACCGCAGCGCCGGCTTTCGCGCGGAGCTGGGCAGAGCGGGACCGGGCACCCGGCAGCTGCCGTGCGGGGAAGCCGGGCGGTGGGGCGGTGCGGGGAAGGCTGCGGCTGCCCGGGAGGCACAGCCCCGGCAGCGGAGGGGGTGGCCTCTCCCTGAGCAGCCCCCGCGCCCCTCGTACCAAAGTTTCCGCTGGCGGTGGGAGGGCGGCCGGGGCACAGCCGGGGGTACCGCGGTCTCCCCTCCGGCGGGGCGCGGGGCAGCTCCTTCCCGCGGAGGGCGCCGTGCCGCCCGCGGCTCCTACCTTCCAGCACCGAGCAGAGTTTGTGCAGGGCCATTGTCTCCCGCGGCGGCGACTCCGCGGCGGCTGCGATCACCGGCGGTCCATGGCCGCGGTCGGGCGCGGCGGTGGCCCCCCCCGCCCCCCCCCCGCGAGGGCGCTGTGGCCCGCGGCTACGGCTCGGCCGGCCCCCGCCCGCCCGCGGCCATGCCCGCCCGCCCCCGCGCGGGGCGCGCTCAACCGCCTCCGCCGCCCGAGCCCGGAGCCTCCGCCGCCGCCGTGCTCAGTCCCATCTAGAGCGGGGCGCGGCGGGCTCCGTCGGGGCTGGCCTGCCCCGGGGGGCGAAGTGGGGGGTGGTGGGGTCTCCCCGTCAGGCGGCCCGAGCGCAGCCCGGCGGCTCCCAGCCCGACTGAAGCGGCTGCCGGCAAATGAAGCTCATTTAAGATGTGAGGGGTGTTTGCCTGGATGAGCCGCTTCTACGCATGTGCCCGCCCCCCACGGAGCCCCGCAAGCAGCCGCAGCCGGCGGGGCCGCTGCGCTCCTCCCGCCCGGCCGGGCGTCGAGCGGGGGCGGCGGTGGCCGCAGCGGCGGGGCAGCAGCCGTCCTCTCTCCGTCCCTACGGGGAGCCGGTAGTACCCCGTTGAGGCACACCGCCCCCCCCCCCCCCCCGCCTCATCCCGCCCCGGTCACCCGCCGTGCATCAGCCCCAGCCCCCTTCCTCCCCGCCCGTCTGCCGAGAGGGGTCCAGCGGTGCTGGCCGCCAGGAGCGCGTCCGCGGCAACCGGGGCGAGCCCTGCGCCCCCTCTCCGGGAAACGTCGGCTCGGGGGAACCCGAATCCCGGGCGCCTGCCTTTGTTTGGGATCTGAGCGGGGTCCCGGTGGGGGTAAAAGAGAGCCGGTCCTCCCCTTCGCCTTCTGTTCCTCCCCTTCTCCCACTCAGTGGTGGCAGAAAGCCCGGGCGGCCCCAAGCCGTGCGGGGTGCCCAGCTGCCTGCCTGGCTGCAGTCTGCTGCCTGCAGCTCGGGCGCCGGGAAGAGCCCATCACACGCTATTGTGCGGCTGTTGTCTGACAAGAGTGACAGCTAAAATGGAGCTATTACTTTACAAGAAGTTAATAAAAAGGCGCACTTAGCCTGCTTGCCTGCCCTGGCTGCCATCCCTCTGGTTATCCATCACATCGGGTTAGCTTGTGAAAGGAGATGTTACTTAGGGGAAGGGGCCCGAGGTGGGGGCAGGTGGCGAGGGCGAGGGGAGGGATGACTGTAACCTCCGGGAGAGGGGCTTTGTGCTGGGCGGGGCGGGCAGGGGGAGCCCCCGGCCGGCAGACACCCCCCCCCCCGCGGGGGCATACCGTCCTCCCCGATCCCTCCGATGGAGGTGTCTAACGGCGAGAGCCGCCGCCGTTCCGGACAGCCGGGAGCATGGCCGCGGAGCTGCCGTACCCATAGGCTGCGTGTAAAATCGCAGCAGCACGTGAGCCCGTTAGAGATTTTTTCAAATCTCCTATGGAGAAGGCAGGTTGAAGTATCTCAGGGTATTTCTTATAGGATGTCTTTTCCCTTCAGTTGCCAGTTAGGCGAGGCTGGGAGCTTTTGCTCAGCATCCCCAAGTACCGAAACAAGGAGATGTTTAGATGGGTGCGCGGAGCGCGTTGCAAAGCTTTGCGCAGCGGGCGGGGGCGGTCGGACTCCCCCCGGCCCGTCCACCGCCGGGGCTGCGGGACCGGGCGCCGCGGCAGCGGGATTGAGAGCCGGCTCCAGCCCCGCTCGCAGGATGCGGGAGGTCACGTTCTCCGCTCAACGCAGCTCTTTCCCCCCCATCGCGGTCGTGCACAACGGTGCGAGTGTGCACCTCCGGGTGCCCCGCACGGAACTTGGCTGTCCGAGCTCAGGCACTTCATGGAAGCGATTTGGAACCCACTCGATAGACTCACTGGATTTTGCAAACTGTAATTAGATGCGTAATTGCAACTTGGGATTCCATCTGCTTAAGGGGCAGGGCCGCTTCGCGACAGTCTTGAACGTGACTGTGAGAGGTGAAGCTCTGATTTCCTTGCGGTGTGGTGCTGTGCTCTTGAATGTTTAAAATTCTTTCTAAGATGTTCAAAGGTCAGCACGTCCCGTTAGAAAAGGTCATTCTCTTGCTTCACTTTATCAGTTAAATATTTCGGGCTCTTCAAGTCAATATGGTTGTCAGTTATGGCGAACTAAGGAAGGAGGGGGCCGAGCCAGCGCGGAGCCCTGCGGGGCTGAGGTGCGGGAGGTGCGGGAGGCGGCACTCCTCCCTCCCACCGCGCCGGCGCTCGGCTCGGCCACGGGGCGCTGGGGAGACCCGGCGAGACCTGACAGTAAGGGTCCTGAGCTTTTCTGGGTATTACAGATCCATTTCAGTGTTCTAAGAAGCTTGATGAAGTATTAAGCTTGATGCTCTGGCAAAATCCCAAGTTACATAATTATATTATTCCGCTTGCTCGAATTGTCCTTTCAATTTTAAATAGAGATGATACAGTCCTTCTCAAAGGGTAGTTTTTCCATGAGTTGTTAAATAGCTGCCGCATTCCAGTAGTGGATAAAGCAATGTCTCTGTGTTCACCTCTTAACCATGTTTTTATAGTGGTATGATGAAATGTTAAATTCTACTGTGAAAACTCGTATATAAAGAGAATTCCTCATTAGGTGGACCTACTTTGCATTTTTTCTTTACTAACAAAAATGTTTACTACAGTAACTCAAGAAAAGTATCTATCAGACTAATAATTTCTACTATACTTGTGTATCATCCACAATTTATTATCCTCTCTGCAAGTACATAAGCACAAAATTAAAATCTGACTATGCTGTTGTGCAGATTGTTAGGAGACGGGGGGTTGCTTCTTTTTGGAATGCCTAGTGCAGCTGATGGAAAAATTTGGCTCAGATATTTTTATTACTTATTATGATATAAGAAATGAGAGAACTAGCCTGATTCTCAGATTTCAAGCTGAATTTGCATTCAGGAAAACTATTTGTGGTTAATTGTCTTACACCAATGAAATAGGAGGAAAACCTAGTAATATCTTGTGCAAGATTGTAGTAATTGCAAAGACCCAATCTGCTACAGTCGGAAGTTGAAAAGTTGAACTTCTAGTTTGTCCATAGGTTGAGCTATTACACACCTGGGTAAGTGTAGTAGCTTTTCCAGCCCAATTTTTCCCCAGGGCTGTGCCAAGCTGTCAGTGTGGGGGGATGCAGGTAACAGCATCAACTTGTAGATTTGGGGCATATTCTGCCATCATTTACTGCTGCTTTCAGAGAAATTTTTCCCATGGACATCTGTATTGGTTTGTCTTAGTAGAGTTCTTGTTACAGGTGGGGCTTTAGAATATTTTTTAGTAAACTAGTGGTAGGTCTGAAGAAACTTTCCCTTCCCATTTTCTGAGTCTACGGAGCGCTAGTTTCCAGGGAAGGAAATGATGTGTCACTGGGTCAAGCTGGAGATTAATTCAAGCTTGAGTTAATTCAACCCGAGTTTAGGAGTTAACTAAGGTTGAATACACCTTTTGGACAGACAGTTGTGTAACCTTCTGCTGCCCTATTGAGTCATGATTATTTTTGAATGGAGTAATTTACGGAAGGCAATGGGACTGCTCATTTTGATGCAGGTAAATATCTGCATGAACAGTTAAGAGAGTTACAACAGGTGCTTTGCTACAATAAAAGGTTTGCATTTCCATTATTAGAACTGGTTTTCCCTCCTCCCAACAGTTCTTCCTTAAAACTTCCTTTGGTTTGCTGTTCTTGCTTTAAGCTTTAATTTTAATATCACTGAAAATATTTGCTGCTCTTGAGTAGCAGATTGTACATCGCAAATAACCTTAGACCAGCAGTTTTTTACTACATTTGGACATAGAGAATATATAGGACATATAAAAAGAAGGAATACCCTATTTGGATATTGTTTTTAAAAGAGATTGCAAAAATAAAGATGTCAACAGTGAATAATTTGGAAAAGAAGTTAGGAGTTACATTTTAACTGTTCTGGTACCTGGGTTTGTCAATAGGATTTAGGTACATTTGGTAAATCTTAGTTATATACAATTTCTAATTACACCATCACAGAAGGTACAAGTGCCTCAGTGTGGTAACATAATGTATAATCGTACATAAATATGTGTAATTGGCCTTGTTATTCACTACTGAGTTAACACTGCAAACTTTCAAAGTCATGAAGAATATCAATAGATTTCAGAAAGCTTATTGCACACTTCTCTATCTGCTATGCAATATAATTAGATCTGAGTATTAGAACAGACCTACAAGCTTTTCTAGCTTCAGTTGGGAAATTCAGGAATTTCAAAATAAGGTTAATATGTCTTTTACAACTTTAACAAAGCTAAGCTCTGATGGTTATAATACAGTAGAAACTTATGGGTGGACTTCTGCTCTACTTAGGGGTCATTTATTTGAAAGTAGTTATAAGAGTCCTGAATTTACTTTGTACATTTATACTGATTACTATTCAATTAACCGTAGCAAATGTTTTAATATGGCTGTCTGTTGAGAAAGATGGCCTCATCACAGGAGAAATATCATACCATACAGAATATGCCTACTAATCTGCAGCAGAAAAGTTGGTTCTTTTGTTGGGGGATTATAGTGCATTAATGATAAATCTGGTAGTAAGATTCAATCTTAAAGCTTCTCATGGAAAATGAGAACAAAGAAAGATGGTATTTAAACAGCCATCTGTCAGTTGGCGTGTCAATGAGTATTTTTATATAGGTGAGATTTCACACTGAAGCAGCCTTCCAAGCGCATTTCTCACCAGGGCTGTGTTATGGTGGATGCATTTGAAAATGTATCTACTTAGAACCATTTCTCACTTCTCAGTTACTGGGACAATCACCTGGAACTACACTTTCTAATTGATGTTGCTCTCTTAAACTTACTGGTAGAAGGTAATAATTTTAGCCAAACACATTTTTGATGCTTATAGAATAGAAAACCAAAGTACGACATGAAACCTTTTGACAAGAAGTTTAACAATATTTAATGCCTTAATTCAAAATAGTATGCATATACTGTTGTGAGCCAAGCTATGAGTAGTTAGAACCTGTGGTAAACTTTATTATAAGAAAGGTAGTAAAGCACCAGTAATGTACTGTATATAAAATGATGCACTATTGAGCATGCAAAAATACCTTAAAGCAAAAGATATCGAGTTCATTGTTTTGTTAACTTGACAACAGCTTAAATGTCAGCATGAGGTTATTTCTTTCCTAATTGTTTTTCCAAAAGACCTAAGGAAGCTAATCCATGTTTATTATATTGTGATAGAGGGCTACAGAAAACTTTGCTGCCACAGTAACATTATGCATTTAGCCTTATTCTCCAACCATCTGAAAAAGACAGGAATATATATTGAATTGTGTTTCCTCTTAATTATGAAATCCATTATTACTTTTGCTGCCAAGAGCAAATTCTATCAAAGGGGCTTAAAAAGTCCAACAACGTTAAATATTTATCTAAAAAAAATAATCTTACCTTTTCATGGCATTCTAAGAGAAACACTAAAGGTGTGCGTTCAGGAAATATGCTATCCTGAATAACAATAGTAGTGTAATATGAAAGTCTCCTTTGTTGGCATCTGATCAGTTCATACTAGAAATATCTTGTAGAACTTCATAATAGACGGCTTATCAGTACTTTTCTGATTTTTGGCTTGGTGCTGCCATATGAATGGGTCACTGCTCAGCACTGCCATGGTAACAAATTGTGATTCAGGGTGGGCACAATCAGTTCAGCTTTGTACTTGCTCTCTCCTTTCTGTTCCCGTATTGACAAGTACAAGTAGTGTTCCAGGACAGCAGGGTACAGGGCAAGTGCCAGAGCAGAGGAGATACCTACTGCGGCGATTGCCTCCAAGACCAACACTTTGTTAAGAAAGCGTGTTCTACTTTATCAAACAGTATTTATTAGGAATAAAAACTGACAGATTTAAATGCACAATTAATCATGTAAGCTCATCTCAGTAAGGAATAACTATTAAATAAAAGCATGGTTATTTTTAGAGACTGTCAGGATTCAAAGTACACTGAGAAATTGTAACTTTATCACCATTTAAAATATATAAAGTTGAGCTACTCATCTTATGCAATTATTACAGCCTTATGAAATTTGGGATAGTCGTGTTCATAGATAATGTACCTGGCTTATTCCGAGTGTCCAATTCTTAATTAATCTTTGTATATCTTATCCCTTAGCAATAAAGGTTAAGTCAATCCTCATTGTCCTTCCACTCCAAAATGGTTCTTTTAACTTCTTTAAAAAGAAAACCAAACAAAAAATCCCATACTGTTCTTATAAGTAAAGAAACAAACAAAAAGTTAGTTACTTTCATAATGACTTCAGCCTTTTCTAAAATGAATGTTGTTGTAGTTTAATTATAAAAGCAGTTTATGTAATGCTGATAAATTTTTATGATTCTAATTTTTTAATGCGTTGTCTTCTCACTAGAACTAACACACATAAATACTGCATCTATCCCATGATGAGCTACTGAGCTAGCATTAACATCGCAGGTTTCTTTTAGTTTTCCAGTTCTTAAATTCTGGAACTACTATTGCACATACAGATTTAAACAAAGAAAAATACAGAATACTTTAGGTTGAGCACCGTTCAGTACAATCAAAATAATTAATGATCAAGTAATCTGAAAAATTGCTCAAGCTTAACTTTCAGAAATGCAGGTTATTTTGCAGGAATGTATAAAAGACAAGACGGATTCACGTGGTACAAAGTATTCTGCTCGATGAAATGCTGCTTTTATTTACACAGTTTTCTTCCTATCAAATATTACTAAAGAACTGGTGGTACGTAAACAATGTTACATGCAATATGATCCCTTTACTAAGAAAAATAAATTTACAGTTCTGTTAAATAAAGACCAAATACGATTATATACAGTCTGTTAACTGAAAGGCCTTGTGAAACGTGGGTCTCCTTTTAATATTTTCCAAATAAATACCAAATAATGCAACATTTACAAATAGCACACCAGCAGTATTTTCACAGTAATAATTTTACAAATCAGAATTTAGTATTTCAATTAAGCAAATGAGTAGTAGCTCCTTCATAAATATTAAGGCATGTCACATAGCATCAAAATGGAACCGATGAGCCTCCTGTCGCTTTTCTCTGTCATCTGCTTTCTGAAAAATAATAATAAAAAAAAACACTTTGTGGGATCCAGAGCAATACTATTACAGAAATGAGTTGTCAAATATCACAGAATGGTTGATTTTTTCCAAGTCGCTCATTTGACAAAAGGCAAAAAGCTTAGTAAAAGCCCAAATAATTAGCTTTTAAATGATGTTAGTTTGAAATAGCAATAATCTACTCAAAATTAGCTTCTGCTGTTAATGCTCAGCTGTTTTAGTATTTATGACCCATTATTTTCTATTACTTCTAATAATGTTTTTTTAAAAGGAATATTTCAAAAATGAAGAACACTTCTTAATATGCATTTATTTAGTCTGCATTATAAATATGAGACGAAATTACTCTGCATTAACTGTAAATGTCATCTGTGTTACACTTAAAATGAGAATCTTTTTTAAAGTGTCTGTTAAATACAGATTTAGACAAAGATGGCAATTCAACCAACAATTAAAAGCACCAAGCAGGTGACAAATGTTCCATGTTTTTGTTTGTATTATGAAAATGTGAGGTAGGATGCATTTCCCTACTTATTTATGCAGAACACACATTGATCTGCTGAAAAAGTAGTTTGGATGGTGCTTGGGAAAAAGAAGCCTATTTAAATTGTTCCT
The DNA here is from genome assembly GCA_025769975.1 of Gallinago jamesoni. Taxonomy (NCBI): domain Eukaryota; kingdom Metazoa; phylum Chordata; class Aves; order Charadriiformes; family Scolopacidae; genus Gallinago; species Gallinago jamesoni. The sequence goes on along the minus strand of JAOQGH010000062.1, from coordinate 31,589,773 downwards.
ATAATCCACTTAATGTATAAAAACATGTCTTCTCCTACAAGTCTCCTCTTGTGTTCTAAAGCAGTAATAGAGTATGAAAGCACTTAAAGGATTTCTGAACATGTAGTGTTCAAAGTGTTTTTGTCATGACAGACAGTATGTGTAAATTCTAGCATAAGAAAATTTAGAATTTAGCAAAACAGATTTAAATGCTTTTTAGCTTGCTTATACCTAACTTTTTTTTTTTTTTGAGTAAAATGAAGTAAAGCCTTTACAAATGCTGTTGTGTGAGCATTCAGATTTGTATCTCAGTTGATAAATATATAGGACAATTTTGGTAGAAATCAGTGCATGTGTTCTGCCATCCAAGTTTGTCATCTGCTTTGCTTCGAGGTCAAACATTTCCTCATCACACAGTGTTTATGTATGATAGCAACTCCATTGGATTAATTATGGATCTTACTGCATTTCGTGGCAGCAGCAGAGCTGTCAGTGAAGTTTAAGATACATCAGTCTGGCTTTTTGGCAGAAACTTTATCAATGTCAGTAGTATTCTGAATGTCAAAAATGGGGTGGGAAGAAGGGAGTGGCGCGCTCTCTCCTACATTGAAATGCTTGTCACATTGCACAAAATTTTATACTCTCACTTAGAAAGCAATTTTCACTCCATTTCTTGTACACTTCCTGAAAAAATTATTACTTCAAATTTGACAGTAACTGATACTCTGATGAATCCATCAAAACTTCTCTCGCAGTGTTATCATCAGTGTAGTGTTCACATGACTAGGCTCAAGACCACAAAGCAAGTTACAAAGAAACAGCATACAGGAAAATCAAGGTCCTTAGCTAATGTAGTAGACCGTTTTGTTTTAAGATGAATAACGGTGTGAATTCTTCCTCAATTTCTCTTTCATTTGATGTATCAAAAATAAAAAATAGTAACAGATTTAAAAGCTGCTTTTTTTCCCCCAATGGATCAAATTTTTCTACAACGTGACAGAGCAACATACTTTCCCTAAATCCTAAAGTTATTTAAACAATACAATACTTGGCTGGTAGATGAGTGTGTAAGGACTCTTGTCAACAAGGGGCTCCGACTACTACTTATCTGCAAAAGTCAAAGTATATGGTTTACTTTAACTGCTGAATAAACCACTGCAGTTTACAGACAGATACATCCTCTGGGGGAAGAGACAGTAACTGCCAATACATGTCCCCTTTCTTTCTTTGCTATGGGTATTCTAAAGATCTGTAAGGGAAAATAGCATTTAAGTAGAACATTATTTTTATGAGAGGATTACTGAAAGAGGCAGTAAACCAAGAACAAGCTTAGAAACAAGGAACTTTGGAGTTTAACTCCCAGTCACGTCAGTGATGCACAACACAGCTTTGGTCAAGATGCTTATTTCTTCTGTACCTCAACCATTTCTTCCAAGCATCGGGGAGGTAAAAAATAAATAGGAGAGCCTTGGAAAATTATAGGAATTAAAAGTGTTTATACAGTCATCTGAAAACACATACAATTTATCCAAATATTTGTGTTTACTTTGAGCAAGATGCAGCTGCTGGAAATGAATTTATAATATAACCAATAAACCACTTCATTCATATATACCTAATGTTAAAATGGTTCAGAAAGCACTCACCCTGGGCTGAGTGTTTCTTTACATTACAACACATGGATTATTATATGAAGAATTCTTTTAAACATTGACATGAAATCTCCATTTCTCCAGATGGAATTACGCATAGTTAATCCCTCCACAGCTCGAAGTCCAAGTATTTTTTCTGCTATTCTTGCTGCTTAAGATGCGTTGGAGACAGAATTAAACCCAGCCAGTGCATAGTCCTAGCTCCCAGGTAGCAATGCTTTCTTGGTACAGTAGGACATGCTAAGGACAGTCATCCTATACTTTGTATTTCTTTGCTTTTGTGTTTTACTTAAATATGAAGCATGTGCAAAGCCTATCTGAATGTTTAACAAGGTCATTTTATTTCCACAAGCACAAAATAACAAACAGTTCTACCATGTCAGAATGTGCAGTAATTTTATTTGACAGCTAAGATTATGGTTTGGGTATGTAGTAGCATTTATTGGCAATCCTGCCAGTTGGATATGATTGTGAACTGAGCGCAGTTAAGAAAAATGGGAACGCATTTCTTTTGTGACATGAAAGGCCCCTTTCAAAATGCTTCTTCAAATCAATGGATTTCTATACTCTGCATGTATAATTCAGACACGCAGAGCAAAGCAGCCAATATGCAGACGATTGACTCTGTATACAGTCTTGAATGCTAATGTCAGTGCAATCAGCAAAGATAGATACAGAAAAAGAGACGTTTTCCTTATTTTTAGATTGCCAGCAGAACTCAAGATAAGTAAACTTAGTTTATGTTCCATTTTCCAAAATAGTACTCCTTAAAACTCTGCAAAATAGAAAGCTTAGATATGAAGTAAAACTGTCTCATTTAGTTGGGAACAGCTTAATGAAAAAAGCTTATCCGTTTGCTCTTCATTTCCCTTGTTAAGTGTCTTAAAGCCTAAATAAAAACAATGTAATTTTTAAACTTGCAGTAAATACTGAATTAATAATAAACACCATTTGGGAATTAATGCAGTGCATGTCAGAAATTTTACTGTTGAAAACTACTCAAAAAACCCAACTTACAAAACTGTAAAATATTAGGAAATGTTAAATAGTACAGAAAATATAGGAAACAATCTAGATAATTAAACTTACCTTTTCTTGCCAGTGTAATATGCCAATTATTGCCAGGATGAAAACGCAGACACCAATTAAGGCTATAGCTGTTAGCAGCACGATGTTACTTGGGGTCAGATACAGCTTGGCACTCCAGCTACACAAAAGAAGAAAACCCAAGGAAACATTACTACCCTTCATTAGGAAGCAGAAAACAGATTTAACTTATCAAGACAAAAAGGACCTGCTAGTGTACGACAGGTAACAACCGGGTTTACAGAAGCTACTGGCTATACTTAGAACCTGAAGCTTAATGGTGTTTACTGGGAAATACATGGCTTAATAGAATTATTTTCAGGTAATGCCACGTCTCAATTCAGTTTCTGTTTAACTTTCCAGGAATGCTATGGATATCCTCAGGGACCAACTTCTTTCTCATTAGGAGATTTATCTCCCGCCTCTGCCCAGGACAGAGTAAAACGTATAGGCAAACCTTCCACAAAACTGCCTGGGACAGATTGTTCCCTCCCTGTGAGAAGCTCCTCTTGGGCAGGCTCATGGGGTCTGGCTGGTTAGGCATCTCTCCGTCTGAAGTTTACCCAGGGACAACTACAGTTGTAGGCAACAGAACCAGTTCATTAGGGCAGGAGAATGCTGGAGCAACAAAATAAAGCTCTTTAAGGGCTCTTGAAGACAGGCCTTGAATATTGTGGGGTCCCTGAGGCTCAGTTAACACCCTTTTTGTACTCCAAGCTTCCTAATATGGGAATGCTGTCAGCGGGAGGCTCTAGGCTGAGGCAGAACTTAGGTCTCTCAGGAAACAACATACCAATGTGAAAAAAAAATAATAAAAAAAATTAAGATGTGTTTATTATGAAATCTGATTTCTTCTGGGCATTCTATCTTCTGCTATTCTACAGTGTCCATAGACATACTCTAGAGAAAGGCAAAAATAGTTTAAGAATATGACAGAATGTTTTTGCATAACATGTACCTTTAAACACCTGAAGTCTATAACTATATTTTCTTCATCTGGCAGATGTTATTCCTGTGGTTGTTAATTAGCAACTCAAGTGGCACATCACTTCTCAACTGTTATTTGTCCTATAGTAAAATTAACTGCTGAAACTGATGTCAGAATCATTTCTGCATGATAAATGCAACTGACCTCACTAGTAGATCAAGCGTCAAAAAGCAGCTGGAATACGTGACTAATGTTTTTTCTAATAACAAACAGAAACATGCTGTCTTTCTGGGAAAAATGTTCTAATTGCAAAGTGAATTCAGTGTTCAAGCTCTCATGTAACCAACCCATTCACCTTTACTTAAAGAAAAACATTCATACCTGTGGCAACAGCTACTGCCTGCAGAAGGGCTGAAATAAAACTTTTATAGGCAACAAGACAGAAATTGCATGTTTGGTGAAACAAAAATGCTTGCTTCAATCATTACCTTGCCTGCAATTTGTCAAAAAGAATGTTGGTAAATCTAGCAAATATGTTATTATTTACACGAGTTGAGCTGGTGATACATTTTGATTGTTTGTATGAGCTGGTAATAGATTTTGATTGTTTATGGGCACTATCTAAGAGTCTGTGTAAATACTTGAGAAGTATTTTGCCTAATCACAGAGGCAACTACATCTATAAAACTGACACACCTTCCCACCATTGTTCTTGTATTTACTTTCTATACAAGTGGCTATTTTTAAACCTACACATAATGCCCAATTTAAACTTTGAATTAATGTAATTTTGTGAAGTGCAAATCAACATGATGAAGTTACCTTCGAGGAACATTATGAGGATAGGGGATGACTATAAGCTGGGAGTTTGGTATGATGGCTGTCCATTCTTGTTTCCTTACGGACTGAAAGAAAAAACAAAGGCCATGTCAATTACTAACAAAGCAACCTTTGTCAAAGCAAAGAAATTCTCTGTTGAAATATACAAGAGGAGAAAAAAACCCCAACCCCTAGTTGCTTTTCTTTTTATTTTAAATATAAGTGATTACTCCCTTACATTTGTGTAAAGCTTTTATTCTGAAAGCTCCAAAGTGGTTTTAAAAAAAAACACAACAAAAAAAGTAAAAAGCAAAATAACTACTGCTGACATGAAACACAGCATCTGCTTAAAAATTACAAAGCAACAACATAACAGGGAAAGAAGAAAAGAACCAATTCTACAAAGGAGGCAGGCAAAGCTATTCTCCAAATCAGAATTTGGCCAGTACGCTACTGCGAATACCTCACTTTTTAAAGTAGTACCATCAGGTCTTTAAGGACAGAAAATGGTCAGGACCCTACTTTTATGTTTCACCTGAGGATTAAATAATCACAGTAATCTCCACCTCCCATCGTACTGACCACGGTTTTATCACTGAGGCAGAAAGGATTATATGAGTTTACAGACTGGCCAGACCAACGCCAGGAGTCTTACAGCTGAGAGTGTAAGAATTGGACCATCCCATCTAATACACATTTCCCTTATAAACAAGCACTATATACATGTGCTAACATTTATAAACAACTTCAGTCATCTTTTGGTCTCAGTGTTAGCTTCAGAGGTTATACACCCCACAAAAACCAGACATACAAGGTTCTTTTCGGTACACTTCTGTATTCAAACTTACTTCTTTTATTTTTTCAGAAGCAAGAATGTCAAAGTGTCCCTAGCAGTGTGTCCATCCAAACTCTATTAGGAAAGGTAACACCATAAATAGTATCTTGACAGTCTTAGATCTCAACTAACCTTTTCTCCTAAAGGACGAGGAATGCCAACATACAAATGGTCGAGGAAATTAGCGCTACGGCCCAAGCCTAGCACATTGTATGGCAACTGGAGAGCAAAGTGTGCTGACTGGCTAAGCTGTCCAGCTGAAAGAAAAATTAGAAAAGAAGCCCCAGTAAGTATTTTGGAAAAAAACCCAACTCCAAACCCGCCGACTTTCTACACAAATATACATTTCAGAGTCAGGCATGAAAACGTTTAAAAAGCTTTAACCAATGACGTGATTATTTAATTCTTAAAGGCTCAATGCCATGTTTCCAAACTTCTCATGGGCACTCACTTGGAGAATAGCTTAAATGATTTTACATTTCTACATAAGATGACTATTTTAAGTACCATTTCTATGTTAAACTGAATCTCTACTATTTATTATAAGTTGAGAAGAAGTCAGCTATCTGCATTTATTTTGATATAAGTAGTGCCAAGAATTTTGCCCAATTGATTTACAAGCTCAGACTCAACATGTGAAGGTGCACTTTAATTCTTATTAGTAGTAATCAGTAACTACTGGTTTTTCTTACATCACCAAATGTGCCTAGTAAATTCTCATGAACAAATTCTCAAATAATAAATTGATTTAATGAAAACAGGATTACAGTGGTTTTAAGTTAGTCCCTAATAAGAGCACGTAATTATAAATAATTAAAGGAGAAACTGTAGGGGAAAAATAACATTCTTTGTTTCTTGAAAAGGCAGTAGGGAAGCAGACAAGTGTTGCAGCTATCAACAGCTTCACTAACGTCCGATTTCCAAACTATCTGATTATTCCATTTAAATAAAAAACTTGTAATCTTTTAATTTCTGGCAAACTGATTCCGATCCTGTGTAGATTCTTCGTTCATTCTCTAGAAAGCCTCTTAGTAAGTGACCTCGTTACATAGCAGGAATGATACCAGCACCTCCTAAGTACTGCGATGAATTCCGCCTCTCAACAGATTAATAGAAATGAGTTCAAGGGATTCTTGACAACCACAAGTAGGTTTATGTCATCAATAGAAACATTTTTTTTGCAGAGATATGATATACAGTCAGTATTTTTTAAGTGTCAGATTTTTCTCTGCTTTAACATCTGACAGATGATGCCTGAAATTGTATAATACAAGTCAAGTGACAGAACGTAACAGAATGTGAATTAAAGAACATGAATTCACATTTTGTAATGAATTTACAGCCAGCTCCTTTCTACCTCCCCACACTTTCTTCCAAGGCTCGATTCTGAAAGTTAGTATTTTGCTTCAGACAGCTGCTGTTGCCTGTACTGGCTGCACTGCATCTTGCACAGTTGCAGTGAACAGAGCTGGGGGAAAAGCTCCCAAACAACAAGCACCACAACTTCTTTGGCAAAGCCAAACATCCTTTCAAGAAAATAAAAAACCCCAACCAAACTCCAATTCTTAGCTCCTGGAGGAAGCCTGCTAAGAGCAGACATGCATTTGCCATTATATATCAGCAGCGAACACAGTGGGAAGTCTCTGGAAAGTGACCATACAAGAGTATTATAAAAGCTTTTATCCCAAGGGACTACCAAGCTATGACACCTACTTCCAGAAGCAGCTCTCCAGCTTTTGTATCCCTCTTATGGAGGGCAAACTACTTTGTATATTGGATAATAATAATTTTGAACACCTATTCAATATAACCATTACTTCATGGTTCTATTTTTTTGAATCCCCCCACCTTCCACCAGCTTTTTGGGAAGAAGCTTGCCATATGCTACCAGGCATGTTTTGTAACAGGCCTGTTTAATCACAGGGTAAATATTCCATTTTATTGTAGTTTAAGAGCTATAATAATCTTATTTAAAAAGGAAAGATAAATGTCAACTAAATACACTTAGACAAGATCTGAAAAATCAGCTTGATGCAGCTACCTTTTAATTAACCTAAAATGCTATTAGCAGAAATAAACAATAACATTTTTTCTAAAGATTAGGCATATTTTAGACTTACTTTTTCCCCATGCAGAACCCTGTACTGAGCAAGTAGACATGGAAATATTTAAATAGGATTTGTACTTTCAGTCTTCTGTTGTGAGGGAAAGGTGTATTGTGTACATTGTTAGGTGAATTCCTACATTATGGAATCTGTGTCAGACAGAATGAGCTGAGAAGCTTTTCTCTAAGAATTGGATTTTTCTAATAAGTTCTAATAACAGTATAGGATTTAAGTCTGTCCCCACTTTACCACTGACTTCCCTTACACGATCTTGGCCAAAGTGCTCAATCTCTAGGTCTCAATTTCCAAATCTAAAATTTGAGTAATTAAAATCAGAGTAAGCACATAATCTCTGAAAGCACCAGTTACCAATATAAAAGTAGCAAGGAAAAAAGGCAGGCTTATTGAATTTGACTTAGTTACAAAACCAAACAAGGTATGTATTACTATCATGCCACAACATAATAAAGCATTTGTTTAAGAAATTGCTTCACTATCACTGAATTTTGAAGGACTTTTCCCAAAAGAACAAGGTGCTGCTGAAATATTTAACATTGAAAAGCTTTTAGAATGACTTTTGAGTGAAATATTTAGGATTATGAGGAGACTGCAACCGAGATCTTACTTTTTTCTTTCATCGTACCAGTGAAATGAATGTCAACTAAATTAAAGGAAATAAAAGAAAATGTCATACACTGTGTGCAGTCAGCCTTGAAGAGGTTAGAGAGTCAGATACTGCAGATCGAATTCTTAAAAGCATTGAATAATTTCATGGCTACTAACACTGGTTCTTATGCCTACTAAGATAAGGATAATGGAATCATATTCTTCAGGATGTAAATAGATCATTTGCAAAGGTCAGAAAGGAATGTTTTCTTCTACATAGCAGGCAGAAAGCGAGCACATATCTTTCTTTATTTGCCTTTAAATTTGAGAGAGTTGAGCTAAGCAGGAGTTGGGATGAGAGCACATAGAAGGTTCTAGTTTACTTTAAAGCTGACTACAAACAGGAGATCTTTGAGACTACTCCTTCCTTTATTCCAGTTATATCTATCATAATTTTTGTACAAGTTTGATAGTTACTCAAATGTTCCACTTAGAATTACAAACAAGTAATTAAGAATGACAAGTGTTCATCTGAGAAACACAAAGAACTTGAACAAAGATTAAAGTTAAAAAAGAGAAATTACAGAGAGTACTGTTAACAGTTTATTGTAATTTTTGAAGTTCTCTGTCACTGGTAAATAATTTACTTATGAAAGTATTTACAATTTAATTTAAATAGTAATTCTACGTATTTGCTCTGTGGTAATACTATTGTAAACAGTTTTCTGCTTGTTGCAAGAAGACTTGAAAATACCATTCCATCTTCAAGCAGAAAGGTGGGATTCATTTCTTATACTAAAATTGTTCTTTAAGCTTTTGAAAGCCTATGCAAGCAAGATGGAGAAACTGGCTGTTGCTTCATAGCTTGTTTTGCTTCATCAGTAGAACTGTTACTATAAACAAGAATTAAAAAAACCTTCTCCTGTCCATGCTGTACATTATTACTTTCTATTACTACTTTAAAGATGATTCAACACTATGTCTTTCACCTTATACTTCTTGTGTCAAAAAAGTTGTTTGGAAGCACTCTGATATCATGAGCTGTGATATAAGTGTTGGTGTTTAAATTCTTGTTTTAAATCATCAGTCACTAAGTTTGCTTCAAAAACCTTGAGCAAGGTAAAAAACCTCAGCATTTAAAGACGTGGTTTTCAATGGTTTCAGCCTGACAGAGACCAAGTTTTTGCAAAATGGCTAATGATGTTGGGCAGCCAAACCTTACAAAATCTTGTGGAGTGTGATATTCAGAAATCATTCTGAACACCTATGAACCAATCTCCTTATGTTTGAAGTCTGGCATATAAAATCTGAAGCAATACATGTAATTATCCTTTTGAAAGTCTTGTCTGAAAAACAGAATGATGTGTAGTCTCTGACACTTGCAGTACTTGTTCTTTTATATCTGAATTAAGGCATTTCCCTTCTGTTTCCATTATATGGATGTAAACTTACTGAAAGCTTAAGAGTAGTGCAATATGCCCTGGGTTAAATTGCAGTGTCTTCAACGGCTTATTTCAGGGTGACTAGACCTAAGTAGCAAAACTGCTTAAATGAAGCCAATTTAACTTTAGGAAGGTGACTGCATTTACACGTAGAAGCAATGCTTTCTATTGTTTCTTCAAACGGAACTGATAATGTGCGATACTGGATTTAGGAACAGACTAGTTGAACCTATATAAATAGATTCACAAAACTGATATTGTCCACTCAGTTTAAATAAGCTTATTTTGTGCAGTAATAGAGTAGAACATAAAAGATCATTACCCAGAGTCAAAAGACCAACAGAAATTCCGATTTCAACCTGTGGCCTCCTGAATTGCCATTCTTTAAATTTTTTTTTTTATTATGCTTTCTTGCCAAAATATCATTTCTTTTTAAGTAATCCATTAAAGCCATTCAAATTAATTCAAAATAATATTATTTTGGCCTTCAAAAGTCTCCCAAATTCAATATATTAGAGGACCGGATAGCTAAATGTATTTGCATAAATAAAAATGTTATGTTATTCTTTCTTCCAGTTGCTATATTTTCTTCTAATTTGCAAAATGATGCATTTATCACAAGCTTTAATACATTCACCAAAATAGTAACTGAGGTTTATTTGTGAAGCGTGAATCAACTTGTCAAAAACCCTACAAAATCTAAGAGGTAGAAAACGTAACAAGGAGTTGCTTTGTTTTAGCTATAATTCTTAGTACCTGTTGACAATATAAGTGTTTTTTTCTGGTAAAAACCCACAGTTCTTTGTGTAAAACATCCCGAGTTGTAGCCTGTAGCCTCAGACTTGCATCTAAATTCTTCTGTACAATCATCTGCTTTAACCCTGAGGTCAATACATATGAATGACTGCTTTCTTATAGATACACATATGCATCCTAGAAAAACTGGAAGTTATTCCAAATGCAGAAGTTTTACCAATTGCTACACAGCTGTGAACAACATGCATGGAACAGCTGGAATAAGACAAAGCCAGTTCAATAGTTAGGTAGAATCTCCCAGTGAATATGCATCACTTAAGCTGCACAGCTGAAACATTACAGTGATAGTTACATTACAGTAATTACCAGCATCATGTTACATCACACACCAAAGTGTTTCCCCATCTTTTCAGGCTGGCAGCTCCTTATTTTGTTGGAAAAAATGCCAGAACCACTTATTTAAAAAGAAAGGCTAAATATAAATGATAATAATGAAATACCTCGGTGATATGCATAAGAATTTACAAAGCAGCTTTCAGAAAAAAACCCTCCAAAACCCAACTACTCCAAACTTGAAAGCTTTTTAGAAAGTTGGAGAACTTGATTTCCTTGGCTTTAGTTGAAAGCTTTACTTCAGCTCCCTTATTACTGCCTTTGGAGTTGTAGGTCACTGGTTGGGAAAAAAAATATATTGTAGAGGAAGAGCTCTTTTTCTGCTTAAAATATTGCAAAGGCAACTTCAGTTTTCTAAGGGCTAAGCAATGTCTCCCTCCTCTGCCTTAGCTGTTTGCTTCCTTTCATTAATCCACACAATATAAAATTCTAGATTAATGCAGTACACAATTTCACCTCTTAACTTTTTCTGCAATATCTTTTACTGGAGTTCCAGAAATAACTGAGGAAAGTGAAAAAGCACACTTGCAACTTTTGATACCTATTACTTGCAGTGCTATTAACACTTGTGATACTTCTGAAAGCCCAAACTCCAAATCTAATGCATTTATATGAGAATATGTTTTTATTAAGAATAACTTTACACCATAAAACTCTTGAAAAACTCTTAAAAACACCCAAACAAACAATAAAATGATGGTAGTGATGATACTGCAACCCTTTGTGCAGGGGAAAGTTGTCTAATTTGTAATGCCTAGATATTTGAAGTTTGCTAGTATTGCATGCAACATTACAAGTTCAAATAAGTTTTCTAAACAGGAGAGTTATACAGAAAAACAGACGAGCAGGGTATCCCCACCTACAGTAACCCAAAAATCCCTCTTAGCAGAATCCAGCTATTGATTAAATTATTAAATGACTCCTGCTCGTTCCATGAATACACTCTTCTTCCTGTATAGTAAATTCCACGTAATAAATCCTGCAATGTCAAATGGCTATTGAAATTAAGCTTATTTTGCATTTTTCTGGTACATATTGCAACGTTTATGTTTCAATTCATTACTACAATAGCTGCCAGACATTTGTGTTCACCTCACAATCCAATTTAGTTAAACAGCATGAGAACTCAACACAACAGGGAAGAGTAAGCAGATTTCAAAAAACCAGAAGGGCACGACTTAACAGCATGTGAAAGGTCATTCCACCATGGAAGGTTTAAAAGAAAACCAAGCAAAATCAGCAAAACTAAAGCTCTGAAATGAGACTCGCAAAGGCAGCAGTCCATACAGCTTCAGTGATACAGCTGTTTAAACAAATTATGACTTGATCCATATGAGCAATTAAATTATTCTACTCATATGAGAATATTACGCCTACATATGGATATTGATCTTTGAGTAAACCTTAAACATCAATTGTTCTGTTGTTCCTGGCCCACAGGATTAATATTTTTGGTAGACACAAGCTGCAACTATGGGCCTATGTATTTTAAACTCTATGTTCATTGGTATATTTCTAGTTTAAGAGAGAAAATTAAGACGACCACAGCTCAGGCTGAAATAGACTCCATATTCTCCCATTTTAAGTGGAAGTGAAAACTTGAAACAATACATCAACCTGGAGCTCCAGCCAGGGTGGGCCTGGCTTGCAGGGCTCATCAGGTACATATAAGACGTGTGGTACATCAGGAAAATACAGAGAAAATACTTTGGGTATGCCACGTGCTGCACTCCCCTCCATAGGTGTCCTTATGACAAAAATGGCAAGGGGGAGCTGTGAGCATTTCTGCTTGAGCTGTTTGGATGGTCAGCACACGGAGGAGTCAGCCAGGGCTGCCGTGGCTATGGCCATGCAGAGCTACCAGTCTTAGCCATCCATCTGCCTGCCCGCAGACAGGCAGGCTTCAAGGGCAGGAATTCCTACGAAGGAGAGAAAGAGAAGGCATCTGGGGGTTCAGATGTTACACAGAAGAGGGAGAAAGCAAGCAGGAAGACAGAAAAATTGGGTTGTGGTGAAAAGGAAGGAGTATCAAAAGGAAAAACAGGGTAAAAAGATGCTGGTGGCTAAAGGCAGCCTGATAATCATTGTATGAAGCCTATACAGGACTACCCGATCATTTGAGTTTCTCAGCCCTTGACCAAGCAACATTGCAATAACAAATTTAAAATGCCCGTCTTGTGCTGGTGCTATAATATGAAACTATCCTTGTGCAGTTTCTCAAAACAGTTCAGTAAATTAACAGTTGCTCCACATTAAATTTAAACTATCTGATCTTATTTACGTTGCTCAGGATCCACAAGGACATTAGTTCGAAGAAAATCGGTTTGTGTTATTAGTAATAAAATAAATGAAACCAAATATATCAAGTAGGTAGCCTTCTCAAGAAAACACAAAGGATCATTACTGGGACCCACTTCAGCCTGCAAAAATGACTTGCCCGCATCTTAGCTAAGGTCAGAACTGTTAACAGAGAGCTATAGAGATGTAATCTGCAGTAATCTAACTGGCATCAGTCATTAAGCAGAATTCCATTCAAAAGCAAAGAGATTTGGTAGGGCTACTATTTCATTACCAACAACAATTTTTTTTTAGGATGCTGAAGTTTTTTTTAAAACAAACAAACAAAAAACTCAAAACAAACCAAAACCACCCAACAAAAAACCAACAAAGCCCCACACCTTGCATTTGGTTATCTTTACCAAATTCATCTCATGCATCCTTCCCCTCCCCACCCCAAGAACAGCTTCAATTTACTCCGTGCTCAACTTTAGATATTATAATCTACTTTATGCTATGCATTGTTGCTTACAGGATTCAGCTGAAAAACACGTCAGAATGATGCCAGAAATTTCTTAGAAAACAACAGAAGCCTGGAAATGCAGATGTAGAGCTGAAAATCCAGGATGACACTCATATGTAACTGTGGGGTCTCCTTAAAAATGACAGCTTCAAAAGAAATGGGGAGTGGAGAAGGCAGATTGCTGTTACAATTGAATTTCCTCTTAGAGAGAGAAGGTCTGTGGAGATATTAACCACAGATGCAAGACCCAGTGCTTCTCGATTCTAATGCTCATTTTGGCAATTGCCTATTCCTTGTAGCTAATTTAACAGTATTTCTTGTTGTAAGATTACAAGTGAATTGAGCAATGTGAAAGTAAAAGCACAGAATATGTGCTAATTATTATTCTGCTATCTTTTAACAACATACTGGAATGTTAATAGGCGAGAGAATAATTCTAACAATGTTTTAAAAAAAACCTTCGTAATTATGCAAATTTCCTGTAGTTACGACTTGGCAGATCAAAGAACCTTAAAATGAATTAGATAAGGACAGCCATATGTGCCTTTTAATTTTACTCTTTGCATGAATATTGCATACATGAAAGATACCATAATTCAGAACTAAAGACCTGCAGAATTAGGAAGATCAGAAGCAGAACGGTGGACATTTCTTTGAGTACTCTATGATTTACTTTAGCCCAGGGCTGGAAGGATAACTTAAAGTGACTGGATAGTTTGGTTTCAGTGCTCCAGCCAATAACTCTTCCCCTGCTGAGACCAGCGGTAAAGATATCAAATAGCATCAGCTGCTTGGAAAAAACAATTGAATTGTGAGCATTGTTTTAATTAGACAAAGAACTATGCTGCTATTCACGTTACATCTTGGGAAAGAGATTAATTATTTTAAAAATATGATTACAAACGTTTAGATTCTCTCAATATTGCTGTAATATAATTAAAAGCTTCACATATGGATTTTTCCATGATACTATATAAGGAACGCAAATAAGTTTGAGAAAATTATTTTTAAAATAGTGTATTGATGCCATACTTTCAAAGCTTAATGTGGAAAAGATGATTTGTAAGTTTAAATATGGCCCAACAAATGCCATGTGGGTTTGGCACTGCCCACCAGTACACTTATATAAAAGTGTTGCTTGAGGTATTTCTTGATAGTCAAATAAAACACGGTTCTGATGTAACAGGCTGGTTTTTAAGATAATAACCTGTCGGGCAATAATTCTAGTTAGAAGAACATCTACTGAATTTTACGAGTAGGATATGTAAAAGAAGAAAATTCAGCTACAAACAATATAGTTGCTTCAGAAAATGTGACTTTGAAAAGTTCTTACAGGAATTATACAGACTGAAAAAAAATAAATCTATTAACATATTACAGTTGAGAAACTGATCAAAGACAGTATTATAAAATTCCTTGTAGCGATACTACTAGGGTCATAAATGCACTTGGAATTCATTACTGTTATTTCATAATGCCAAAACAGAGAAGGAAATTCATCACGATTGGACACTGTTAGGCTTTTATTATTGTAAATATAGTAGCAGTGAAGATGAATGGTACTATAGCAACATTAAATCATATTTGATAGCCGTTTCTTAGAGAAAATTGTAAAAACATTGCATTTCTAAAAGCACTGCCCCAACCCAAAACAACCAAACCCTACAGATAACATTTAAGAAAAAATGTATTTGTTTTTGTTCTTGAGAGAACAACAACAAAAAAATTACGAAAATTATACATGAAAAGTCCAAATTTTAAGCTAGCTTTATTCCCCACAGATATAATGAATTTGTAAGCTGTGTGCATTCCTCCATGACAGAGGTCTATAGTTGGAAGAACATCTTCATTTTGCCACTGGGTTATTTTATAAGCTTGCTTAAGTAGTAAGGTCCAAAGGGTCAAACATACAAGTTTAGACGGGTTTGTTTTGTGTATTTCCTCAAAGTGAGGTTTAGAATCAGTTTGTGCTGCTACGAATTAACCTTTTAATAGATAATCTGCACTTGAGATCCCACAAACCCATTCTTTTCTTATGCAAAAAATGTCTTTTTTGTTACACAGAATTATTCATTGCCACTCCTGATTACCCGATAATAAGATTCTGAGTAGGTATGGAGGAGGCACGTACATGTCACATGGCCAAAGGAACTCTGAAGCTGCGTTTTCATTAAGTTATTTCATATTCATACCGGTGCAACAAATTTAGGCAGGCATGCATCAAATCTCAGTGAGCCCAAAGGAATAAACACATTCCACTACTTTAAACCCATCAATTTCTTTGTTTAGATGTATGTTCACCCAAATGAATGCACTCAACTAACTTTTAGTGGCAGGCTGGAAATAAATTTTGTTATATAGGAATCACAGTAATTTCCAGTAGCTCTGACAGCAGCTCTCAAGAAGCAGCTTTACCAGTAGGTCCCTATTCCAAGAAGACGGCCCTCAGGAGTACGGAGCCACAGCGATCAATGTCAAGTAGTTTAGTTAACAGTGTAAGGAAGGAGTGGTGAACTCCAATCTTTATAACACAAATTTTGTGAGAGTTTTTACTCTTTACTAAGATATGAGGTGCATTCCAAACTGCTTAGACTTTTGTTGTTTTGAAAAACACGTACTTATATGTCTTAAAAAGGTGCAACGACATTGCCTGTATTTAACAGTCTAGATCTTACCAGTACCCTATCAGAAACTCAACTCTAAAGCAAATATGCAACATGAATCATAGAATCATAGAATCATTTGGGTTGGAAAGGGACCTTAAAGATCATCGAGTTCCAACCCCCGAACATTTTTTTACATGGAAGTAAAAAGAGGACAAAACCCAAGATACCTGGACATCAAGAAGAACAGAACAGAAAAGGCACTCCAGTGTGGATTAAAGTAATAGTAGGAATCTCCAGAAACCTGTCCCAAGGCAAAATGCCTTCAAAACCAGGATAGAAACTGTGAAACTAGGCACGTCTGTGTTTGTATGAGTTTGCATGGCAGCCCTACTTCCTGTATGGAACCGGCAACACCTTTTAGCCTTATCTTCTATTTCCCCAACATACTAAGCTTTTTTCTGCTCTGCTCCTTCATTACTGCTTGGGCAAAAACATCTCAGGCTACGGCTAATTGCAGCTGCATGCGCGCTGACCATACGGCCAGCCTGAGGACAACACCAGACCAAATAACTGCTGATTTTATTAGCAGTTATTTATTATTAAATATGGCTGAGTTTTATTTGAGGCACATATGTTCCAGCTAAAATTGGCTTGAGTAAGCCAGTGGATTCAGAAGTTATTAGGGAGGACAAACAGCCAAAGGCAGCATACCGAAATAAGTTTCCCACCCACAGGAATCCAGGCTTTTGAAGGACAAGGAGAAAGGTCCTGTGTAGCCTTTACCAGTATTGTCTGGTATCACTGACCAGGCAGGCTGTACTGCGACTCGGCTCTGACTGCCCATAACAAGATATGCCAGTGGTTACCCAGCCAGCTCCGGCTGCCCAAGGGCACGGGCCAGATAGTCTGAATGCAGTGCAACTGAAAACCTCTAAACCCATCACAGGGTTAAGTGTTTCTAACTAAATAAGCTCTTTTTAAATTTAGCTCATGAAGAAAACCTTCAGAGCGACGAAGCTGAGTGTGCAACTGGCAGAATGTTTAGTTTGTTAAAATGGATTTGTGCAACAATTACAAAAAATACTTATTTTCATGATAGCATAAATTATTAGTTTTTTAAAAAATGTAGGGTAGTAATTTCAAGCTCTTAAACCCATATTTAAGCATGTACAAATACAGAAGTGCTACAGAATATCAGGATGTTTTTGCAGCTATCTGGTTCATATTTCAGGACATCTTTTTTCTCTTTATTTTTTCTAGGGCAGAATTAACAGTCCTGGGCATAGCATTCAAGGTAAGAGCATTATTGTTGATTAAGTATGTTAAGATGTTAGTAGCACTTTTCCCCCTAAATTACTGCTGCTATTTAGCGTTATATAGAAAACAGTTTTCCCCAGTGAACTATGGGAAATGTTTTTGGTTGGGTTTTTTTTTATTATTTTAAATCTGAGTTTAATTTGAAATAAGACTTGAGTGACAGGTGCAGACAACTGCCCCCCATTGGGAAGGAGTCGGAATGGTGCAACTCTGATCATGTTTTGGCTGGCAGGTTTGGGATTTTTTGCCTAAGCAAGAAGTGTGTCCATTATGGTCCTAAGATTAACAATTATAAGTTAGACTAACAGATCACTTAGTACAGTCACCTGTGTCTTCTGGGAGCCACTAGCACAGACAGAATCACATGGGGTTGGAAGGAACCTCTAGAGATCATCTAGTCCAACCCCCATCCCAGAGCAGACCTGGGAAGGCAGCATAAACCCAGGATATTCTAACGTTAGGCCCTGCTTGGGCCATGGTCTTGGATTATTCTCTTCCTGTCTACTTTGTTTTTGGACTCAGGTAAACTGTGTCATGTGCAACATCTCATGCAATTGAACCTCCAGTTAAGCTACAAGTTGCAGAAGAGCTGCTTCTTTCCATTCTTTTGATCCTGTCACCTAATGATTCTTTGAGACCTGTATTATGCAGCCATTCCCTCTCTATCTTCCTCCTGCTACCCAGGATGGTATAGATAGATGCCTGTTAGCCTGCCAGATGTAGTGAACAACTCCAGAAAAATACATCCTGTGATTACTGAATATTATGCTGATCCTTTGTCATCTGGCTGCAAGACTCTATTTAGGTATGTCAAGGCCACTGTTGTTTCTGAATACATAACTGCTGAGGAACTGGTAGAAAAAGGAAAGAATTAGAAGCTTATGCTGTCTCCCAAACTGATGATATTGTACCCAACGATTTTTCAGATTGGGCAAGATATAGCCAACTGTTCAAATCCGATTTGCATGGGACAGAATAAAAGAAAAAAATTATCAGTTGCAGTGTTTGTAATAAATATGCAATCTTTAAAGAAAGAAGAGAAAGTTAAGGGGTTTCATAAACTGAAGACACTATTCAAAACCAGACCCATTTCACCCTGTAAACTTCTTTCCAACTCTTTAGGTTGCTGAGAAGTATATACACACAGACCATACCATGCGCACTCTAATTATTCTTATTCTCAGGTTATCTTACCTGATCCATTTTTCAGGTATCCATTTGCATCTACAGTAGTGTACATGATGTAGGGACCAGGCTGATTAACACCAAAAGGCTACAATGTGGAGGAGGAAAAAGCAGGCAAAATTTTAGGAATAGACAAATCTATAATAATAAAAAAAATAAACCCAAGACAAATGTTTCTAGATTAATGATTTCGTTTTGACAGAGATAATTTCAAATTATTGCAACTGCTTTGGCCACAGTATTATGTGGAAATGGATTTTCAAAACAAGGTTAATCAGTTGGCTAAGTAATGTCTAGTTTCTCCTAAAGAAAGCAAATCTATTCAGACCTCTGGCAAAAGGTTTGTTTCCTCAGAAGTTACA
This sequence comes from Gallinago jamesoni, assembly GCA_025769975.1. Taxonomy (NCBI): domain Eukaryota; kingdom Metazoa; phylum Chordata; class Aves; order Charadriiformes; family Scolopacidae; genus Gallinago; species Gallinago jamesoni. Next base: position 31,570,902 of record JAOQGH010000062.1, on the reverse strand, counting down.
AGTTCAATAAATAAACCCACCCAAATTCAAATAAATAACTGCATATTCTGAAAAAACAGAACTCATTTGGTATTTTCTGAAAGAATGCACCATCTTGACTTTCTTTCTGAGTTGAAAATTACTACACAAATTCAAAATTTCGTTATCATTATTTAGCAGTGTTTTATTTAATTCATGGAAGTAGCTGAATAGTTACTTGTTGAGTACCAATATCTATTGTAAGCAAATTCTCTTGAGGGAGAAAATGTACTTAAACATCAAATTACAGTTATGAGGGAAAAAACAGATAAAAAAATAAATTAAAAAAAATTAAATCGAAGGGAATCATGGTGTACTGGGTGATGAACCATAACAAACACACCTAAGAAAGAAGAGAAGGAAACAAAGATCTGCTATGGTGGGGAAGGGAGAGCAGAGGGACAACTGTAAGAATAGATTTTAAAGGAAGGTTTCCATTTTTATTTTTTTTTTTAAACGCTAAATTGAAGCTGTCAGAGCATTAAATCCAGTAAAGATCTTTCAGATCTTCAGTGCTTCAATGATTTTGATGATGAAATGTTCATCAACATCTGTTGTGAAGATTTGCTTTTTAAAACCTGTCTTTAGCTTTGTAATTAAGCTATCAAACCCCCTTATTATTTTATATCACAAATTAAACTCTATGTCTTAAAATAGGTTTGAAGAAAAAGTTGGTCCTTTGATTTCTCTCAGTTCCTCTTTTAGGCCAGCTTTCACTGTGAGCATTGCTAAACAATTTGCTAATTGAAAGTTTTGTGGGTGAATTACATGGTCTCTGGAGATGACTAAAATAATTGAAATAATAGAAATCAGCACATTTCCATGTAACTATCTGCAGAAACATCAGAACCAAGTCTACTTCCTTCCCTTCTGTTCTTCATTGTACCCAATTATTGTATTTTAGTCCAGAAGTGGCTATATGGCCGAATCTGTCCCTTAATCCCTTCTGCCTGGCCTTTCTGACTGCCCAGAACAAGATGTGGCACACTATGCAGTTTGGGCACCCAGCACACACGTTTTTCTTGTATCTGGTATATCCCAGCCCTCCTGATGCTGTGTAACAAGGCTCACTGCAGAATGAGCCAACTGGTTCCATCTCTGAGCAGGCAGCTGGCGAAAGGTACGGGTCTCAAGCACGCGGACTGGTCGGACTTGGCCAGTCATCATTTGGATCACACGTTCTTCCAGTCAATAACGGTCTTAATGTGTGGAGAGTATTTGATACAATTAGACCTCAGCTTATTTGCAGCTAAATAATGCAAAGTTATAGTTCCACTTACTGTTATTTTCCGAGGACAGTCATTAGAACAGAGGCCACTGAGAACTGCAAAAACAAAAAGTGAACTTGTAGCATTTACCTTAACAAGCCATTTCACAAGCAGTACCTCTGAAATCTGTTAAAGTATAGTAATAGTGTCAGGTATTCATTAAAACACATAAAAAAAAAGTGTCTTCTATATGACTTATGTTAATGTATAAAAAATTTCCTAATCTGTTTGAAGTATACTTCTTTGAAGAAATTAATCATCTAGTCACTGTTTTGTCATACCTCATTGGTTAACCAGCTTCAAAAGGAGACATTTGCCAGTTAAAAAAATTCCAAATTAAAACATTTTTTAAATAGTGGACTGTATGTTTTATTACATATTTTTCATTTCTAACTATTTAAAAATACTGCCAGTGTTTCAGCTTTACTGTTTTAACTGGTAAAAAGGTAAGTAAAGGCTTTTACTTCTGTTCAAGGGATAGTTTTATATCCTGATTTAAAGCAATGCAGAAAAGCTGTAACAAACAAAAATTCCATTACCTGTTTATTCTATGAATTCAAAAGTATTATAAGCAGATGTGTATAATGCTACTTAATATCTAAAGCCTGTGACAGTTGTTCAATTACTTGTTTAAAGCTTATTAGTTTCAAAAAATCAGTTAAATTACAGAAATATCTGTTTAACGCTTATTTATAATCAACTAAATGATGGACCATGAAAGCCATCTGTTTTATAACCTAGAACGTCCTGTCACTTTGAGTATTAGAACATCAGTACCAAAATGCCTTTAAAACAAACAACAGAAAAAACACACACACGCATGAAATCCAAGGTGTCATTGTGATGCAACATTGGGATTTCAAAGGACACCAGTTTGGTGGAGCAGCAGCCCAATAACGGCTACGAGCAGGGAAGAGGCTAAAGGCCAGGCAGCATTAAAGCCAAGGGAAAACGTAACTTCTCCGTGAGTTATGGTATCCCAAAGTGAGTGTGGCAGACAGCAAAAATTAAGATTAGGACTAGGTTTGAGGGCAGGTTATCCTACCCACTGGGATATTTTTTTTAAAGCTTTTTCTGTTTACTCTAAGGCTCTGTGGAGTTTCATATACAAAATGTTTGGGGACAGTGAAATACTAAAAAGTGTGTATAAGATGTTCATAGTGTAACAGTCCAATTAGAAAACATTCCCTACTAGAGTCAGAAATGGCACTTTTCCAGTGAAGGAATTTTTCTAATATTTTGTGTGCAAATATTAACAACTATCATGACTCCCAAGGTATCCTTCTTTGCTTGTGATTTAAATATGCTAACATTTCCAAACATAGAAAAAATCTATTTTTTGCAGAAGAAAAAATAATAAAATATCTGGACAGGTAAGGTAAGGAAGGCGTGGCAAAGCAGAATTTTAAGACTGTATGTTTTACAAATAGACTTTTTAAGCTACAAGCTTATTTTATATGTTCTACCTAAGTGTGTATGCAAGTGGAACCAACTCCTATTTTGATGCAGAACAGCACACTGCAATTTGCTGTTCAATTTCACTACTAGAACAAATAATCCGACCAAGTACATCTGACACCAGTTCTAATGAGCAAAACTGTTCTCATTGTCCATATGCCAAAGCAGTGAACACAATGCATTTATTGATACACTAACTCGCACAAAGCATGTTTTGTTAGAAATATTCTCCCCTGTACTACTGTAAAAATATTTTTAGACTACTCATTAATTTCCATTTCCTTGGGTTTCTATGCAAAAATACTCACACCCTAAAAGGGTGCTAAAAAAAAGCTTGCTACAATTGTTAAGGTAGATTTACAGAGCGAATCAAAAAGCATGTTGCAAATTACTCTTTTCACCATTAAAACATCACACAGTTATAATTCTGACATGGCTTTGTGAAGTGCAAGATTTTTCTAGAGGATTTTCTACATGCTTGAGTGACTTACACTATGCATATACATTATTACTTAAAAGGCTTCCATCAACATGACAAACCATTACAGAGTATTATGATGAGGATAAAGCTCAGACTAAATGCCTCAACCCCCCAGCAGTAGCTGCGGTTCTATTTATCTTATGGTGTGCAGAATGTGTGCTTTAGAAGGATTAGATACATTTAAATACCATGAAGGCAAATACAATTTTTGAAGGTGAACCTCTAATCGCTCTTGTTTGCTTTGTCCTCATAAGCTCACGTACAGCCTCAGTTTCTAAAATGAGGCTCAAAAACATCAAGGAAGACAGACAAGCTCTGAGCTCAAAGCTCAACACCTTTGCAGTCTGGAAGAACGTGGTAGGACATGCAATTTGAAAACCTAATTACTCCCAATTACAAATATAATAACTTAACTCTAGCCTTTTAAACCAAGGCTCTAATTAACTCACACACCCTTGCTAGGTTCATTGCCATTATACGCTTTTATGGCAAGATGTGTTTTCTGCCATGTAGTGCTTTTAAGCTGAAAACACCAAACTGCCTCACCCATGGAAACAAACTGCCTCTCACAATAGATCACCCAGCATAAGCAAAACATACACCATGCCAGTCACCACTGACATGAAACCAGCCCATTTTGCACCAGATTTTGCATCACTTCCAGATGATATACAGAACAACTCCAGTAAAGGAGGCTTGATATGACAGCGGTACAGCAAAAAAGACAGAAGTCCTTGTTGGAAAGAAAATTCTGCAACCACTCAAGACACAAATGAAAATAAGTGCATTTGACAATTTTTTCCTGCCCAGCTTTCTGAAAATAGGCAAGATAAAAAGGCAGTCATTGTGGACAAACAAAACGTGTTCCTCCAAGTCAATATTGCTATAATTTCTTCTGGTTCCTTTCTGTCTCACTATGGCATACATATTTATATGTGCAAGCATAATTATATTTTTACTCAAATTAGTGATTTACTAGCTAATCTTCCTCCAAATTTTAAATATCTTCACAGATTGAAAAAAAAATAAAAATCTAAGTTGAGTGATAAATATGTGTAGATCCGTAGATCTTGACAACATTATGTTACATGAGGAGCTGAGTGAAGCTACTGTACAAAACACTCACTGAAAGGGCCTCAAATTCAGCTAGTCCAACCTTTTCCCTCAAAAACCAATTAAATATACTACATACATAATTTCTTAACCTACTTGTCAGGACCTCCAATATTGGTAACTCTGCAGCTTCTCCAGGAATTTACTTTACTACTTTATTTACTAGTCATTATTTAGGAAATTATTCTTAGTATTTACCCTTCTTTGCTTTCTGTTGTATCCTGTGTGGACACACAGAGCACTCTTCCCCCAATGTTATGCATCGTTATGGATTGAAGACACGGATCTTCCTTACAGTTCTCTTTTAGGTTAAATAACTTGGTTCCGTATGCTCTTTCCCTGCAGATTATACCTTTAGACACTTGATAATTCTTGTTTTTACTTGAGAAGCCAGCTGAGAAATGAGTTTTAAAGGTAGTATCTATCTTTAGAATTTTGCTAGCATTCAGAAGGAAAGGTCCAGGATGAAAGGAAGGATTTAGCCTGCCTCCAGCTAGCTTCTAGAGTGAAATAGGACATGAATTCTTGTAAGAAAAAAACCCCAGCCAACAAGTACAAACCCCACGTTCAGGAGATGATGAACACTTAAAAGTCATTGTGGTCAAGGCTGAATTTCTTCAATCACTGCTATTTTCTACACTCTATATTTTCTTTTCCATTATTATCATACGGAGAGCATCACGATGAAGTTATCATATAGAGAGGCTCAAATGCTGTCCTCTCAAGGTCCCATTTTAACTTGATTATACATTGATAACTTACCAATCACTTTAACAAAATAGGCATCTGCTTCAAAGTTATTTTTTAATGTATGGATAGCAAAGTCCTTGTTGGAGTAGCCTTTGCTTAGCACGATGATATCCAAGATTCCCTAAAGGAAAAAAAAAGTTTACACTAGAATGCTGGTTTCCTTTAAATAACATCTAAATTTAACAAACAATTTCCCTTAAAGATACAACAGAAAAAAACCAGAGTGCGTGCAGCAAAGTTTACACCTTTGCTAGTAATTTTTAATATCTTTCAAATCTTATTAACCTCTGGTAATTTAGGCCAGAGTGTTCCATGCACAGCTAACCAGGACAACGCACGGCTTATTCTTGGTTTATTCTTGCCATTGGAAGGGACAGCTCAAATGGAGCGTATGGAGGGTGAGTGAAGTCGTGGCAGCAATGGGCTCAGGGAGCGCCTCAGGAGTGAGATTCCCAGGCTGGAGGCAGTGCCACGAAGCCAGCGCTTCCCCAGAGAGGTCTGCCAAGGGCACAGGGACAGAACAGCCACAGAGAGACGCTGTTTGCTGCAGTAAAGAGTTGAACTTACGTCTTCGTAGATGTCAAAGAAGGTTGCCACCACTGCATCCTTGATTTGATTTAGATCGGAGAGCTCCCAAAAAACTTTAAACATGCGACGCACACTCTTGCAGCTTACATTATTGCAGGGGACATTTTCTAGTAAAAAAGCCTGTTGATTGCTGTAAAACATACATATATAAACCAACTTATTTACTATAAACAGTCTAAATAATGGATATTACAAAACTATTGTAATTAAATAATTTAAGTCTGCTGAAATTAAGTATAATGAAACAAAGCTGGAAGCCACTGGATACTTCAAAATCCCTAAGCATTTCTGTTAGCTTTACAGACAGAATTACCACCATTATGTCATGCCCGACTTAAACCAATGAATACACTAGACAAATGGGTCCAAACCAGCAGGAATCATTTAATTAACCAACCACTCAAAAGACTGAATGTATTCCTACTTTATTCTGAAAGAAGTTCAAGTGCACTTATCTGCCATTTTCCTTAATCCCTCCACAGTCCTTCAGCTTAAATACTATTTTAAAAATGTCAGTGCTTTTTCATTATTTTATGACAATCTATTCCCACTCCACCTCCGTTAATAAATTTTCTTATTGTTGCATGACGTTTTAAATAAATTTAAGATTAAATCAAATCTCTACTGGTATTTTTCCATTGTTTCAAAGCAAAATAAAAAACCACAAGCTCCAATCTGCTAGCGCAGTAAAACCAGGACAAGACAAATCAAATTGGACGTTTGCTGATATATAACAAATAGGGACAGAAAGGCAGGCTGTGATACTGAAATATGAACCAAGCAAACAAGCCAGAGCACCAGGCCTGGTTAACTCTCCCTTCCAGGCAAAGTCTCCCTTCTACCATGCCCTGTGGGAGACACAAGGCTCAGACGTGCCCACTGGTGACCAAAAGCATGATATGCCATCTCTGATACTGTAACGTTCCACTCTCACTGGAACTGTGAAAACCTTCTGACTCTAGCAACTGGGAGTCCGACCCTTTGGCAGGTCTGTATCCTGGGAGCCCGCTCAAATCCATCCCTGCCTTGGCAATGGGAACAGAGAAATTTCTTCCTCTCTTTCTGGGGGCAGAGCCAGGAGATGGAGCAGACAACGTTCCGTGAAGCCAGCTATGCATGTCAGAGCCCGGGGCGATAACCAAAACCACTTCTTCTTTATGACCTTGAACACACTGCTGTTTCAGAAGGGGCTTTTCTGTATCTTAACAGCATCCAGTGCCTCCAGGGTGCAGTCACACACACAGGCATCTCTCCTTAGGAGAGTTTTTATTTTTCTTTGTTTCTACGGTATATTTCAGATAGTTTGATACTCATCAAAACCATATCACACAACATTCGTATCTGCTCCATCCATTTCAGAAAGAGTTAGAGAAGGGAAAAACATTTATCCTGAGAAAAAACATCTTTCTGACACCAAAATAAATCAGTTTCCTTGTCTGTTGCTAAGTTAATATTTCAGAGCCTGCAATGGGAAAAATGTGGGATTTTTTTCTCTGTAAGACGTACCAAAAGTAAAACAGGATATTTAAACACTTCCCTCAAAACCTTTTAATCACATTTCTGGAGCTTCTGTGAAAAATATGCAAATTAGGTCTTTATTTTTCTGCCACATGGCTGCATTTGCTCAAAGCTTAATATTAACAGCCCACTTTTTACTGTTTCACTGTTAGAAGCATAAGTATACTGAATTAATGTCCAGCCAAAATGAAACGAGGTGATCTGCAATATTTAAGATACTGTATTATCTGTATCTGAGAACTCATAATCATAAACTGAAATTGCTAAGGGCTCACATTCATTTCATGTATCACATAAGTATCCTATCAGATTAACCAACTATAAGGTAAGGTTACAACCTCACCTAGGCAAATGGTTTCAATTTATCTTTCTCACTGTTTTGGCTTATATTATTTTTTTTAAACTTGGAGGATGTTTTACAAAGATGCTTTCTTTCAAGTCATGTTTTTATGACTTGAAACATTATCAGATGATAACTATTTAAAAGACAAAAGATTGTCAACCATTCATTACACTCTACGTTCAGAGTACTGTTCAAGTAAAAACTATAAGCCTTGTGAACGGATAGACACAAAAAGTTTATTTACTACAGAAACCTTTTTTAACCCTTCAACTTCTAAATAGAGGAAAAAAACAGAAAGCGCTCATTTGGCAGTGGGGGACAGTCTTCAGGTCTGCCCCAAAAATACAGACCCCAAAAAAACCCCAAACCAAACCCAACAATGAACTTGCAGCCTTCCATCTAGTTTCCAAGGCGAGCGATGTTCAGAGCTCCACTGAAGGCTGCACATATTATTAGCTGTCTTTGCACACAAACTTAATTCTTTTCACGGGCACAGTCAAGTGATTCCCACTTGGCTCAATACAAGATAAAAATAAACACTGAAATAAAAGATTAGTAAAGTATTTTAGGTTTTGATTACATAATGATGAACACTAATGGAAACCAGAAACTATATATATGTGTATGTATCTACCTATCTATACATCTTAGTAATTGTTAGCCACGTTACATCTTTCTCAATCCTTTTCAGTCCCAGTCTGCTCCCAGGGCTGTGCCAACACGGGAGCTCCCATGTGCTGCATCTTGGCATGGGCAGAGGAAATCTTAGTGTGTGAGCCATTCTTTTGAAAGGCTGCAGCAAGAGGGACAGTTGCAGAGCATTGCTGCTTGCAGAGGAAAGAGAAATGAGCAATTCACTGTATCCCCAGCTGTTCATTTCTTTCTTGTAAGAACTCCTGAGGTCTGAATTTGGCCTATGAGCTGCCAGTTGAGTCCTGATGTTATTTAGGGCTTTAATACACAATCGCAGTATCTACCTCCATGTTCTATTTCTACCGCATACTACAGTTACCAAGAACAAGTTTATGACCTTCCGATTATTTTGAATCAAGTTCTAAAGATTCACGCTATCAGAAAAAAAATCTGATCATTGCTGATCAATGCTGAAAATCATCAGCATCCTTAAAATGATAAAACAATGTCCCCGAAAACCTATGGGAAAACACAAAGACAGACACTGCGACAATGGTAAAACCTTAAAATCAATGCTGACTTGCTACACAAATGCAAACCAGTCAATATTGAACAATTCAGCTTAAATACTGAGAAGAGGCAGAGGAAAAGAACTCTGAACTGAGACTATTATATCATCCTTAACATGCCACTCGCAGCACTTTTAATATTTAGGTATTCACACCAATGTATACACAGCAACACCTAACTTGTGTACTACCTGCAAAACTTTATCCCAAACAGCTTATGAAGGATGCTAATAAAGTGCAGAGTTGTCTACAATTTGGGACCTTCTAACTGAAGGTCACCTACGCAGCAAAGCTAAATTTAATACAGTGGAGTTGCTATAAGCAAGGGTTAACACCAAAGACAGACTGAAGACTTGCCACAGTTTTATTTTAACATACCACTTTGCAATTAGAATTAAATATTTACTGCTTAATTTTATACATCTCTCATTCTGTCAATTTTAGGCTAGTTCATTTACAGTTATACAGGGGACATCTAAATGACATTCAGAAAAATTGGGCTGGCCTCTATTTTTTACATTTGCTCAACTACAGGGTGCTCATCAATCCAAAATTTAATAAAAGTTCTTTATCCAACCTTACTTCTGACAAGTGACAACTAGCAATGATTTAGGAAGAAATAATTGGGTCTAATAAGAGTCCTTTCACATAGACCCATATTTTAAAACTGAGCATGAATACCTGGAAAACTTTCTTCAATTGTATTATACTCAAAGTTTTTCATTCAACTGTCCATATCCTGTTCTTCATTATCTCCAAGTTTCGGTCTTTACTGTTATTTATCACCAAAGTCAGGGACATAGTGTATTTCCAACCTTACCATTACTTTACTAGTGAAAAACATTTCCTTTGAATAAAAGCATCACTTAAAAAAATCCTTCCTTAGATTACATATTTGCAATGCAAGATGCCAATTATTAGCATCTAATTTGCAAACACGTGGTGCAAGAAAGATAGGTGCTTATAGGCTCCCGTATGGTACTTACACTTTCAGTGTTAGCAGAGTCAATTTAAAACCAGCATGTGAAAAAATGAATACATTTAGATAACACAGGAAGTAGAGATGGACCAATGAATAACTACTGATAAAATCCCTTTACCTATTATTATTCTATATACATACACAATTTCTAATACAGTCATAACTAGAAGGAAGAAAAATTCATGTATGTATCTAGCCTGAAGAAAAATCTGTGGAATTCTAATGTGCAGGCTTTGACTCAAGTCATAAGTTAAAAGAAGCGTTCATATCAGACAGATAAATATGTAAGAATCGACTGTGAATTTAACATCTTCCCTTTTGGAGTTTATTGAGTCTCTGGGTTCAACCCCACCCTGCACACTTGCAACTACAAGTCAGATTCCTTTTTTTTGTTGTTGTTGCTAATAAGAAGAGTCTCCAAGCTGTCAAGAGTATTACATGCTTTTATTTAAAATCAAAAGGATAAGGCAGGAGATGAAATAGTGTGGTCTTATGGTGATTCTGAGAAAATTTGAAGCTATTAATCATTTTTCCTGACTTACTCACCTGGAAGGACAGTAAACCAAAGTTATTCCTACCTATCATGTCTTTATTTCAGCGTTTTGTACGTGTTTTTAAGGATTTGATCTGAAAGTGCTTTCCAGAATGATTCTGAAAGCATATAATTAATTTTAATCAAGTTATTCCATTATCATGTATCAGTATATTTTCAGATTAATAAAATGGTTTCTGTCTCCTTTAATTTCTTTAAGTTACAGCAACTAGATGCTAGGCTTCCCAGGCTATAGCACAGATTGAGGTCAAGAGTTTACAAAAATGCTTTTATCATTTTATCACAGTAATCAATCACCGAAATTAGATCTGTAGATGTAGCATGAAAGGCTTCAGAGAAAAGAAATAAACAGCTTGATCCACAAGTGTTTAAAATCAATTAAATAAGGTTTTCATTTTAATTTGCTCTAATTTAAGAAGAGCTTTTAATTTAATTCCCACACTCTTAATTCTCTCCACTCTATGTTAAACCTTTTAAACCAGTTAAACCTTTTAAAAGGAAGCATTTGCTTAAATCTTTCAGAAACAATGAATTAATATTACTCTGACAGTGACATTTCATAGTGGGTGCAAAAAATGTGACTTTCATTCCCATCCCAAAGTACAAAGAGTCTGTAATACTGGAAATATACAGTGTTAACATGCAATGTATTTCTTAATTTTTAGTTTACTTACTTTTTTTTTTGGCCAGACTTCCTCAGGTCTCTGAACTTCCCTTTTAATAACCTGCCAAATCATCTGCCAGTACCTTCAGTCCTTATGCCTCACTGTGTCACTCAACTTTGAAGTCAAGTTTCAAATTAACTTTAAGATGCACTCAACTGAATAAACAGTCTCAGAAGCAAGGAGAATAAAGATAAAAGTGTATCACAGTCATTCATTGCAATGAGATATAGGTAACTCCCTTCCATAGGAGTAACTAGAAACCATATAAATCTATTTAAATCTTATACATAATATTACATTGCCATAATTACACACCAGCCCGAGGAGGGAGGCTCCTAAGAATTTTAAAAGATAAAATAACTTCAAATAAACTTCTGAACTCCACGAAGTTCCATAAGTCCTTCTGAAGTGCACTAGTCATCAGGGTACAATGCTGGAAGGCAGCCAAAGTACACAGTACAGCTCAAAACACAAGATTTGTGGGGCTTCAGAGAAAACAAAGACAAGAACAGCTTTACAGTTTAGATGTCATGGTATTTCTATGAAAAAGGAAAGACTGTGGTTCTAGTCTGCTCTCCAGGCTGTTTACAGTCTTTATTCAATGACTGCTGAACAGAAGATACAAACTCCCAGCTGAGCAAGACTAGAGAGTAAAAAACCTGACATTCAGGGCCCGAGTGCTTTAACTTTGCCTATGCAGGCTCTGGGTGGTAACAGCACCACCTCCTTCTCTGCCACATCGAAATATAAACAGCTGCTGTGCTAGTTATTTTAAGGCTCAGGGGTACAGAGACAGAGCTCAGCTGCTCACTGCCTTCTCTCTGAATCACATCACGTAGGCTCAATACAAGCACGTAACTCTTCAAACTGGGTCATTTTTAGGTATGTGTCAGTATCTGAAGAACTCTAGCACAGAAATGTCAGTGGGTGACTCACAAGAGGATCCGAATTGACTTGACTTCAGCATCTGACTTCTGTCTATATACTCTTTTAAGCACCAAAATGAGCTCCTCAGTTTTTTTCATTACTGGGTATTAATTCAAACTATGAACCTGCACCCGAGCTCATCCAAAATACCATACAGAGGAAGATAATAAATACACCTGTAAGAGAGACTTATTTTGCCCTGTAATGCACTACTGCAAGTATTTGTCATTCCTAGTAAGGAAGATGTTAAGACTCCATAAGGTATGGATTAGAATACCTTTTACAAGCGATGACAAAGGAAGAAAAAGGGGATCGTATGGATAATCTTACATCTCTTCAGCTGCTGGAAAACCCCAGTTGTGCAGCATCAGCCAGAGCTCTAGCCAGGGCACGGCATGATGCACAAATCCTGTCTGTAGTGAGGCTCACTGGCATCATGGTCTCTAGAACTCTTTTAGGTTTTTCTTAGAAGTAAACACATCTATTCATCATTTCTACTGTCAAGCAAAAGGATGTTCACATGAAAACACGCTGCTTCGCTTCAAGGTAAAGACAAGGACATGCCAGTGGTATCATCACCAGGTGCCAAGTGAGAGCTGCCTACAGGCTTCTCCGTTACGATTAGCTGGCTAAGTTTATCCCGCAGCCAAGCGCTATGTGCGGAGCAGCACAGGCACACACCTACTCAGGTCAACTGTTATGTGGATCACTAACTCCTCAATGTACAGGAGTCTCCCTGTGAGCATCGCTACATGCCCTCTCCCACCTAACACCAGATGGTAGTGATATAAAGTACTGGGAAAGCAAGTAATGAAGGAAAAAACGAAAACAGGAAGAGAAAGCTTACACCAACAAATTTAACAGGTTAGAAACTTATTTTTTAGAGGGAGATTTGATTTATTTCAGTTAAATTTGGGCAATATAAAATTATTAGTAAGCTCTTTGGTGTATCTAAAATTCTTGGTTCTCAAAAGGAGCAAAACACTGTTGCATTTTTCAGCAGAATCACCAGTGTTCACTCCTTGTGTCAGCACAGAACAGGTTCCCCAGCTCCCAGGAGCCTGGTGTTAGTAGCCAACACTGAAAGCTGAAGTCAGGATTTTACAAAAGATGATTTGTGAAAGGGAGAGATAATCAGCTCCTGTGATCCAGGATGGGCGCCTAAAATGCTTCTTCGTATTCCACTCGCCTGTGCAATTCCCCACCAGTCTAAGCCCATACAATTATGCGTTCTGGCTATACTGTGTAAATGCACACCTTTTAAAAAGGAGAACATCTAGCAGAGATCAAAAATTTTGTTCACTTGATAAAACGAACAAGATGCACTAAAATGAGTAATTTGTATAACTGATGACTGAACATGCATTTGATAGCCTTTATTTCTAGGTTTACATATACTCTACCTTCCAGATGTGTTCTTTAGTATAGCAAGAGCATCTGGGTAGCCATCCATGTTGTAATCTCCAATATGAAGTGTAATTGGGAATGAAATTTCCGTTGAAGATTTGTCATTTTGATATGGTACAAAGCCCCACAGGGTGTCTTTATTTCTGAAGTCTTGCAAGACTGGAATCCACTGCAAAATAAACAAACAAAAGGAACAGCTAGGTAAAGAAATCCATTTTATTTATTTAAACAACCTAATTCTATTTAAAACAGCTGACATTTATTCATTGCATCTGGATTCGTAACCATGTAACAATTTCCACAGAGGAAATAAGGATTATTTCCTAAGACCGCCACCAAATGAAAAAATTAATTTAAAGTCTTTTCTGTGCACTAAATTATTCCAGAACAGAAAAAAAATAGATAAGGTTGTAAGAATAAAGGACCCGCATTTTGGCATGTGTGCAGTGTATGGAGATATTCAGGAGCCTGAAATTCAGGCTTGCCTGGAACCCGTATTAATCCTTAAGCGTAGGTAAGCCCAAACCATGAAGGTCTTGAGATCCTGAGTCCCTCTGTTTTTCTTGGAATTGCAAGCAATAGGCAGCATTAAAGCTAGAGGAGGGATGAACCCTCATTAAATTTGTGGACAACACCAAACTGGGGGATACAAACAGTGTGCTTCAGGACAGGATGGCCATTCATAGGTGACCTAGAATGGCAAAAAATGGGCAAACAGGGACCTCAGAACAACCAGCAAAGAAAGTCCTGCCCACGGAAGTAGACCCCTGCAATAGTACAGGCTGCAGACTGACCAGCTGGAGGACAGCTCTACTAAAAACGATGCTAAACACGGCACCTACGACAGCAAACAGTACAGCACCGTAACTGCTGCCTACGCTCCTGCTGATTGAAAGGTGTGATTATTTATCTTTATTCAGCACTTGTTAGTCTGCATCTGGATCCCGGATCCAGTTTCATAGACGACAGTTGAAGAAAGATTTGAGAATATTGATTGCATTTAGAGAAGGGTCACCAAGACGGTCAGGCGTTGAATATTTACTCAAAGGACAGGCCGAGGCTACAGGGCATGTTCAGTCCCACGAACTGAGAATAGAAGATCTAGGAGGGACCTAATCATGGCCAAGGAGATAACTGAGAAGACGGAGCCAGGCTCTCTACTGAGATACATGGCAGAAGAACAAGAGACAGTGGTCACAGACTGACACCAGAGAGGTTCCAACTAGAGATAAGCAAACAAACTAACAGTCACTATGATAACGATTATTTAACTAGGAAAGAGGCTCAGAAAAGTTGCAGAATATTTGCCCTTGGGGGTCTTGAGAGTTTGACTGGACACAGTTCTAAACAACACAGTCTGAATTCAGTGTTGACCCTGCTTAAAAGCAGGATGCTGGATCTGCTCAGGTTCATTTTGGCTTGAATGATTCTATTATTCATAAATACTTAGAAGTTCAAGAGCTTCAATTCCCCTCCTTATCTCCGCAGCAGCATCAGATACTGAACTGTTTGATAAGAAATTAAGACTACAGTATCGAATTGAAAGTACAAAAGAAATGCAAAGTATCATTTCTCCAGGACAAGAAAATAGAATGTATCTGCACTTATTTTTCAAAGTGCTGCAGAGGTGCTAAATAAGAATTTATCTTAATTAAAATCAAAGTAATTTCACAAGTTGATATTAAGCTGAAGTATCAGGGTTAACATTTCAATGCTACAAAAAAATTCAGTGCCATTTTTAAAGCCACAAGTAATTTTATATGTCAACTAACTGACAATGCCTTCAAAAGGACAGAAGGGTGCCACCTTAAAGGATCACTATCACCAACATCAAAAGCACTTAACAGCATCTTAAATGTCCCTCATCTGAGCCATAATTTAGCTATTTCAGGAACCAGAAACTCCCTCACTATCACAGTCCAGTCATCAACAACATTCCTGCCACGTGGCAATTGCGTGTGATGCTTGGGCTGGGCTCTTGAGATTACACACAATCAGAGGACCTCTCAAATTATTAAAAAAAATATTAAAGAGGTGCCCAAAGTTATTTAAAAAGTGCATCAAGGTTAGCTTTATTTGAATATCGCAGGTGGCTTCGAAGCCTGGAACAGTTCTGCCGGGCACTGGATATGTTCTGCAAGGGACATCTGAACTGCAACCATGGTCTACAAAACCCTTAATGAAAACTCAAAGGTGAAATAAAACATACTTTGATCCCCACCCTCCCCAACATACGCATGCCTAGTTAGTTACTGTTAGCTGCTGCAGGTTGGGAGAAATGTAAGAAAGAGAAAATAAGAAAAAAGTCTTCCTGAGGGAAATTTTTCAAAGGGTTACATTTCTTAGCATTTGTCATGCCGAAGACAGATGAAACAATATTATTACAAAATACTATAATTTTGAAAACCACTCATTGAAATCAGAACCATGAAATATAATATAGTTTCTACTTTACATAGTATCATTCACACAGTCATTGCAATGAAATCCAATTATATCCATCATATACTTTCTAAATGTCCCCATGTATGGCAGCACTATTTTAAAGAAAAAAACAATAAAAATTAATTTTTAGGCACAAATCCAGATTTGTATTCTGGTTTTACCCTACTGAAAGAGTGATGCATAGAAAGCAATTTTACAATCGTGAGGTCTACAATGAAATGCCGAGATGTAAAACAAGAGGTGAGCAGAAAAGAACAGATCCCCTATTGCTACCGAGCACCCTCGCTCTGCACGCTACACAGCGACAGTCCCCCGTCCCACTGAACCACCTCGGGGACTTTTTATAAATAACAGCAGGTATAGAAGATTTCAAACATTAGTCATGTTCAACGTGTAACCAGAGCACAGTCTAGCACCACACGTAACTTCCTCTGGCAGCTTAAGTCCACAGTAATCCACATTTTTGGTGACTCTCATTCTGTATATTTCTATTATATATCGTGTAATGTAACGCATATGCCTCAGGACATATGTCTCAGTACAGAAGGCAAAAAATGAAAATATTACTGTTTTAGTATTTAGTAGGAAAAAAGACTAAACCTAATGTTTTTCTTTTACTCTAAGGTAGAAATAGGTGGGTATAATGAGGACACAAAGCTATTTTTTGCAGTTTTTGGATCATACGATTTCTGTTACCTAGCTCAGATGATAAAACAGATTGAAAAATTGAATGAGTGCATCTAATAGAAAATTTAACAAATAATATTCAGAGAAACAAAAATTTTACTTCTTCCCATTCTGTTAAGTTTCATTGCCTAGCACTGCTAATATTGTTACTTAAAGCATTTCTATAGACATTTTTTCTCCTTCAATAAATGATTTTGTAGGCTAAAGTAAGAAAAATATCTTTAAGTGCTTGAAAATTAGTTTGCAATCACTTCAAATCTTTGTTTTTCAACAAGTAGAAGAGAGAATGCTTTATTGCCCTGTGAAAACAGGATCTTTTTAATTTTGAAAAAAAACTCAGGTATTTGAGAAAAATTTAAAGCTAGTTGCACTCACCCCAGCTGAAAAAGGGCTCATTTCTTTCCAAGTCCATATTCTTTTATACATTAGGAAAGACCTGCTAAAGACATTAGCAGGTCTTTGAGACAAAACTGTGGGATTAACACATCTTAATTTTTAAACTATGGCTAGAAACCTATCATAGAATCATAGAATTGTCTGCCCATGTGGGCAGGGAGCCAGCTGGGAGTCAAAAAGCATTTGGAAATTGGTAGTCTATTCTCGGCCAGTACTTTTTCTAGAATTGACAGGGGTTCTCCTCCTTTCTGTGACAAACACTACTCCATCCTAGAGAAAGATGAGTCTCGAGTCTCAAGAGTGGCCTGAAAGAACTGGCCACAGCAACAGAGTCCTCTTCCCTGGGCGCTCCCCCTCTATTGTTCGTGTGCATTGCAGTGCAGCTGCACATAAAAACAAGCCCAGTGATTTCAGGATGCATTAGGCTTTCAGGGCATAGAAAGGTCACACGAATTCTGTACGCAGTTGAGTAGCCACTATTGCACAAAAATAAACCTAAGTAAATGACCTTAACGTTACATCATTAACTTACGTTGTTCAAAGCTCAGATGACAACAATCCCCACATTGATTTAACAACACAGAAAATGGTAACCAAATCAGCAGAACTCATTTTCAATGCCAGAATGTGGCTCATGCAGGCCCATAGCTGCTTTGAGAAAGACGAGCAAGTTAGAAATGATGAGAGGATCTTGTAGAATTTGAGATTTATAAAAATTACAGCAGCTGCAATTCACACACCACCCCCCCTCCTTTAAACTAGTATAGAGGAATGAGGAAAATCTTCTAACAATGACCAACTGCAGCTGATAATCAATGCTGTCAGATACTCTCTTGCCTACAGAATGATGCCACAAAGACCTGTGGCTGGCTGTAGGATGCACTGCTGTGTTCTACTTCAGAGCTGCCAGATTCGTAGGAGGAATAAAGCCATAGCCTTTCTATTGTACAGAGAAAGGTTATAAGAATCATCAGCCCCACAAAGAAACTCTCAAATTAAGGGGCTGAAGTAATACTATTTGCTTCGGGAAACAAATGAGAAACCATACTGAATGCTTGACAGAATTAAAAGAAAGATTAGTCATCTGTAAGAATATTGTAACATCTAGAGTTTCTACAATAAACAGTACTAGGGACTTCAAAAACAGTTTTGGAGAGAACTCAGTCTGATTTTCAGAATCTAGATGAGAGATGTAAATCAGGTAGCAGATTAGTCTGTAGCTACTGCAGGTGAATTTAAGGAAATCCGAGGTGTCCTAACACCTGCTACAACCTGAAACAGCATATGGGATTCTACTTCAGATCTGACAGCAATTCTTCTGTTGCTATGGAAGCATTCACAGTCTTTTAAAATTTTAGTAGGTCTGTATCTCAAGTCATTCATACGTATTTTGTTGGCCTTTACTTTTGCTCCATCATCCAAAAGAAGACAATTTATCTGAGATATTTATAATAATTAAATAAATTAATACCTATGATGAAAGATCATCCTTGAAATAGTTCTCTTAGATCTGTTTGGCTTTCCAGTAGCCATTCAGCTGTAGACATCGTAAGACATATACTGTAGACTGACAGACATCAAATGAGATCTTACCAGAAGAACAAGTCCAAAGCCCGACACGCCACTGCATGCCTCTCCCCAGCATAATTTTTAGAATCACAAATTCTACAGATGCACATTTCTGATTGCTATGCATTTCATCCCAAGGCATCATACACTATTGTGGGACTGCTTTTCATTTGGATTCATCAAATGTCACAACAAACAAGCAGGAAGGACAGAACCAGGTCTGATTACTGTAGGCAAAATATTTTTTCTAAGACAGTCATCTAATTTGTGATCTTTCATATCTGAGATCAGTAACTTCCTTAAAAAAAAAAAAAAATCTGGAAGCTAGAATTCTTAGTTATGCCCTTAACACTAAAAAAGCCCCACCATATAACCCTAAAGCAAAAACTGGAGAGAGGTAATGGATATACAGCATCTTGAACTTTTTCAGTAATAGACTTGCAATCTCTCAGTGTCCCATAGATTCCCTATAATTACCCTGTTCCACAAGGGATACCATCCCCTTGTTGAAACACATTCTGCACCACCAGGGCTCACGATTATTTCCCTCCAATTGTAAGGCACTTAAATGAACAAAAGGAATTGATTCTGGTCTGTTGCCACAAAGTCTATATTCATCATTTCTCATGAAGATTCACTCATTTAGTGATAACTCAGAAATTGGGTCATCTGATCTCAAAATGACCAAACTAAATGAAAAGAACAAGTTTCACTTCCAAATAAATATGGGAAGCAACACATTTCAAGAGATTTCTACCTGAAGGAAACATGCAACACATGGGGAAAAGCTGCAGACATTTGAATGAAGATAATGATATTGTCCATTGTTTCAGAATGGAAAAGGTAAAATGCTTTAGAATAAAAAGCTCCATCACCTCTAGACGAGTTTAAGAGTGCAAGAAAAGAGTATTCTAGATATCATTCTTAAAAAAGGTTAGGCCAGAACAAGTCATTATTGCATGCCATTTGATACTGTCATTTTTAATTAAAAAGTCATTCTAAAATTATGGAGGGAAAATGGCTTTAAAGTTCCTAGGTAACTCCTCGTACATTATAAAAGTTTCTTCTACCAGGATAAGAATCTGTCGAGTTCCTCACTTTAAAAAATAAAATTACAATATTTGGCTGCTCATTTTTACCTGAAGTGTTATCATCTTGGAAATTATTTTAAAATTGAAATTACACAGTGAAATTGCTAAATTAAGTAAAAAAAATAAATATTCTGATGAGTATCAAAAGCGGTATGTTAAAAATCTGAAGTATTTCTAATTAAATAGTTGACCTCTAACAAAGAAATGACATAATGAAGGAACAGAAAAACTGCCCATGTGCATTGTTACTTCAGAGCAGGTTATTGTAAAAGACTGTACTTTGGAAAAAAAATCTGATATTATGCAAATTGACCCACACCTTCCTCTGCTACTACTGCATCAATTCCTTCTAAAAAGGTATCAGAAAGATCAGATAACTTTTCTTTAGCACACCTCCCAGTCCTATTGGAGACAAAGCTGTCTCTAATAACAGCTCTGTGTTTCTCAATGGCACGTGCTGTTTGTGTGGTTGGTTTTCTACAGTGAAATTACTTTCATCGAGAATATTTGTCTCAAATTTACTTGAAGAGAAAAACTCAAATGTCTTCTTATATTATCAAGAGTAAGGAACTAAATTTAGAGCTAAAGAGCAGTTGTCTTTTGACGTAAAAGCAGCCCAACTACTCAACAGTGAAATGTAAGCAGCCCGTTACAGCAGTGTAACGTGCTTATCAAAAGCCTGTGTTCTCCCCTTTGAGCAGAAAGCAGTGCAAGTATCATGAACTGAGCATCCCCCTTGCTTTATTCAAAGGCTCTGACCAGTAAATCAAACTCTACTGTAACACTCTGTATCCAGCAACACTACAATCCGTTGCCTCTATCCTGTGTTCACAAGGCACTAATGTAAAAAACAGCAAACCAAAATAAAGCACGAAATAAACACAGTGTGCATGGGGAAACAAATTTCTACCTTTAATTTGTCAGTAAAGGAATAGTTGGTAATTCATCATCTGGTCAAAACCAGAAATTTGTAGTGTGTGTCACATGTAGGCACACAACTGTGGGTTTTGCTGTCAGCTCTAAGCCAGTACTTTATAGGTCACCTTGGCCTTTAGTTGCTAAAATATGAATTTTCTTAAGGCATCAAGAAAACATTAGGTTAATTTACTGTACGTTCTAACTTTATTATAAAGCAGGGAACTGTAAGTACTTAAAAATGATTAACACACATGCTAAAATAAGTGAATACATAGTAAACTATTCCATGAATTATGACCATATCTCTCAAAACAAGCAGCGTTGTGAACAAAGCTGAAATAGTTAACTATAAACCCAGTATTGAAGATTTGTAGCCTGAACAAGTCTTTGTGTACTATTTGGAAATTTACTTAATTAATAACAATCAAAGACATAGTAGAAACAAAGGGTAAGAGGTGTGGGCTGGTTCAACTTGATATATGTGTGTGTGCATGTGTACATATATATAATCTAAAAAATAACTCCCTAACTTAAACTGAAGAAGCTTATTTGAATTAATTAGATCTGCTTCCAACTGTTAACACAAACCTTGTTTGTCATCTCACGCTAGGGCAGTTACGGTGCTTAGAATGCAGTCTTTTCCAATCAAGAAAGTGACTCATCAGAAACACCCATAATTTTCCCAAGTAGAATTGTGCGTTATGTAGAATACTAGGTATGTAACCTCTTCCAAACCCATATTTTTTTTAGATCGGTAATAAGTAAATAAAAATCTCATATGCAATAATTACAAGTGAGGAAGCTTCAGTTTTCTTTCATGAAAAACCACTTTCCTATGTCATATTATTTCATAAAGCAGAGTATTTTCCTTTATCTTTGCAATTCCAAACTTACAGTACCTGATCCAATCCTAGCTTAGTTAAGTAGATGGCACTTTTTTGACATGTTGCATCTTCACAGACTGGTAATAAATGTTCACTTTGTCCATCCCCATCTGTCAAAGAGAAAAAAAAGACTGTCAGCTTTGTATTTGCAAAGTCAGAAACTCTGTTTGCAAGAGATAATCAGATGTGAGTAATTTATTATTTTTGTAAATGTGAAAAATTACATAAGGTAAACTAGACCTTTCCAAAATGCTGAACCTAATCATCTCATCTGGGTCTTCTGTTTGAAGATTGCCTTTGTTGATGCATTTTCATCTTGACCCGTAATACAGAGAAAGTTTTAAATTTTACTTCTGACGATAATGTGATATATTTAGAAGCATAAGTGCTTAGTAATTTACTTCATCTCCATTTAGTTTGGAAGAAAATTACCTTTTATATAAATCCACCATCACAAATCTCCCACACAAACTTATTTAATTTTCTAAACTACTTGTAAACTCCTGTGCTGTCAAGCAAGACTTTAAGAGGAGTCATGAGTTCACAAGTAATACGTTAATCTATATTAAAACATAAAGTACAACACCAGAAAGTTGACTAACACAACAGCTAATAAATTCAGCTTATAGAATTAGGCAATTAAAAACAGTTTATAGAATTAGGCAAACCTGAGTGACTTACATGTTTTCAAAAACGTTCTTCAAGCACCTTTAATCCATGTATTTCCAAAATTTTTAGTAGAATAATAACCTTCTAATGTTTAAACAAGCAATGCCTATTTACATCTAGAATTCTGACACACAGCGCATATAATGGAAAAAAAAATAATCAACTTTATTTATCTACTGCAGGAGAAATCCCTATGTTCATATTTTAGCCCTGAACAGCATATGCAGAAATACTGCCCTCCTACTAAGAGACAAACCATCACAAGTTACTGTGTATGGGCTGAGAAGGGAGAACAGAGTCAAAAAGCAGCAGCTAAAATTTCTGCATTAATGATGGCTGCTGCAAATCTTGATTTTAACCAAACCAAACTTGCTGGAGAGATGAATGCCCTGGACCAGGAACATTTCAGGGAATCTGTTTTCCAGGCTATGAAATCAAAACTCATATCATAAAAAAAAAAAATCATCTTTTCCAATTGCCCCTTAGCCTATACAATTCTGAAGAGCTTGTTACTAATATTTTAAGTGGATTTTCTAAGTTGCTTGATGAAATCTCCTTAATTAATAGGCAAAACCTAGATTTTTGCCAAAGCCAGAGAATCCCTTATTCATTTCCCAATATACTACTGACCACAGCCTAAATGTTCTGTCATACTTTACCATAATGTAAGAAATGCTTTCTCAGCCTCCCATATCTTATTTCTCTGAAGTTGAACCTCCTTTCAGCGTATGCGTGTATATACATCTATATCTTGATAGATATATAAAACTGAAGAGCTTTCTAGGTCCCACCCCTATTGCATAAGGAAGTTAGGAGATCAAAAGTACAGTTGTAAGGGGGAGGAGGAGTGATGAAAATACCAGACTTCCCCAAATATCTCCAAGTGATAAAGCCAAACAGTCACCTTTAGTGGCTTCCTACATCCCATCTGCCTCATGAACTATTTTACCTCACCACTAACCCCCTCCCAAACCGGCAGCTCTGTTATCAAGGAGAGACAATTTAGGATGCTGAGTGGCCTGGGTGATAGAAATCCAGTAAATTTGCATCCAAAGAGATGGGAAAGGGAATGTCCACTGAACAGAGAAATTAACACAGCAATTATTGAATTTGACCAGTCTCAAATCAGTGGCAACTCTTGAAGCTATTTTTTTTTCCTTCCACATCATTCAAGAACAACTATTAAAACATGCTGCTCATTTTAATTTTTGCTTACATGAACTAGAATAAAATCCTGTTTAGACTGCAGGCTTTTTCTAAACTTAAAATGGGAGAAACTGTTTAATTTTCAAATTATAAACTATGGCAATACTGAAGGGTTTGCTAGAACAGAATGAAGTTGCAGAGATGTCAGCGTTTTGTGAAATATAAAATTTAAATTATGCCCTAATCTTTTAAATACATTTCTACAGAAGTTTCAGTCCAAAGTAATTTTAGAAGACTTTCAATAACGCATGAGGACAAAGAACCTTCAAATATTAACTCTTTTTTTGCTCTTTGTTAGAAAGGTACAAGGACAAGGAAGTTCTCATTTTAAATTATGCTATGGAGCAGAGGAGAATGTAAGATGTTTGATTCTACTTAAATTGCAAACATTCATCTTGCTATGCTGATAACTCAGTTTGATAGTCTGAGTAATTAACATTCAGTAATACTGCAGTATATTGACAGGAACAACCCACAGAGCTTTGAAGAATAATGAAACTATAGGGCAGTAAGAAGGATGGAACTTCCACATAATCAGACAAGAAGCCACCACCTTACAGATGCATGTATTCTCAAGAAATTAAAAGTTTAAGAGAAAGATTTGATTAAAATAATTCAGGACAATCAAAGAATGAGAAGGAGGTACATATGCATCAAACAACACACCTTTGCCCCTGCAATTGAAAATAATGTGATACAAATGCTGTATTAGAAGGACACGGTTTCCCCAATTCCTTTGGCCAGAAGGTACAGGTGCATTTATGTAATTTTAGGCTCATGTTTTCAGTTGTAATATCTCTTCAATTAGTATTTCCATAAAATAAATTTTAGACAGCTCTATAGAACTATGGCTTTACAGTGTGACAATTCTATTCGGAAGGGCTGTAGGCTGTGGGGTTCAGCTAAAGGTGACCACATGGTGAGGTGAGTGAGGATACTGAGCCCTCTAAAAGCACTTCCATTTCCTTCCCTCCCCCTCAGGAACGCACAGCTCCCATCAGCTGATTTAGGTGTAGAATGGCTTGCTGTGAAATCGGATAACAATTAGCACCTGCACTGTGGAGAGAGTAGAAATACAGGAGCAGGGAAAGGAAAGGAGAAGCTTGAGGCCACATAACTATTGATTTATAAGTGTTTATCGTGTTGCAGAACTGCTTTCTCAGCTGAGACACAGAAAAATTCCTCGCTTCAAAAGCGGGTATTAGGAAGCAGAATCTAAATAAAAGCACTTCTTTAAAAACTTCTTCATGTGGCTCCTAAGTGGATAGTTTTCCATGCATTTGTATTCACGTTAAAAAAATAATTACATAAATCCTGTTGCTTTTGATGTGCTACCTGATTTACACAGAAATTACTTTCTGACATTTATTCGTCATGCTGGATGATTAAAGTACAGCTGAAAGTATTTTAACTATTGTATTCCTAATGCATAGAAAAAGATTTATTTTTTTTTAAATTTAGGTATTTATTTAGACATAATTAAAAAATAATATGTTTTATATACTGTAAATGAGAATTGTGCCCATTACTGCTGACCAAGAAGAATATAGCAAAAGAAAGCTGGAACAATTAAAGCATCTAACTTTCCAACAAACATTTACGGAATACATGATAATGGATACTTTATAAATCTGCCTCACTGAAGAACTTCATAACCATTAGCGTTTTTCATCCAAAGAAAGGGTAGATATTCAAACTGTAGAGCAGACAAAACAAATTTTAAGCTTAAAAGGCATCAAGTAAAGCACCAACAATTAGAATGTAGCTGGAAACAGGACATCAATGGAACAAGAGTATCACCTGAGTTGTAGTAGAGTAGTTTAAGAAAACCCAAAATTAGTTAAATACAGTATTACAAAACAGTAGCAACTAAAAGAAGGAAAACCCAACATTCTTCACCTTTATCACATTATTATCTCTTATTTCTTCTCTAGTTTTTATTGCTAATGCATATCTTATGATGTACAGATCCATCTTTTACTCTTGAAGTTATTTGTTCAAAAGCAATTTTCTGAAGAAAAATCAGAGACTGTAAAAATGGTAACATATTTTATAAAACAACTGCAGCAGTTATCAGTTTTGACAAAAGTAAAAAGTAATAAGGATAAAACCCACCTAGAACAGTTGCTCAAACTATAGAATAATTTATTTAAATGCAAATCTTGCATCAATCTTCACTCAAAAAGCCCAAGAAAAAAACAACTCCTCAAAGCCCCAGCCGTAAGCCTAAAGCTAAAGCACAATCTGTTTCACTATCCATTGCCATTTTAAACTGTCCTCATCTATAATAACTAGAAATACCATGTTTCCTGTATTTCTGAGGCTTTTTCAAAGGCACTATATGAAACCAACAAATTGACACAGCAGCTTTTCCAGTTCTGAAAGAAAATGATTTATTCCCAATCCTTCTGTGACTCCCACCTTGGAAGCACCCAGTGAAATACAAAGCTTTGGCACAACTCTGCTGATCTTGAAGACCACACAAAACCCTCTGCTCACAGAAGAACTCGACCACTCTAACAACAACCTTACTACAGATCTACAATGCTAACTTTACTCATCTTCCTGCTTGGTTTCAATCTCAATTTAAATAAACATCCTTAAATTTTAGTAAGTTCCGCCACAAAGGAGGAGGAACATGGAAATTAAAAAGGACTATCATTAGCACATTTCCTCTAGTGCAATTAGGTATTCATAGGTGACAAAACATGCATTGGTGACAATGGCTGGATGAACCTGTCACTCCAGCTGAAATAAACTGCACTAGTTTCAGATTAAAAAAAATACCTTGCATGACATGCCTTTAATAATGTATTTCAGCCTAGGTCTACCTAGGAAATCCATTTCTAGAGATCCTCTGTAATCTTCACTCAGCTCCTAGGGTCTGCTAGTCTATCTTTCCATTACTGTATGGATTTTAATCACAGTTCAAATTCCTGGAAGTCCCAAGGTTCTCCTCACTCATAATTTCAATGTAATTTGTAGCACCAGATGTGGCTAAACATCCATGCTAGCACATCCATCCTTTGCTAGCACTGCTCAGCTTAAAGCACATTTGACATCCAAATACAAACTCAGCTGGAAGCCAGTGTGTTCTCAACACACAATTCTGGCTTGACTGCGATGCTAAAGAGATACATGGTTAATAAAGATCAAGTTTTATAGGTGGTGGAAAAGGCTAGAAAAAGAACAGTCCCACATACTCATCACCTGCAAATCTGTACTTATGCCAAAATATGGAAAGACAAAATTAGCAGTCTTCTGCCATCGAAGAATCATGTGAGAATCATTACTTACTGCCTCTTCACTGTATCTCAAAGAAAAGCCATGGACAGAAAGCCTTCTTTACAACATTTTTTGCAAAGTGCTAGCAATACAATCCACAACAAGAGTAACCCAAAAAACCACAGATTGTGCAGATCACTGGGAGAACACCTCATACGGAGAGATTGTATGAGGAAAAATTACTTGCAGCTGAAGCTTTAACATTGATTTTGAACACTCACGCTTGCAAAAAACATAGCTCAAATATTTTTATTTTTTAAATTAAATTTTTAATCTGTTCTAAAAGTAAATTTGAGTGGGAGAAAGCAGAAAAAAACCTTCTAAATCAGATTAAGAACAACATAGTGTCATAAAAAAAGGGTCATATGTTCAAAACGCAACGCTAGTGTATTGCAGCATAAGCACACGTCTTAAAAAAATGCATAAATAGCAAATGGCACCTCAGTGGTTACTCTGAGATTCACTGACCCTGAGGTCCCACCATCTCTCCGAATCGCGCGGCAACATGTAGATGTTGTGCTGTCTGATAATTTGTAGTGGTGACACCAGAGTTTGTGTCGTTTCAGCTCTGACAGCTAAGAAATTGCTGTAGCAGCTCTATTAGATTTCAGCCCTTTCAATTTGAACCAACTGGATTATCATCTCACATTGGCATAGACCTTTTGTGACGGGGGGGAGGAACGTGGTCAGTTCTGTCTTCCTGCTTTTAACAGCTGTATAGTTCTGCTCAGGGTAATCTTACTTCTCTTTTAAAAACAAAAACTGAGTCAACATTCTTTTCTGAGATGAAAGACTGATTATTATAAATTATTAAAATTGTGTTAAATAAAAAGAGGTTGTTTTCTGGCAAATAAAAATAAGCTAGCTATGCAGGCTAAGACAGTGAGAACAGCATAGCTTTCATAATTCTCAACCTGATGCTACATAAAAGCAAGACACTTCATATACCACGACATCCTGATGCCTTGAGAACCTACTGTTCTCTTGAGAATACACATTCTAAACTCACCACGGTCCCTGTATTATTACAGACTTTGTCAGTGCAGTTTTCTCAATACCCGTCAAAAAGGTCAGAAAAAAAAATGTCCTCAATACAGTACAATAAAAGCCACGAAGTTTTTCTCTGCTTTTGATTTAAAGTCCAAATAAGTATAAGGCATCTCTTGTTTAATACAATACATCCTAGTGAAGCTTTATATGCTTTTTATTTCACCATACATATAGCTTGCTTGCACACCTCCCTCATGGCTTTGCACAGTTCTCATTCTCCTTTGTCATGAGCCTTTCGTCCTAAGTTCTAAAGAATAGTAGGAAAGTAAGTTGGACAAAGCTCAGTTATGGTAGCGCTGAAAACAATAGCCTTCTGGGGTAGGCAAGATGACTACAGCCAATACAATTGAGTTTGACATTCAAACAAAATAAAGGTTTGCTTGAAAGCTGATTATCTTCAATTTATCTTCTGAGGTAATAAAGTGATTAGAATTCTTTTGTCATTCTCTGCCTTTATGTGTTCAATGAGATGGTCGTGACAGAAACAATTACCATAAATTACGAAGACAACAACGCATTATTAAAAGAATCAGTGTCAGCTGCTTTTAGAAAACATGAATCACAACTTCAAAAAACAGATGCAAAGAGCTTTTTCAGATGATTCAAAGTTCCACGGACGTTAAAGAAAGCCTTAGAACGCTCCCCTTCACACTAAATCAATTCTAAGTCTGTCTATCCCCTTCCAAAGGATCCATATTGGCACCTCCGCTGCAAGAAAAGCATTTAAACACAGCGTGCCAGCACACTGCACAAAGGCACTTCCAGGCTGCATTGGATCCAGCAGCGCGGTCTTCTCTCTTAAATGGAAAGACTATATCAAACGTACTAGCTGGAATCCAAGCAGGAAAAAGAAGTTAGATTAAATACAAAACGAGAACCCCCCCTGCACACTAAACAAGAAGTAATACTGAAATTCCTGCTGCAGCTTATGCTGAAAACTACTGGTTCCAACTATCTCGTATTGTTAAAACAGAAACCACAAAGCCTGGCTGCACAGCTTGGAATTACCTAATCTTACGCGTCTTGAAAGCTCATATGGCACCAAACGTTCACCCCCTTCATTTGTTAGTGTGTAACACTAATTAAAGAAAGCCACTTGTGCGACTAAATTTGAGGTTGAGAGTTCTTGTTATATTAACCATGAACGCTGTGAAAGAAAAATTCAATCCTGAAGAGATTACGTTGTTCAACAAAGAATGAGTAAGCAAGTGGCACGTGTACTACTCCTCTCATTTTATTATTGGAATGAAAACTCTTGCAAAATTAGACAATCTAACCCCATCTATATTGTTATTATATTGTTTATTATTTACACTGTGCAAATTCAAGGAAAACAATAACTGTTATTAAGAAAAAAAAAACCAAACAACTCTTGGATTTTCAATAATACCATTGGTACAATTGTACCTGGCTATCGCTGAGTGGCAAGGGGATGGGGAACAGTTCAGAAACATGGGATTTCTGAGGGTGTCATACCAGGACAGATCATGAAATGCAGCATTTTCAACAGCAAAAGGAACAATATGAAAGTAGAGTAAAGAAGACAGCTTACTAAATGACTGTGTGATAGGGAAGAACAGGCTCTTGAAGGGCTCAAAGATGAATCTGAAAGAATTTAAGGCCACCACATTCAAAAGCTTCCTAGATGGACTTTACACAAGTGCTTCATCTTAATGGCAGTCCTCTTCTCAGATCCACTCTTTCTGGTTTGTTTGGTTGAAGGTTTTTTATTTGGTTGGTTAATTTTGGGTTTGGGGGTTGTTATTATTATTATTATTTTTAAAACTGAAAGAAACTGCAAAGGAGTAACACACAGCTATATACATCTATATACAGGATCTTTTTGTAGAAAGAACTGTCAAAGTAGGACTATTATTAAAATGAAAAGGTATCACTGAACAGCATTGCTGGTTACCACTTAACAAATAAGACAGATTTAGCCTCTAAATATGCCTTCCTGGACTCAAATACACAAGTGGCAATTAACTTAGTACTGTTCCATGCACCGCTGTTTCAGATGAACTGAAGTGCATCTGTTACCAAAACAACTTCTTCCTTATCTAAAGTCACTCAAAATTCTTTATTTCTATCAGCTTTTATATCTTTTTCACTCAAACTGATGACAGTAAGAACATTCTCCTGCATATGCAAAGCATTTCAAACACAAAAGTATTGTCTTCCTGCATCTTAAGGTTCTATTGACTACAGAAGCACATTTTCACAACGCACTGCTCAAAGGACAATTGCTTTCTGAAAGGGTTATTTACTGAAATGCACCGTTGAAATTTTCCTTTGACATAGCTACTACATCTGAGGATGCAACATGATGAAGAGAAGGAAAAAACTAAAGAAATCCAGTCGCTAAAACAAAGTTCATACACAAAACTAAAAGCTACAAAATTGAAAAGCAACTGCAGGCAGCAAAGCAGTACATTTAAGATCTCATCAGCTGCAGCACAATCAAAGTCTACTTTAAACAAAAACCTTTTACCACAATGCATTTTACAGTGTGATGACTGTCTTAAAAGAACCTAAACCAACCCAAAGGTTAGGGCTCTCTGTTATCCAGTTAATTACTGGCAATAATCAACTATCATTTCCTACAAGAAAAATGATAATTTCTACTCTGTGTCATACAAGGTTAACATACATGAAACAGTTCCATTACTTGGTAGGGTGAAGAACGGAGAAGGATGTCTCAGGGTTATTAGATGGATAACTGGATTTTAAACAGGATAAAAATTGGAGTTCAGGTCCCCGAAATACTCGGGTAGAACTTTAAAAATGCCAGTCCATGCTTTCTCAAAAAGGTTTGCGTAGTTGGAGTAAACACAGACTTCATAAATTAGGGAAGACCACACAGATAAAGACTCAGCAGCAGCTAAGAAAGCAAATGGTGAATACAAGATAATGAAGTGGGGTGGAGTTGGCTAAATGCTACCTTCAGAAAATGAGAGTTGTATTATATTTAGAGGAGGATACTATCAACAATATAATTTGCTTGATTTTGAAAAGCTATTTTTTTATTCTCTTTAGATACAGGCAGTTAAAATTTCTTTGCCTAAACTAAGCAAAATCAGTGACTGATTAATCAAACTTTTACACTCTCAGATCAAATATCACAAAGAATGATTTATCAGTCTCCACTAAACCAACTGAACCAATCATAGATGAACAGATAACATTCATTTCCTACAAAAATGAACTAATGAACTAACGGACTGTGTAAACAGCACAATATTCTATGCTAATTGCTTCTGGGTCACTACATGAAAGATAAATTTCATTAATCTTCAATGTAGCAAGAAAATAGCAGGTTTGTGTGTCCAAAATATGGTTCACATTCAACTAGCTACTGAATTAATTAGTCATTTTCAGAATGTCCCACTGAAATACTTAAATTTCTTTAACAAATACAAAATTTTTCACTATTTTAAGTGACAATTATTAAAACTCTTTATAACTGCAGTTATTTATCAGAATTCTAGCCAACATCTATGATTTCCTCTAAAGGCAGTACAAGCAGACCTTACAAAAAGCCTCTGCTGGCGTACAGATAACAACAACGGAGGATTAATCATTTTTGCTATAGCAACCACTGCACTGCAATTACCATAGTGACATGAGAAGAATAGAAAAAGTAATAATGAAGAGCTCTTACTTGTTTGGAGCAACGTGTCAGCCAAATAAGTGCAGAATTCTCAAGTGCCCAGCTCTGCTCACCTTAATCAATTGAAATGCCATTTGTAATAAATATGTCACAAAGCATTTCTGATTTATTTTTAAAAGGGCAATACAAATTTGTCAATTGTTCACTGTCCTTTGGTGAGGTTAATGTACAAATCATTACTATCATGTAACAGAAGGGAGTGCTACTTATTTTTAAGGTTCTAATATAGACATAAAGTCTAAGGTCAAATACATTACCGTAAATATACTGATATATGTACACCTGCTTTTGTGTATTTTTCCATTAAAATACGCACACACGTATACACAGAAATGTAATAGACCTTACAAATACATATGTATACAAACATACGTTTGCCTATCTTTTTAATGAAAAAATATATCTTTGTTATTCGAGTACTTCAGAAAGACTTAGTGCTAAGATTACTCAAACACCTGTGGCAATTTCTCATGAGTCACCTAATTGTTCATTTTTTCCAGCTCCACTTATCCAAATAATTTCTACTTGATAGCTGTTGTTCAACCTATTTAGTTTAAGAAAGGAAACTTTACCCAAAATTAGTTTCCTTTGGAGATTCTCAGCCGGGATCTTATTCAAAGCAGACTCTTTTTTAAAAATAATTTTATTTTTTTCCAAATGACAGGTAACTACTTATGGCTGGAAAGGGTATTTCAAATAAAACTTTTGGAAGCAGAAAATAATGTTAGACAAAGTCACCTTTTGAAAGAAAACATGTTTTGCTAAGGTGTAGGTGTGACCAGTGAATCAGCATCTTGGACTGCAGAAGCGCAGGAGTGTACAATAGGAAGGTGGGAGTAAATGAGCAGGCAGCAGCGCAAGTGACACACTCCCAGGCTCCTGTCTGGACCTGACACCATTCCAGAGACTAATATGCACAGAGTTAAGTAAATGAGAAGTGGCAGAGAGTGAAAGCACAGAGAAATGTGGAATCCTTTGAGACCTGTAGTGAACAGCAAGGCTGGCACCTCAGCTGTGAGGTACGGAAAATGTCAAGAAAGAAGGATAAGAGAGAGGCAGGCAATACAGAAATAAGAATGTAACAGGCTTGCGACTGTATATTGACCGTGTGTCAAGTCACAGCAGCTGTACCCGGGTGCCAGCAGTGAAGATGCCTGCAGCCTGCAGAGAGCAGAGTGAGAGCGCTGTGCTATGTTCTGCCCAGCGCATCACACACAGTTTGGCAAAAGCTACTTAGGTAGCAGGTAGCGCAATCTTCGAATGCATCTCACTTTTCCATTTGCACTGTACTATTCTGATTTGTTGTGCCATGAAACTTCTCTCAGGCCCCATTACAGATAGCCAAATTACTACCGTTTCAAACTGCAAACCATCGTACCTTAACTTCCTCTGACTTACGACAATCATTATGTCATCATTTTTGAAATGGGGAAAAACTGAAAAAAAGGAGACGTTCAAGTCTGACAAACTGTTTCTCGTAAGGCATCTTCTTTAATTTCAGCTCAGTACGAGCAGAATCTATATGATAAATGCCTGACTTTTGAAGGTATTTAAACATATGCAGACATAGCACGGTGGGTAAATGTAGTTATTCTGATACAGTGTCCTCATAATGTGAGAATTTGCCTCTACTGTTAGACCAGTGCAGAACAAAAAAATACTGGAATGAAAACAAGCATGAGCAGAACTCAACTAAGATCCTCCTTCGCAATAAAAGTTTTTTCCTCCCACCAGTTACTGTGTAAGCCACACATACACAGAGCTATTTAGCTGTAGGTAGGATTTTTTGATGGTGGTCTGGTATTATTCAGCTTCCCTCAGACTGCATTGAATAAAGAACATGGAATTTAGAATTACATCCCTTCATTACTCACACACACACAATATTATCTAAAACTTTGTTCAATGAGAAAATAACTATTTATTGTCTTGATTATTTTAAATTAATGCTGGAAAGATGAAGAAAAAAAAAACCTGATGTATTACTCAACTTCCTACGCCCTGTTACAACAGAAGAAAGACTGAAGTTGTACTCAAATAGTAATTTTTAAATCATAGTTAAAAGTATTTCCATAGTTGTCAGAATAAACTTTGTTCCTCTATCAAAATACACTCATACATTTCTAGCACTCCTTTCACTCACTCAGGAAATTACTGGGCAGAGAGACCATTAAACCATTTCCCATCCTTCACCCAGGATGAACTTGTGTGATCTGGACTGGAGACAAAGATGACAGCGTGTATGTAGCAGTTTGGAAAGAGGAAGCAAGACCCTCATACTGCAAGATTTATGTGGGTGTTCTCCCTTAGACATGAAATGGCTGAGATCCTTCACAATAACCAGCTCCAGAAAGTCAGCTTCTGAAAAGCGAGCATCTCCTCCCATAGATGATACTGGTGATTCCTGGTCTCTACCTGCTTTGCCATATACATTGTCCCTCTACATAAGGAACAAGATAGAACAAGAGGGAACGGATTCAAACTTCAACAGGGTAGGTTTAGACTGGACATTAGGAAGAAATTCTTCACAGAAAGAGTGGTCAGACACTGGAATAGCCTGCCCAGGGAGGTGGTTGAGTCACCATCCTTAGATGAATTTAGGAGTTGTTTAGATGTATATGGTGTTGTGGGATATGGTGTAGGGGAAAACTTTGTAGAGGAGGGTAGACAGTTGGACTCGATGATCCCAAGGGTCTTTTCCAACCTAGATGATTCTATGAATTTGATGATAATTAGCAGAGCAAGGTGTGAAACAACTGGTAATGGAACTTCACAACAGCAGCCCCCCTGCCACCACTGTCTTTCCTAACCTTGGTTGTAGCAAACCCAGAGAACTGCACTGCTACGTCGCTGCACGCCCCATTCATTCATGTTTTCAAAATTTTAACTTAAACATCTCAACAGTTCCACTTTGCTTTGAAAAGAAATCCCAGGGTTTATTAAAATCCCATTAATTATGATTAATTTCTAGAATTATGATACATCATTTGGGCTCATTAGCTACCTAACATAGAGATGAAATTATCCCACATAAAGTTTGCTTTGCACATTGCCATTGTTAAAAAAAAAAATAATTTGATTTCTACTTAGTACCTATTAAAACACATTATTCAGAACATCAGCTTGGAAAATGGTTACAAAAACTCCAACAGATAGTGGGTTTTTTTAACTGCAAAAAACTTACTTAGTATTCTGTTCTTTTCTTCAGATATTATACAGACAAGTATTTATATTTGTAGATAAACAGTAAAAGATTTTACAAAACTTTTACAAAGACTTTAGAAAACATGTTAAACATTTGACAGGCGAACCTAGAGCACTGTCCAGCTTCTACTTTATTTCATTTACTATAGATCTGTAAACCCATCCGTAGTCGCTAGGTAAGGATCTAAGGATAATTAACTATCCAGCAGCGGTGCCTTCTTGTTCCATGTCAGTAAACAGCTTTGCTAGAACTCTTAAGAATACTTTTAAGTGGCAGCACAGTACAAAAGAATCCGACTCTGGGTCTAATTAAGGGTTCAACTTATCATTTAAAAAAAACAAACCTGTCATTTTCTTTAAAACGGATTTTAAGTCAAAATGATGCAGCTAGGCTACCATTTGACAACATTTTAAGATCAGCTCAGTCTCACAATTATCAAGCATGTTGAATAAATATAAGTAAATCAGTTCTTTAAGAAGTTATTTACGTTCGATAATATCAGCAGAATGAGACCTGGAGCACTTTCACTTGGGTTGCAAATTCTTATTTTTGTGCATGGAAAAAAGGTGGTTTTTGGACTACAAACCAACATTTCCTATTTGTAACATGACACACAGATTGATAAGACACAATTAACTGAAAAAATACATTGTAATAGAAAAATATAGGCTTTCACTAACACTTGCAAAAATAGATTTACATATAAATTAAGGTTTTCTTCTGTCCAAAAGCATTCCAGAATTTTCAATTACAACCATTAAGATTTTACCATGTTTCATCCATCTTTACACAAGTCATTTAAATTCATTTACATTTTGGCTTTATTAGTTTGTACAACTGAAGAATTTATGAATATTTACTTAAATAATATCTTCTGAATGAGATGATGGAAAAAACCAAAATCATGAGAAACAAAATACATGCCTGATAAAAGTAAATTTGGCGTTGTACCTTGCCTCAACATAACAGTACCTGCGCTTACATGTCCTTAAATGTCACATTCAAAAGCAGATACATGTGATGCAGAATGCACTGGGATAGCCAAAGTTGAATTGAGTTGAATTTAATTATAATTATTCCCAGATATTTCAAGATTTACAGTCAAATAGATACATACACCTTAAATAAAAATAAGTAAAAAAAACCTACCCCAAAGTTTTAGAGATAAACATCTTTATTTGTTCTTTGCTTTAGGGTAGTAACCAAGGCATGAAAAAGGAAGAAACACTCAGGATAGTTTAGAAGAATAAAACTCACCAAAATCTGCAAACACAGACTGTCCAACAACTTCCACACCACTAGGCACTTTCTTGTCTTTTCCAGCTTTAGAGAAGTTCCCGTCCTATCAAACAGGACAAAGATGATGGAAAAAATGAATTGCTGAAGTGATAAAATTTGACCTTTGAACCAAAGAAAATATACACCAATAAAAGAACACTTCAGTAGATAATGAAGAGACATCCCAGCTATGGAAAAAAATGCGCTCTGAAAATTGGGACTGAATTTTTGCATTTCTAATCCTTATGGCAATCCAATAATAGTAATATTCAGGTACAAGTATCCATATGTTTTGCTGTTTTATGAGGAAGAGATTATTATTTCAGCAACATAATCTAAATCATAAGTAAGTGATTATGAACACTAATGTGCATTTTTGCATATTGACATGTGATTTTACAGATATATGTAGTATCTAAAACCACACCTGTTAAAAATAGTTTCTGATTTTCCTCCTAATTAGGAAATAACTTTACACCAGGTCTGGTTTAGGTCTTGTTTTATTCGCCTATTATTAAAACTTAAGCCTGCAGAAAACAATATTCTGGCATTTCATCAGAAAGAAGAGACAAAGGAAGAGTGCTGGATCCTTGTTTATCATAGCACTGGATCATAACTGGAACAAATCTGTTTAAACGTGAGGACTTTTGAGCAAGTGAGGTGACCTAATGCCCATCCTGTTTTGTGGATTAGGTCTAGTTACTCATATTCAGAAATAGTCTGATATATCACATTATATTCAGTTTGTAGACTTCAGTGCCATTGACAATGCAACTCCGGGGACAGTACATGGATGTTTAACTATATGTCTTTACCTTGACATATAAATTATAACTCAGACGAGGAAATAAATATATAAATGACGCAAATCATCTCCATGCAGAAAAGACTGCTAGGCTCTGTGCTCAGTTGGCCAGAAAAGCATTATCATATAGGCAAATATTATAAAAGCATTTTATGGTGCATCGGTGAAGGGAATTACTTTGCCTAGGTTTGTAGAGCAATTTAATGGATGAGTTAAGGTATCTTAAGATTGATATATATTATATGTACATATATTTTATGTGTATGATGTATTTTACTGGGTTGATTGATTCCAACGAATAGAACTCTTTCTTTCTAAAGATAAGCAAGTCTATGCATACAAAAATATATAACCTAGGATAATATTCAGAATATGTGAGTTTGGAAAATAAAAAATTTGTAAGAAAATTCAGAAAAACCACACACCTACAGGAGATAGGTCAAATGCCTTGTGTAATCCTTACACTCAATCCTTCAAGAATTAAATCTGTCAAAGTCAAAACCTGTTCGTTTTTAAGTCTATAATAAAAGCTAGAAATACAGAATTCATGACCAGCTGCTTGGCGGGAGGTGGGGGGGAAGAGACATCTAGTACAGATCTCATTACTTTTACCTAAAAAGTAGTATTTGAGGAATATCTGTCAGTTATTAATTTTTTTCTTTCTTTCTTTTTCATTTTCAGTTCAGCAGCTGGTTGAAGAGACCCACTTTGTCACAGGCAAGACTACACTTCCCATTACAGTGACTCACTGTGACACGATGGATACATTTTCAGGTAAATAAGTAATGAGGCTTTTAGGCTTTAACTAGTAAGAAGCTCATTGAGCACTTTCTATTATAACAAAAAAGTAAATTTTTAATATACACATGCTGAGATTCTCAACTAAAGTCCTTTCAGATAACAGATTTGGTATCAAGGATACACAGTTTCAAATCAATTAATTTCATTAATTGTTATTAACAATGAGGTTCTTCACTGACCCTGGCCAGGTTAAGTAATACAAAAGCAGAATCTCAATAGATAAATAAAGATAATCCACTGATCTATTTCTCCCCAACCTTGACTTGCCTTTGCGACATTTGTTTAACATAGGACTCAGGATTTTCTCAACTGTAACTAGTGTAAACAGTACAACGGTCGGAAGTGAGATTTTTGAACCTCTGTTCCACAAAACCTTACTTAAGACCTGAAGTCATACTTCTAAGAAAGCTTACTGAAAAAAATCAAATCTTTGAGAAAGACAGAATAAAAAAATCTGATCAGCCTTCTCTTCATAAATCATCACAGTACGTGTGGGTAAGCTCCCAGAGCAGCTGCTGACACAGGAGGAGCCCTGCGAAGGTGAATGAGGCTGATTGATTTACTCAGTAGTCATGGTAAAAAACCTGCAGAGGAACTTTTGCTGAGTAAAAGATCTCCTCCAGTGACATTCTGCAAGTCGGAAACAATAGTGCAGTTAAGTGCCCCTTGACATCCCTTCCACTCATTCCTGAAACAAGGACTATCAGATGAATTTAAAAAAAAACAACAAAAACAAAACAAAAAAAAAAAAACTTGTCTGTGTTTTAGCAGAATGGTTATTTGGATTTTCTCTCTTACCTTATTTACCCACGTCTCGAACTGAATGTTCTGTGAATCTGGTGATGTAGTAAGGAACAAATCTGCAAAGTAAAGAAAAGAAATAAAATATTTCATAGTGGAACACACACACACAAATATTTGATCCCTCAATACAGATATGTAATATAACTTAATAAAAAAAATCTATTACCTATATTTTATAAGTTGCATATAAATTATATTCCAGTGATGTTTAGATGTATAAATATGAAGCAAGAAAGATTAAAAAACAAAACCTCCCAAAATGATTTTCATCCCTGATACTATTCTGAATAAATATACCTTCTACACGTGTATATTTATACAGAAATTGTTTGCCTCACATGAGCCAGTAAGTGCTAGATGCTATATACGCATACTGAAGAACGTTTCTTAATAGTAAAGACAGAGACAGACCTTAAAGCTAGGAAAAAGTATACAGTTATATTTTTAGTAAGTCAAAATTAAAACCCGCCAACCATCCTTTTATTTTGGATAAGTTGAATTAAGCAACATACGTACTGTTGACAGGAGGAGAAAAGACGATGGAAAAATATTTTAGGCTTCCTTTACACTAAAATTCTCTTAAACATCAAAACAGCAAAAAAGAGTGCTTCAGAGAATTTATCAATGCCTACTTAAGAGAGGAGCTTATTCCTTGCCATTTAGGAAAGCACTTAAATTCGGAAAAAGGGAAGTAAAAGCTTTATAAGGGACATTAAAAAAAGGGAGGGGTGTTGAAGAAAAAAATTTAGTAATTATGAAGTCCTATGTTAAGAAGCCCAGATTTTAAGAATACTATACTTTTAGATTTAAGCCCTTGTTTTCTTTTTCAGTGTTCTCCACTGCAATTTAAAATATCGCTACGTGAGTTAGAACACAATGGTTACTTTGTGTGCAGAGAAAAAGTAATTTAAAAAAAACCAGAAAGCACTAACGCTTTACCCTGAGGTGGTTTAGTGAATAAGCAGGTGGACTGCTGTACAGGGAATTTCCAATGGCACAATAAGGGGTATTCTCTTCCAGGGGAAAAAAACCCAAACCAACAAAACCAATAGACCATAACACCACTCCCACCCCCAACCAAAAACAACCCCCCCT
>JAOQGH010000062.1:31410232-31531417 GCA_025769975.1 Gallinago jamesoni | reverse complement strand
AAACATAGACACATAGAATCTTTTAGTTTGGAAAAACCCCTTAAGATCAGTGAGTCCAATTATTAATCTAACACAACACATACACACAAAAAACCCAGCAAACATTTTGCTTACAGATTTCACCCCCTCAGCTTGAAAGCTGTACCATTTGATTTTATTGTCCTGAATACATGAAATAGATATTTCCTTTAGAATATACATGAAAAGCACGATAGCATGAATTATATTGATGCTTAAGTTTTTCTTGAAGGCAAGAAAACAAAAGTAATGGAAACAATTTGAAGATACCATAGATGGAACTTAAAAAAAAAATAATATAAGTTTTAAAATTTTTACTTTGCATGTAGACAGAAGTTTGTGCAATATTGTTGATTACTGGCAGATATATACCAGAAAAAAAAAATAATGAAAAAAATCTAATACATTCACAGGGGAAAAAAAAAAGAAACATGGAACAACAGAAGTCTTAACTCTTCTTCCTACAGTCCAAAATGCCACTAAATCTTTGAAAAGAGTTTTTAAGGTTCAAATAAGTATTTCAAGTAGTGTTGTAGTATATCCATACTGTAATTAGTCCTGCAACTTGCAACTAGTTATGGACTATGTCACATACAGATTATGGCACAATAGACTCTAGGGTGGAAAAAACAAAAAACAGGCAGATAGGTGTTATGCTGGTGGTATTACAAAGTCCTTAGCTCTAAATCATTTATTTACTGTTAAACCAAAGTTCATTAAAAATAAAGCCAGCAAAATTAAACCAGCACCATTTCTTGGCTAATTTAATATGTGATGGAATTTCATTGAACAATTATTCTTAATTTTAAAAGCTATACTAATGCCACATACTACGACAGCTTCTCAGTTTAAAAAAAAAAAAAAAATCAAAATTTTTTCTTCACTGGGAAAATGCATTACCACCTATAGCATCCTTCAATAGAGCTTTTTGAATAGAGAGAAATGAATGTCCTTAACATCTTAATGGGAAGTCATATAAGCACTACTATGAATTGAAGTATCTAATAGTAGTAATATATCTTGTTTTCACTTGAGCTTTACAAAGTAAATAGATCAGTCACAGCTCCTCAGAGAGCATAATGGCCATGTTTGACTCAAAGGACATCCCATATTGTTCATCCCAGACAGAATTACAACAGGCCACAGAAAGTCAGGCACTTTACAGGACTGGGCAACAACGTCAGCAAAATAAACCACAAAGCACACTAACCCCATTTTTGATACACAGCCAGCACGAACTCACTTAAGTATTAGTGAATTATGTGTAACAGAGCCTGGATGTCTACTGTGTATTACACACAAACACCTATTTTGTAAAAGCATGTAACAAAGATTGAGATATTTGCAATGGATTTTTCTTATGCATTGAAAAAACCCTTCCTCCCCCCCCCCCTTCTTAGTCTGAAGCATATTCCATTAGTTGTTTTTCCCTCCTCATTTGATCTGATTTCATAATATGAACATACAAATATTCAGAAATATGACTGCACAGGGAATTGCAATAATACAGGAAGACAAGGAACAACAGGCATATAAAATCCCAGATGTTAGGACCAGAATCAAAAGTAGCTTAAAAATAAACATTAAACTCTGTGTGAATAAAAAGGGATGAGAGAACCACGGTGGGTGGGATGTCACACAACTTAATAAAATCAAAGAATACATTTAGCTATCTGCAACGTAGGAGGAATAAATCAGGATTATAAATGCAAGTCAAACTACAAAGAACTAATAGAAAGATAATAATTTAAAACATCTAAAATGTTTACTATGTTAAATATGTGGAGGTGCTTACAGATTCTTCAGCCATTGTACAAACCAGGTATTTTAATGTGAACACTTGTTCCACTTTTTGATAGTGGGAAAATAGAGCTATGTTTTGGGAAGAGGCAATCTACCTTACATTTCTTTGATTTGCAAGAGATCAGTGGTGAATATGGCCCTCTGCAGTAGTTTAAAGATGATTAAATTCAGCAATGTGCCTGTTTTGCACTGAACTCCCTCCCACCCCCAAAACAGCTTCTCTTGAAAGTCAGTAAATTACTTTTGCCCTTTTGTTCCTCTTTGTGTACTCCTCCGGCTCTCCTTTTTTTTTTTTTCCCCCCCTAACTTGAGGCGTACAACATTATATCCAACGCATGGAACCAGCACGGGCGAGCAGCTCCGAGGCTACTGTAATATTACACTGCCCTGGTAAAATGCAAAGGCAGGCAAAGATAGCAGATAATCTTCCAGAAATAGTGTAGAGGAGCTAGTGCCACGCTGCTCCCGAGTTAAAGCTACAAGCTGTGATTTCCCATAGGACAACCTAGTACAGGTACAGCCCCACCACCTCTAGTTCCAGAGCCCGCCGAACCAATTCAGCTGGTATGTTATTGCCAATTGTCCTCCTTTTTATCCCTAAGCCTCCTTAGAAGCTACGCGTCTCAAATGCTCACGCATGTTTTTGTCATTAAACCCTCTTGCACTGAAATCAAATCGAATGCTTAACATTTACAAGCAGTTTCCCATTTTGATCAAGAATGTCAGGGATTTCAAAGCAAGCAAAACAAAAACATTTCTTTGCAGCAGCAGGGTAAAAATACAATCTAATTTAGACAATCCCAAGTAACTGTTTACAAATTCGTATAGCTCTGAATTACAGATGTTTTCTCCAAGTCTATAGGAAAGAAACCTGTAAGAAAAACCAAGCCCTGCTTGGTACGATGTTTTAGACCAGATGATTTCCAAAGGTTACTTCCAACCAAATTTACTCTATGATTCTGTCTGGCTTTACTATCTAAGCTTATGTCCCTCAGAGCCAAAAGCACATGAGAGAGGAAACAATTAAGCATCTGTGCAATTTACAAACATCTTTTTCTACACAGCCATAGCAAGAACTCCTTGCAAGCATCTCCTTCCCAAAGGAAGGGTGCCCATGGCAGACATCCCTCACCATTATTGCTATCTCTTTCTTTGCCTACTATTAATAAATTCTTTAATATATAAAGGCTACATAGGAAGAAATGGAGTCAACAGATGTATTAAACTCTGTATTTGCAGTACCTGGATTACACAATGAAGACATACACAATTAATTTCTACGCTTTTTGCATTTTAATACACTAATTATCTTGAAAATGACAATGCTTTTGTTTTACTTCTGGCTAGATCAAGAAAACTCAACTCCTCTTTCCTACACGGAATGCCTACCAGATTTGTTTAAGGAATGCCTATCATATTACACAGGCTCAGGAAAAGTCACTTGTCTAAAGATACGCTGCCACGTTGCCTTTGGAAGGCAGCTCCGGTTGCAAATTCAGCTGTAGGAAAGAAAATCATTTGCACACAAATCTTTAAGTTTAAACAGGATGAGTAAAGTATTGAGGGCTGGATCATAATGCTCTTTCAAATGCTGATGAACCTCACAGCAGCACAACATGAGATATCTACAACCTGAGGTTATATAATCAAATCATCTGGAGCTCAACAATCTTAATTATTTACAGAATATGAAGGTGAAATTCTGGATGTTTTTACTATGCAATAGGTACAAAAAGGGATACTAAAACAAATAGGCAAGGGACAACAATAGGAATACCAAAACCAATAGGCAATTAACAACCCTATGCCAATCCTAGATTCTGGAGATACGCAATGGATATAGGCAACGGGACAAGGAAAAATCAGTCTCGCCACTTTCCTATTGCCAGAGAAGGAATACTGGAGTAGCTGGATGGACCACTAGATGAGGTCTGCAGGGCATTTCTTACGGTTTTAGTTTGTGACATGACGTAGTAAAGAAATAAAATCCTTGATAGTTGGGACAGGGGAAGATCTTCATGTCAGATTCAGGCAAATTTCCTGAAATGTAACACCTACAGCCTAAGCGAATGGCTGCAAATAAAAAGAGCCATACACTCTGACAGCAAATGCTTCTCTTAAACAAACGCAAAGTGAAGCGTGTTCACATTTGAATATGTTTTCCTATTTTTGATTTAACAGGTTTTTTTAACATAAACCCACCATAAGCAATAGGAAAACTCATAAACAAACTTCAACAGCCTGGGAATAAGATAAAGAATCAAGGAGGCTATCCAGCATTTTAAATCTGCAAGATTGAAAAAGCTATATATATACCAAACACTTAATACAGAAGCTATCTGACATGCTCTGACATAAAACTACACCATATTAGCATTTTACTCACAACTTCACTTTCCCTAAAAAGTGAATTGGTAAACAAATTTGGCTATTCTTTATTTGTGTTAATTGGCTTAGCATTAAAATGCTGCTGTCCAGGCTCTACTACATCTTATCAACAGTAAATAGATACACTGAAAAGCACTGAATCCAGCATCCATCCTTACAAATCAAGGAAATGGAGATTATTAGAATTTAAGTTTCAGCTTGAAAATGAGAAAATACTCAAGTACTGGATTGCAAGCTCCAGTAACTTGAAGCTCATTACAGAGGAACCACAGCAATTCTATCTATCTTTATATGATGGGATCAGCTAATTTTGACATTGTATCAATATATGGCCTAGTGAATACTGAAAAATGTCCCCAGAAAGCTTTGTAAAACTTGTACAGCTAGACTGCACCGAGTTTTGTGCCTTTAGATAGATCTTGTATCAATGCCAAAGTCATCCCAGATATGTCTACGAACTCCGTAATAATAACTTGAACACAGCCCACCCATATCTTGAGCTAAACCCATTTGCTAAACGATCATTTGTATGTAATACATATAATAGAACATTACACAACTACTAATGTTTACGGTGGCCCATCTCGGGCACCAAAAGCATGGCATTCTTGCCACGGGGGCTCAGAAACCAGACACTTAAAATAAAGATGCCTGATAGATTATCACCTACTGAGAGCCCAACATGTAATGGCAACAGGTCATGACAAAGGGATTCTATAGAAAAGGTGGGTTAAAATGCAGGAGGGCATTAAAACACCTTGAATATGAAAGCATTTCTACGCTTCCTACAATC
Source organism: Gallinago jamesoni (assembly GCA_025769975.1). Classification (NCBI taxonomy): domain Eukaryota; kingdom Metazoa; phylum Chordata; class Aves; order Charadriiformes; family Scolopacidae; genus Gallinago; species Gallinago jamesoni. Next base: position 31,526,415 of record JAOQGH010000062.1, on the reverse strand, counting down.
CCTAGCTTCTTACACCATATATCTTACAATTTTTGCTACAGATGCAGAAATAATCATACAGGCAGTTTCCAACCAAACAGCTCTACACCCAACACAGGGTCCATCTCTGGTCCCTATCCCACAGTATTCTTCACATAGACCATCCTAGACTCTTCTCAACCCAGTCTTATGCAACTATGCTTCACTTATTCCACATACCACTAGGTCAGCCCTCCTCTAATAACTCCAAGTCCATCTGTTAACATCCTCTTCTTGCAGAAGTTCATCCAGTGTTTGCTCATCATCTCCATCCACATTCCCTACCTTCAGCCGAGGTTTCTTCCCCACCTATCAACTTCTATTCCCATTTTCTGGGCACCATCTCTGCCTTCTGCCCCCTGCTCTCAGTTAATCATCCAAACACCGGCAATATCCCTGAGCTGCAATGGAAGGGAAGGTGTGGACAATCCATGTCTATGGAACGTTCACTACTGCTGGCTGGTTTAAAAAGACAACAAAAACCCCACACTTTATATTTGCAAAACTTGCTTCAACCTGGCGAAGCTTGGAAAGGTCTTTTAATAAGCACAGCAAGAGCAGAGAGACCTTGCTGTCTTTCAGGAAGGGTGTTTCAGAAGCAAGTCCTAGGTCACTAGGAAAAAAGTTGCCCTAAGTTATCAAACACCAAACCAGCTCCACCCCCACTTCAGCTTGTCAAAGTGCCTGAGCAAGTATAACTGAAGGTTAGAAAGAGTTCATCATGGGGGTAGGTAGAGAGCTTAGAAGACTTCAGCCCAACTGGAAAACTGCAGAAAACTTTGTTAAATAAAGAAGATGGTATTACAAACCCTTCTTACAAACATTGCTTTTTCGTATTAGGACTACCAGGAAATCGCAATAAAACTGAAGTATAAAGAACCAGCTCCAAGTTAATTTCTGATTATCCTTGTTATTTTCCTTCACTTTTGAGTGTTATAAAAAACAAACTATTTATAGATGGAGCATTCATTTCACTAATGACTGATTTGACCTTTCTGTTTAATGTCAGAGGGCTTTATTTCAGAATTAAAACCCTCAGCATCTACAGTTATCTTCAGAAGCCATCAGGGCGTGAACAACTATCTTAAGTTACAGCTTGATTTCACATTTACTTCACAAGGAAAAAAAGCACTGATTTTTAAACACTATCAAAATGCACAAGATATTAAGATATTACACAATTAGAACATAGATGTGTATAGACTCCAAACATGCCTGAAAAAAATTTCATTTATGTGGAAGAACAGGTGTGCCTGTGCATATTCTTTAACTAGAAGTTACTTGTGGATATGAATGTGCCTGCTTGTCTGTATTGGTATATGTAAATAACATGCTGAACTAAAAATCTCTGCTTTGGAGTATGTTGACAGAATAGGCAAGGTGACAACTGTATTAAAATCATTAAATGCCATAAAGCCTAAGGACAAGCAAATGATAACCTTCCTCTATTTACAGTAAAGGTCATTCTGTAAAGATCGACCCATCAATATGAAAAAAAAAGTGTTTAAAAAAATTAAAAATGTTATTTAAAATTTTTTGTTGTACTTGCACAACTTCCGTTGTACAATACTTGTAATATGAGCAAACCCAATTTAATAAAAAAAATTAGATATAGTCAGTTTTATTTCTTTACTACACAGAAATGGAAAACCAAACTTGATAAGTTTTGTGCTTCTGTTCATAAGTTTTCCATTCGGGTAGAGAAACACTCTACCATTTGGTATCCAGATTTGTTTGCCAAGTTGGCACTAGCACTACACGAGAGAAAATGGATACATCTACTGCAGAGCTGTAGCCATTTAACTTTTACAAAATAGAAGTACTAATACTAATGAGTTTGCAATTACCTTAACACGAATATTTGGTGCTAGTCACATGAAACAGCAAGTTAAGAATCCACTCTTTCCAGTATGATGATAAACAATTATAAACAACATAATTAAGCACTAAAATCTAAATTATTAAAAATTACTATAGAAGAAAATCCATATGTATTAATTTAAAAGCATCACATAAGTGGAAAACTTTTAAATTAGATTTATGGGGAATAGCTATGCTTCTGAATATGCAGAGCAGGTGGGCCTTTTCCTCCACTATTTAGCCCTTCAAACATGAATTTTCAGACAAAAAATTCTGTTTATTTTCAGAATAAAAGCAACAAAATTGTTTCAAGCAATAGAAGATGACCACTCAGTGTTAGGAGTGCTTTCAGAACACATTTTCACGTTCATGCTTTCTCAACAAACGCTGTTTGGGGCAGAACCAATTTACTTCTCACCTATATCAAGTTACTAATTCCCATAAAAATATCGTATTAGTACCCCCCAGTGCATATAATTCTACCAGTATAGAATTAAAGATTTCAAAAGGAATCACTTTTGAGACAGTTTATAATGGCATTTTTAATTTTAAAACTGTTAACCAGATAGCAGAGATGATGGGTTGTTTTACAAAAATTAGGAAAAACTTCTAAAAGTTTAAATAGTTAAAATAGCTGTTTCTTTTCTCTAAGATTGCTACTTTTACATTCTGTAATTCTCTCGCTGAGGTAAGCTACGAGTGAGAAAAGTGGGACCGGCAGAAGAAAAGCAATCTCAGCAGCAGGAGGAGATGCAGCTCCTCTCAGCAACTCTGGTGTCATGAGCAGGAACCTCCTGTGGTCTTGAGCATTGTGCAGGAACAAGAGGGAACGGAGGCAACAGGAGATCACGTCACACAGAGCTTTTTTAGTTAGAGATAACAAATCCGTAAATAGTAAAAATAAAAGGAATAAAACCAAAACAAATCTTTACAGACATAGATTGAGGTCCTCCAAAATATACCCTGTGTATCTTATATGATAAATTTTTTTTGCTTCCATTATTTGCTGTAAACTCTCAAGTAAACTCTCTTATGAGAGCTTAAAATAGTTACGAAATTAAAAATGTAGTTTTTCAAGGAATGAAATAGTGACATGGCATTACTGAATATTTGTTTTGGGGAAAAAAAGCCTAAGGGAAGGGGGAAAACCAGAGAGAACAATTTAACTTAAAATACGTACCACCCCCACAACAATTTAACTTAAAAAACGTACCAGTTTTTAAAATGCCACTCAAGTTTTTGAAGTCCAGACAGTTTGTTTGCAAACACAATGATGTTATTTTAATAGAGAATAAATGCAGTTCTATATCTTAAAATAACCTTTGATGATAACATCATATGCATAGAGACTACCAGTCTCAACTCACTAAAAATATAATCAGTCTGACTGACATCAAGCATTACAATGTCACCAGAATCAAGGTTTAAACCATTACAACAGAAAAATCACCTCTGACTTGAACAATTGGTTTTCAAAAAGGAAATTTATGCGATTAGACTAAGAAGTGGGAATCAAAAAAGAAAACACATTGTCAGTGTTCTGGTACATTAGGTTTCTAGATTCCCAAAGCAAAACAACATAAGAAAATTAACCATCAGAAATCAGTAAAGAGACTAGCAATTAGCTCATAGCAAGCTGTTTCTGACTAATGATTTTTCGACTTCAGTTTTCCCAAAATCAAATGTATGATTTTTCCTTGATCTTATATAAACAGTTTCAGAAATATCTGCAATTATACACACCACGTGCTGGTGTTCAACACAACACAGGCTGTAACAGCCGATTTCCAAATGCTGGAATCCCATAGCCAAATAAGGCACAGAATATTGAATATACTGGCTATTTTTCATAGCATTAGGGGATACATTGACAGACGTGCAGTATGAAGTTACAGTACGATTCAGAGTCCAAGGCAGTTTGTTCCATATGTTTGAAGATTTTAAAAATATTTGCAGGGCCCCGGCCTGATTTCTTGGTAGAAGACTCGTAACTTTAAGTGCATACAAATTTATTGTTTATTAATGACCCTTTTTTCTCCCCTCAGTAATTATATACTAAAATTTAGGCTTAGAAAGACACCATTAGACCTAACTGAACATCTGACATTTTAAGATGTTTTAATTAGAAACAATCAGGTTAACTAATTAGGAAAAAAAAAAGACACGTACCAAAAATAATTGCTATCATAAAAATCTCACCTCCCAATACACCTATGAGAGCTTACGTTAAGACACTAATCAGCGTTCACCTCATGACTCATGCTAAATTTACACTTCAGCTTGGTCTGAAGTATTTATCTGAAAACGCTGACTGTGATGTAAATCAACAACAGCATAAACAAAATACGTTTGCCTTTTGTCTAGCTTTAAATAGATGATCTTTATTGGTACCTATCGCTACATCATTTCTGAGTGGTTTTTATCAAGTCCTTTTACCTATCTTGGCCTCAGCTTCTTATCTCCATGATTTGGTTTGTGTATTTCAATTGTGAAATCTTTGGCATAATGACCATATTGGGAACAGCGTTTATTCAACTGAAGAGTATGATCTGCATCTCTCAACTAACACATCTGAAACGCATTCTGAGAAACCCTGAGTTCCTATTTATTTTTAATTGAGTGGATTAACACAAAGAGAAGTTACTTTGTACCTCCTTCACTCTAAGTCAAGCGAAATCAAGTCCTGTTCAAATACTTAAGTCACATGATGTAGGGCCTTCTGTTTGAGGATACAGCATTTTAAAAACAGGTCTCTTACTGGAGAAGCCTGCTTTGGAAACACACACCTGAACTGTCATGCTCTATAAAATACACCTGAAGTTAATCTGTTCAGACAAGCCTATTATTATTAGCTTCAAGTTAAGCTAGCTGTTAAAGAGAACTAGTGACAAGTGTGATATGTATTACTAGACATCCAGCAGCCCTATTCTAACAAGGATCACCACATTTTCTCCTCGTCTATCTCAGAGCATGTATGAACAGTGACACTGATGGTAGCTAGGTTGAGAAAACCATTTCCAGACATCCCTTCCAACCTCACCCATCCCGTGAACTCGATATTCCTCCTGGGAGTGAACAACACACAATGCACATGCAGAAGACAACTGAAAATTCTGTATTTACTTTGTTGATAAAGCACACATAGACCCTATGGTTAAAACTTTACACTGCAAATTTTTGCATGGGTTATATAAAATTCCTGTCTTAACTCAAAATTACTGAATTAAGAATTATAAGAAGCTGAGATTTCTACATGATGCTGGACAGCGTTCCTATCTGAAACTGCCAAGCTTATATCTCACCAAGAGAGATTAGTATTATCTTTGTTCTGGTTAGTGGATTTTTGGATTATAAAACCCTTACACAGTTAGCCTTTCATGAAGCATTGTTAGGGATTAAAAACATCTTCATGAACATGTTCTCATATAATGAAATCGTAACAATTCAACTTCATTTTACCCAGAGCACAAGAAGTGTGCCAATTAAAAGCTGCGTTTTGAGAGTTTAATATTGGCACGTTGAAAACGGGTTAGGCAATAAACTAGCAAAAAGATTCTCAGCCCAGAAAGGATTTTTTATTTTTTATTTATGTCAAGCACACTTTAAATCTCCTAAGCTGTTTATAATGACAGAGTTGCCAAAAATAACCCAGCTAAAAAAAATATCACTGAATTGGCTGCATCTGTTACAGAATACAAAGAGGCCCAAAACATTGTGGAATATTAGAAAAAGGTCTTAAAAACAAACCCAACAAAAACCAAGACATAAAGCTGGTGCATTCTAGAGGGCTTTTTTTTTTTTTTAATTGTACACAAAACTCAGTACATCCATCTTACATACAACTGTGTCTTCATATTCATGAACAGTAGCGTTGCCTGTGAGTAGATACTGTGATTTTTTTTTCAGTTAAGAAGTACCACAACAGCATCAAATCTCATGATTAAGTCTTTCAGACAAGAGGCTCTCAGCACGCAGACTGCTCCCCTGCATCCTCGTCAAAACCTCCTTCCAAATTAATATGGTTTTAATGTGCACCAGGACCTATTCTTAATGAGGTTTTGTTCCAACTCAAGAATAGTAGCGTGGATGAATGTTGGGTCACAAGACAGGTCTCATCTTCACTAGCTCTACCTGAACCAACCAGTAAGGAAGACGACTCCAGTGACTCCACTGAGAAATAACACAGTATGAAGGGCACTTGCTCTCCGTTGGGGTAGGGTGGCCACGCTGCCCCAATGACGCTACGAGGCCCAGAGCTGAAGGAAGAGGAGCAGCATCCAGGGTCTTCTGCACAGCCCACCCAGACTGCACAGAGCCCAGCACTGGCCCCACTCTGGGCAAACCTCACTGAGACCAGCACCTTCTTTTGGCTCTGTTTGGCAGAATCTCAGTCCTCTCAGTAGTGCACAGGACTGCGCTACAGATGGTTTTTTGGTTTGCCTTTTTTTTTTTTTTAATTATAACAGCTGACTACTACTATGAATCTCTTGCCCAACTCCTGGCAGACAAACACAAATTAAAGGAGACACGGTGAGAGCACTAAACAGGTATCTTTTGGAAGAGGCACAATGAGACTCAAGGTGCAATTTCATGCTTGGTTTAAGGCAGGCTACAACTGCTGCTACTGAAATAGGAGTCTCCCCTCTCTCTGTGCTTACCTTGGCTCTGAAGCTGCGTGGCGAGGTGGAGCAGCTTAATAACTCGAGTGAAAACGAGTTGTGCTCCCCCTCAGCCCCAGTTCCTCAGCAGTTACTATAGATGGGAGACATCTGCCATCAGTGCACACACAGGATCAAACGATGGGTGGCTTTTCATTTTGGCACCACTCAGACTTGGAATAACTCATCAGTCATGAAATATCAGATATCACCGATAAGGTATTCTTTTTCAGCAACATATACCTTGTTCACAGTTGGTCGAATTTTCATAGGGACAGCAAAAAACCAATTTACCATTCCCAGCTTAGAAGCAAAACATTATTTTAAAGAAAATAATTATATGGTAATATTTTATCCAGTTTTTTTCTCTGAATAAATTAATTTTCTTTGCAATTTTCCTCGGGTTGCTGTAACATGACACATATTTCAGCCTCAGGTGTTATATCTTTACGGTTACAAGCAAATAAGAGTCCAGATCTTTCTATGGGGAGGGCTTCATAGAAGCTTCTATTCACATCTTGACAGATGAATATAGATGTGAACCTATTAAAGCTCCCAGCACTCCCCACACAAAGATCCTGGCTCTCATTTCTATTTAATGAAAGAAATTTCAATATATCACTAACTGGAACTTTCTGGACATTCTTTAGACCATTAGCTGTCATAAAACCCCTTGTGTACTTTTGCAAAACTTGATCAATTTGTGATTTATCGACATAAGCAACTTCGACTTCCTCCCTTTACCTACTTGTGAGTAAGGGTTTAATAAATTCATCTTAAAATACTACCTGGAATGCTTATCTTTGCTGCCCGTGCCACTAAAACAAAATTCCAAAGGATTTATAGAACTAATTGTGTGTTAGAATTGATTATTACATGACACTGATTATGGTAAGCAACCGTATACTTAATTTTCCAGTTGGAATTTCCACTTGACAGCTTCATGCAGCAATGTGCCAGAACTGAATATTAAGGTTTGACTACGCGCTAAAGCAATTAACTTAATCCCCAACATTTACAGGCATATTAATTAAATTTATGGACTCTTTCCTCTCTCATTCCCATGCTACTAAATAGAAAAAAAAATAAGCTCTCTTTCCAAAGCTACCATATATGAATTGATGTATGTTGCACATCTAGCAGAAGATAAAGCATTTCAGAATTAATTTATTGCATGAAGAAATTAAGTTTAGCACAATATTTAAATGTGCTTAAAGATAAGAGCCAGGTATGTAAGTGAGAAATAGATTCATCACGATAATCAGAGGCTAAATTGCATTGCGTATTTCACAAAAAAACCCCAGCAAAATGAAGCCACGACCAAAGGAAGAACACAGTTTATCTCCCATAAGAAAAGCTGTCTCACGTACTTGTTTGGGAACGCTGAATTATAAATAGGTTACAGGATTCCTTACATAGTAATAGAAGAATAAAGTCTCATGTGCTATTTTCTCAAATCAGTCATAGAATTTTCAACAAAATAGAATGAAATCAGATTGAAAGAAACAAATTATAAGTCCAGGCTTGAAAACACTCTTCTGAATAAACTATAATATAAACTATTTCCAGACTCGTGATGAGGAAAAGGCAGCACTGCTGCTGATTCAGGTGCAAACTGAATACTGTAGTACAGCACCATGAAAACCAGAAAACAATGCTTTAATGGTGAACACAAAATTATTCAGAACAAGCATTACTTCTGTTTAAATTATCATCAAGGAGTAGGAAACATTATTAAGTTACTCATTTTGGCAGTTATTTTTTAAAATGTAGATTTTTAAATTGTAGATATTAAAATAAAACAATAAAAAAATAAAAATCAGAAATAGCAAAGTCACGTAATTACTAAACATAACATTCCAGAACCAACTCTTTACAACCATCAATGAAATTTACTGAAACATTAGAAGGAAATTGCAATACATTCGATTGTATACATAGTGATAAATATTTTTAGGAAGGTATTTAACACTTTTATGACTTACCAGCAGTGAAGTCATTACTTAAATCTATAAACGCATGGGAGTGTGGTATATACATTTTACTTGGAGTATCCAGTGCAGCATGCCATGATAAGTTCCTACAGACAAGAATATAAAGCAGTATATTTCATCAATGCTTAGGGAACATTAATCATGATAATATACCTTTATAAAAAAAACCCCAACTTGTGAAACAGAAAGCATGTTCTCTAATGCTAAACTAAAATTACTACTTAGCTTACAATATACTAACTAACTAGAGTGAGTAATTGCTTGAAAGGTTCTGCAAAGGATGATTCATAGCAGAGGGTCTTCAGTTAGATTTTTATTACCTTTCTAAAGCAACTTTTTTTTTTTGTACACAAAGTGTCACTGCCCACAAAGTGAAATTTGGTGCCCAGACTTCAACTGTAAATCCTGAGATATTGATCGCTGTCCTCCCCACTGTCCTCAAGAAATTCTACTACCATTACTTTTGGAATCTACTGTAGGTTTAATGGAAATGAGCAAAAATGCACATCATTACATACTGTTAAAGCAGCTCATGCCGGCTGCATGCAAATGGACTTTATTTTCAGTCACTTAAAAAAACAGAAACAAACAAATGGCACAAGGATTAAACTCTCACATTATAATAGACTATGGGCTAATTATGTCATTTCCCAAGCAGGTGGTACTTGTATTAATTTATTTTAAAACATACATGCCTTGTTTGTTTCTGTTCGAAAAATGACTGAACTTCCAGCAAACTTCCCTACTAGCATCGCATTTAAACGTAACAAATCCTTCAAAAGTGATAGTGATTGAATCATCAGACATGTTACTTTCAGAACCCCCAGCTAATACACTCAGAAAAATCTCCATGTGCACTATACGTAAGAAAGACAGATATTACTACTCTCTGCTTATTCCAGTGACATTACATACATGCTACTGAAGTCCTTAAGAAAAAAAACAAGCTTCCGATTACTTCCTACAGATCGTAACTAAATCTTAGAAATGTTAAAGAGAATCACCTAAAGAAATATTTAATTATTTTTCCACAAGTTTTTCTAAGTATTCAGTTTTGAAGATAGCCAAAGAAGTTAGTCATACAGCTCTAGTATAAATACAAAAACATTTTAGATTAAAAACAGAAAAATGCTTTTCTAAGTAGATAACGTGAAGCTGTTTGCATATACAAGACATTGCTTATGCTGTTACCTACAGCACTCAGTATTCTTTTGAGCTCTGATTAAGCTTACTTGTGTCCTAATGCTACTGAAAGGATTTCTTCAACTAAATGAAGCTAAGCTTTCCCACTTTTCCATATCTTCAGAAGTTCGTAAGGTTTTCCCATATATGACCACTGCAAGGCGTTCAGAAACACCCTTGTGAATTTGAAATCTCTATTCCATAAGCCATTAATTTAAATAAAAGTAATAGTGGTAAAATTCCAGTTGGGATTAATGACCAAAACCATGTCGCCAAGAAGGGTATAGTTTCCATTTCCACATTTAAATGTCATTTACATCACTTCTGAATCATCTCTGAGGAAAGGAAAATAGCCACTTAGGAACAAAACATATAGATTTATTAAACTCACTGATGAGGTGTGTGGGGAAAGCCTTATTTAAACATTTCTTAAGGGCCACGAGATGCAGGAGAGAAAGCTGATATACTGTTGCCATAGAGACAGAGTGATCATCTCATTGATTTCTCCAGTGGTAACAGACCTCTTTGGAAACAATAGCTAAAGAAAGCCACATAGCAATGCAAAGACTTCCTAACACACTCTTTCTTTTAAAATAAACTTAATTATTGATTGTATGCAAACCTAAACCAGCTGTGATTTCTCCTGAAACACACAGAGCTGCAAGTTTCACTGTTAATGTTACTAAAGAACATTTAAGACAATCTGTTCAAGACAATCCTATCAAGTTCCACTTAAAAGCTGCAACATCCCAAGTTAGAAGACACAAATTTCTTCAAACAACTAATTTAAAGGTCCAGTCTTCTAAGAAAATACAAGTGCAGTTCCTAATTTTTCCAATTAATCATTGGTAATTATTCATTATCAGTGAAGAGAAAATAGTTCAAAAATAAAATATCAAAAGTGTTTTTTTTTCATTCCATCACAACGCTAAGAACAATGTATTTATTTTGACATAATCCAACTTGCATCCTAAAAATAATTTTATGTCAGAGCACATTGTCTGACAACAGAGAGAAAAATCTCTAAATCGGGGCAAGAGTTCTAATTCAAGCAGCCTTCTTTTGAGGCCCAAACCCACAAAACTATCAATGAAGTTCCTCCTTACAGAAGTCAAAGACTGAATGTATGCTGAATTCACTTTGGCAAAAGCCACAGGAAAAGATGTACAGACCCATATTTTTACTTGTTAAAAAAAAAAAAGTAATCCTGTTCAATAATGAAACTTTCACTAACTCTGAGTCACACCAGTTTGTGTCCTTGAATACATAATCCTAACATCTTTTAAAAGCCAAAGCTTTCTTTTTCTTTATTAGACTACAAACTTCAAAAGCATTATCAGGAAAACTGAACAGAATACAAACTGTCCTTCTCCAGGGTCCAGTAGTGTTTTTAACAAATAACTTATTTTCAAAAGACAGATTTAAAGTTCTTCAGCATCTTGCCCAGTATTAGAGACATTGCTACTTCTTAATTTTTTGATTCATTTTAGAGACCGGTTCTTCTGAGTCAGTATAGGTCCACTCCTCTGTTATGCTTTGATTTCAGCATTCATACCCCAAACAGTTAAACAAAAATAATCCTTTGCATAGTCCTTTATTAACCATTTAAATAGGCCATTAAAATCTTTTTTATCCCAGTATTTGCTAGCCAGTCCCATTCTAGAAATTCCAGGGCTAGCAGAAGCTTCAATAATAAAACTTAGTCTCCTTTACTGCAATCTCATAAGACTTCAGTCAACTTCTATTTGCTGGAGTGGCCTCAGCTGCTCCTTAACACCACAGATGTGGTACAGAGAGCATCGCTCGCACACACTTCTATTGCTACTTAAAGTCACCTCTGCCTTATGTCTCTTAATGAACCTCTTTCCCCAATAAGCATACCAAATATTTACCTTCATACCCTTACACTTTGCACTTCCTGTGCTTTTGATTTCCCATGTTGTCTGACCTTCCTATTACAATTAATTTCATAGATAAATGACAGCTGAATGTTTTTGGTTTTTTTTTGACCTCAAACTCTTCCTTTTGCCATCCCTCGTAAGATCTGTTACCTAAGATACATCTTTCATCAACTTGGCACTTCATCTATTAGATGAAACGTAGCTTTAAACCTTTGCTTTGTGTTTTTATACAGCACACAACTCCATAAAACAGATAATAATAAGTATTAAAGCTTGCTAAACAAAGGAGACTATAACTGTTCCAAGAAACAATTCTCCTGTTTCTCATGTCAATTTCTTTTCTCAGTTCTCGCAGCAGTTCTACTTCCCCCATAGGGCAACTTCTTCCTCTATAAAATAACACTTTAAAAATTAAATGAACATTGTCACAGAATGTTTAAAGATACAGATGGAAATGAGAGAAGATTCATATGTTTGCAGAGTTCCAATCAAACAAGAGTCTGATGCCTCTTTAATAAGAGCAGAAGTGGATGCACAATGAATAAGTTATCAAAATTCATGCTAATAAACAAACCCTTAGCTTACCCGCCTATCAATATCTGGGGCTTACTTGAATCACTTGTGACACCAAAGACGTCAGGAATCAAGTCTCCATTAAAGCTGAAAATGCAAAACAATGTCAATATTGCCTTAATCATTACAGTAGTTGAAGTTAACTGTTCTGAAGTTAACCTGTATTTGGTTGGCATTTTCTCACTAAGCAATGAGGAATTTTAACCATGCAGTCTTTTCTGAATTTTGGCTCGTTCGAGCTGCTAGTAGTAGTACACTTCTTTCAGTACTTTACACTATGCCATACATTTGATTTTCCAGCTTTATTTCCCCATCTTTTGTTCAGCATCTCACACAAAGGGAAGTGTACCATAAAAGGGATATTTGCTCAGTCTGATAAGCCAGTAAGGTTTTTGTTTTACAAAATTCACCCAAAAATGAATGGCTATTTTTCTGCATAAAACAGAGTACTGAAATTAAAAAAAATAAATGGTTTTAGATTTTTTAGTTACTATTGCCAGGATGATACAATATACATGATTTGTAAAGATGATTTATGTTTCATCATCTTCTATTAGACCAGTGGACATTACACAAACCACCCTGTTCTTAAAAGATAAAGAAAATGTGTTTCAAATTTTACTGTTAAAGTATATTTAAATTACTCTTAGTCACTGTTATAAATGTTATTTTTTTAAAAAGTAGGTCATACTTACTCCATTACTAGAGGCTCATCATGAAAAGTCTTATTTAACATAGTTTTATGGTTAAGATCTGAAAACAGAAAACATTCGATTCAGTTACACATGTTACGACTTTTACATTTTTAACTTAGAAATAATTCTTCTATTAATATACAACCATAAATTTTATGATTAAAAATAAATAAATCGGCCCCCACTGAGCATAAACAAATAAATGGCTTCCCGGTATTATGCAGGAAAGGTGAGTTACAGTTAAAATGCTGAAACTTCTTCTCTCTCCACTGAACTCTTCAACAAATTATTCTAAATAGATCTTATTGAAACCTATTTCTATGTGACTGCAATCATAAGAGACACACCAACTCAGAAATAGTTAGGATGAAGACAGTTTAAAGATTAGAGGTAAACTGCCTAAATAGGAAGTGAGGATTTTAAATCCTAATCTGATTATCACCTCTCACTCTTCACTTTTACTTGTAATCCAAACTCCTTGCCACATGATCCCTATTTCCTTCATCTCTCCCTAATGTTTGTCTTCTTTCCAGTTTCCACATTTTGTGTGACAGTACCCTCCTACTGACTTGTCACACTTCCATTACCCACGCAGGCAACCACATACCTCCCCTGTAGTTTCACTACATTCCAACCATTGCCGGAATTTTTAACCTGACTCCTTTCCTAATCCCCATATACTGTTTTGTACCTCTCCCTACAATTGTTTACTCGGAAGCAAGACAGCATAAATTAATCCAAATCCTTCTTCTTCTTCCCAAAACTACAGATACCCCCTATTCTCTTAATACAGTGCAGTTTCCCAGGTTGCACGTTTCACCTCTGATCAAAGCCAGAAGCAGTGATATCTAAGGTCATCACTTGCCTCACCTGTGACTCTTTAATAAGACCGTTATTTATAATGGTGATTACTCTTCAGCAGTTTTTCTGGATTTAAGAGTATCTTCTTTTGCTTTTCTGTCCTCCTTCAAACCCTAAACTCTTCCCCAAACCATTTCCTAATAAAGTCAACAGAAAAAAGACTTCAAGAGGTCAGAGTTCAGAGCTATGAGAAGTAGGTCTTCAGTTAGTGGGTTACTATCAAACTGTAATATCGTTCGATTATATCTATTCCATGATATAAAGCCAGAGTTTTAGCTTTGTTCTCTTTCATTAACCATTGAATTTTTAACAGCAAATGGGTGCAAAGCTGAATACCTGCTAATCATCATTTCAGTTGCAAAATCAACTACTACACTGTAAAATGAGTTACAACTTTTTGACAATACTTTGAATTATTAAAAAGACTAACCATCTTATTAGTAAGCAGTCTCAGCAACTCACCCAATGTTTGGTTGTGCCCCCAGAAAATAAACACTGCAAGTTCATCTCTGCCATGATTTTGTGCCCGGGTAGTCAGGAGGACATCCATTTGTGAATCACCATCATAATCTCCAGGAACTACACTGGTTATGGTAACACTGAGAGACCTAGAATTAAAAAAGAACAACCATCAAACCATAACCACCACTTGCAAATAATTGTACAAATATGTGCATGAAAATTAAAAGTATTTGTGTGTTCAAAGGCTTGTCTTTTAGTCCCAATTATTATTAGTTGGTCCAATACAACTTTATCCTTCAACAACCTGGCTTGTTTAAAGTCCTTATCTATTGCAAAAGTAACTTTAAATGAAGCATTCTGCAGTCTGTCTTCCTCCAGAAAAGGATGACATTTTTAACTCTAAACTTCAACTAAGAAGCATTCTTCAGCCATATCATATCTCGTTTATTAATGCTATCTAGACTTCATTAAATGCCTTCATTTGCTGCAGAGCTGGTCCTCAAAAAAATATGTTTCAGAGAGCAGGATTTGGTTGCATTCCAAGAGCAATAGCATGAAGCAACAGGAGCAGTTTAAGCAGGAGTCAGACAGACAACTGAATTGCTTTAAAGACAGTGTCATCTCCTCCCATCTTCTGCCACGTCTTACCACTCCTCCCTACATTTGTTTGTTCTTTCCATCTTTTTTCATTTGTTTACCTACTCAGAGACTCTGCTTTACACATACAAACATGGATCATTCTGCTAAGACTTAAAAGCAGGTAATTTCCAATGCACTAAACAAGCTCCTTCCAAGACAGGAGGAAATAAGGAAAAATACTGATATATGGAACAACAGAAGATGAAGCTGAGCCATAACAGTAATTCAACTTCTAATAGACATAATACTATTAGTAAGCATTCTTCATAAGCAATGGCATATCCTGTAATACCATTATGGTTAAAACTATACATATGTATGTACATAAACACACAGCTTGTTTTACATTTATTAAGAAATGATGCTTTTTTTATAGCCAAATTTAAACTTCAGAAATGAACAGATCTCTGTACAGAAATGCCAGAATACCATTCTCTGTATTTCTTTCTAAAGCAGATGATATTGGCTGGATTCCATTAGCAACTACAAGAATTTTCTTGAAAACATGTCTAGGGATAGAGACGAATACTACCTCCCAAAAAGACTTAAACTATGCTATGAAATGACAGTTTATGTTACCAGGAAATCAAGTCCTGAAAAAAATAAGGAAACTGGTCAAAGAGCTGGAGTTCTAAGGGCAAGCTGACCACTGCAGTCAAAGAGCACAGGCAATTCCAGTCACACTCCCATCCACTGCAGAGATGCACTTCCAAGAAAAATGGGCACTTGGGATCGCGCATCAATACTTACTTCATTGGTAACTTAACACGGGGCTTAAAGTAGGGCTCCTTTTGGTCAGCCAAAAAGATTACCAATTCATTTCCTGCAAAAGCAAGTAAGACGATGAATAACAGAGGAGGACTGTAAAATGGTTTCTATGCAAAAACAACATTTAAAAAGCTATGCCACAAATAGTCATTCCTCACAGCAGCAAAAACTTTTTAAAGACTTCCCATACAACTACCTCCTCCTCATTCAAGAGAAAGAAAAAGCAGCACTTCCTTCGATACAACCTATAAATCTAATTGCATCTCAAGGGGATGCTAATACCAAGAATCTTCTTTGGGGCTCAGTGTTAAGACTTTCTCTCTGCTATTGTTATCACATCACTTAAAATAAAATTTCCTATAATGAGTTAGGAAACATTATATGTGGAAAAGTAGTAGGCATCAGTTCCACTCAAATAATTAAGGCTTAAAATCTAACTCAAATGAATTCTTTTAATAACCATCTCTGCCACAGCAGGATGTGATACTGCTTCCCAAGTCAGCTGACAAAAGCACTTTGAGTCAAACTCATAGAAGTAACCTGGTTCCCTGCAGCATTTCCTCATTCAGAGGCAATGACACAAGCCACTATCCTTTAATTATTTCAGGAAGATCTAAATAAATTCCCATATTTTGTGTTGCACAAATAATTGCATTTTGGGGAAGAAAAAAAAATGACCTGAACAACGAAATGCATTTTGTCAGCAAACCACAACACACGCGCTATACTTCTCCAAGTAAAATAATAGTTCACAGCTGGAGTAAAAAATACAGGTCTTTTACTCGTCCCTTATTATGTTTGTTTTCTGCATTCTCCAAGAAATTCACCTGTAGCATTCTGAACTGCAAGAACTCAATTACCTAATCAAAAATAATTCTCGGGCTCCAAACCTGAGCCACCAGAGTGTATTTCAAGAGCATCACTCTGTGGCAAAGTTCACAGCTGGGAAATAGCAGAATACAAGCTTCCTGGCTCTGAAAAAATAATAGATAACTGCCATAAATGTATTTGCCAAGGAGAACATGCCAATAAATGAGTAAATGAAAACAAACCCTGTCAAAATGGATAGGGGAGAAAAGTGCAGTCCTGCCTGGAAAGCTAATAACGCCTGGGTTGCACTGCACCTTCACAGGTGACTGAAGAAGTTGGCACACGGTGTGGTGAAGAAGCCTGCTGGCTGCTTAAGCTTTTCCTAATAAAGCAGTGAGTGACTGCTAAAACTTGTAATTCTGTTTTCACACGATAGACTTCCACCTGCCTTTTTACGATGACAATGAAGCAGCAAATGCGTTTTTACACATACCAGGTTCCAAGTCAATCATGCCACTCAGAAATGAGATTTTTATGGTCACTAAAGGTAGATTTACAAAAATTTCAGCTCAGCGTTCATTGATAGCCAAAACAATCTGACTGATGGAAAATATTAGAAGACCAGAAAATAAAATCACTATGCCACTACATCAGCCACAGTGCAGACATTCTTGATGCTGGTTGCATCTCTTGTCCTCTCATCTCAAAAAGAATACAGAAGAAAGGAAAAAAAAAGTACATAGGAAAGGGGGGGGAAGGGAACAGTTTCTATACAAACAAGGATTTTTGATTGTGTAGAAATTTCTATACAATCTATTACACAGATCAGAAGTCTTCAGTCTGAACATCTGTGTGAGGATACCACGGAAGTTTTCAAAGCCCCCCAGTGAGAGGCAGAAGGTGAGGAGGGGAAGGATCACTCGCTGCCCTGTACTATTGGCACAGGCATCAAACACAACTAGAGGGTTGAAGGTGAAACAGGCAAACAGCACGAGCTGCCCCACTCAGCCCCATTTTGCCATACGCTTACAAAACAGGAAAATATATGCACAGTTCCATTTATTCCTATATTTTAGTGTCAGACTAAACCTGGGGTCTACCGGTAACATTCACTTGTTCTTGCAACAAGGTGCTTTTGGAGCTAGTTTAACTCTCACCTCTCTTACAAAGCTCCAGGTGCAAACTGTTTTTTCTTTCTGTTATCTGAGCCCATGAAACATAACTCTCATTCAAATAAAGCAATTCCAAATCAGAACAGTGATAGAAAAACAGCAAAAAGCCCAAGACACTGATCCCAATTTCCTTATTAAAGGTCAGGATTATTAGGGAATGGGCTTCTTTACCGGATCACCTTTCCTCAAAGTCTAGTATGATCTCCAGTGCTTCAGCACCACTGAGAACTGGCTACTGGTTACACTACTACTTAGAATTCTACTATTCCAAGTTGATTATTACTTTTTGTTTAGAAAGTAATCCGTGACTTTTTCAAGCTACTTTTTGACAAAGACTTAAATTATAAAAAAATAATGTTTTCAAGTATGTTATTTCTGGCTGATTTTTACAGAGAGTGTCAAGTAGGAAAACTAGAGCAAGTGCTGCTGGGCAGAAGCAGAGAAGAAACCGTAAGTCTCATTTCTAAAACTTTATATTTTATTCACATTTTTATATGCGTTCATCTAAAAGATAAGAAGGAAAAATTAAATCTCTTATCACTGAGGTTCATTTTAAATCTAATCTTTCATGGCATTTTTCCAGTAGATAAGCCAGCAGAGCATTCTGAAGAAGCCACGCATTTAAATACCTCAACTAGACAGGAAATTCACTTCACCCAAGTTACTTATAGAAACATTTCTGAGATGGAAGGAATAAAAAAGGTGAATTTGAGAATAAACTTATTATCTTTACGTGTGGCTTCAAGCGAGTAAAATAAAACAAGATTTACATCTCCAAATGACAATGACCGCCCATAATAAGCTCTTATTTGGGTCTCCTCCTATCCGAAGCCCAAATAAAAACTCACGGCAGGTGACAGCTATGAGGAACACATTTATCAGGCCTTCCACTGGAACATCACCTTCCCAGTAGGATAACGTGCAAATTTATCCTCTTTACAACTATGAAACACTCATTCCCGTTTCCAAAAATATTGGGAAAGCAGGAGGGGAAAAAACAATTTGCAACCACTCGCTCTGTAGGACAGTCTTTACATTGTGTCACACAGCTTGGAAGAAAAACTCAGAACCATAAATTCAAAAAATATTTCTTGCCCTGTACGTAGCCACGTTTTACTGCAATATCTTTTTTCCATACAGGAAATACTTTGGGAGCAAAGGGAACGTCAGTTTTAATCTCAACCAGGAATGATGTTGGTGGCCACGGCAGACCCTCAGCAACCCCGCAGACCCCAACACCGGTGAACAAGCAGGTTCCCTTCCCACAGGACCCTCGAATCCCACTCCCTGCTCCTCACAGCCCAATTCCCACCAGGAAACCCTCTCCCTACCCACCATCAACGCAGAAAGCACCTCTCGCCCCCCGCAGCCGGTGCCCCGGCACACCCTGGCAGGAGGGGAGGGAAGCAGGCCCGGCGGAGGCCCCATCTCCTACCGGGCCGCGGCTCGCTACCTGCCCGCTCCAATAGGTAACCGGGAATGTGCCTGGGCTACCCAGGAGGGGAAAACCCCACAGGCGATGCTCGGAGACCCCCTCAGGCGGCTGCCCTCCCACCCCCCGTAGGCCCGGCAGCCCCCTCCCGCCCCACTCACCGCCGCGCAGCACGAACAGGTCCGTCTGCTTGTCCGAGTTGAAGTCGCCGAAAGCCGCCAGGGTCCCGTAGGCCTCTCCCCCGAAGAGCTGCGCGGTGACATTCTGCAGGGCCCGGCCGGGGGCCACCAGGGTCGCCAACAGCAGGCATAGGCAGAGCCCTCGGCGGCCGCCCGCCATCCTACACCGCCGCCGCCCCCGCCCGCATCACTTACGGCAGCGCCGGGGTGTGCCCGGCCACAACCAGCGCCTCGCTTCCGGGACTGACCCGGCGGCTTTGCGACAACGGCGTGACGGCCTGCGCTGAGGCACTTTACGGCTGCCATGGGTAACCGGGTGGAGATCGCCGCCCGGCTGTGCTGAGGCGGGAGCCGCTGTCCCGGCCGGAGTGGAGTGAGGGGAGTGACGAGTCCTTATCGCCATGGCGGCGGCGGCAGCGGCCCCTGCGGGGTCACATTTGGCTGACGTGAGCTGGAAGATGCTGGAGCTGCGGGCTCGCTCTAAACGTTCAGGTCTGACCTCTCGGCTTGCCCTGAGGGGAGCCCCGGGGGCCTCCTCTCCCCTCAGCACTAACAGCCCCCTTCTCGCTCTCCTCTCCTTCCCCTCGCCCCACTCGAGCTCTCGCCCCACGTCGCCCCCGTGGCTGTTCTCGTCCCCCTTTCTCCCCCCCAAGCAGCTTGGCGAGCCCTTCACCGCCGGCCTGGCCCGCTGGCCCCGGTGGGCCCCTCCTGTGCCCCCTGCGGCTGCCCTGAGGGCGGGTCACGGCCTGTAGGCCCTCAGGGCGGCCGTGCGGGACGGGCGGGATCCCCGTGGTGGAGCTCCAGCGCGGCTGTCCCGGGCCAGGCGAGAGTTTGGGGTGATTTTACAGGTGTCGCTGGGCAGCGGGGCAGGGAGAGAGAGTTGTGTTAGAATTGCGGGCGCTGAGGCAAAAGTACCGGCTTTTGCCAGTTTCCCCTTGGATAGAGATAAGGGTTTGTTTTTTCTTGGCTTTCTTGTGCTGAACTCGGACTGCGTGGCAGCTAGATTGTGGCCTAAATGAAAGGAGGATGTTTACCCACTTGGCTTGAATTTCCAGAGTCGAAAAAAACCCGATTTTTATTTATTTATTTTTTTAAAAGTAAAATATAGTCTCAGTAGGGCTTTAGTTATTAATGTTCTAATGGAAACACTTTTCCAAATGATCCCTGGGGTGTTTATTTACATGTCATATGTGTTCGTAAAACTCAAGCAGTGTTTCCTTATTTGCATATTTGATTTGTTCTATTGTGGTAATGAGTGATCAGACAGTGTGAAAAGAAAACAGGGCTTTATGAGGGCTCTCTACAGAAAATCGATTGATTAAAGTCTGGTCTGATTCATGTGGCTTCAAAAATTCTACTTATGTATAGCATTAATTTGCAGAACACCATGATTAAGACTATCCAGTAAATGAGTTGTTACTTTGTGGCCAATTATGATTACACAGTACTGTTATCTGAAAATTGAGTTATAAACGTAGCTGTCGAGCTCTATAAAATAAAGTCTGGAACCTGCGTGTTTGGAGTATGTGACTCCTGAGTCACAAGGCAGTATGCCATCTTTGGGATTCCCATGCAGAACCAATCCCTCTGACTGCGGAAGGCATTTGGAAGATTTTAAATGCTTTTCTTAACTACTTCTGCCTTCTACTTTTTTGTTAAACGCATAAGTGCCCTCTGTAATGACAGATTATTACTGAAGTTGACTTTTTCTCTACCTGTTCATAGAGATTTCTGTCAGAAATGTATTTGCTGAAGAAATAAAGATGATTTAGTTGCAATGTTTTTTCTGATAACAGAGTTGATTTAAAAATCAAATTTTATATATAATCTTTCAGGAAACATTCTTACCTAAAAATGAAAACCATGTCCTTGTTTCTCAAATTTACTCCTGCGTCTTTAGAATTGTGTTGAAATTTGTATAACTTCAGAGCTTTTATACTTCCTTTCTGGCACCGTCAGAAAGAGACATGGTTGGTGTTGTCATTGAAAGTGGCAGAAACTCCCCCATACTGTTGTGGAATTGGCAGAGGACGATGCTCAAGAGTCTCAGCTTACAAACAGTACTGTTTGTTTTGGCTTGGGGTTTTTTTTTTAGTATGATGCTTGGAGTAAGGTAGAGTAAACATGGGATTATAGACTCATGTACATGAATTGCATGAGTGATTCATGTTTTACAGCTGACAGCAAAGTATCATTTAAGATCCTATCCAGTAAGAGGTAATCCGTATCTTCATGTTTACATATATTAAATTATGAATTACATTTTTGCCAGTAAAACCAAATTTTGTTCAGAATTTTTTCTTTCCCTCAAGCAATAAAATACTGCTTCATTCATTGCTACTGTGATAATTAACACTTAAGAGCAGATTATAAAAATATTCAGTAGTTGGCCAGTCTGCAACCCCTGAAATTTTGATTACTTTAAAAGGCATAAACTTCTTTAAAATTTGGAAAAAACTGTTACAAAGAGTATTTTGTTAATTTACATTTCAAACTCGGAGAGGTTCTACTTCAAGTAACTGAGATATTCAGTGGCATAAACAATATATATGGCTGCAAGTAACATCCTAGTGTAAATTTCACATGGGTTAAAAGCAGCACTATGCATAAGCAGAATTTTAGCTACCTGTGCTTACTATTACTTAATACGTTCTTTTATATGTACCAGTTAAATCAGTATTTTTATTTAATCTTGAAATATATCAAATAGATTTTATTTGGTAGCACCTTTTGATGTTAGTAGTAAATTTCCTGTTGAATAACAAAGCTACTGTCTAATATCAAAGGATGGACTTTGTGTAGACTGTGTCATTTTACTCGGTTTTGTGGAAGTAAAAGCAAAATAAACCAAATTTTTAGGGTAGAAGAAGAAAACAAAATGGGATGAAACTTCACTATCCTTTGTGCTGTGCACACTGTCATGTTAATAACTCCACTAACGTTGCTTTCACTTAATTTAATGCTGATTGCCTTTAACATTTACTAAACAGTTTTGCAAATTGCTGTAGCTTAGCCTGAGACGTTTGTGATTAGCTGCACCAATTTGAAATGGCCAATTTGGATGATGACAGAACCTCCTCTGCGCATGCTTTTTTAAAATTTGGTAAGTGTGCAGTTCTGTGTATTGTTTTTGTTTGTGGCTATTTAACTCAACAAAAAATAATTGTGTGGTTTGTGTTTCATGCAGTGTTTTGTGCCAGCAATTTTTTAGCACTGTACAGTAGAACCTAAAAATTTGAGCTCTTTCAGTGAAAATTTTTGAAAATAGGAATCTACTTGGATTGAAATCTAAGTTCAGATCTTCCTATTTTATTTGTATTTAGTATTCTTGTAAGTATATCTCAGTGTAACTATCTGAACTGTAATTTCTCTTTTAAGATGATGTTCATGTCAAAGGTACACTAAGAATCATGTTTAGATTTAACTCCTCAAAAATCCCAATGTGACTGGTTTACAGAAAAAAAGTAAAATTTCCAATAAACCATTGTTCCAAAGTTTAACTCGTGAAAATTAAGTGGAAGCAAAATAAAGCCCCCTTGGCACAGCTTCTTTTTAGAAGCTAGACTATATGAAGTTGTCAAGACCATTACTGGCATTGTAATAAAAAAATTACCCTTTCCTTATTATTATATCAATAATTGAGATGCAAAGCGGACATTTTTATTAGTTTTAGGAGCTACTGTTTTGAGTTCTCAGAAAAGGCAGTGGCTGCCTCGAATACCCTGCATGGTTTCCTGTCTTGCTTGTAGCATTGACAAGGCTTGTGTGGTAGACCTTGACATCTTGGTGTATTTTCACGATGTGAAGCTCCTGTGTACTGGTGTGATGGTCGTGTTTTATTTCTGGTTCAGTCACTTCTGTGTATTGTTAGTTACTGTAAACCCTGAAATCCAAAATTTCCATTAAGTACAATATACTGTAGAGAGAAGTCACTTCAGATGATTGGGAAATGGAGGAAGGACAAAATAAATTGGTACATATTTTTTCTTTTCCCATGAAATTCAAATTGACTTACCTGCACAGCCCAACACATGATTTTGCTTGATAAATGATAGTTGAAATGTTTTGTCATGTCAAAACTGTTTAAATGAAACTGTTACAAGATTTTACTCATTTTTGCCTTTGTTGTTATCGTCACTGAACCTAGGTAACACGTTGTACCTTGTGTGTGCTCCTGATGTTTACTCAGATAGAGAAATACCTTAATACCTTTTTCTTATCCTCCCCAGCCCCTCTCCTGGGGCTTCCTTGCAATGTATTCATTGAATTGGAGAACAGTTTGGTTTGGAAGGGATGTTAAGAGGTTATCTAGTCGAGCCTGTGGCTCAAAGCAGGGTCAGCTATGAGATCGCAGTTTCATTCTGTATGTAAGGATTAAAAATCCTCACCAGGAGCAGCACAGTTGGTACATGTAACATTCATGAAATTAGAGTTCAGATATTTATGTATGTGAGAAGTGAATTTTCCTTCCAGTGGAAGTGATTCTGAAAATCATTTTGTGAGATCACCTTGCTCAACTGCATGGGTTTGGACTTAGAAGCAGGTGTAGTTCATGGCAAAGAACTATTAAAATAAACTGTGTTGTATCCAAGAACGTTGGATTAATACAGTACTGTATTAAGTCTGAGGTCAGGAAAGATTGCAGGGGAAGTCTCGAGGGAAAGGAAATGTGATGTTGGGAGGATACAGTTTGTTCATGTGGTATCATTTCTTAAACTTTGCATGAAGAAATAAAATCCCCTTTGGTCCCAATGACTTTTGTAACATGAAGATGTTATTTCCCACGCTAATATTGGGTAACGAAAGTTACTGTGATCTGAGATCCAGAACTTGTCCATGTCTCAAGTGTTGGATTACATCTAGAACTAGTGTCACATTAAAGGACTGTGGTCAGTTTTTATTCTCATCAAATCTGGAAAGAAATCTGGTATTCCCAGCTTTTTTTCTGTTGGTGTTTTTTTTGTTGTTTGTTTGTTTGATCTGTGCTGATTTAATTATGCAAGTATACGTTTTCTTTTGTTCTTCAGGCATGTGAAATGTTGGAAATAAAATTCTTGCCAAGTTGCTTCCATTTGTTTGTGATAAAACTTTGGGAGGGTGCGTGTTTGGTTTTTTTAACATTCCGTACTTTGAAAAATAATGAATCTTTGTTGAGATGTGCAAATCTTCACCCATAGACTAGGCCCAAGATTCTATTATGATGTCTATTTTTCTTTAATATATGCAGCTGCCGCTATCTTCAACAATGTGTTTATATTCAAAGCTTCTGTACATACGAATTTGGGTGCAGATTTTCAAAATGTTGGCCATTTAGGTCTAAACATCTAGGCAGTTTATAGCTCTTCCCTGAAGAGCAATTAATGCTAATCTCGAGTATAACTGGAATAAAAATGAAGTGGATGGGGAAGTACTTTAACATCACGATGACATAATATTCTCAGCCTCCAGAGGTTGTATATATATATAAGTATTTACACTGTTAATAGCTTACCTCAGAGAACTTCCATTAATTTCCTTCAGTTTTGTATTCTGCTTAGAAGAGATAATTAAATTGCAAATTTTTCCTGGAATTGTTGTACATCTGAGTTTCATCTGCTGCATAATGTTTTCTTATAGTTTCTATATCTTAGCAAAGTCAGAAATATCTTGTCTCTTCATTACTGTAGTTCTACACTAGGAATTGATATCTCTGTTATAAGTTACTGGGCTGGTTTAGATTTCTTCCTGTTCTCTAATACTTTGAATGGAAAGGAAATTACTATCCTTCTTAGTAATTCTTCAACTTGGAGAAAGTTGAAATCATGTTATTCTGGAACCTGTAAGTGGTAGCAAATGAAAGGGGATTAATTTTTGATTCAAAATATGGATGTAGTGAATTTAGTCAGTGCAATATATGAAAACAAATAGGCATTTAATTTAACTTGGGAATAAGGATTTTGAGTGTTTTCTTAGACAGACATTAAATATGTTAATGCAGGAAGCAACGGTTTGATATACTGTTCGGTTTTTTAGTGATTTTTGAAGAAGTTATTGACTTGCACCAATTCACTTCTGGTGTAAGGCAATAATGGGCACACTTAATTCTTTGTGGAAGAAAATCTGAACTACCATATACTCTATTTAAATTTTCTATTGGGCTGTTACACTGGTATGCAACTGAAGAAATACTTAATCAACAAAATACTTGTGCGTGTTCCTTCCTAGCATACGTACTTACTTCCTAAAATAAAACTCGCACTCTATGGTTACAATGAAATGAGATATTTATGAAAAATAATATTTGAAACTAATGTCCTCACTCTGTTCTGAATGCTGACGTACAAACTGGGAGCTCGACTACTATCTGCATATGACATTCTTTTATGTTTAAGTGTTGCAGAGACTTGCTGCTGTCATTTTTTTCAGTTTTAAAACCTGTTTTAAATATAAAAGTGAAAATAGCTTTCTGTGGCAGGTTTTGTCTTGCTGAAATGAACTATCGAAATAGATTTTGGAAAAGAGTACAGATGGGCTTTTTTTAGCTATCCTAAATATAGTTTCCACTGCGTTGTGGTCGTGCTACAAAATCACATGGAAGGAACCCTTAGCTTCATGTTTGTCCTATCTGTTTCTTGCTTTTGATTAGATTGTGATACCAATGAAACATAATTTAACACAGGATTTGTTCAGTATAATGTTGTAGACACCCAAATAAAACATAAACTATGTAGATGCTAGTAAGGAATTAATGAAGAGTATGTGGAAAACTTGGGTTTCAAGTGTTCCTTTATACAAGTTCTCCTACTTGTAGTAGCACTACTTCTAAGGATTACTTTCAAAGCATCAAACTTTACTTTTTGTCAATTTTCTTAACTTTGAATTAATTTCACCTTTTTGTCTCATCAAGTTTACTCTGGCTGCTTGAATTTATTTCAAATATAAAAGTTTCAAACACCTAAAAAAGTATAATTAGTAGGTAGTGGTGCTTTGACGTTTTCATGCTGTTTATTCTGTTGAAATCTCTGAATGTTCTGAAATAGAAGAATATGCTTTTTGTTCATGATAATTTTATTTTGTTTCTCTGTTGGCCACAGAGAGTCACAGATTGTCTGGTAAGTGTGTAAATTAGAACAATTTTATTTTAGAAACTTTTGACTTGTGTGTATAAGTGTGTGTGCCTGTGAATGCTCAACTGTTTTTCATGGTGCAGTGCTGGCATTAATGGTTTCTGCAAGAAACAGACATTCTGAACCTTTTTCACACACAGAGGACAGTGTACTATGTATGTTATACAGTTAACATATGTAAGAGTAAGAATCTTTATTTTTCCTTTGACAAATCTAGTAAGTAAATACCTGTCATAAATTTGCTACTTTTTATGCAATAAATGACTTACTGAAGACTTTTTCCTATGCAAATTCTGTCCTACTTTCACTGAACCACCTTATAAAGATAAAATTACTGCAGGTCACTGTATTGTGTGCTTTTGCAAGATAACTGAATTAATAGTACAACAGTAAGTATAACAAAATTAAGAATCTTCTAATGTACAGAGATTCCTAGGCAAAAACAGGTAGAAAAATAAAATTGGTTTGAAAAATTGATTTAAATTGGGTTCAGAATGTTGATGTTTAAACAGAAGATACCAAAGGTGTGGTATATTACAAGTTTTTCTTTTCTATTACAGAACAGCTTCATTTCTTTTAGCGTTTTCTTTTTAGGCAACTAAGATAAATTGGGGTCTCTGTGTTTCCCTCTCAGACCCTTTCCCCACATGTACATGGTATTTGTAGTTTAATCTCTCCCGAGAAGGAAAGGAGAGGCTGTAGGGGAAGCTCAAAGGTGGTCTGCAACATCCCCGGAGAGTCCATGGACAACAGACCTGCCGGGGTCTGCTCAAGAGGGGTGGATTATTTTATTTTTTTTTCTAAAACTACTGCAACTGCAAAGCAAAAGTAATGCTAATTTTGGGGTTATCTTGAGAGGCAAGAAACATTTTTTCAATCTCCCCACCACAAGACTTGATTAATAAGTCCTCTGTCGCCACTCCACACACACTCAGTTTGTGTGGATGGACAATCTGCTGTCTAGTGCCTGGATGTGCACTGGGAGTGCCAAAGAGGTCACTTGCATAGGAGCACTCTGCTGCATCCTGCCAGAACGGCTTGGCTGGCTGGGCTTCCCTGGCACTCGTTTCTCTGAGCTTTTCAGAAGGCCAGCATGCAGTCCCCAAAAGGGAAATGCACGTTCTTCCTGTTACCTAGTGGCTCTGTGGGAGATCTTGCCATGCAGAACACTGAATAAAGCCAAAGTCCTTTGTGGAAGGGAAGCAGTATGTTACTCTTAAATTAGAAATTGGAAATGGTTTACCCCAGTAATTTTTAAGAAATCTTATCTTCCTGATAGGTAGTTCATTTCAGCTGTCAGGACTTCTCAGGTGCAAATAGGGAAGCAGTCAAAATGCGGGACACTGAGAAGGGAAGATGTGCATTTGACAGCACTGTATTTCTCTGGAGTATAGGTAATTTGGGACTTTATCTCTTGGATAGGCTGTTTAAGCTTTGGTAGTAGGTGAGAACAAGCTAACCCTTTTTTTGATTCAAGACAGGAAATCAGTTAAGCTTATTGTGGTGGTGGGTGGAAATGATGTTAGGAAAGGTAAAACATTAATAGTGTTATATCTGTTCACCATTTTAGAAAGCAGGTAGGAAAGTAACAGTTAAATCAGGGCTACTTATGTCCCTCTTCATTTTGGTTTTTTATGTATCTTTGGGAATACTCTCAGTAGCATACTTGACTTCTAAGAAAATATTCCTAGCAAATTCTTAAAATATAATAAGTGGTCTTCAATAATTAATCTACACATTTATGTAGCATTGGCTGTAGCTGAATGTGTAGAGATCCAGATGGATGTCTTGTTTGTATGGGCAGGTGCCATAGAAAAAATGTGTACAGAAATATATTCTCTGAGATGATAGAAATTACAGCTCTTTTAGTGTGAGTTGAAATTTGATAAATTGTGCTTTTGTATAACAAACATTAAAAAAAATTATATTACAGTATTATTTTTTTTGCAATAGTAGAATTAAGAAACTAATTCTGATCTTGATTTTGTTTTCACTCTTCTTTTTTTTAGGTTCAATTTATGAGCCACTTAAAAGTATTAACCTTCCCAAACCAGAGGGGGGAAGTTTGTGGGATAAATTAGATCACTATTACAGAATTGGTAAGTTAGTAATTGTTCCTACTATGAAAGATTTTCAGTGTAACTTACTAAAATATTTACAATTATGGTTATGACAGCAATTGTCTTTGTCTTAAAATAACATCTACAGTCTTTATAAGGATTTTTATTTTCTGACAGGTAAAGGGTTCTGTCATTACAATTTTTCATAGACTTCCTGTGATAAATAATGCATGTATTTGGATATTTCATACATTGCTTGAAAAATCATGACCTGTAAGCTGTGTTCAAAATTATCCCCTGTATTTGTCAGGGTATGGTAGAATGGTAGAACAGATTCTAAGTTGCACCTGATTGTCATGGGTGGGGAGGCATAAAAGTAATCTGCTGACAGTTTTTGTTGCTTGAAGTAACCCAGATATGAATTGGAATTGGAAAGGGAAAAAAGCCTCATGGGTTGACATAAAGACAGTTTAATAAAACAATAACAGAAAAGGAAAATAACAATAATAATGATGATGAAAGAATATACAAGGCACACGTCACTCTCACTGGCCAGTAAATTGGTTGCCCAGCCTGACCTGACAGAGATAGCCAGGGTTTTGAGTGTTGGGTGGGTTTGTGTTAAAATAAAATTTTGTCTGTATTCTAAAATCAGGGTTATTTTTAATGGCTGTGCAATTGACTGTTTAAAATTTAAGTTTCAGTCAGGCAAGGCTATAGAATAGTGAACAGTTTTCCCATCATTCTAAAAATGTGGGGTGAGATTCCCTTCATTCAAATCACTTTTCGAAGTGAAGTCTGTGAGTTGTGCCTGGTCTATCCATAGATGTGTGGCTCTTTGTAGATGCATTGTCTTTATCTTTCTTACAGAGGAGATGACTGTTCAATTCACTTCTAATGCTTGACAGCAGCAAATCTGATGGTGCTTGCTATTTGTCTGTCAGGCACTTATGTTGCGAGCAGTCTGCTGCCTCAGTAAGAATTTACTATTGAATTTATACTTCATTTTAGAATAATCTATATTGACTTTTTCAGGTAACATTTTATTAAAGTTCTTGTTATATGGTATTAAGTCACTGAAGAATATAATGTAAAAAGCCGTATTTAATTTAAAATACTTGATTTCTAATACGGAGACAATAAAGAGGCTTTTTAAAAATTGATGCTTGATAACGTTCTGGAAAAAAAACCTGCTTTCCTGTCTTGTAATGGACAGGTTATTATTCGAAAGGTCATGTTCAAGGACATTAAGCCCAGTTTCAATCTTGTAGCACACTGGTTATTCTACAATTTTAGAAAAACAATTTGCAAAATGTGAAATATTACAGTACAAAAATAATGAAAGTAATATTTAGTATTTTTTCTAATTCAGTTTTGACAACTTGAAAATTCCTGTCTGGTTCTTTTTTTATGTCAAGGTACTGACCTGAATAATTATAGTTGTTCTTTCTCCTTCCTTCCTTCCTTTCTTACTCCTTTTTAAAAACATTGGTACAATCAGCTGGCCTAAGTTAAAAAAATTAATTTTTATGGATGTAAAGTTCTGCAGAGCTTAACTATTTAAATTACTTGGGAGGGCAGTTGACATACTATAGGCTTCCCCCTTTTGTTTTTTTTGTAAAAGGGAAGTTACTGGGTTGCATTGTAGAGGTTCTGTACAAAGTGAGTTGTACTAGAACAGAGCCATATAAATAGTTTTGAATACTGAATTATTTTTTTTGTAAAAAGGTGTAATTTGACTGAAAAACCAGCGTGACAAAATTTTCTTGTGTTCTTACCTTTATTTCCATTCTGGTTTATATAGTATAAGCTCTAACAGGTTTTGATTTCTTCCTGAAAATCTATGTAGAAAATGGAAGAAATATAAATGTTGTTAATACTATTTTATCTTTCTCCCTTTTTCCAGTTAAGTCTACGGTGCTGGTTCATCAAAGCCCAACGACAGGTCTGTTTCCTACGAAGACGTATGGTGACAACCGAAAGGCAAAAGTACACGACAGTCTTTACTGTGCTGCATGTGCCTGGGCATTAGCCCTCGCTTACAGGTGAGTAACTTCTACACTCATGGCTCTGCCGTGTGACATACTTTCTGTCCTCTACTTCCCTGGGAATGTTTTAAAAGATGAAGCTTTGTCAAAAACAGTTTTGTAGACCCATATTGACGATACATGTTTCCAAATCTCGATAAAAATATTTGCTATTAGGTTAAAAAATGTCATTATCCTTTTGGTTAGTAAACAAGTATTCATATAATGTAATTCATATCAATATTCTGAAACTGAGGAATTAATGCATGCTATTAAAAATAGTGTGGCAAACTGTATTCAGGGAAACCTGCTCATTTTACATTTGGTACGAGAGTTCAGAGCAGAAACAGGCTTGTTGCACGTAGTAATGATCTGGGTGATTTCAATTGAAATTGAGATTGAATCCTTGGATGCTGGGAAATGTTTATTTGAGAAATAATAGCAACTCTCACCCTCGCTGGGTACAACGGCTGGGCAGTCTCTGTTGTTAGCACTTCTTGTGTTCTGTTTCTTCCGCTTCCACTGTTGACTCATTAGAGAAGTGGGTTAGGAATTTGTGTGCTGTGGTATGACCTTAAAAACTATGGGAGAGTTACGTACCATAATAATTTATTCATAATTTGCTCTTCTTTAGGTCAAATGACTATGGAAATTACTTTCCAAGATTTAATATTCCTTGTTCGCAACCTTGCTACCCTAGGAAAACAAACAGAGGTGATGATAACTCAAATGCAGTGTTTTTAAGAGAGAAGATGGTGTGCAGATAATGAGTAATTTGGTTTTTTTAGTAAACAACTTCTTGTATTGAGATAGCTATCACATTCTTGGACAAAATTTTGGTATATCTTACAGAAGGGCCAGAAATAATACAAGGAGCTACTGTTGAAGTAAAGATGATCTTCTTAGCACATAAAAAGTTTTGAGTTTCTTTTTTGTCTCTATATATTGCTTTAGATTCTATACTTCTGACACCGATTTGAAGGAACAGTTAATAGAATTGTCTTCTAGGAATTGTTGTTACAAAATGATGCTTTTTAAAAGCAAAGACCTACAGAGATCTGTGTTTACTTCTGGAGATGCCGTGCCTGAAATCTAATGAGTTTCAAAATTGTGGGAAATTAGCAAAAATTATAAGGAAATTAACATTCAGAGCGTGTAATTATTACTTTGATTTCTTACATTGAAATCTTTGCATCGTTTTTTTTAATTCCTCTTTCTGCTGGTGAAATAAAAACATTTGAAAAAAAAATAGAAAAAGTTTAGAAGGAAGAATGAAAGGAGAAGGGATCATTGTTTTGCATTTTCAGCAACTTGTAGAAGAGAGCGTAGTTTGATGCTGCCTGAGTTATTCAGTCTTTAATTACCAATATGTAGAATCATAGAAGATGTTATATTAAATTTGTTGCAGGTCTAAGGAAGAACAAGATAAGTTGTTTGGGTTATTTCCAGTTATGCTCGGAACAGGGCCCTGAATTTCATGGGCTGCGCAGCGGATTTTCTTTGATGGGCAAAGGTTAATGACTGAAATTAAGTGAATGGCTAAAATCTGAAATGAGCCAAGATACAAGACTCATGTGGAAGGCTGCCTTATCTACCACGTGCAGATTACTGTGCTTGACTCATGCCCGTGCTGCTTTTCTACATTTCTTGACAGCACATTAAGAAACCACACTGCTTTTGTGAACAGAGAAAAAATGTTGTGACATGAAAACTTCAGGTCTTTTACATGTGTTTCTTATTGCTCCTTGGAGACTAAATCCTACTGCTTAAAAGATATCTGAACCTATTAATTTTGCATTACCTGGTTTTATTCCTTGTGGGGTTGCTTCCCCCCCCGCCCTTCTTTCAACTTTGTAATTGAAAGCAAGTACATTTCTTGTATCTAAGATTATCACTTAAATAGTGTGAGTTCTGAATGTGTATAACTTTTGAAGTTATCACTACCTTGTTAATATTTATTGTAAGTAGCAGAACCTCAGCATAAACTACTAACATGTGAAGTATGGTGGAAAAGGATATGTTTTGTTTGCCGTAGTTATCATTTTACCTGTAATCAAATTAATAACAGCTGTAAAGTGGACTGAGAAATAGCAGTGAGTGTGTTATGCTCTTCTGCATATTTTATCAGAGACATGTTGTAAGTTGCAACTATGTAAAAAACCATTATTTTTCACCCTGAAAGGCTCAATCAAAAATTGGGAACTGGAAAAGACAGAACACATGAATGCAATGATCAAGGTTGCTTACACAGAATTCATTTCTTATAGTTAAAATAACTTGGGACTTGGCATTGGTTTTAATATGCGTTTAGTAACATAATAATTGTGTGTGCTGTTTGATTCCACAGTCTGAAAATACTAAGGTATCTTGAAACACATTTCTGGGCCTTCAGAGCAGTGACCTTTCAGACTCTTGTATGCACAGCTGTTGTTTATCAACATCATCAGGAAGTGATTGATTGATTATGAATGGCAGATATTTTGTAGAGTTAAAGAGAAATTGTCTTTCTCTTTGTTTTGATCTCTCAAGGAACACAGAACAGTGGCTTGCAGTGTTATATCAGCAAGGATTATTGTTTTTCTTTGTAAATTTTGAGGTAGAAATGTATGTGTAAGCTGCAACATAAACTGAAACCATTATTTTATTAAGGAAGGATGGGTAGGACTACAAATATGCTGATATGAGTGTGGGCACCACTATACAATAACATTAGTTAAATACTTAATATTCCAAAGCACTACTGTGTCATTTTCTTTCCTTTTTTCTCCCCTAATGCATTTCCAATTTGTTTTATGAGTTATCTCTCTTACCCAGGCGTATTGATGATGACAAGGGAAGAACTCATGAACTGGAGCATTCTGCTATAAAGTGTATGAGAGGGATTCTCTACTGCTACATGCGTCAGGCCGATAAGGTAAAACACTGTAGTGTGGACACAAGCACTAACTTAATTCTAAGGGATTAATTAAACCATGAAAACTAATTTCTAAATACAGATAAAATTCAAAAGGGAAATGCAGTATTACTGTGTGGCCGGCCAGTTAAGAACAGCTGCTTCATTATTGTCAGCATTGTTTTAGGGTACAGAAGACATGAGCATTTTGCCAAGTAAACAGCAGTATGTATTTGACACTTCTTTTGCAGTTATTTATCCTGTTTAAGCATTAAACCATTAGTAATTGGGATTTTCTTATGGTTTCTTAGTGCTTAAATAGAAAGATGTAGGATTTCTTTGAGCAAAGTCTGGAGAGTTTTCTTTGCACTGTTAACTCGGTTATTGCATTTGCAGTTGTTTTCCTTATTTAGGTAATCATTTTGATTATTTTGCTTGGTTTCTTTAGCAGCCACTTTCCAGTATTCTTTAACCTAATGGTGTAAATTCAGAAGGCCAACAACCCCAAATGAATAAGGAAACAGTAATTTACCTATATTATAATACAGTTGATTTATTCAGCCTATAACCCTCTTGTGAGTATACCTTGAATATTCAGGGATTCTCCTTATCAAAATTCAGATGTGGTGGATTAATTTTGCATAATAGTTAGCAATAATTCTACAAGTAGTTAAATATCTGTATTCTTTGTGATTATTTTAAGTTTCATGTCAGTGACTTTTAACTGTAGTATTAAAAATATTTTTCATGTTACCACCTAGCTTTCATCACTTCTAAGCACACAAACTGAAATGTAAAGTCCGTAGGCAAGTGATATCAGGAATAATAATATGCAAATCAGATGTATTGCCAGTTGTATTTATACTGACGTATTTTTTTCTCAGTTTTCTTCATCTATTACTTTGTTGTCTCATATCATTAAATAATCTTGACCTAAATTGATTTTGTTACATGCAGTGGTTTGTTTTGTGGATGATGAGTGCAGATATGAATAATGAGCATTAAATTAACACAGGTGTCATACTGCTGACATACCGGTTGTCAGTTTTTGCCTTGATTACTTTAAATGCTTCTCTTTTCCTACAGTGTAGTAATAAGCAGTCTCCAGTACCTAACAGATATAAGTCAAACTGGACCTTATTCTGAGAGACACCTTATACTCAGAGACACTAAATATGCTGGCCTCATGTAGAAGGAAGATATTTTTTAATAATATGAATTATATATGTCCAAGGCGTGACTTGAATAGAGGATGCTGCTTATGACAGAAATTACAGATGCCATATTCTATTGCTAATGAACATTTGAGTTATGACCTAAAATGTACTCAGTATGTTCATGGACTAGACATGATAACTCCACAAAACAGGATTCGCTTTCTTGTTTCTGGGGCACATTCTATACGCTATGTAGGAATTGTTGGTAGAGAAGAATAGCCCCTAAAGATAAGATCAGTGTTGAAAATGTTGGGAAATATGGACTAGGTTCTGGCAATGATGGTTAGAAAATTTGAAAATTCTTTGTTGGAGAGCATAGCATGAATTGAGGCATTATGGAGAAGGATCTTTTGTTACCTTCATTCTTTTCTCCTTGAATTTGATTTCCTTTTTCTGCCCTATTGGCAGCTCTCTGACAGTCCAGATTGTTTTCTCAAATGGTTTTTTAAGGTAGCAGACATCGTATTTCACAATTAAAAAGGAATCAAAACTTCTGTAAAACCTCTGTACTTCTTATTTCACTCCTTTGTTGTTAATCTCTTGTATTGGTTCATCTTACTGCATTCCATTTCCGTAGTAGGAGATTCTGTACCATAGAGGCTCATTTTGAGGTCCAATGATAGTGTCCATGAATAAAAAGTCATTTTAATCTGTGGTTCTATTCTTCCTAAGTATGATCTTTATGGGTTTTTTTAAGCTATCAGCTTTGACTTCTGGTATCTGTAAATATTTCACTGTATATCTGAATGTCACAAACTGCGCTCACCAAAATAAGTCTTTGTTTTCCCATATACCCTATTACACTAGCACGTCTTAGCTCTTGTAGCTTTGCATTTGTTACATGATCTACATGTTGCAATTTCTGAACAATTTGGTAGATCTGTAACCCAAAAGGCTTAAAAAAATATTATTAATAACAGAAATAATGTCTTTTGTTTAAAAATATTTGTCACATTATCAAATGGTACAACAATAATTATTAAGTTTTATGGATCCTGTTTCATAAAAAATATTAAAACTATTGTTCCCAACATAAGTTTGAGCTCTTGCACTCCAGTAAGAGCTTAAAACTGACAAGGTTGAGGGAGAGAAAGTGCTCAGCAGTCAAGTGAGAAATTGGTGGATGGGGTAGGCAAGCAAAGGGTCTGTGATGTGAACAGAAGGCACATGGCATTAACTGAAATGGAATTGTCCCAAGCGTACGTAGGGAAATAAGGAGGTACCTATGGGACAGCATTATGGAGAAGAAGGCTCTCATACCCTTTGTGGGAAATCAGCATGCTTGGGTGCCTCAGCCATGCTCAAACACTAATGCATGCAGCATGGGGAGCAAAGAGAAGACATTGGAAGTATGTGCACAGCGCCAGGACTATGATCTCCTGGGATCACAGAGGTCTGGTAGGATAGGTCAAGAAGCTAGACCACTATGATAGATGGATACAGGCTCTTCGGGACAGACCAGGAAAGTGAGAAGGGAAGTTGTCCCCTAAGGGAGAGAGTAGCTGGAATTCATGGTACTGCTGTGCTTGGGAAAGGTGGTGAGCCAGCTGAGAGTGTATGGGTCAGGATTCTATATGTACATTTCAGATCTGTGAATTAAAGTAGGTGTGATATGCTTTGGTGTGCTTTCTGCTAAGATTTCAGCTCCAGTAAAACAAAGGGATGTTTCTGCAAAAGACAAAAGTGACTAGGCATCTGTAGCTATCTATTACACAGTTTTTTCCTAACAAACCCCAGGATATTAGATAGCGGGTTGAATATTTCTATACTTTAGGTATGTGTGAAACAATTGCTGATAACTTTCAGGAATTGTTGATTATAAGTTTTACATAGTGGTCATATCAAGACATTTTGAAATAACTAAGTTATATAGTGAATTTGTGGTTGCCAAACATACTGAAGTTACTCACTTCGATTTTATGTTTTGCCTTTAATTCACCTTTAGGTTCAGCAATTTAAGCAAGACCCCAAGCCATCTGGATGTCTTCATTCTCTTTTCAGTGCACACACTGGAGATGAGGTCTTCTCCCATGAGGAATATGGTCACCTTCAGGTAAAATATGTGTGTGCATGTACATGAAAATTTTAAATAAGGTTATTGTTGTCTCCATTCTCTCACAACGCAGCTGTCCCAGTTTGTTTGGATTGATGTTAGATGTGTTGTCTGTGATAAAATTGAGATTTCTTCTGCATCTTTTGGTGAAAAAGACTGTTTTGAAATACAACTCAGTGGTATGTTATGGTCAGAAGGTACTGAAATAACTGTGGGATTTGTGGAGGTAGATGGTTGTTTGTATATGAAGTTGCTTCTTTCTGAGACCAACAGATGGCTGTCAATAAATAATCCTGGCAAAAAAAGAAGAAAAAAAAAAAGTTGTAGTAGTCAGTAAAGTGAAAGATTTAGGATAATCTTACATTGAATATTGGATTTTTTGTTAATGTTCCCACCTTAATTTTCCATTTTCTGGGCAATTTTCATTCATAGTGAAGATTTAATATACACTGTCAACAGCTTTGTCTAGTTACAAATTGTTTGCTATTTTATGTAGCAATTCCTAGTCAGATTCATTGCAAAATTGATCGGTTTATTGTCTTTTCCAAAGGCTTGATTTACTTTTTTTTTTCCCCTTCTCTTTACCTTCAGACCCTTTTTTGCATTCATAACCTTGTTCTTTTGTATTCCACAACTCTATGTACTCTTTTTAGTTCAGAAATTGCTAGTGAAATTATTCAGAAGTTACACTGTGTTGATAGTTATTTAATTTCATGGTGATAACATCACTGAGAGAGTTTGTACGGTAAACATGTTAGATTCAAGAAATATATGTTCTGAGAAAAACGAGATGTGGAGTTCCCATAAGTTAGCATTTTGGACTTCGATGTGAAACTTCCTGAAAATGCACATCTTTTATCTGCAGGAGGAGAAAATAATTTGGGGGTCTGGGGAGCATTGTATGGTAGTTCAGTCTCTGGGTTTTGTGGCAACTCAACCCATCCCATAAACATCCGTTATCAGCAAGTTTCAAAAAAAAATAGAGGGTTTTCATGTCTGTGGAGACAACAGAAAACAGAGTAATTGAGATGGTTCAGTTGGGAAGAATGGAATATATGACATAGTTGGTCTGCTGTTATTGGTGTAGCTAGTGCTTTTCAGATTGTATTAAGAAACTGTTAAGAGTCAGTGGTCTTCAAATCTTGTAGAATTTAAAAAAAAATTGACCTTTACCTGAAACATAGCAGATGAAGAAAAATTTTAAGTTCTAGATGGATTCTCTAAATTTCATGTACTGAGATTGTGGTTTTAGTGCTCATTGAAGAAAGTTATTGTGATAAACTTAGTTTCTCTATTGAAGCTGTACAAATGCTCAATTATATTAGAATTATACTAGAATTGTGTGTAACAAAAGCAGGTTTTTTTCATTAATTGAGATTATGATGCTCATCTGTACAGCTGCTGAACATAATTACTGTTAATAATAAATGGTATCTACAGCTACAGAGGAAAACAGTTTTTCCCAAATATAATCATATCTGACTGTAATTATACTTCTGTCAGTCCAATTAGGGACAGAGGGATTTGTTTTTCAGATGTGCTATGCATTACTCAATGTGCCACTTGCCTTCGTGGTGCTCTCCGTGCTACTAAATTGTCATATATGTAAACCTGAAACAACTTGTGACTAAAGTAATTGCTTATGGATCAAAGCAGTATGCCTAAGCAAAAACATTTAAATGTCATAGTTTCAAATAAGTTAAAAAATGGTACTGCAGCAGAAATTGTAGAGGCCAGTGCTTGTTTGTGGCATTTCTTTCTGTTGGTTGTTTCCACATCATTACATCTAGGATATTGCTAGATTAGGATAATATTTTTGAAAAACCAAAACTGCGTTATAGTGGGACCATCTCTGTTAGTGATACCACATTTAGCTTGTTTGTTTATCTGACTCCAATAAACATAAAATTAATTATAGTTTTCTTTCTGTCTTTAATTACTTCAGATAAATGCTGTGTCGTTATTTCTCCTCTATTTGGTTGAGATGATCTCTTCGGGACTGCAGATTATCTACAACACAGATGAGGTACAGATCGATTTCCAATGTCAAAACACATGCTTTATTAAGTTGGCTTTGTTTGGTTGGTTTTTTTTCCCCTTGTTTTTTTTATTTATTTATTTAATTACCAACTGTAAAATAATTCTCCTAGAAATGCACTGCAGATAGTCTCCACTTTTACTGGAAGTCAGAAAAGATAAATGGTAGTGAAATAAATTAATAGGCACTAAAGTGTTAGATGTGCAAAGAGTAAATATTACATGACATTGAAAACTTTTCTAGTTCCCTGCTGATACTGAAAGGTAGGAAGTCAAGAATTAAAAGGTCTGTTACAATGGTTAACTCTAGTTACATTGTTCTCACTTTTCATTTTATTTCAAACTGTCAGTCAGTGCATTCTGTCCAGTGGAATTTCAGTGTAATACATAACAGGGTTAATTTTGTGGAAAGCTGAAGGACTTTGTTCAAATACATTTGAATCTGTGGGTGTTAAGAGATTTTGCTGTACCTTTACTTGATAATAAAACATTTTTATATCATGGTAAGAGATGTTTGTAAGATTGTCAACTGTTCTGTAAATAAGATAATAATAGCCATCACTGCATTTACTTGAGGATAAGTCACATCAGGACAACCTGCTGTCCCTCTCTAAAATGAGGTTATGTTTTGAGACAGGAACAGAAAGCACAGATGATTATTTTTTTTCCAATTTTATTTATCTGGATTTGTTTAAATTTGAGTCTGTTTAATAGTTGCTGCTGCATTGCCGTAAAAAGTTTAAATGCACTTATAGTGCTGCCATTTTAAAAAAGGGAGATTTTTCCAGTGATAGTATATTTGCATTAAATTTCTAAAATGTACATCTTCATTAACGTTCTTTCTTTAGATAATGAGAAAACTAAGTAATGCAACTCTTTTCTCACTTACTTAGATCATAGGTCTATATGATTTTGTCTGAATTGCTTTTATGTCTGTGAGGAGGCAAATTGTATGGTTTGAGCACGAGCCGGGAGGGGAAGAGGGGGAAAACCAGGGAGAGTGCACTGTCACACAAATGCGTGTAATTACGTATTTACTTATCTTGACTTATAAATTATATTATCCTCCAGATGTTTGCATTTAATTACAGAATCTGCAGAAAAAATGGATGTGTGTAGACTCTCCAGTTACTGGATATTCTCCACTTTAATGTCAGAATATAGCTTTCATTGCAACTATACCCTAGAAATCTGTGGACTATGGAGATTTATCCTAAGATTATTTTACCACAGACCTATATGTTCTGTTAGTCTCTGTATAGCTTCAACAGTGGCATATATTGTCAAATCTTACTAATGCCACGTGATTATGGTATTTCCAAGATTTCCTGTGTGTCCAGATAATATTCAGGACAGTGGCATTGGCCACACTCTGGATATGGCAATCTGCTACCCAAACGTCAAGTTGGATATTTCTTTCCAATGATGTCATCTCACCATGTATTTAGTCTCTTTCCTTTCATAGAGAGAGGGGTTTGAACCAGCGGTAGCACAGTGGAAGGTGCTGGCAGATGGTTGATATTTGGCAAGCTGTCTGCACGAATGTGTTTGTACACACAACTCTTGGCTTTGGAGGCAATCATACGCTAGGCTGCTTGATGTCAGGCATGGCAGCTGTCAACGAGTTACCCTCTAGTTGCATCTGTTTGTACTTGAGAAATTAATTTAATTGCATCCATAACAAAGAGAACAGTGTATGATTGTGCAAGTGAATGAATCTGAGAGCAGTTATCTACACATAAACCAGAGAAACACTAGTATTTGTGGTCATTCATGCTGCAGGAGTTTTCTTTATTGCACCTTGCTCTCCATATGCTTGACTTCTGGATAAATAAGCTTAACACACGCAATCCATAATTTCTATAAGTGCTGATATGAATGGTTGCTCTCTGAAGATTCTGGTTTGCAACCAGTTATCTGTTGCCTTTCTTCTGTAAAACTGCTATTTGGAAACCCTTAGTCAATCTTATAAAATGTCTGCAATTGACCATTTTTTGCTTGTGTTCTGATCATCACCACTGGTAAGGTTATATATTTCTATGTGGTGCTCTTTGCTTCTGCACTTAGCTGATGCATTTAAATTTCAGTTAATGAAACAGATGGGAGAAGCTGGACTCTTAATCATTGGCTGCTTTGGCTTTATTCAGAGAAAGTTCATTTTAATGCAACCAAATGCTAAATTACAGGGATAAATAATACTGGGCATATCTAAAGAGTGGGACAGACTGTTTCCTTGCAAGTACTAGCTATGAAAAGATTTAGGATACAGATAATTGTACATGAGAACCTGACAGTGAAATTTTAACTAATAATACACAGGGAGACAAGTAAGTGTAGGAATATATATATCACTGGTG
This sequence comes from Gallinago jamesoni, assembly GCA_025769975.1. NCBI lineage: Eukaryota > Metazoa > Chordata > Aves > Charadriiformes > Scolopacidae > Gallinago > Gallinago jamesoni. The sequence continues at coordinate 31,485,461 of JAOQGH010000062.1, read as the reverse complement.
ATCTGGTATTAGCATGAAGAGTGTATTTGAAATAGTGACTTTTTAAGATTTAAAGAAAAATGGAGAGAAGGCAGCAAAACAGAGGTATACAGGTAAATTAAAATGGAAGCAAATACCTTTCAGTAAAAGATTTGGTTTTTATCTCATAGCTCATTAAAAAAAATATTTTAAAAATCATCACTCAACTGTAGTAAAGTGGGTCCTCTGTACTTTCCTGATATGGTTTGCAATATTATCTTTTCTCACAGAATCCCCTAGAATAATTTGTATGGGAGGGGATGAAATCCCCACTTTGGTGGATGAATCAGTGTCAATCTTGTATTTGTGGTTAAATTTCCTGTAAATTCTCATCTGTGGACTCTTGAAGTGAACTGTAAAATTTATCATCGATGTAACTTTCCTGCAGTTGAGCAATTCCAAATGTCTCTTTCAACAGTGTGAGGGCAAAGTATCTTCTTAAATAAGATCCCAGCTATACACCTTAAGTACCTAAAAATACCCTTATATAATTTAGTATTAATTTGAAACATGTTGATCCAACAGGAAATGTTAATTATAATAAATTGGTTCAGGCTTTTATTTGTGTTTATAGAGGGGTGTGTTTGAATCTGCATAGGTATGTATTATCTGGAGCTAATATAATTAAACTTTTGGCATATCAATTCTCGTAAAATGAATTAAGAAACAGCACCAAGATTTCTGTGACCTAATCTTGTAGTGCCCTCTGATGTTGTTTGTAGGACAAATCTTGCAAAAAACATCAAAATGCCACCTTCTTGGAGCTCTTCAAATATGTGTCTTGAATAAGAAATTATTTTTATCCCAGGCTTTGTAGGAACTTTTGCATAAATCACATCATCACTGAATTTGAGATGGCTGTTAATATTTTGTAATTAAAAACTGGTTTTAAAGAGACTATTTAAACTTGGGAACATCATTCTCTGGAGAGGAAAGGGGTAGGGTAGAAGGGAAAGGGTAGAAGGCACAGTTTTGATGTCTGAGGAATAACAACTTAAAAAGAAAAGCGTTCATTTTCCTTCATTCACTTGTTCATTCTTTTTTTCCTGTAGGTGTCTTTCATTCAAAATCTCGTGTTTTGTGTGGAAAGAGCATATCGTGTACCTGATTTTGGTGTCTGGGAAAGAGGGAGTAAATACAACAACGGCAGTCCAGAGCTGCATTCGAGGTGGGTGAGCAAATGTAGCTCTTTCAGCCAAAGCAAGTAAATGTGATATGAATAAAAAGAATTTATGGGGTGACTTAAAAATAATAATGCATTAAAATACTGTTTGAACTAAATTAAGGTTCTCTAAAGATTGAGGGATGTATTTTGGGAAAATGTGAAGCATAATTTCATCATCATATGCATGCTGAAATAGCCGCATAGATGCTTAGCTATTTGAGTATTCAAATTCCAATAATTATGTGCAGCTGCATGCATATAAGTCCAAAAATTGTGTTTAGAACAGTTCAGATTCTTGAGGCATGTGCAGCAGATTGGATTCACTAATAAGTTAAGGAATATCCTGATGTAAGAAGATGTTAAATGATGAGTCTAGATTTTCTCATCTCCACCACACTGGGAAGAAGATGCTGGACACTGTAGAGGGATAACCTAGTACACAGGTTCTTTTCCAGATTTTTCAGATGCTACAAGTACCTGGGCATTCTGATCCTTGTCCCATGAGACAGTGAGGAATGTTCTTAACATTTTCATATTAGAGTGGTCTGGTTCACTTCAGTGGAATTGCTCCCATGCTGTCTGTCTTGAAGCATCAAATCTGTAATCTGACAACTTGCTCTCTTTAGCGTTACTCTTGTTTTTTTCACTTTTTGACTTCTGAGATTTTATTAATCAGAAAAATGGCTACAGCTTGGATATTTTAAGATTTCAAAAATATCATCGATACTGGTAAATATCATGGGTTTGTGAATAACACATGGGTTTCTTCCAGTCTTTGACATTGCCAAATGAATGTGTGTTCTCATTTCAGAATGAAATAATTTTTCTTAGTTCAAATACAGACATGTATTTTAACCCATAGGTATAATTACATGCCATTGCTGTGAAACACTTAATTTAGGTGTGTTTTTTCAGGGCTTTTGTAGAGCTTTAGTACCAGTATGAGAATGGAAGACTCCAAGTTGTTATTATATAATTTGCTGTAGTAGTTTGGGCTTTTTTCTTCCCCCTGTGTCTGCAAAATTATCAAATGCCAGACTACACGAGCATTCACTTAAAGAATCATATACTTCCTTCCATATTTCACCTTGTACCAATTCGTAAAAGGAGCACTGAAACTCCTGTGTCTCCTGTTCTTTGCAGCATTCTGGGTATTCAGTACGTTAATTTCTTCCAGGGAAAACTGAACATCTTTTAACCAGATGGAAATGGGCATGTGTTCTTGTCTTAATCTAGACTGACATTTATAGGTTGGTTTTTCTAGGGGTGAAGTTTTATGAGATGGACTGAGCCAATCTAACAGATCATTGAGTTGGCACAAAAAGAAGTACAGAGCTTGGTCCTAATTTAAGAAGTAGACTTTGACCATTAGAAACAGGTATTGCCCCTATTTTTCTTTCCTTGTGTGCATGTTGATACTCAGCTTCACTGTAGGAAGCCAGTAGGCAATTTCCCTTGTTCTCATATATCAGAAAAAATGGAAGAGGAACATGCATAAAAAGAAGTATATAGATATTATTGAGGAAAGCCCTGGATATGCTAAAATATTCTCTATACTTTATGTTCCTATTTTAGTGAATCTACCTGAGAGTTCTTAAAAAAACCCAAACCAAAACGAACCAAAACACTAAAAAAAATTCAAGAAACAATTATAGTCAATCAGGGTTTGATTATCATACATGATAATGTAGATACATGAATGATGTATGTACGTCTTCAGTGATTATAGGCTCCAAAACAGTCACTTAAGTTTGAGTATGAAGTATGTTCTATTCCTGGCCCTTAAAACTCGCACTGTGAACACACTACATACAGCGTGTGTTTGCTTTCAGAATTGGGTCTCTTATTGAAAGAGCCTTTCTTTTTATAGAAGATCTTATATAATATGAAGTCCATGAATAGTAACTGGAAATTATGGCCCATGATAGAAGACGTAGATATTTTAAGTCTTTACACAGTCTTGGTGTGCTTCTAATACATGATAAATAGTGAAACACTCTGTGGACCAGGTCTTCATTGATATATGTAAATTGATGTCTTTTTACTGGCTCAAAGGCAAATTTGTAACAGCTTTTATTATAGTGCGATCCCTTTCTCATACAGCTGAACTTCTGAAAAATTAATTTGTCCTGTAACCATTTGATCAAGCTGTTCTCCAGGCATCTGCTCAGTACCTCTGCAAAATGTTGTTGACATCTCCTGTATGTACAGCAAGAATAATGCCATATCTTCATATTCCAGATCTAAGACTGTAGAGCCTTGATCTTGCTCTTTACTGTAGTGTAGGTATTGTATTGTTATAGTGCTGTCCTTCCTTGTTCTATTTTGATTTGTCTAGTGATAGAATTATTATTATTATTGTAGGATTGGGTTTTTTGGTTGTTATTTATTTTTTGTTTCTAACATCCCTTGTGGTGTTCAATGTCCCATTTGAATGGGATGGTACTTGGTGCATGGAGGCAAGAAACTGAGTGGGAAGAGGGTTAAGGATGTGTATACTTTAAGGTGTGTTTGGATTAGCAGTTGCTAAGAACATGCAAATTTTAGTGTTTGCCCTTAAGTATTTTACTAAGCGGGTAAATCTAACAAAAGTTGCTGGGAATTCTGAGTGATGTTTAAGTGAATTTATAAATGCTTTTAGCAAACTGGAAGTATAATTTCTCAAGGTTAATCCCAGCTTCCCCCGCCCCAAATGTGGATCAAGATCAAATGTTACCCATAGCATTTTGTTTGCAAGGCTGCTCTTGATAATCTGTGACAAATCATAATAACTGTCAGCTACAGTAAGGCCTACAAATTGCACCTGTGCTGGTCCAGTATGGACATTAAGAAGAAACCTTTTCAGTGGAAGCAGAGTGAAGCACCAGAACAGGATTCTCACAAGAAGTTAGGGAATCCCCATCCTTGGAGTTTTTTGAGACTTGTCTGGATGAGGCTGTGGTTAATTGAATAAATCTTGGTTATCATGTCTGGCTACAAGTGAGATTTCATGTTGGACTAGACAAGTTCCATATGACCCTTCCAACCAATTACTTTATGAGCCTGTGAAATTTTCAGAGGAATATTTAAAGAGGGTTTGGGTTAGGTTTTGTTTAGGAGCCATCTGCAGGTAAGCATCTTTTTCTCTGGGAATAGGGGTCCGGCAGGTTAACTCAGCATGTTCATAGGGAGTTGCCGAGTGGAGGAAGGAACTTATTTATTGAAATATATTTTACTTTTAATTTGTACTGTTTTAAAAATTCGTTTTAAAACAGTCCATTTTATTAAATGGTAGAGTGTGAAGAATGTGTTTTCTGTAGAAAGACATGAACATAATGCTTATTATAAAATCTCTTTTCTTATTTGGTCAACAGGAAGGCATTAATGAAACAAGCGTCTGAAGTGTGATCATAGTTCTGAAGTGTGTTATGTTGGGTGATCGTTCAGTCTTTTGAAGACATACTTGATACTACAGCTGCTCTCAGACTTTTATTTTTTTTTTAAATAACTCGCTCCTATCAGTTACCCGTGAAACTTCTAGTAATCCACGTAGTACTTGTGTGTGTGGTGAAGGGAATACTTGATATACCATTGTAATGTCAAGAAATATTATGTGATGGGGGAAAGAAAGGAGTATTTGAACGTTAAGACATTTATATTTTCATTTGCTAGTAATATTTGTGAGAGCACTGAAGTCTCCAGGGGCTTTGAATAACTAGAGGTAGAAAAATTACTGATCAATCACAGTAAGTATTCTTATTGTGGCATAATGACGGAGCGTGTAAAATGGAAATTATTTCAAGGAAGGAATCTGTATTTGTTTTCAAATTTTTTCAAGCAGGATCATCCTATTTTGTAGATAGGGTGAGTAGTTTTACATTATCTGAATACCATCAATTGTTGCTGTTCAACAGCTTCTCCATCTTTGGGCAGTAACTTTTTTCCTGCTTTGAAATTATCTGACTGTTGGTATTAGAAGTGTTATTTGGAAGGGAGAAGGAGAATATAAGATTTTAATAGGTGATAGAGATTTCAGTGTGTGAGATTTATCTGATTTTCATTTTCTATGTGTGCAATTCGATAATAATACTTAACTGCTATGAAAAGTTCTGCTCTGAGTCATCACAGCAATTTTTTTGATCAATTGCTAGGTAATTGCTAGGATAATTAAAATAGAGTGATTGTTAGAACAATTACACTTTTGTTTAGGTATTTGAAACAAAGCCAGAAAAATAATTATATTCAAAACACTTCTGAGCTCAGTTTATTCCTTCATTACATTCTAGTACCAGAAGCTTTCATCAGCAGAAGATACCAAAATAGAGGGATTTCACCGCTGTTTGATGGCAGCTACTCAGAGCAGAAGTTAGTTAACCTAATCAGCTTTCTCTTGTTGAACCAATTAAAATTAAATCCCATGAGTACTATTTCTGGCAATATTTCAGAAAGAAGGATGGAGGTTTGTAAACCTGTTGGTTATAGTTGAAAAGAATGATAGAGTCTGATGTCAGTGTCTAAAATACTTCTAATATTAAAACCAAACCAGGTAAAACAGTACTTTAAATAAACAAATTCTATAACCCTGCATTGCATTTTTTCATTATTTTCTGTGCAATCATAATTAGCTCCCATCTTTAAAAGTTAGTAAACATGTAAATTTTATATGAATAGATAGTACAAAACAGTTTTCTTTACAGTAAGGTAAAAAGTTTGCTCTGATTCCAAAATGCAGCATGGAATATAGAGGAATTAAAACACAGTCCCTCTTTGCAGTTTTCCAGTACATTGGTTGCTGTTTGTTTTTTGGCTGGAAAGTGCAGTTGTTTCTCAATACTGTCACAACTCCTCTTACACAGAAGTTTGGGGATTGTTAGTGATTATTTTCTGATTTTTTTTTTCTAACTCAGTGCTGCTTAATTAATTTTTTTATAGACAAAGTATCTAGAACTGTCATGTTTGGAAAGTATGTATTTGTAACTGTTGTTGATTTTATTATTTCCCTGCAAGTGGAGTATAGCTCTCAGAGTCTTAAGGATGCTTTAGTTTTTCACAGTCATGACTGTCACTGTGCCAATGTTATTCTCATGTTATCTGGGCACACAGATCCTCTGACAAACTATTTTTTTTTCCTAATTCTTGTTTGGCAGTACTGCATAACTTTTCTTTTTCTTACCATCTTTTATTTGGATAAAAGTCTGGTTGGCTGTGTGGATAATCAGTTTTAGAGAAAAAGGGATATAAACTTTTAACTCCTTTACTGTCCTTTTTTTTTTTTTTTTTTTATTAAAAAAGAGAGTATTTCAAGGAATTACTGTGCTCATAAATAAACTGTTAAATTAATTGGCATATTCTGTTTTTTCCAAGACTTTCCCAGTTCTTAAAAGTCTGACTTTTCAAGCATCTGCCTATAGTAGTGCAGATGTTTGAGAGTTCGTTTTTTGTTTAATGTGTGTGTGTACTTGTTGTTTTTTTTTTCTCCAAATTTGTGTACTTTACCCAATTGGAAAAAGCAAAGTAGCTGCATGAAATGGTTGTGAGCTAAGGAGAGTGTCAACAACTTCCTCTCCCCTTATAAGGGAAGGCTTTATGGAAAGATGAACCTTTCAGTTATTCTTTCCAATGATTTTTATCTTGCTGAGGTTGGAGGCTTTCTTCCTGCCGTGTTGATCTATATCCTCGTACTATGTTCTGTCACTTTTGTTTACCCTTGCAGTCTTTTTTTAACTCTGAATCTTTTGTCATGTCAGCCTGATTCATTCTGCTTGTTCCTTTTTCAATTTTTTGTTCTATGTCTGCTGATTGGTTAACTTTTCAGGATAACAAGGTAGACATCTATACTTCCCTGTTAGTCTTCTGTCTTCCTTTTCTATTGTCTCATTTATTGTCTTAATTTAACTAAAAATATTTCAAATTAGTTCTGATCTAGTTGGAAAGCAGAGCTGCTACCTAAAGGGATGGGCAGTTAGGGAGAAAAATGAAACTTGATCTGAAGGAGGAGCTTCAAAACCGGGATAGTCATTTAGGGATAGCAGTGGGTTGTTGGTGAAGGCAATAAATCACTGTTGTAGCTCATATAGAAATGAAGCAGAGACAGATAGCGGCGCATTGGTGAGAGGCACCGTAGTGCCTTGGAGACAAGGGCATAATTCCCAGTTGTGCTAGGCTTTGATTTACTGGATGGTCTTAATCTGTTTTACCAAATAGTCTAAGAGACTGTAAAAGGTGATTGTTTTATTACCTAGACTTCCGTAGTCTTTCTAGTTCCTACCCTTTTGTGTCACCACTTAGTAACCAGCCTAAAGCTCTTTCCCTGCTTTGGATGCTTGTATTCAATAGTAGAACTATCAGAAGTCTGGTAGCATTGTACATTACATTTTTAAATTCTAGCGCTGTTGGGAACCAGCTCATTTAATATTTTACTTTTTGATGCTCTGTGACCTTAACATCTAGAATTTTGGAAACAGCGTGCAAAAATGTAGCATTTTATGTGTATGTTAATGCTTTAGATCATTATTGTAGTTGAATAGACGTGTGTGAAGTTGGCCTAGCTATAATTATGTATTCTTTAAAACAGTATTTCAAAACTCTGCTCTCTGTCATATTTCAAATTTGATATAAACCTATCAAATGCACGCAGAGTTCTATTGGCTTATCTTGAGCTTTTCTTTAAAAAACAAAAATCGTCAAGGTGTGTGTGTGCATTGAGGGGAAATGTTGCTTCTCCCCCTTTGATTTTTAAATACTTACAAGGAAGTCTAAGACTAAAGTTTTTTTAATTAAAAGGCCTTGCAAATGTCTCGTGTGTATATTTTTATATGTACTGTATCATTTTCATAACCAGTAATAAATTATATTTCAGTATATAATTTGATTTTTAAATTATCATATATATCGTTATATTGATAATATACATATGTTATCATTATTATTATTTTAGTAGATATGACTAGTGCTTAATGTCTCTAAACATGAATGTAAAAGCTTGTTGGTAGTGTTTCTGGGTCTTGTTTTCTTTGTGATGAATACTAGTCATGGAGTACGTGAAATAAAAGATGGTTTGCTATATGGTTGGCATCAGAAAAACCTCCTTTTCTGAATTCAGATTGATGAGTTCTTTTACTACGTGAGAAGTTAGTCAGAATCAGTCTTTCAAAGTTTAATGCTGGAGAGCTGGGTTGAAAAATTGTGCTGAAGTGAATTCTTTGTTAATAGACTCTTAGCAAGACCTTGAAATCCATAATGCCAGATGTCTAGTAGCAAGGTGAGAGCAGAAGTGCTTTTGCCAGATGGTCTCTGACATTTGAAGACAAATAAAAATGCTGAAAAATATTTTCCAAAAAAAACCCCAAAACAACCCACCACCGAACAACCCCAAACTTGCTGCTTCATCATTTTGTTTACGTAAAGGTTAAGCGCAACATTCAAATTAAGAAAAGATCATAGCTCTGAAAGCTGTCAAACATGTTAAATTTTAGTCTGGGCTTGAATTCTGATACCTCTGGGTTTTTTGTTTTATTTTCTTCTCAGCTCCGTGGGACTGGCAAAAGCAGCTTTAGAAGCAATTAATGGTTTCAATCTCTTTGGAAATCAGGTAATACAAATGTTTATTTTCTCTCCACTTTTTTTTTTTTTTTAGCAGTAGTGATTTACATTACAGATCAGAGGATATTTAGAAATATTTTGCACAGTTGGATAGACTGCAGCTTTAAAAAATGGCAGTTTGCAAACCAATTGCTCCTGTTTCAAATACAGAATTAATCTGATAAAATCATTAGTGCCCTTACTGTCAAGAATTACTTTTTTCTAAAAAAATAAAATAACATAATCTAAAATGATTGCCGCATATTCTGAAAAAGGACTTGGTTGCCAAAAAGGTTTTTCTTACAGAATTTTATCTGTTGGTCATAATACAATATAATTCTACCTACAAGTATTACCTTACTTTGGTTTTGTTCCTTCATGTGTCTTTTGATATAGACTTTAAACAAGCTACTTGTACGTAATCCTGCTGTTTTACTGGCTTTTAATTTCAATTTGTTGCATAGTGGTAAAATCTTTTGCCATCCTTTCGCATGGCTTGGATCAATGAAGAAAGCAAGTCTTTTCTTAGATTTTTATCTTTGGCTTGTATTCCTCTTCAGTGTACATCTTCTTTTTTTTTTTTTGGTGTTACACCTACAGTAGTCTGTAGCTAAAATCAAAGAATACTCTTCCAAATTAATGATCTAGAAAATTTACAAATGGAAGACATACGTCGTTGTCAAGCTACTGGTGTTATTAATGAGTGGAAATGAAGAGTAGGAGTGCAGCTGAAAAGAAAGCTGTGGCATCAAGCATGTGTCGGTATAGTTATAAAACTTGCTGGTGACTTTTGTTTGTGAATTGTGTAGAAGGGAGGACAGGTTGGTCACCAGTGGGTGAGCTCAGGTCAGTGGGTAAAGCTTTCCCTATTGCACTGTTTTTCCTGGAATTGCATCCTTTTTGATTTGTAACTGATGGACCTTGCCCGTATGCCCAAATCTCTGTGTTTCACACAAAATAAACATTCATTGATGAAACGTGCTTTACCTCTTCTTAGGGTTGAGTAACACTCCAACCACACATTTACCTACATAGCTTGTTTTTATATTTATGTATTTTTTCCTTCAGTTAGGCAGTCTGTCTACTTTTTGAGTTTTAATAATTTAGTAATTGTGACCTTGACTTGAAGGACTGTTTGTGTATTTTTTGAGTAAAGTTTCTATATTTATTTTCTGGCTTAAAGATGAGATTTTTCTTCTCTTTCTGTAATACCTGTGCTTTCCTGTTTCTCTTGTAAGTCTAGTGGATCTGACTTTCTTATTGTGATAATGGCCTGTTTCAAATATTCAACTTTAAGAAACTTGGTTAGATGCAGTGGTTTGCTGTAAAGAAAATAGTACAAAGGAGATCAGATACAAATGGTGAATAAGGGGAATTCTCAGGTGCTCTTTGTGTGAGCTAATGAGCATAAGCTAGGTCAACTGTCAAAGTGTGACTGGGAGACAGTCCAAATTAAGTTCCAAGTTCCTTTCTGTGCTGCTTGATTTATTAAAACATTCTTAGTTATTTGTATCTCCATTTTTCTATTGGTAAAATGGAAGATACAGATCAGAACAGTCATATACAATAATGATTAGCATTGTTAGACAAAATGTTCTTCCTTATAGTTTATTCATATAAAAAACGATTAAACTAAAACTTAGAGCTATTCAGATGCCTGTGATGAAAATTAGAGTTTGTTTTAGATAGCAACTGAGGTAGAAGTATGATCTATTAAACAATCTTATCTATTGATGGAAAGCTGAACCACTTACTATTATTAGACCCTTCTTTGTTTTATGGTGTAAAGCAGGAGATCTTCCTAAACTGACTCTGTAGACTTAGGCATCCATTCCAATTTTTGTGGATATCTCTTCATGGCAGGTTTTTTTGGTGTTTGTTTGTTTGGCTGGTTTTTGCATCTCTGTATTTGTGCTAGTGCTGTAATACAATGCCTTGTCCTGTTGCGAATCCACTCCTCAGGAGTTATTGGTGGCAGTTTGCTGATGAGTGAAGTATGAAAGTGCTCTTTATACGTACACAAATACGCTGTTTCAAAAAGACTTAGCCATTTGGTCTAGCTTGGACTTACTTTATGTACATTTTAAAAGCTGATACTATGCATCAAGAACTAGGAGCTAGTAAGGAACTTAAATAACAATCGGACGTTATATACACATTGTCAGTATTTCACAAAAAAATGCTTATCTACAATCTTCACCTTCCCAACAGCCTCAAGCACCAGTAAATGAGTCTGCTGGGTTGTTTATTTATTTTTTTTTTCAGATGATTCTTTTTAAACTAAATTCCGAAAGGGATGAATAAATTGCTGAAGCAAAACCAGTTTTAAATGCTTCAAGAGTTTATTCCCAGATACTTAGCATAAAGAGAAACCATTTTGACCTTCAGTCTGCGGCAGAGTTTGCCTTTGTGCTGAGCTCCAGCTGGGTTCCAATAGCTTTGAGAAATCCTGCTGAGCCCCTCAAGAGGAACTTGTTTGCACCTGCAACTCCACTCCTGCAACCTGCATAAATCAGTGCTGAGCACAGCAGCCTGCTCGGCCTTTCCATGCAGATTTTTCCACTCACACTGGGGATGCTGGAAGAGACTAATAAATACAAATATGTAGGATTGAGGCTGTGCTCGCACACGTGCGTGTGTGTGATATATCTCTGAGTAGATCATGATAAGGCGGTTTCCTTGTGCATTCATGGATGCACCCAGAGAAGACAAAATAAAGGTCACATTGTTGATACTCACATTAAACTGTCCTTCCCTCCATTCCCAAATTAGCATATATATCTGTATGAAATCATACTTCTTTTGTTCTGTATAAAAGCACTTCTTAACTAATATTAAAATAATTTTAATGCATCATTTGCTATACTTTCTAGGTGCCAGATACAATAAAGAACAATTATAAATTGAATAAATTGTCTTTCTGTTTAATCTGAATTTGACATGCTTTAATGTTAAAAGGATTTCATTCATGGTTTTTAAATGCTGTTCATTTTCATCTCCATCATACCAGAAGTATTTCATAAAATGTGGGAGTAATAACCGTAAAAATACAGTCAAGCTGTAATCCTAAAATTCCCTCAGTAAAAGATTTATTTACACATTGAGAAGAGAATTTCCAGTATAACAGATAAATAAGTTACTTAGTTTGTCATTATTTTGGTTTATATCCTCTGATAAATTTCTTAGATCCATTCCCAGTGTGTTATATATCTCTGAAACAATAGTTATAAATCTGTATGAAGTAGTTAATGTGTATGACACGGGCATAAGAATTCTGCTATAGCATTGATCATAGCCATATCCTGAAATCACTGTATTCTCCTGAAGTTTGTATGGAAGAACTGTAAAAATAGATCTGGTTGGTTGGTTTCTTTAATTATTTGTTGCTTTTACATTTAGAATGCAGTGTAAACTGATTGCATTTCAGTTTATGTTTTTACTTAATCACATTAGAATCATCACCACTAAAATTACTGTAACTTATTTTCTCTTTCTGTGGGCTTGATAGGGTTAACCCAAACCTCTGGTTTCAGAGTATCACAGAGTATAAATACCTTAAAATTTGTACCACTAATGTAAGAATTCCATTTTAGCTACAATATCTTTTCAGAAAAATTACATATCAGCAAAAAAACTACATAAGAGGATGTGCATTTACTGACAATGTGAGTTAATGAACTAATGAATTAAGTGCGTGCATGTTTGCACTAAAATGGGACTGCTAGTGATGAGATGAATGCTGTTTCAGGTCTGATCTAGTCATAGTATAACCAATTGTTTGTGTAAGAACTACATGTCCCGTATTGTGGAAAAAATTATATTTTTTTAAAAAAATCAAGCCTCTGTAAAGTGTCCTTACTACAGAACGTTACAGTCTTTAGATTAGTGAAAAATAGTTCCTTTGTAAAACAAAGTGCCAATGCAGATTAGTTGGTTCTTGTAATCCCCAAGGAATCCTCTAGTGAAGCACAGATTTTGAAAGTGCATATTCGCACGCATAGACAGATTGCCTTCAGAGTTCATAGATGAATTTAGAGATTCGTGAATAATCAGAATCTGGATTAAGAAGAAAGTAGGAGAACAATAAATCATCAAAGCAAATGTGATTATTTATCTATGTTCTTATCTCAGCATTATTCAGTATATCTTGCTAGAACAATTAGGAGAACAGAGAGACTATTTTCTATGAGGACAGTGGAAAAAAATATTTAGCCTAGAAAAGGAAAAGCTGAGTATTTGCATGACAGCTATTAGAGTATGTGTGAAGAGTAAGTAAGAAAATCTTCTGTTGTTTGGAAAGCCAGATGAATGGATGCTAGAACTGGCACAGAAAGATGGGTAGTTAGCTAGATATGTAGAAACTCAGTTGGAAATTCAAGTTTTTAATAGATAGAGTGTGTTCTGGAACAATCTTCTTAAGAGAACAGTATACCAACGAAACTGACTGCTTTTTAGGAGAAATTTGATGAATTTATGAAAATTGATGGTGTATGGTATTTATGACAGTAATGGAATGAGTTCAGTGTTGCATGTCTTCCAATGGGACAGTGATACTGGGATGTGTTATCAATGACAACATGTTACATATAGTGTAAAGTTACAGAATTTAACTAGGAAATGGGTTTTGCTAAGGAGTAGATGTTGATAACATTGACCTTACAATAGCTGAAAAGCAGGTCATTTTTATTTGCTATGGAAGCCCTTTCCTAAAGTGGTATCTCAGGTAATATCCAATTATTTGTGTTATAACTGACTGAGAATGCAATATTCACCATCACTATATGGAGCATTTCCTGCAGTCACAGGGAGGGACAAGTGCTTTTTTCTTTGTCCTTAATACAGTCATTGTTTTTCAAGAATTAATGAAGAGTTTACAGCTTGAATGAATCATATAAGTCATGATCACTAGGAGATAAAATGATCTGATTTGGGCTATATTTAAACACTTTTAAAAATTCAAAATATTTTCAACTTGATATTGTGGTACGTTTTTAGATTAAAATTACCAGCTACCAGACTGTTACAGTGTAACTTAAATAAAAGAAAGAACCAGTTTCACCAGGAGATGCTAACCTTTCTTCCTTTCCCCTTAAATAAATGTAATGTTCTGTTTACAGGGCTGCTCTTGGTCTGTTATATTTGTGGATTTTGATGCCCATAACCGTAACAGACAGACTCTCTGTTCATTGCTGCCCCGAGAGTCAAGGTCTCATGTAAGTAATTAAATGAAATTCACCTCAACAGAGTGTGGAGAAAATAAATGGATATGAACATAATTCTTAGTTCCATGATGGCCATTATGTTCTGCTTAATAAAATTAGGAATTTACTAGGAAGATATTAAATTTTTGCTTCTTAGATGTCACTGTGATGTAATTGTTTTTCTGAAGTGGAATTATGATGGTGTTCTTTGTTTTCTGAATATTTAAGTTAAAATGGTAGCGTGTTTGTAGCTTTCTAAGCGATTTAAAAATAAAATTTAAAGTACTAATGATCTGCAGTAACTTAAGTAGGATTTGCCATCTTGGTAATTGTTTTTCTTTTGGCTTACTTCCCGCTATACACTCAGTGCCTGCAGATTTGAAACATTTTATTTTAGCTTTAATTCATTCTTCTATCTAGAAAAGAAGCCTTTAAGGTTAGGTTTTTATAAATTGCTGAATATGGAGGATTTCTTGTTTTAAGCTACTGTTACAAATAAAGATTTCCTCAGTGAGCAAATCTAAGTGACATAAATATAGATTAATTAAAAAAAGAAATCTAATTCAGTATTAGCATCAAAGGTAAATTTGCTTTGTGAAAATCAGTAACTTAAAATGAGTGATAATAGTTTTACTGCTTTTTTTGTTCGTTCTAGGGTATAATAGCATTTTTGTTCATGAAACAGACTATTAATCTTCAACATTAATAGTTTACTCATTGTGTAGAAGAATTATAGCACAGTTGTAGTACTGGATAATCAAAATAAAAGGCACCGTCAGCTACTTTTTTATAGTCTAATAGCCTTTTAGAACTTTTGGTGTTTATTAGTTGGTGGAGACTTGAAATATTCTGACAGAAGCTGGTTTCATAAGTTCCTTATGCTATAAAAGTGATCTTCGCATCCTTTATCTTTTTCCTTTTTTGGGGTTCACATCAATGATATTGGCAAAAATATGGTATTTTCAGTGTTATTTCTTTCTGTTATTCAGCAGAAAGGAATAACAAAACATGACATATGAAAATGCAGTTTTAAGTTGTACTTCTTATTTCTGTAAGCTCTCCTGTAGTCTTGATTCAGTCGTTAGTAATTTTTCTTGTCTACTTGATTCATTATAGTTACACATGGTTCTTGAGAAATGCTACTCATATTTTTTCCTGAAATTATTCCCTTAGCACCTTAATTGAAAATCAAATAGTTTTGTTACAGCACCTGAAGAATATTCCTGAAAAAAAGCTTTTCAGAAACAACGATTTAATCATAGTTACTTCTCAGCATTGCACCTTTATAAAATGTTTGTGATTCTTTTAGAGGATGGGATACCCAAATGTTTGTGTTTCCTCCAGGAATAACCTGGAGGATATTTTTTGTTTCTAAAACTGCAAAAAAGTTCTAGAATGCATTCACTTATCCCTGCAGATTGTCAACTGTAAAGCAGGTCAGATTTTGAGTCAAATGAGTGCTGCTTTAAATCATACATTTTGAATATTGCATTTGTAATTTATCCTTATGCATCTTTAGAAGCCTTATTTTGCACACTTTTTAAATATATTAGTACTGTGATTTTGATAAACGTAAGATTATGTTCCAAATATATATTTCACTTAGTAAGTTAAACAGTCTTTGTTTGTGCATCAAATAATTGCCGGAGATCTAATTAAATTTGTAATGTGCCATTTCTCCCACTCCTACAGAATACCGATGCAGCTCTTTTGCCCTGTCTCAGTTATCCTGCATTTGCTTTGGATGATGAGGTTTTGTTCAGTCAAACACTAGACAAAATTCTTAGAAAATTGAAGGGAAAATACGGGTTTAAAAGATTTCTGAGAGATGGGTACAGAACAGCGCTGGAGGACAGAACACGACGTTATTATAAACCAGCAGAAATTAAGGTAAAGGAATAACTGGCCTATATAAGGACAAACTTGGGTTTTCTGAAATGCTTAAGTAGTACTTAAGAAAAAAAAAATCAAAACAAAACAAAAAAACTGGAAAAAAACCCAACCAAACAAAAAAAAAAACCCAAGCAAAAATAAATCAACAACAAAACCCCACCAAACCCCACCAAAAACCAAAACACAATCCCTGAAAAGAAAAAGAAATAGGGACCCCCAGAATCCTATTTGCAGTTTAAATTGGACAGTGATGCCTAATTGCTTCAAGTGAAGGAGATGCATTTTGTAATTTGGTGTGTGCAGTTTTGAGAGATTGCGAAGTCAGCAAGTTACTCATTGATTTGTTTTGTAATGAATGTGCTTCCATTTACATATATGGTACAGCTGATTTCACATAACAAATAAGGAAGTTATTTATCATTTTATTTAATTTCACAGCTGACTACAGTCTGAGTGTATGGAAAACAATTTTGCTTTTGACCACAGTGTTTATCAGTGAAGGTTATCTAAATGAAAATTTACTTTTTTTTTTTTCTTCCCCTCCCTAATAGTTTCTCTGTGGAAAATAAAACAGATTATATAAATATTCTGCTTGAGAATGAGACACAGTATACATAAAAGCACAGTTAAAGTGCCCATAGAATTAAAAAGCCGTAAGCTAAATGAAAAACTGATCTACTAAAATGATTGTTGCAATCATGTTTGTCTTTTGTGGCTTTGAAATTATTCAATGGGATATTCAAATACATTTTCTTAAATCAAAATGATGAAATGTCTGATGAATTTCTCTTTTTTTCCAGCTTTTTGATGGCATTGAGTGTGAATTTCCTCTGTTTTTCATTTTCATGATAATTGATGGTAAGTACAGCTTTACATTCCCATTCTTTAAAGGTATTAGGGAGATGAGCTCTCAGAGGAAGGATACAAAATGATGTTCTTGTCCTGCCAAAGTAAACCATAACACAGTGATGCTAAATATCTCATTTAGAGTGCTGTCTCATGGGTTAAAAAACCCCAAGCACCCAACCCCTCTTTTTTCAACACTTTTAATGTGAACTGGTTTTAGAATATAACTCAGTATGGGTTTTTTAAAAGCTGAAATCTGTGACATTCAGTCCTGCATTGCCTTTTAAGCCTTAAACCTTTCACAGTGTAGCACAACTTCACAGCAGCACATACAAGAAAAGGAAGTAGAAGAGAGGACACATTGACAAACCGAATGTTGCAGCAGGTCTTTTCAAGTTGGATATTCTGTAGTAATTGAAACAGAATTCAGAAGAGAAGAAAGCGAACCAGAAAAGGCCTAGTTTCTCTTTGAAATGCCTGTGCTTCCTGGCCATGTTTTTTCTATGTAGACAGTTAATCTGACTTTAAAAAAAATTAAATAATACCTAGGTAACTTATCAATGTAAACATTCCATCTAAAAATCTTTGGAGGGGAATTTTTCAATTTACTACTCCAAATTCCTTTTGTATTTATTTCTTGGGGTTTCTGGGCAGCTCACTTCTAGAGCAGTTTGCAACCCTGTCCCTAAAGATTTAGAACCCGCTTGTTTGTCTCCACGCTGGCACACAACCTCTGCTTCTTCCTTCTGCTCTAATGAAGGAGTTATCTCCAGCTCGTCTCTGTCTGGTTCCTGAGCCTGTCAGTGTTCACAGCTTTACTGTCCCAGGGAACGTGCCGTGGATCCCAGCTGAAGCTAATAAGAAGGTGGCTGGTTCATGATCCCTGTGAGGTTTAGCTGTAGCAGTGAGGACCTACAGTTTAGTCTTTTACTTTTCATGAACTATTTAGTATGTAGTTCCTAACCCATTTAAAAGCAAACACTAGATTTTTCTTCTTCTTCTTCTACGAACATTGATCTCATGGAAAAGTTATTTCTTCTATTAAATCAATTACTGTTTGGTTATTTTTAGGAGTTTTTAGAGGAAATACCGCACAAGTAAAGGAATATCAGGATCTTCTGGATCCTTTGCTTCAACATACATCTGAAGGTAATATCTGATAATAATTCTGATAAAATCAATTAATAATCTGATAACCAATCTGATAAAACACTGTTTTTTTACTGATCTGAATTTATTAAAATACTGACATTCCTATTAATGGATACTGCAGTCAGAGCAAAGCAGAAGTAAAAGTATCACTGTGTTTCCTGATGGCAAAATACAAATACAAAAATAATCTCTTTCATGTAGATACTTTGTCATAAACTCTCATAATAGAAGTAATGTTACCTGGAAAAATGCTACACGTATAAATGTAGGATTTACACTGTACCAGCTCATTCCTGCCCTCCTTCACCTGTGCTTCATTATTTACAAAGTTCACTTTGATTCCACAGGAAGATATTAACTCCCAACGCTCACATTGTTTCAGTGTTCCGCCTGGATACAGTCGATAGTTACTTGTGTCTTTCACTGTCACTTAACTTCACGAGATTTTAAAATATAATTTGGTATGTCCATATGAAATTGGTTTTAGCTTAGAACAGTGGAAGTGGAAACATGTTAATTTTAATATAAATGTTCTCTTACTTAAATTGTGCACTCCAGAATGTCTGTGGAACTGCAGACAAGACTACTGATGGCCTACAGGCACATCCATCCAAAATTCAGTTGAAAGAAAAAAGAAAAGGACCATAAGTTTGAGTGGGAGGAAAAAAATGTCCCGAGAACAGAACAAGCTTCAATATACTGACAATCCAATTTTAAAATGCAGCATCTTTAGTCACCTGTTCTTGACATCTGTGGGTATAGTTACACAAGTAGATGCAGAATATTTTAGTCTGCCTTGTTCTTTAAACTTAGAATATTTGTTGAAGTGAACTAGTTTCTGCAAGAAATTCAAACAATTCCATACCAATTTTCATTACGTATCAAGTTTTCTGACTTGCCGATCATTGCTTTTTTCTGGTCATTAATGAGTATGCAAAGTTACATGGACAATAAATTGATCTTCTTGTTCCTCTTGCTGAAAGTCATCATGAATTTCTCATCTTAAAGTTTGATACCTCACTCATCTGAATATTCTATCTCTAATAACTCTCACTTTTCAACTTTTCTCAGTTTCTTGCCAGTAATTTTTTTTTGTCTAAGCAAACAGCCAGACACTGAAACTTTATTCTGTTTTTCACCTATTCTTTATCCATATAAATGAAAAATTAAAGCAATATTAAGGTGAAATTTAATTTTGCAGAAAGCATACTGATTTGCTTTTGTATTGCATATAATTAGGTAGGTCATCTGTAATTCCTGTCTCTTGTTGACTTACACTGTTGAAATAAAGGTTGTTTATCTACAATGATCAGTAGTACCTGTAGCACAGTTCTAGGTACAAGATATGCTATATTCCAATGAAGAAGTTACGCCATTTTGTTTCATGATGTTTCAAAATTAAGATGTTGGGTTTAGCTTGTTTTTGCATACTTGCAAAAACCTATAATTTTAATTTAATTGAATGTTTGACTACTGTTGACTAAGAAAAAGTTTTCTGATACTGATCTGTTGTTAAATGCAGGAAAAAACGCCCCAAGTGTTTTGCTCTGATGTAACTTTCATTTCTTTTGATTATGGTTTGTTATCTCTACCGCAGTTTGCTTCAGGCGAGAAATATTTAATTTTTCTTTTTGTGCAGTAAGATGCCACACGGACAATGTGTATGTTCTGGGGAAAGAGTCTGTGGAAATGTTTGGTGAAGAATAAAGTAGTTTTAATATTGCCCTGGATCTCCAGCACTGATTGTGGTTTTGAGAGATAACAATGAATCACAACAGTCTTTCAGTTCAATTAAATTATTGGTAGAGGTATAATGTTTCCTGTTTTGAATTCACTTCAGCTTCATTAAGGGACTACAGTCAAAGGCTACGGGAAGTGGAGTTTATTTACTGACTGTGCTTATTTCAAAACTCCGCAGGGTGTCCTGTTGTACCCAAGTATTACTATGTGCCAGCTGATTTTGTTGAACCGGAAAAGAAGAACCCTGGCAGTCAGAAACGGTTTCCCAGTAACAATGGACGCGATGGAAAGTTTTTCTTGTGGGGACAGGCAATTTACATCATTGCAAAACTCCTGGGTAAGAGGCTGAGGAAATTCTGGCAGGTTTTGACTCGGCCAAAGTGATGGATTTTGTCTTGTTAATGTTTTTCTTGAATCTGAACAAACACATTTGCTTGAGTTTTGAATGGACTATGGGTGGCATAGAATTTCTTTTAGGAGAAGATATATTACTTTATTTTAATGTGCTCAGCACTTACCTAGTAGTCAGTAGATTGAATTCTAAAACCTTTCTTTTCTGTGAACACTGTAAAGGGAAACAGGCTGTTGGTAGTAAAAATGAGAAACATTGAAGGGGAGTTTAAAAATTCAAGACTTGGCAAGAGCAGTGGCTGTATCTTTAGGTATGGAAGAGCAGAGCCCGTCTGGTGCTCCACCTGTTCTGTTTCTATTCCTTCCAAAATTCCTTTTTTAGCCAACATCGGAAAGTAAACGCAGGCAATATCACCTTTAATGAAAAATAATTTAATTTAACCTCTTATTATTAGCCAGGTAACCCTCAGAAATGTGTGCAGGAACACTGTAGTAATTCTGCTGGTATTCGTCTTGTGCTAATGTTTGTGTTTCTATACCTGCAGAATGCTGGTTAAAGAAATTGTATTTAATGTTTGCTAAATACTGCTTGAGTAATATAACCTTCTTTCATTTTGTTTCAGTTCTTTTCTTTGCTGAACATGCTTACGCACTGTTTCTTTTAATAATTGTGCTAAATCTCTTCTTGAAGTGTTATCATTAGTAACTGTTTCCTTTATTGTTTTGAAAATTTCTCTCCCCTGTATTCACTGCTTTTCATTCCTCTCTGCCTATTTTCAAAATATTTTTTTTTCCTTTTCTCTCACAGTCTTTGCAAATAGGGTCTGGAAATTTAATCACAAAGCTAAATATATTCACTGGTGATTGTTATATCAGGAACTCCATGTATTCATACTAATTTATAATTGGTGCATTTAATTTTGCTCCTTTCTGCATGAAAACCTACCTGAATAACATTCTTGTCCTTGCTGAAAGTCTTTGTGTGTGCTACTTTGCTGCTTGGTGGTTGCTAATTAAGTGGAAGCCTGACTCATAGAATCATAGGGTGGTTTGAGTCGGAAGGGACCTTAGAGATCATTGAGTTCCAACCCCCCTGCCCTGGGCAGGGACACCTCCCACCAGAGCAGGAAGCCCCATCCAGCCTGGGATGTGTCTCCAAACACTTTGAGTTCAGGGAAGGTACTGCATTCCCATTTTGTCATCCATTCCAGAAATTGTTGTGTTGCCTCAAGGGTAGCAATTAATTTGTATTTGCTCAGCCTCCTCGTTTCTGCGGTGTAGGCGAGGATGTGATGTAACCTTCCTGCCTCTTTGGGCTTTGTGTCTGCCTGTTGTGCTCCGAATTTTTCTAAATGCAGCAACATGAAACTGAGTCAATTCTTACACACCTCGCTGCCTCCCACGGAGGGGCAAACAGACACAGCGAAGTCACAATTTTGATCCTGCTTTTATAAGGGCTCTGAACAACAGAGGGAATGGAAGTGCCTGCCCACGGCTGCTGGGAGTCACCACGTGCCTATGCAACTGAAAAAATTGTTTATGAACTAAAAAAGCCTGCTTTTTGCAACTTTTCATAGAATTTCTTGCTTGCTCTGGTTGGGGGGGCTGTTAAAGCCTCTCTGATAGGGTCCCCTTTTAGAGCACGGGAGAGGAATGCCAGGTATTTACCTCGTGTGTGCAACTGAAAATGCACTTGGTTTAGGCTTTCATTCAGCGCTCTTATCTTTCCTGTGCTTTTCCTTATTTTTGTATCTTCTTCTGTGGATTCAGTGCTGCCTAGAACTAAGTAAAGAGTTTTTAGCAATATTTTTTTAGAGTATAGACTGAATGAATTAAATATTTTCAGTTGTTGCTGATGCAAATGATGAACTAACAAAGAAAACTCTGCTTTTGTGTTCCGATACACTGGTGTCTGTGGTATCAGTGATGAATATTCTCTGAGATTCCTGTTCTAAATAAAACTGTAAATATTGAAAGTCAGCTTAAATTATGTGTTAGTCTATTGATATAGTTGGTTTAAATATGAAATTATTCTGATTATATATTTTAATTACTGAGCAGTGTAAATCAATGTGAAAAACAGTGGAAATAGAACACGTATCTCTTCCTTTTAAGAACTATGAGGCAGAGTCCATTGATCTTGGAAACATTTGGTTAACCGATCTGATAGCACCAGCATCACTACAAATAATTTAAGTAACTTCAGCCAGCATGAGAAGTCTGACTCTGTGGACTGGAGCTTAGATGACTGTTTTGCTTAAAATGTATTTTGCGAACTTGTGTCAGGGTATTAATAAATTGTGCTAATTTTTCATACGCTAGCTTTGCATTTTGGTTTTTAACATAACCACCCCTCCTGAAATTAAGAAATATTTTTCTTACCAAGACAGCATTGGTTCTCTGTTGTGGTGGAATTAAGCTACTGGAGTCATGAGTTATTTCTTTTTTAGATTAACAGCTGATTTCCTAGTGTTAGAGCTTTTTAGGAATGTGTGCAAAATTGTTGACTTGTATATAGGAGAAATGAAAATGCACTGCGACACTCGCTGTAGCAGAAATTAAATGAAGATTGGATGGTTTCATGTCAAAATGAGATTTTGATGGGGGAATGTTTATTTGAAGGGCATAATAGCTCCCAGTGGATTGTGAGGGCTCCCAGTGCCCTTTATTCAGGGCATTTTTTGAAACTTTATAGTAGTATACTTTTATTGGACTACTTAAATTGTTTTCAAAAGAAAGTTACAATAACGGAATTTTAGCGTTGGGGTTGTATTGTGCCATGTTAAAATAAAAAATCCATGTAGAAATGGCTAGGTTTCAAATGTATTTAATTGGGTATATTTTTTTTTTTACAATTTCTTCTTGAGAAACCATATTGAGAGATATCATGGCTATCCCTTGCCCGTTTCAGCATTGTAGCGGTGTGATTTGCCTTGAGATAGAGGCTGGATGCTTTTCCTCAAAGCTCGATAATTTTTGATGGTAATCATTGAGTTTCTAGTTAAAGCTCTAGAATAATTGCATGGTTGTGGATTGAGGGCTTTTTATGTGACTTGTGGAGTCTGTTGTTTGCATATATTCTTTTTTAACAAATCTCTGTGAAAAAATAAAGGATTGTTTTTATATGCTACAGTATTATAATTAGCTATGGCAAGAACGATGCTTCAGTCATTAGCTGTAAAATTAATATAGTTTTGCAGAATGTTTTGCAGATCATTTTGATCTGTAAATCACCAATCTGTACCAAAGACCAATGTCGGCAGAACCGACCACATAAAATAGGTTTGTCTCCTTCACAAAAGCTGCAGAAATTACTCAAGTCATTCTGCATTTTTTATTATTGTTTACTTTCAGCTGACAAATTAGTGAGTCCTAAAGATATCGACCCTATCGGACGTTACGTACCTCCCGAAGATCAGCGGAACGTTAGCATGAGATTTTCAAATCAGGTAAGCAAAACCTTAGTATTAAAGTATTTTTACAGAAAAAATGTCATCTACGTGTTACATACAGTCTTCTAATGTTACAGCTAAAGTGCTAGGAAAATATTAAATGTATATATATTTTCTTAGTTGATGAAGGATTGCTTTTAAGAGGAAGACTATAACATCTGCAGTTTTGGGGCCGTGGTGCATGTCTGCCTTCAAATTATGTGGTGCAATCAAAATGATATATAAAATGTGTGTTTAAAGAGCTGCTAATAGACAGATGTTGAGTTGTTGTTCGTTGAATTATATGTCAGGAAGGCAATGTGGTATTTTATTCCTTGAAGTTAATTACCACTTCAGTATATTAGTATTTTTTTTATTTATTTAGAGCTTCTAAGAGCTACAAGGATGAGGTTCTTTGTTGGTGTGCATGGTATATGCCTGTGCTCCTGTATTTGGCTCAGATGCACAGCAGGAATGAGAGCCCAGGGACGGGGAATGCTTGAAACATCGTCATTCACATCTGCAGTAGAGGGGATAACGAGGCAGAAACATGGCCTGTATGTGGGGGGCTTCTCTTATTAAAGAAGGAAGAACTGTGTACAGAAATGTGTAGCCAAGAGATGTTTTTCAGCCTTTTTATTTCTTGGTATAAGGAATACATATTTGGAAAGTTCCTTGTTCAGCATTGTGAATTTGTTATTGAAGTATAAAATATAAATAATTTATCTAAAGATTTATTCCGAGATCAGAAGTGAACAAGGTTTTCCTTGTTCCATCCAAATGGTGTTTAAAACCTCTGTTTCTTACTATTTCCTATAACAAGGTAAACCGAGTGCTCATTCAGAATGAGACCCGTGTTCCCAGTGCAGCGCTTTGTCCCGTTCACAGGGGACAAGGAAAGCTCAGTGACTTCTCTTGTTCCCAGTTTCTTTCTTTGTTCTTACACCGCGGGGTTATGAACGCTGCAGAAACGGGGAGCTGCCCATAGCACGTGCCCGCTGGGGAGGGCTCTTGGAAGAGGCCTCTGTTGAGTCAGGGTTGCATGTGCCCCATCCACAGCTTTGATTCTTTGATTCTTGAAACCAATAACTTTTAATACGCCACAGATGAACACTTTTGAAGAGGTTGATGGTTTCTTCTAAAGATGCTGCGTGACTCATCAGGAAATGTTTTAGTAGAAAAGCATTTTTACTATTTTTCAGGGTCTTCAGAGACAAATAGCCTTTACCAAAAGTGATAATAAGTAATGCAACAATAATTTATTTTCTCATCACTTACTCCCTAGTGGTCACTTTGTGGGTCAATGAAGAACTTGTTTAGTAAAATGCAGTTACTTGATAAAATTCAGCAATATAACAGGGACTCTGAAAGCTCAACAGCGTTGAGAGAATTGAAAATCACTTAAAAAGTTAGATTTTGATACTCTGCTTCATCTGCAAACAATGAAAAAAGAAAAGCAGCTTCGTCACTGTTTAAGGGACATCAGATTAGAAGGTCTGTCATTCTCAAGAGCTCATACAGTCCTCCTGTCCTTTGGCACTCAGCAGTTGTCTACACTAGAATTATTTGACAGACCAGTTGTGCTCTTCTAGGACAACTTGCTGGAGCTGATGCTTGTTATCCTTCCCCTTTAAAGGCTGTCTCTAGCTGCTTAAATTTGCTAAAACTTTGGCAGAAATGAATTAAGTTTGTCTGAATTATGCCATTTTATCTAATTGAGCTAATCTATGCAAAATCAGTATTTAGTATTTGCCTTAGGGTGCTAGGAAAATGACTAAAAATAAAATACAAAATGAGAACACAACACATGTTAATCATGTCTGCAGAAAGGAAAAACAGTTTCTTTTCTTTAGGATGTTATCTTTTCTTCCATGTATGTAAAGAACCATTCAATGAAATCGAACAAAAAAGTATTTCCACTTCTATTAGATTTCATTCTTGTAAGAAATAAACAAGGATATATAAATATTTCACATGCCTGTGTATATCAATTCTGTTAAGGTACGGTTTCGTACCAAAAAAGGGACATACCCAGAAAAGCTTTTTAAATTTTTATTTGAAGCCATGTGCTGAGGAAATAGTTCTTAGAAAAATGCATTTTCCATGTAGGCATAGTTTGATGGCATTGACTGTAATTTCTATAAATTCATTTCATTTCATTGAAAAATGTAGTTAATTTAGTTTATTTGTGGCTTTGTTGCCACTACAAAGACATGTCTGATGCCCACATAACTGTGTAGATTTAAGCAAGTAATGAAAAGTGCTTGAAATACTCCAACCTTATAGTTTTGAAGAACCAATGAGTTAAAGGGGAGTAATGTAATATAAACAAAGGCAAAATTGCTGTAAAAGCTCTCTATATGTAACTATGCTATGAACGCATCACTCAATCTAGAAAACCTGTTATAAGAGGACAATTCCATTTGCTGTAGAAAACTGTGGAATCAAATAAGCAGTAAAAACTTAATGGCCACTAATACTAAAATACTCATTTCATCTGTTTATAGTTAAAAGGAAATGTTTTCTCTCCTAATTTAACGCCCCCAAAACTTTACTTTTCTCCTTCTGTATGTTCCCTGTGGGGGAAATGCCAGGGTGGTGCTGGGGCAAGGGCTCTCTGCTGGTTTGTGTTGCCAACCACAGTGAAGTCTGGGAGCGGCCAGAGAGCTTCTCCTTCGCTCTGGTGATTGCTTTGTGATGCTGGATGGTCAGCTGTGTTTCGGGTTAAATCCCATTTGGGAGTCAAAAAGACAACGGAACCATCTGGACTCCCTTTACTTTATTGAAAAAAGCAAATGAAGAGCATTTTCTTTCCGTGGGGAGAAGGCTTGAGAACTGGATTCCTTAGAAGAGCTTATTATTCTTTTCTACCATCTCCGTATCCAGGAGAGATAATATTATTACACAGTTTCGGTTGTTGCGTTCTGTTCTGGGAGAATTAAGTGTCTAAGGGGCCTGTGTGGTAACAACCACATTTGAGAAATGGGGTGGGGATTTTCTGGTTTTGTTTAGTATTTTACTGGAGTTTATGAAAGCTGATTTATTGCTGTCTTATATTTAACTTTGTGTTTAACAAAAAAAAAATTACAATACTAATTTGTCAAAGTAAGACTAATTCATATTCTGGGTTAACTTTAAATATGTGTATAGGGTTGCAATTAATTAATTAAATTTTCTGACTGCATAGGATGACTATTCTTTTAAATGTTTTGCTTTGTAAACCTAGTAATCATTTGTTAGGACTTCATTTATGTCACTAGAAATCAAGGTTAACGCCCATTGATGACTTTGGGAAGAGAACAGTCAAAATGAAAGACTGCTTCTTTTTTATTTTCAGGGAAGAGGATAACATGTAAAGAAGGAACTAAAATTACTATGTGTAGCTTGAGTGAGATACATTAATGTTTTTCAGCTACCTAAGTGAGGTTTCAGGATAGGGCGTGTCTGATTTCCATGGTTTAGAGAGATGTATCATATTGGATGATTTGCTTTGTAATGTTAATGATGAGCATATTCTTGCTTTCATTTCTCTTACTGCAGTTCTCCACCACAGTTAACACAATTCCAAAACTGTAAAATGTGATTTTAGAGTTTAAGGCACGTGTGTGTTATGGGGTATTTAAAAGTCCCATAGCAGTGCCGTGACCGGTTCCGCAGGATTTGGGCGCTTCCAGAAGCGGGTTCTGTAACCATTCCGCTGCGCAGGTGCAGTATTTGGGTTACGGACAATTTCTTCTGTTCCATCCTGTTTCTCTTTTCCTCCTCTCGCTCCACACGCTTGGAAAGCCCCGTAGGTACCGCTTCACTCGGCGTTCTTGATGGTTGTGCCCACTTTTCTCACGTGGTCAGAATGAATGGGGTTTTTTCAGAGTTCTGAGATGTCCTGGGAACGCGTGCAGCGAGGCAGGCACGGAGAGCATCTGGCCGGGGAGAGCGCAGCAAAAGACCAACACTGAGCTGCTTCCTCTGCTCCTGCCAGGAATGGAGTCAGGGCTTTTTCCCTTTATTCCCTTGTTAAAAACTATGATTTTTATATTATTTTTTTACCGTTCTTGAGAGGAGGAAAACTAATCTGATCTTTTATCTTGGTCTTCTGAAAAGCCCAGGGTGTATTTATCACTTGCACAGCGTGCAGAATGGAGTTGAAAGGGATCCTTCTGCCCACTATTCCATGTGAGAACGCGAGGCAGAAGGGTGAGCCGAGGGGGGGGCTCTTGCAGCCTCTCGGGGAGATGGTGATTGATGTTGTGTGAACAACACCTCAGCTTGCCTTGTTAGACAAACATGAAATCAAACACATGAAAAGGGAACTTTTAATAACACGGTTTAATTAGTGGGCTATTTAGGAGTTTAATGCTTTTCCACATATTTTTTTTTAAATGCATAACAAATGCAATATATCATGGTCATTACTGAAAACAGCAACATTCATTTTCATGAATGCAATAGCTCTTATTTTGATCTGTGTTTTTCTAGAGCACTCTTTTTGATATTCCAGGCCTTGACCTGTTAAATGACAATGAAAGTAACTTCGTGTTTAATGTTACAGCAATCCTGTAGTGGTACGGCAATTACAGTCTTCCACCATATAGTTGTAGTTTTAGTTTTTTATAGTTTTCCACAATACTAGCTATTTTCCACAGCGCTTTTGTGTTGTGCCAGTTGTGCTGCAGAAGCATTTGCTTAGTTATGGCCCATGGTAGAACCACCACGTCCTGGCTGCTACAGATGACTCACGGCGATGGGTCCATCTGCGTACGAGAGGCATCAATTAGTGCTGGTATCACAGGAGGATGTACCCAGTGGAGATGCAGAATACACAGATTTATGTACAGCTTCAGCCTGTGCTCACACAGTCCCACTCAGTGTGTCATTAAGAAAGTAATAATTAAGCTGAGCCTTCACTTGAAGGCCTCTCACCACGTACAGTCTTGGAGAGGGCTCTCTCATTTTCGGGGGGGCGAGGTCTTTACTTTCTGTTTTATTAACCAATGCTCCGATTACGGTAGGGAATCGGTTTGAGTTTTCTTACTGTTTGTATAAATGCAGTTGATAGGATGATAAACTTACTTTGAGGAAGACAATCTTTTAATGTTACTTGAACTTCTTAATCTGGTCTCATCTGCACATGCTTTCATCACAAATTTATTTCGTGTGGCAAAACCACCAACATTTTTAGCAGAAATGTAGTGCTGATAGACTTTGGGAAAATGTTATCATGAATTTCTTCTGCAAATCCCAAAGATCTGACTTGATATCAGGGCTCACTGACACCTGAACGAGCAAGCGTTCACCCTGATCTTTTTCTTCTAAATCCCTATGTCTGTCCATCTATCTTCACAGAAAATGTCGTATTTCTGTATAATCCACAGAAGATGTATTTAACTTTTGTCATTCATGTTCTGGCATTTTCTAGACAAAAAGCATTTTAGGACTGAAAACGTGTGCCCCTTTTAGGTTTGTTGATTTTACGGTCATTGAACGCCAGAAATTAAATGAACAAGGAATAATTCAGACCTCTCTGGTTTTAGCTACTAATCCCTGCTGCCAGGGAACAGAGGGCGTGAATGGCCTTTTTAAGTCCCGGGGAGTCAGGTCAATGACTTCACCCAACATGTCCAATTCATTCCTATTTGCACAGTTTCCTCATGGAAAATATTTCGTTCAAACATGAAGTATCTGTTTATAAAGAATGCAAGGAAATGCTGTTATCTGCTGCAAAACACGTATCTTTCCTATAACTGTAAAGAGTAGCTCCTGATCAAAATATTTCAGAGTAAAGGGTTGATATTATTAGTTATCCAAATAGCTGAGTTATTTTACTCTTCATATTGATTGTGTGAATTCCAAATTTTTGTATGAAGCAAAATTTTTTTCCTACGTTTTTTGTTTTTTAAATTAAAAAATCAAAACAAGCAAACAAAAACCCCCCAACAAACCAGTGGAAATTATTACTAGAAACCTACTTATTATTAATTCTCAAAAATGCTTCTTGCAAAGTACTATTATAGGGCAGGCTTCCCATGGTTCTGAGAGTTACAGGTTTCAGTGCTGTGGTGTTCTTTACATTTGTTCCCACAGTAAGGAAAAGCAACAGAGACAACGATGGCTGTTGGACTAGAGAATTGTTTGAAGAGACACTGTCCCTATTCAAACTATATCTAACAGATGATTTGGTTAGTAAATGCTAATAAATATTTTGTCATTATTTTCTAGGGTCCTTTAGAAAATGACTTGGTTGTACATGTGGCCCTGATAGCAGAAAGTCAGCGGTATGTATTTATTTTAGTTAAGAATGTATGTATTAGGGAAGTGTTGAATAATAGACATCTTAACTTTGCCAAAGGTATTTAAGGAGCTGTAGAATACAACGCTGCTACTTGTGTATCTGCTGCCAAGATAATCATTAAAACTAAGGCTCTTCTGTAATTTGTCATTAAATGTCTCACTATTTCATTTGTAGCCTACAAGTTTTTCTGAACACGTATGGAATCCAAACTCAGACCCCCCAGCAGGTGGAACCAATTCAGATATGGGCTCAAAAAGAACTCGTCAAAGTAAGAAATTCTGCATTTAAAATTATTTATCTACCTAGAGGTTTCTTTTAAAAACTGCTTGATAATTTATATCAAGCTGTTGACTTGTATCTTCTTGTCGCGGTTTAGGCCTAATGGCTATGATGGTGACAGATGCTCTCACCCCACTTTCTCCCTCCAGGAGAAAAAGGGGGAGAGATAAAGAGATTCACGAGTTCAGAATGAACTAAACTAATTTAATGAAATATTAACATTAAAAAGGAAATAATGAAATAGATACAATATATATAAAACCCTATGAAGCTCCCAGGATGACATCACCGGCAGGCACTGGGGAAGTCCTAGACTGGACTCAGTGAGGGATGGGAACTGGATTCCAGGTCTGGAGTCAGGAACACATGGATTGGGATCAAAGTCAGACGGACAGACAGGGTCCTTCTAAGATGTCTGTCATTGAAGAAAGAGAGCTGACCCTTTGATCCCTCAGCTTTTATACTGAGCATGGGGCAGATGGGATGGAACTCCTTGTTGGTCAGGTTTGGGTCACCTGCCCTGTCCCCTCCTCCCCTCTACGCTTTTCCATTTCCGACCCTCTAATGGGCAAATAACAAAATGAGCTGCCCTTGGTTGTTGCAGTAATAAGTAAAAGCAAGAGCCTCTCTGCACGCCCTTCCTTGGCATGGAGCACAAACTCTGGTCACATCACTCCGAGAGTGAACAGCTTTCTCCACCATATGCTGTTAATTTTGGAGAGATAGAAGCGGCCTAGCTAAGATGCAAAATTACTGAACAGGAAGTTGGTTCTGTTTTACCTCAAATCGGGACATTGCTTAAGGTTGCTACCTACCTTCTTAATGTTATTCTAATTCAATTGGAAGATATGCTGACACAGGTACCTGCCTCGTTAGAGCTTTCAGTGGAACACTGAAGCCCAGATGCTCTGCGTTATCTGCTGAGGCTTATTACCTGAGACCCTTTCAAAGAACAATGACTCAATAATAAAATGTTAATAATAGCATAGCACAGCAAAACTTGATTGAGAAACAAGCAAAGGAGCAATTGTCAAAGAAATGGATTAAGGCAGTAGGCGCAAACCATCACATCATTTCAGAGGGTAGCCCCTCTAACAGGCATTAGACAGTCTTCTCTGTTTTTTTCAGAAGTCCCTTGAGTTGACTATGTCCAGGAAGTTTGGCGTTTAACCCCTTTTTGGTTTACCCCTTTACTCAGCACATTTGAAAATCCATGGTTAAAAAACTACTGGCGTGAAGGACATCTTCAGGATGCCCTTCATCCTCTGTGAAGGCTTCAGATTTTCCTTTTTCTGTGGAGGCAAGTAG
Source organism: Gallinago jamesoni (assembly GCA_025769975.1). Taxonomy (NCBI): domain Eukaryota; kingdom Metazoa; phylum Chordata; class Aves; order Charadriiformes; family Scolopacidae; genus Gallinago; species Gallinago jamesoni. The sequence goes on along the minus strand of JAOQGH010000062.1, from coordinate 31,454,228 downwards.
TCCCTGAAGAGAGTACCAGCTCCTTACGCTCCAAGGCTGGTCCTTGTGGCCCTGACCTGTACTGAGCCTTGCTGATGATGCCAGCTCAGCTGCATCTGTTCAGGTAGCTGTCAACCCCACGTGAAGCCAGCAGTCGAAGATGGATGGCATCTACAGGCCGTACCAGACCACGTCAGCATCTCTTAGCACCACCATGACCCTCTTTTTGTTTGGTCATTTTTTAGTGCATTATATATAGCACTTTGGCTACATGGAATATGGGCTTCAAGTTACACAGGGCATGAAACTGTACTTTGGTTGCCATGCTCTGGTGCTGAACCTGAGCTGAGGGATTGATTGCAACAGGTCAGAAGATGGAACTGACTGTAGAACAACATGAGGCCTCAAGCTAAAGAAAGAGGCTTCGAGGAAGGAGACTATATTGCAATACTACTGGAGTTCTGGTTTTGTTAAAACATTTTATGCTTTGTGTTCTAGAAAAATGAAGGACCTTTTAGTGTTAAATTAGATGTCTACTGCCATTCTTCTCTCTGTTGTTTACTACACAAAGGGGCTCAACAGTCTTTTGTTTTCTTAGGTCTAGAGGGGTTATTTAAAGCTGTTAGTGATTTGATGTCTCAATTCCTTTCTCACTTGAGTCTGAATGAACAGGCGATGTAGGTATTTTGTGTATTTTCTTTTTTTTTAGTAGTTCTTGGTACTAATGCAGAAACACAGGCAGTAGCTGGAAGGCCCCAAGCTGCAGCAGTAAAAAGCTATTGAGTGTAATGTTTGTTCAAATGTTTTCATTTGCTCCTGTGTTACCTTCCTATGACTTCAGGAAAGATTAGGAAAATGTTCTGAAGTTTTAGGGATTGTGGGTTCCTTATGTAAACCAGCCCAAGTAAGGAAGAAATTACAGCTTTCAGTCTGGTTCAACTAATACGTTTATACTGTCTTGCTCACAGCTTGCTTGGGTTTGGTTTTTTAGGTTTTTATTCTCATACACTGTACTAAATGAAGATTATTTATTTAATATGCAAGTCTTGCAAAATTATATCAGTTGAAGTAATTCTATGCAGACATAATTTAACTCAAATAAGAATCAAGCAATGAATAATGAGATGATTCCCTCTTGCTTGTGTTGTTGATGCATTAACTTTGCAGGCCTTTACTAAAATTAGACTCAAGGTTTTCAAAGAGACTTCTTATATGACTCTTACCTTTGTATCCGCACTGGAAAAGCTTTACAGAAGGCAAAACTGACCAGGCAATAAGGGCAGATGATCCTTTCAAAAAATTATTTCAGTGGGCATCTGCCCCGTGCCCCCACTTACCTTCAATGAAGGCATCTCCTTTTTGATGTGAACCAGTGGTAACTGTATTTTCACCTTCATGAGTAAGGTGAAAATCCTTCATCCTCCCAAAATTACTATTAGGAGGAGGGAGGGGAATGGTTACACCATACCTGGAGCAGAGCGCTGGTCTGCACTGGGTGGAAGGGCCAACTGCTGGGGAACAGCCCGCTGCCCTCTTGGGTTTCTTGCTTCAGTTACATATTTCATTTCTCTGCTGTAAAGATACCTCCTGTTATAAAAACAATTAAAATTGGTCTTTGAACTGTAAATTTACCAAATCTAATCATTCTCTCAATTAATAGTTGTTATATATATTTAAAAAAAAAAAAAAGGAAAACCCAATAGAAATAACAACCTCATGTTATGAATCTTGCTTTCTAATTAAGAATGCACGCAGCTTTCTATGTGAGACCTGGTGGGAGCATGAAAAAGGCTTTTATCTGTATTTCCCTCAGTTTTGGTGATTCTTTTTCACAGGCTTACTTCCATTTGGGAGTCAATGACAAATTGGGATTATCTGGAAGACCGGACAGGCCTATAGGATGCCTTGGAACATCAAAGGTTGTTGCAAAAAATGTTTATGTTACTGTTATTAATGTATATTTCAGATAAACATTGGATTAGTCTCTGAATGTTTTTAAATAGAATTGAAATGTATTTTATCCAATGTATCCAATTACAGCAACGCTTGGCCAAGCCAGGCTGAGTGGTGGTGAACTGCTTTCACTGACAGAATTTAGAGCTGCATCCTAATAAAAAACAGAGTACCTAAAATTTGATATGTAGGTTTTATCTTAAATATTTTTTTAATTCAACTCTTCTACATTTACTATTACCTCAGTAGTTTCAAAATACCCTTTTCCCCCCTTCAGGTACTTCAGTCCTTCGAATATTTTAAAAAAATGATTAACGGAAGCTTTTTCTCTCAACAGATTTATCGAATACTAGGAAAGACTGTAGTTTGCTACTCGATCATTTTTGATCTAAGTGATTTCTACATGTCTCAGGACGTTATGATGTTGATTGATGACATTAAGGTATTCATCTGTAACTTATCCTTTGAGAAACTGGTAAAAAGAGAGTCTTCAAAAGAACAAACTGTAAAGTTTGATAAAACAGAAGATTGAAAGGGAACACTTTATAGCGTGTATTGTTCTAATATAAAAATAATCTTGCAGTATACGCTGGACAGTGTATTAAGATAAATCAGCCCAGTATCCTGTCAGCCCAGTTCGAGCTCTAGTGACTATTTCTGACAAAAACTCCCCCACCAGTGACTGGAAATGCAGCAAGCAAATCATGATGTTTCTTGGGGAAAACAAATGTTCTTGGCTGAGAAGACTAAGGAGACTAGTCTGCTTAAAGGGAAAGGCGAAAGCGTCACCTGGAGAAAACAGTACCCAACTTTGCACAAAATTAAAAATTGCCTTCCTTACCCAAGCTCACCTGGGAAGTCCTCTGGGCTTCAGTGCCTGGAAGGTGGTGGTGGTTGTTCCATGCCTGGGGCTGTGAAACAGCAGTGCCTGAAAGCAGCTTGTAGTCGTTGAAGAAATCTGTTAGTGATTTATTAGCTAAGGCTTTTTTAATCTGTTGGGTTTTTCAGAGCTGTTATATTAAGACAGCTCTTCTCACACCTTGTACTGTGTATTCTGGTTTGTTGTGCTTGTGCATTATTTTGTTTGTTTGTGACTAACACATTATTTCTTACCTAGAATGCACTGCAGTTCATTAAGCAGTACTGGAAAATGCACGGTCGTCCACTGTTTGTTGTGCTTATCCGTGAAGACAATATAAGGTAGAGAGAAATACAAGCATTGATTGCAGTGTGGTGTTTACCTAATTGCAAGGTTAATGGAGCTCTGTTTCAAATTTCAGAGGGAGCAGATTTAATCCGATACTGGACATGTTGGCAGCCTTTAGAAAGGGAATTGTTGGCGGAGTGAAAGTTCATGTTGACAGAGTACAGGTATGACGTTCTCCCCTCCTAGTATTGGTACAGGTGTTCTTACTGCTTTTGCTTTTCTTGTGACTTCTAAGTATTTCATTTTGCATTGTAAAATTAAGGAGTCAAGACTCAAGATATTTGGTAGGTTTTGTTTTATCTCAAAAGAAAGAAGGGTTTATTTTAATCCTTTTTGATGAGTCTTTTGAAAGTGATAATCTTCATAGAGGATTTTCAAAAGGGAGATATTTTTTTTTTTCATGTTTGGCAATCTTGTGAAATTACCACCAAAGGATAAATCCATGATGTCAAGCGTTGAGGGATTTCTTTTGATTAGATAATCAATGGGGGGGGGGAGTGGGTGATTTACATATATTAAAATTCTTACAAGAACTAAGATCCAGTTTTAACATCTTTGCTATTTGAATTAAAGCAGGAACATTGCTTCATTAAAATGTGAAAATTACTGAGTCAGGTGCTGGCTTTAAATACTTACATGGGCTGTTAATCTTAGCTTACACCTTTTGAAGAACCCTTCTTGTAAGACCAAAGACACAGTTATGGTTTCTTGTTCCCCAGAAAATCATGAATTTGTAGAAGAGCTGGGTCATTTGTAAATCAAATAATTATAGCTATAATGGTTTAAGATATCCTTGTCATTTTTTCAAATATTTATGTAGTTTTACTGGTCAGATGCAGGTCATGGAATTTCCTGTTAACTTTGACTTTTCCTATAGCAAATGGCATTAGTCTTTGGAAACACTTTTGTTTGTTGACAGTGGTTGTTGTTTTGGTGGTTTTCTGTTTGTTGAGGGTTTTTGGTTTTGTGTTTGTTTGGGTTTTTTTTGTAGGGTGGTTTTGTTGGTTGGTTTTTTTGTAGTTTAACTGCAATGATTCTCTTGCCTTGCATTTACTTGAACTGATATATCAGCAGGAGAGAAATTTTTCAGTCTACATAATGTGTCCTTATTTTAAGCACCATTACAGTTGTCAGGGAGTGAACTTCCCCTTCCATACTCATTGACCTTCTAGGAAGATTTTTGGAGGGAAAAAAAAGAGTAATTAGTAGTTTTAAAGTGTTTAAGATGTTGGGCTTTGCTATGTTTGTTATCTATTAAAAGGAGTACATGGTAAAACTACAAACAAACGTTTATTTGGCTTTAAGGCCAATGGTGGATGATGGTGATCAATGTTTTTCCTGGTGGAACATGATATGCTTTCTCCATCTCTTTAACTGAAAGCTCTCAGTCTTACTCTGAGGAATGCAAATCCTTGATCTCAGGTGTTTTCATCAGACCTGGAATTTTTTTTGGGGGGTGGGCATTGCTTGACTGCCACTGTACATTGCAGGCAAAAGAACAGCAGAATGTCAGCAAAAAAGAGAGAGCAGCCCTGAGAGACATCCGCTGTCTTAAGTGATATCTTAAGAAAGAGAAAATACTCTGAAAACGTAAAGATATTTGGAACTGTATGTAAACTACTTTCTCTGTGCAAGCTGCCAGCAACATACTGAGATCAAAACACAACTCTATAGTTATGTACATTTCTGCATCGTTTTTAATTGCTTCATTTTTTCATTTCAGACATTAATATCTGGAGCAGTTGTTGAACAACTTGACTTCCTAAGAATCGCTGATACAGAAGAGTAAGACTATGAGTAAATAATAATGATGAAATATTTGATAATTAAAATATTTTCTGAACTATGAAGGAATGAAATATTTTCTTTCAGGGCTCCTGTATTTAAGAGTTTGGAGGAGTTGGATCTTCCAAAACATTCAAAAGTCAAGAGACAGTCTAGTACTCCAAATGCTTCTGAACTCGAGCAGCAACCAGATGTAAACATTAATGACTGGAAGAATAAGTCAACATATGAGATCCTGCAGAAACTTAATGTAAGAAAACGCAATGAAAATCCAATGCAGCTTTCTGCTTATAAAAAATTTTGTGCTTCTATTCTTTATAGCAGCAGCCTCCTTAGATCAACAGGATTAGTGTCACCGTTCAGTGTTAATAATGCAGCTGGTAACATAAAATGTGCGATTCGATGACCTTAACAGTCTTTTCCAACCTAAACAAGTCTATGGTCTACGGAATCTTCTTGACAGTCCTTTATCTTAACATCACAGAACTTTCTGGCCCTTCGTGCTGTAACTGTTGGCTTTGGTAATAAATGACCATCTAAAATTATGGATAGATATTTTATTGCTAGACTAAAATTCAGAAGACTTCAACAGTTGGTATTCACTCTGATAGATTGGTAGCTTCTTAATGATACCAAGAGAAACTTCCAGTCTGGCATGTGTCCTGTATCTAGAAAAAACTTCAGGTGGCTGTTTCTAGATCAGCAGGAAAACACAAGTATTCTGCTTGTTTCCCTGTGTCATTACAAGTGTTTCTGCTGTAAATGACAGGACCCAAGAGCAGAAAAATCAGGAAATATTTCTAAGGCCACTTAGTACAACATAATTTGAATCCTGGAGAAGCCTCTGGAAGCTTACAGTGACAAGGAGAGATAAGGATACAGCATACATAGGGCATGAAATGGTTGTGAAGTCCCCTTAAAAACAAGATTTCTAGGTAATATTTTTTTCTTAATTAAAAAAAAAGGTCCTTTGGTTTCGCTTAAAATTTTTAATAGCTCTTCTGGTTTTGCTTCACTGACAATCTGAAGGCTATTTGTGGTCATGTTGTTGCTGGTTTGGTTTTTTTTTTTTTAAGGACTGCAATTGCCTGGCAAGTCAAGCGTTGCTCTCAGGTATATTGCTTAAAAGGGAAGGACCGAATTTTATCACCAAGGAAGGTAAGAGCTTCTTTCATTTGACTGTTCCGAGTATTTCAAGAAGCAGCTGTATGTTAAATTGTAATGAAGATGAATAATAGCCATGCACGCAAGCAGTTGTGTAGCTATTTTCTTTTCCATTTAAAGCAATTTCTGTATTAAATGGGACATGCAAATTCATAGTGTGGTGGGGAATGAGCTGCTGAATATATGAACTCTTTTAGATTGTTTGTAGGCTGGTGCTGTATCTGGTTGTAATTTTGAACACAGATATAGAAAATGGGATTTGACCTTGTACAGAAAACTGAAACTAAAGGCAAGTTTGTGTGTCTGTAACATTTAGTATGAAATGTGTTTTATACGGATTTTTTCATTTTACTTTTTATGTAATTAGAGTAGTTCAATGTATCAGTGAATCTTATTTTAATTTTCTATGGTGGGTTTGTATTAGAGCACAGGATTTAAATTCATATGAAGTAATTCAAAGAGGCTACCAAAATTTTGAGGCAGCTTTCCTAACCTCTGTAAGCAACCAGCATAACCACTTCTGTCCATTAGGTGATGATGAACTTAAAAATTCTCTTGAAACCATTTATGTCAAAAAAAGTGCTATTCTGCCTCTGACTCTTCAGAGGTAATTGAATACGCCTTTTTGTGCCATCCAGTATGAAACAGTAGATAATTATAACCTTTTTAATATGCACCTTGCATTAAACAGACTGAATCAATGACAAAAGTTCCTGTCCTCCTGTGACTGGAGATTACTGAGACTGACATTAAATTATCACACAATCAATAAAACATAGATCTAAAAATAAAAGCTGCAGAACCTTGGGTGTTTCGGCTGACAGGCATGGGCTATGACTTTGTGAGTCAACTTCTGCTACTGATGTTGTTACAGATGAACTTACTGTTCATCATTAAGTGCCTGGCATGAACAACACTGCCATTCCATCTGAGAATTTAAATTAAGTCTAAATAATGGAATGTTTGTCACCACTTTTACCTGTAATATAGTAGTCCCCACTTGGCCCCTGCACAGTTGAAGAGATGTCACTATAGCAAGTACAACTTGCAAGTATGATCAACTATGGTATGGGCTGACAAAAGAATGGTATCTATTGTTCTGATTAATGTAATTAATGTACTTCATGCCTTCCCTGAATCCTGGACTACCTCCTTGGACTTAGAAGCAGTGCTCTTCCCATTTCCTGCCCTCTTAATTTTAGGTCATGTCTGTACAGCAGGATGCTAATTTAATACCTAACACTTCACAAAATGTTCTTTGGTTTTGGCACACAGAAAATCATCTTGGAGAAGGAGAGTCGTAAATCAGTAACAAAATGTCTTATCTGTCCAATATCCTTTGTTGTACTTTGCAACAGTGGTAATTAGCTTCACTGGAGCAGTGCTGTAATGCACCCGAGTACCAAAGCGAGCGCACGCAGGCACTTGGGTGCACCTTAGGGCACCTCGTTGTGGTTATTGTGAGCAGAGCCGTGAAGCAGGGAAAGATCCTCTCCTTCACACTCACCCGACTTCCTGTAAAATGCCAGTCTCACATACCATGCAAGTAAGCAGATGATCTACTGTTCATGTACAACGTTGAAAACAACTCATGTCTTGGAATCGGGTATTACAGACTTTGCCCATACATAACCACTACAGTGAACTGCGGTGCCAGGCACAAAAATTCCCTGTTGCTTCCTGTAGGTTTTAGCTCAAGGAAGAGGCAAGACAGCGGAGAGATAATCTGTATCCTGTAGCCAAACTGAATCTGCAGTTTGAGGATGTACCTTATGATAAGGATGTACCTTTATGGGCTAAATCTGTACATAGATTAATTTTCCCCAGTTAATTGCAAGAAGAGGTGGTACATAGGTCTCTTGAGAGTGTGAGCGGCAAATTAAACTGAAATCTGGTTTGGCTTCTTGCATAACAACACATGACTAGATGATAGGGCACTTGATTGCATCTACATTTTAGATGTTAAGCACAACAGGTAAGTGCTTTATTAAAGCTGATTCAGAATTAACTGATCTCATCAAATTTACCTTATTAGTAGTAAATGAAAACCTGTGTATCTTTTTTCCTTGTGTGTGTTTTTTTTTTAAAATGCATTTAGGTACTGTTGCTGAGCATATTGAAAGAATCTATAGACGAGCTGGCAGCAAAAAGCTCTGGTTTGTATACATGTATCATGTTCCTTTTGGTTTACATGATTTATTTTTTCCCCTAATGTGTTTATAGAGAGTAAAGCTAGATTCTTACACAATTAAAGGGGGGGAAAAAGGGACAGCTTTACTGACAAAATTGTATTTGTTCATTGCAGCTGAAAATCTGGTCTACAATGCTTTAAAAATATTCAGAAGTATTTTCTTACTGTCACCTTTTAATATACAAAAGAGTAATAAGCTGATTTTGCTATGAGTGCTACTGCTAATGGTCACTCCTGTTAAATTCAAATAACGAGAAAAGAATGCTAATATTCTTATTTCTTACAGGGCATAATAAAATACTATCGATAGCTTTCTGTAGCAAGGATGGTGATCAAATATGAACCACTTCATTTGATAAACAGTTTACAGCCCTGAAATAATTTGCTTTGAGCCTGACTTGATCACAATAACTTTAAAAGGTTCAGCAAGTGAGTTGGTATTCACATGTTGTCTATTAATTTCTTTGCCCTGAAGCTCAGTAGAAATTTCATTCCTTTTTATCAAAGAAATGAGTTGAGCCTGTCCTGAATTCTGTTCTCTCACTCTGTAACTATTCCTAACAAATGAGGCTGCAAATATAAAAACCAGTTTTCATTTTAGTCCGTTCATAAAGTTAAATGGGCCTTTACCAATAATAAGGTAGAACCAAAATACCTTGGTGGTATTTTTTTGTAAAGATTAAAAATCAAAAGAATTTTTAGGAACAAGATATGTAAACTGTTTTTCATTTCTCTTCCATGATTGCCATGTGACATACATATAGGTTGGTGTTGCGCTACAGTGCTGCATTTGCACAGAAATTTTCTTCTTCTATTACCCCACATATTACTACTTTACTGGTACATGGGAAACAGGTAAAGTGCCCAGAAATCTGAAATAGAACTCCGTGAGATTTAATTTTTTTTGCTTATTTGTGTTTTGATAGTATCAGCTAATGCATTTTTGAAATGCTTTGCTCTTGATCTGAAGAAGTGTGTAATAGTTTTCACAGGAATCAACATCAAGTGTTTGAATTTTTTACTAACACTATAGAATATTACAACTTATTATCTCTGTGAATAAATGATTCTTAGTAGCCTCAGAGCCTGTGCTAGAAAAGCTCAAATATGGGTATTTTGGCAGGAAATTATTAATAAAAGTATTTATATATTTAACCATCAACTGGTTATACAAAGACATGTTTTTCTTAGAAGTTACAGCTAGTTTTTAACCTAGCAGTTTATACAAGTCTCTTCTTTTCATGCTACGTGTGCAAAATACTACCTCAGCATGGAAAACAAAACGAAGCCTTGGTATTACGTGTTGTATTTTCTCTTGCAAAACTCTTTTTAACTCTTCCTTAAATAGACTAAAAAATTGCCAAGGTTATCTTACAAGATGACAAAAGTGTCCCAAAAGAGAAGCTGGCACCTCTTACCTGTCTGTTTTCAAGATTATGCTGAGAAAAGAACAACAAGCTTTTTATGGAGCTGATAAGTTTAATGAGTTCTAATTAGATTTATTTTTGATCCATTAACCTATATCTAGACTAAAAAATGAAAATTCATGGAAGATTACATAAAATCTGATCCAAATTCCACTTCATAAATATTGGATGTATTTACTTGAGTTAGTTTTGAGATCTCTGCCGTGGCAGACTTCGAATTTGTATATGAATTCATTAAACTAGCTTTTGATATGCAGTGGGATTGCTCTGTTTTCTGCCCTCAGGTCTGTTGTGCGCTTCGCAGCAAGTCTTTTAGGTAAACTAGTGGACAGCCTTGCACCATCTATTACTAATGTTTTAGTTCAGGGCAAGCAGGTAAGTCTTTACTCCTCAGAAATGTATTAAGGAATAATAACAGAAAAACTAAATACATGAGCTTTTTAATTTTGAAGGCCTCTGATGCTTCTTTTAAAAGTACCCAATGGCTTGAATCCTTACTGACAAGAAAAATCCCGGGGAAGAAAAAGATGTACTTAATACTTGCATAACTATGGGCTAACAAACTTACTTAATGACAGAACAATACTGAAAAGACAGTTCAGTGTCTAGAGAAGTAGGGAAGAGGCACGATTTACATAACCCCTTAGATTTTATATATATGCCTTCTCATTTCACAAAAGCAGACGGAGTTAAGTAATAAAGCTGCTTTTAAGACTGACTTAATGAGGATGTAGCCACTATCCCTGTAAGTGAGCATAAGACAACAGATGGGTGGCAGCTGAGCAGAAAGTCTTTCAGTATTTTAGTTTTCTGTTCCAAAAAAAGTTTAATCATCAGTGTTTCTTCCTTTCCTAAGGAGGACCTTTTTTTTCCTCCCACAATGTTAATTAAGTTCATGAAGAGCTATATTCAAATAATAGTAACTGAGTATTACATACTTTTGCATTAAAATATGTTATGTGTATACTTACCTACATGCAGTGCTATTATGACACATTTGTCTCCGTTTTACTCCAGACTGAGAGCTGTGTAGGTGCTTTTGGTGCTACGTAGCCAGAGAGGAAGCTGCACCTGTGGCATGATTTGGAGCTCTTTATTCTCAGCTTTTTAACCTAACTTGCCTTCATTGATCCCTTTATAACACTGATCCTTCTTACAGAAGAAAAACTACTGTTGCCATGTTTTACTAACAGTGGATTAACAGCAAATAATAATTTTAACAAAATTCTGGTTTTTGTGTGATTAAACAATTCAGTACCTACAATAGATTTTCTTAAAATGAAAGCTATAACTTTTAGGATGCTATTAGAACTAAGAAAAGAAAACTATAAATTTAATTCTGAATTTTAAGTAAGCACCACAGCTGAAATGTCAGAAATCAGACTATCTAAACACTCATGATTATACAGCCAGTTTTGAAACCAGACCTGTGGTCTTATATTTTTATTTTCATTTGGAAAAAATATATTTCACTGAGTTTCACTGAATTTTTAGAGTTGGAAGGGACCATAGAGATCATCTAGTCCAAGTCCCCTGCTGAAGCATGCCCAGAGCATGTTAGAGCATGTTACTCAGGACTGCATCCAGGCAGGTCTTGAAAAATCTCCAGAGAAGGGGACTCCACACCCTCCCTGGGCAGCCTCTGCCAGGGCTCTGTCGCCCTCACCATGAACAAGTTTTTTCTCATATTTGAATGGAAGCTCCTATTTTCCAACTTGTGCCTGTTGCCCCTCGTCCTCTCACTGAAAAGAGTCTGGCTCCCTCCTCCTTCAACCCACCCTTTAGATACTTATAGGCATTAATAAGGTCTCCCCTCAATCTTCTATTCTATTTACTGTGGTCTTCAGTGAATTTTTTTTTTTTAATAGCATCCAACTAACAGTATTAACAAGCATCAGTCATTGACATAAAATTATCTTTGTACTGTGAAGTATTAACAAGAAAAGCAGAGTTCATGCAGTTTCAGTTCTGAATTGTTTCTACAGTGCTTTTACCCTGTCCACACCTTCTGAATTATTTTCAATGTACCGCAGGTGACACTTGGAGCTTTTGGGCAAGAGGAAGAAGTTATTTCTAATCCCTTGTCCCCAGCAGTGATTAAGAACATCATCTATGAGAAATGTCATTTACAAGATGAAAGAGAAGCTGTAGTTCAGCAGGAACTTGTCATACATATTGGCTGGATCATCTCGAATTCACCTGAGCTTTTCAGCGGCATGCTGAAGATACGGATTGGGTAAGTAAAGTATCTTGTGTTGTTCTTACTATTAGTATTGCAGGAGACCAGGCATAACGTTTGTTTTGTTTGCAGCAGATTTTTGCTGTATGCTCTTACATAAACCATTTTTGCAATGCAGCAACGCTTACTTACCTCAATTTTACATTTCTAGGAAGCCTGCTGTAATTTAGTGTGCCCAAAATTGGTCCACAACTGGTCTCAGGTTTGCCAGTCAGCAGCATAAAGTCCTTGTAATAGCCCATGAGAAGCTTTTCTTTGGCTAATACAGTGAACTAGAGCATTTTTCAAGGCTTGATCCTGCAGTTTGTTCTCTGTGTGTGGGCAGCAAGGGAATCTCCACAGGAATTGTTTATCCTGTATGAGCTACAGGTCTGCCACGTGCTTCAGGCTGGGGACTAGCATGGATTTCACTACTAGTGAACGTGTGATGTGGACATAGAGTCCCAGAAGCATAGTGGGTCACGCCAAACCAAACGCTGGTTCTCCCTTTAGAGTGCCTCCAAGGTAATGTAGCTGCACACACGTGTGCTGCTGCCAGCCCACCCATCCAGCAGGTTAGAGGGACACAGCCGCAAAGGAGGGATGTTCTCTCTGCCAGTGAGAGGACAGAGAGGACAGTAAAAGCTTTCTGTTACTGTCAGAGACTCTCAGGACTTGAGGAAAAGGAGGGAAAAGTGCAGTTTAGGATTAAGGCTCCTGGATGAGGCCTTTAAAAGCTTCTTGCTTACTTGAGCAGTCACCTCTGTCATCCAGTTTTGGGGCAAATAGATAAAGGGTAGAGACTGCATAAATGCAATAATCTAGGAAGGATGCACCATGAATTTGATTCCCTTCTGAAACCACACAATTCCTTTCCAGGTCAACATATGCTTCTAGTTGCATTCTGTAGTTTCTAGTTAAGTGTTGAGCTCATAATATAGCCTTGTCTAAATCAGTCTTAAAAGTTTGGCAATCTTGAGCAACAAATCCCTTGGAAACATTGTTTCAAGGTACTTAAACTATTTCTTTTCAGAGTTTCAGCACAAGAATCTGTCTTAAAAGGTAGCTTGTTCTTTCAGACTCTTGTCTGTAATGGGGACTTCATGTAATAAAAGCTTTCTGCACTTCAAATATTTACCATTACAGCTTTTCCTAAAATATTTAGAGGCACCAAGGTTATTCTGATTCTTGGTGAATGTGAACATCTGATACCTGGCATAACAAAGACATTGATCAAGAGCAGTTCTTTATACAAAAATACTCAACTGCCATGGTAAAGAAAAACTTGATTTGTCCTATAAGGTTCCTGAAAATGTCTTTTTGTTCTTCAAAAAACCCCCAGACACTCCGCCTCCACTCAACAGTATCCCTGTGACGCACACACGCCACTTCTTGACTGTTCATCAGCTACAGAGTTGTCCAATTCTATACTAACTAGGTTAGGTCAAGCTGTACGTAGCTTAGGAACCACAACCCTGAATCAAATTTAAAACATCATTTACCTACTGGACTATTGTATTTAGTTCTTTGATAAGGTGACCTACAAATAGTCTGTGCTGTAGTGTTATCAAATTCCATGGTATCTGCATTTATTTTGCTGTCTACAGAAACTTAATTTTTTTTTCACGTTTAGGAAGAGACAGATGCATTTGAATAAGCACTTCTTTGAAGAGGCCAGGTGCTACTGACTGAGATTTACAGAATTAGTGAGCATGATTTAAAATTAGAACTTGAAGTGCTCCATCTTCGTATTTTTTTTTCATAGAGAAAATATAGCATTTCATCACTGGAGGTAGATACCAGCAGGCTTTTCTCCTAGCACACAAGATTCATATTTCACTTTAGCAGTACATTCCAGTCATCATAAAACCAAAATCTTTACAGATCACCTATATTTAACATCAAGTACATCTATACTTTTGCACTTAAATACCGTTTTTGTACCCCCTACAAGCCCATGTACTCTTGTTTCCTCCCCTTCCTCATTCTCTGTAGTTCATTCTTTTGCAATGTTTTTTTTCTTTCTTCTATGGTTAATGGTAGAGAGTCAATTTACTTTATTTCAGTGTTATCACCCACTCCAGTGAGCAAAATTAACCTTCTCACAGGAACACCATTCCAGTTTGATAATGATTTGATTTAGTGTCTTTTTTCAGGGTTTCATGTTAAAATAGATCAAGTTTCTGATAGCACTACTACTGTAAAAATCTCCAACCAACTCACTTCTACCCACCTCTTATCAGTGACGAGTTCAGCAGAAGGTCCACTCTTGCCTTCGCTGTTTTGTAGGCCACTGCAAAGAGAAAATACCAGTGAATGACTTCCACGCAGACACATCTCAGTCACCAGTGAAAAAAGAACTGTTTCCTAAGCCAGTTGTGATCATTAATCTTAGTAGTAAGAGAATGATACTATTCACCCACTGAAATAAATAAAAGTAGCGTGTTCTGGATAATGTACTGTGTCCACGTTGCCCAGTGTTCTCTTGTATCTTGCACCTTCAATGACTGGTCCTACAAGCCTCAAATATAAAGCAGCATTGAATCAGTTGGCCTGACATCTCAGAATCCTGTGTAGTTACTAAGAATCCTTCAGAAAAGATTGTGACAACTTACATAAACAAAACCATTCTGTACCTTGTGGGCTACATAATGAAATGCCTGTGGCACGTGGCTGTACTGATGACAAGGTAATTCTCTAAGGAATAGTCTGCATTTTCTCATAAACACAGTAAGGCTCTTTGATGTAACCCAGGCTTCGCTAGGTGTTATACAATGGACTGTTTGAAGAAAAACGATTTAAGTTTCTTTTCCCTTTTTGTAGTAATACCTACTTGAACTGAAGCAATGTAGATGGTAAGAGACTGAGTTCCATGCTGTTAGCTTGCTTCAGATGTATCTAATATATTATCAAAGATGAAATAATGTATAGAGGGCTGTAGCACTGTTTTTATATAGCATGCAGAATAAAATTCAGCATTTTCCTTCAATAATTTGCAAAGTTCTGCCTCTGTGACACCCGAGGCTGAAAAATCTTCACTCTTGCCATGTATTTTTATTTAATCAAATCTTTTCAAAAGAGAGTAGCAACAGAGAGAAAAGTGTCATAGACTGCAAAAACTAATTTCAAAGGCTAAAGCTATAAATAAGCCCTGAAGTCCTTTTAAACGTAAAATCATTTAAGTTCTATGATTTATTTTTTTTAAACTCCTCAGCAAAATGCATATGCTGTCAGAGTATAATTTTGAGAAGGAATTTTAAGATCAAAAGGCAGGTAAATGTTTGTTGTAATGAAAATGAGATGTAGGGGGATATGAGGTCAAACTCGTCTTGCCTAGGAGAAGCACGCTTCACAACCCGTTTCTTAAAATCTATGTGTTATCCCTTTCAGTTTGTATCATATTGCAAACAAACACAGAATCTGAGTAAATGCCACAATACAGTAAGAGTAGTAGAGTATTTGTGTGATATTTTATGCACGCCCTCACATCCAAATAGCAGGATCATGTGGAGTTCTTATGAGATATTTTATTAGACTAATTTTTCACCTTTGGTAATTTCACATTTAATTAATAAACGTATTCCTCCATTTACTTCAGATGGATTATCCATGCTATGAAGTATGAATTGAAAATCCGTGCTGGGGACATGCCAGCCAAGGACTTATACCAGATGTCCCCTAGTGAAGTGAAGCAGCTTCTGCTGGATATTCTTCAACCACAGCAGCAGGGGAGGTAATGAGATGTGTGAGTGTGTGGCACCTGGTTTCATTCATAATAGGCTGTTCAAGTAATTTGCAAGTAAACTGCTTTGTATACATCTGAAATCACCAGGCATCTGCAATCACTAATATGCTTATTTAAGGAAAGGTAGCAAAAATGCACTTTTTCACTCTTTCACATGTGTCCAAGTTCTACAATGGTTTCTTATTTTATTGCATCTTCCCCTCTTAGCTTTATCTTTGGGGAAGTCTTTGTAGTAGTAATCTCTATACTTTGGCAGTAATGCGAAGCATTACATTCTTTGAGGTAGGGAAAGGAATCAAAAATTACTCACTACTGTCTGCTTAAGTACCTTATAACAACAGTTTGTCTGCTGGTCAGTGCCATCCTCCTTCTAGCTTGCTATATGAATTAACAACAGATATTTCTAGAATTCTCAAGAGAAAGCTGTGAAACTTGAAGTCTTTCTCCAAGCTGCCAGAAAGAGCATTCATTGTGATACAAAGTGTGCAAGAGAAAAGTTAAAATGGAAACATTTCCACTTAACTATGCTGATAAGAGTAAAGCCAAAAGCCGTTCTGTAGGTTTTATTTCTAGTTAAACTAGATTAAACTCTGGCCCATAATACTGCTGATAATTTCCATAGTCCCTGACTGAATGGATGATGGCTTTTTCTCTCAACAAAGAAATACACCACATTATACAATTTATGTTCCTGCTTAATTCAGAACACATTGTTTATTCCCCTAATCTGTAATGCCTGAGAAACAAGCTCCTTAAATCGGTGTGTGCTCTCTTACCTAATTTGTTTGATGTAGAATCTTTCATCCAGCTGACTTTGTGCTCTGCATCTCCCGCATGCTTCTCAGTGTCTCAGTTGTGGTTATTAATGCTTGCTGTTTAGTTGCTGTCTCTACTCATGTTGATGTTGACATTATTCCTCTAAAACCTTAACAGAACAACTCTAGGTTTCTCTTTGCAGCATTTTCCATTAAATATTATGCTATTTAGGAAACAATTTGGTAAATCACAGTAAGCAATTCGAGCACCTTCCTTCATTAGAGATCTTACCTGGGTTGTCACAGTGCCTTTTCCTTTTATATCCTTTAACGCACAATAGCTGGGTCAGCAAAGAGCACCCTGTTGATCTTCTGAGGATGAAAATTCTTTTTTGGGGGTTATCCCAGTACAAAAGCTAGCCAGCATATCCTTCAAAACTTCCTGTCTTTAACTTCTCCCCGTACAGTATTACTGTATTACAGTATTACGATTTCCTTAACCATTAGTGACTTGCTTTTAGAAGTTCTCTTCCTGCCAGGAAATACAGAACAATTTCACCTTGCATTTTCTTTCTGTCACAGTTTTTCCTACTGTTGTGGTTCTTAGAAAAGATCTTCACTACTGTGATGCCACGTATCACTGCCAATTAATCTCTCATACGTGAAGGGGGTAGTGGTACATTTACCGCCCTAACAGGCTCTCACAACTTACCTCTCTCCAAGTTTCCATGAAGGGTAAAATTTTTGCTACTTTTCTACCTCTTACACTGAGCTCCAGGATATGATACCATATAGACAAACATAAATATATATTTCTCGCCAACAGAGTGCAGACTTCCACAGATACTCTTTTTGACCTATTTATGTAGGTCACAAGAGTGCGGATATCTTTTTATAGTTAGGCATTGTTCTTTTAATGGTCCGAACAGCTATAAGGCTCATTTTGCTCATACAGTTTGCAGGACTCTCTTCTTTACCATAGTCATTTACATAGAACAGAGTATTTTTGATATCGTCATATGCTGCTTTCTTTGTATTAAGAAAACAACCTTTTATTTCTATCTTCAACTTTTCTTTTGGGGATTTTTCAATGTGTATAAATTTGGCCGTCATAGGTACCACACAGTGAGTTGTGTATTATTTATGTTCTAGTTTATGGTGACTGAAATTGATTAGAGACAATTAACTCAAGCCTACTGCTGTTACTGTACTGTGCTGCACAGATTCCACAATTAATTCTTTTCCTGCAGTTACAGAAAGCACCAACACACATAAGAATAGCATTCTAACCTGTATATGCTGAGCATCTTGTGTTTGCATGCTTTAGAGGGTAACTTACCAGAAAGTACAACATATGCTGCAAATGCATCATTAATATTTATTTGTCACCACTTACCTTACTGGCTTACACCACAGAACTTGGTTCTTGCTTGGTTCTGCATCTCTAACAGTTTTTTTACTTCAAGTTCGCAATTTCATTTGCCCACAGAAGCTGGTTAAACAGAAGACAGATAGACGGTTCTCTCAATCGAACTCCTGCTGGATTCTATGATCGGGTGTGGCAGATCTTGGAGAGAACTCCTAATGGGTTAATAGTGGCAGGGAAATTTCTACCACAGGTAAAATAAGCAAAGATGCTCAGTTATTTTTGCTCTACTTTTCTATTAATGGTTAATTATTTTATCATTAATGTCTATTTTATGCCATAATATATTATTTGGGGTAATTTGTTCCTGTTACGATTTTTTTTTTAAAAAAAAGTATTTTCAAGTTTCCTTTTTGGTACTGAGCAAAATACAATTAGAATAGAATGGAAGTCAGTTATTTCTATTAAAATACATTTGTAAAAGCATAAGTCTAGAAGACCCTTTCACAGTGATGGTGTCTGAAATATGCCCCCTTTTTGATCCTAGAGTGGTCATATTTCTCAGTTGAGTATTATTTATTCACCAAGCAAATAGGCTCTGCCTGGGGGGTGGTTTTGATTTAATACAAATGGTCTTTGAGTAAAAGCACTATTTGTTTTTCAGCAACCAACCTTGTCAGATATGACGATGTATGAAATGAACTTTTCCCTTCTGGTTGAAGATATGCTGCAAAATATCGACCAGCCGGAATACAGGCAAATTATTGTAGAGGTCTGTGGCCTACAATGAACGAAATTTTATTAATGTACATGAGGATGTTACAGCTTAAAAGAGAAACAGTAACCAAGTCTCCAATATTTGAAGAAACAGCACTTTAAATATAAACATGTGCATCAGTGTTTTTTTCCATAGATTTTGTATTATTCCTGGTTAACTGTTAAGGTTCCTATTAACATGTTGAGAATATACTAAGTTCTTGATGTTCTTCCCCTTTGGCAAACATATAAATATTAATGGCAGTACCAATACAATTAGGTCAAAGCAAGTGAAAAGTAGTAGAAAGAATGATCCGCAAGTAGCTTTCCTTCACATCCTAGCCTATGCTTTTTCCTAACAATTTTCTAGGCCTAGGGAAAAACTATTCTAAAATACCAATTTGCCCTGTGACAGATTCTTCTTTCTCATTTTTCTGAAGCTGTCTTGTAAGTTGCTTTATGCTACTGAATGAACGAACTTCCAGTTTCCTTATGTTCCCATACCTAATAGTAAGCAAGAGGCTGTTGAAGCTTCTTCCCTACCACTGCACATAATGTGTACTTTCTGAACAGATCAAGAGCATCTGTACCCCTGGTAACTGACATCTGTGCTGTCAGCAGCGTTCTTTGTTAGTTCCCAAGTGTTTGCCTCTGGTGCTTGCGAGTATTCCTCCACAGAGAAATCAAATCCATCTCCGTTCTGGCTAACAGCTAGCTGTCATGCTGCTTGCTGGAACATCCCCAAGTTTTGCTAAAAGATAACACAATTATCAAAACCCAAGATGACCAATACAGACTCTACTGCCCTCTTGTAGTTTTATGACACACCACTCATCCTCCTGTTCACTTTCCTATTTTAAACCTTTTAGATAAAAGGAATGTAAACTCCCAACCAAGACTTGTTATTGGTGTCGATTGACTTTGGATTTTATAAACTTTGTCACACTATGATTATACCGTATGCAATTATGCTTCAAAACATCAAATGCTGAGGTTCAGTATTTGCTGCTTTTCACCGCTCCACTGGGTGAGCACCAGCATTTGTGCAGCCACACAGTCAACTGAATGAACTGGAAAATAACTTCCCTGGCTCCCAGCAAAGTTAGATGTTGATGTCAGTGCAGTGCCCTGAACTAGGTAGTCACCAGAAATTGTAACCTTTCATAAAAGCCTGCTTTTACAGTGATTCTTTTATCAAAGTCAGAAATTCTATTATCTGAGCACTATTACCTGTGCCATTATTAAATGGCTTCCTGCTTGAAAGAGGCATATGCAATTACTAACCCTGCTTGTACTTAACCTGAATTTAAAAAACAAAAAATCAAACTTAACAGTCTTTTTCTGCCTTCTAGTTGTTGATGGTTATATCTGTTATTTTGGAGAGAAATCCTGAGCTAGAGTTCCAGGACAAAGTGGACTTGGACAAAGTGGTGCAAGAAGCGTTTCGTGACTTTCAGAAAGATCACAGCAGTCCAAAGGGAGCTGAAAAACAAGTGAGTAAAATGTTACCGTCTTATAGAATTTACCATTCTTATTGAAGTTAGTTTATAAATGTTAATTCTGTGTGGTTCAAAACGGAACACCAACAAGAAATAATATACCCAGGTGCTGTGTAAGTCTGCAAAGAGCCTATGAGCAGAGATAAAAGACGTGTGCTTACTTTATTGCTGAATTGTGAATTCAAACCAGTACAGTAAGGAGAACACTCACAATGTTACAGAGCTCTGAAATGAGAGTCTGGGTGAAGCTGAAATAATTATAATATTCATTAAAGAGGAAAGAACTAATTAAGGGGCACACTAGAACAGAGAAGGAGTTAATAATAACAAAAAAGACAAAAAACTAAAGCTTAGCAAGGAAGTGTGAACTTACAATCTTATGTACACAGATACTAGAAAGATTTAGTAACCAAAGAACTCATGTTGACAATACTCATGTAAGAGCTTAATGTGCAAAACTGTCCTTAGCTGGTAATTTTTGTGCTGGAGTTGCATTCCTGACCTTTAAATCTCTAGGGCTTAAAATCTAAATAAATGAAACCTGATCATTAAGTAGCTTTTTAAGATTTACTTCACTAGGATTTTAGGTTTTATGCTTTAAAGACCTCTAAATATTCTTGTGACAAGTTTTGATATCTCAAAGCCCGGAAATTCTGTAATAAAGCCAGGTTCATTGAACTGGTTGAAGGAGGAAATATGAGGAAAGCAGTGGGACAAGTCCCTGTGCTACTGAGGATGATCTTCCTCGCTCCATCTGGCATTTTACTGTGCACAATATATTCAGAGATATCTGTGCTAGCTCTGAATATCTATTGATTCATAACATATTGATATGCAAGAGCACTTCCCGTTGCTGAATTTAGCTCCTTTAAAAGATGAGGAAGGATGTGCTCCTTAAGAATTCTTTCCAAAGCTTCAAGGTTCACTTTTTTGCCACTGCTTTTTTCGTACGAAGATTTGAAAGCAAACCAGATATCCAGCCTTAGCAACACACCACCTTCCATAATGCCTTCGTTTTCAAAAGGACATGATTTTCTTGAAATGATGATTCTTTTGGCCTGCCCATTTTGGAGGGTGGTTGCAGTGGTTGCAGCCATAGCAAAGGCAGACTTACCCACACAAACAGCTATTAAGTGCCAGCTCTCCAAAGTATCTTCAATGTGCTTCTGACTTTGTGCCAGGCTGGAAATCCCAATAGCTATAAACAGAAAAATCCCTTACAAACCCCAGTTGTTTTTTTTTTGTTTTCACTGGTGCTGCCCTAGCCTCCATTAAAATGATGGATTTTCTTCTAAACCCAGGTCTACTTAGAATTATGCCTTTTTGTCTCTTCGAAAAAAATCCCAATTTATAGTTGTGAATAGCAACTTTAAGATTGTTGTTGGAAATTGCAACTCCTTACATGGAAATTCTCAGGAACCTGACTCTCCCATATTCCCAGGTATTTTTGGTGTCAGTCAACTGTAGCCTACTTAAAATTGTTCTGATTATATTCCATCTCAAGTTTTTCTAGCACTGCTAAACAAGTTGTCTGAACTATGCTTTTCCATTAAACTGACTTGGAAATATTTTTAACTTTGTTAAATCCCTGTTAACATGTAATAAACAGCAGAAGTATTTGCTCCAGTAATTGCAAATACATCCTAAAACTACAGAAGTCTAATATTTTCACCACACAATCTTTGCCCTTTATTTAATATAAGTAACCAATTCCCTGAATTAAAGCATTGAACCTGTATTATATGTTGTGGTTTGGGCCAGACCGGCCACTGAAACGAACGACAGATGCTCTCCCAAGGAGCCACCTCTCTCTCCAAGAAGCCAATATATTAATTTGAGAATAAGCAGATGTTTTATCATCATTAACTGTGCAAAACAGGCGTTCAGTGAAAGAAACCTATTTTGTTGATCTGATTAATGAATTAGTTCATGTGCTACCTGTGGTTTGGTTCTTGGATTTTAAAATTTTTTTATTCTTCAATATACATCTTTAGTCAGTATCTCTAGACGTACACCTAAGGACCTGGCTCACACTCACACTGTGGTAGCACAGTAAGTTACCACAGAGTAATCATCTAGCAGCATCTTGTAAGAGAGCAGTTGTTCTCTGACACCTATTACATTTAAAAAAAAAAATAATGTTACGGTGGTGTTGCCTGCACAGGACTGGAAAATTCAGTAAAGAAATATATGCAATGCATTTTAGTAACTGTTTTCCACATAATCAGGTGAGTCTATGTTGGAGACTTCTGAAAATTGAGCAGAATTATACTATAGCTTTAGCGTGAAAAACACGCTTGCATTTCTAACCTATTTGTGACATTCCTCTTGTTCGCCTGGGGTTTGGCTGCTTTCCACAACCAGCACTAATGGAACCATCTTTTCCCTTTCCTGCAGGACAACATGACTGCGTTCTACAACACTCACCCACTTGGAAAAAAGGGAACATGCAGCTACTTGAGTAAGGCTGTGATCACTTTATTGTTAGAAGGGGAGATGAAACCCAGCAACGATGATCCTTGTACCATTAGTTAAAGCCTGAAACACAACACAGGGATCGCTGCTTTATTTAGTCTTCTGTGTAGTTTTCTTGCATACATTAAAATAGTTTTGAAGGGTAACCCCTGCTAGTAACACAAATGCATACTATCCTTTGCTGAAAGAAGTGCCATTAAAGACACTAAGTGCCACTTAATTTTTTTTTTTTTCATTTCTTAACTATGCAGCACCAAACTCTGAGCACATGAACTTAATTCTATGATATGTTGAATGGAATTATTTATGATCTTAAATTATGCATTTAACATAGTTGGTAACTTCAAGAAAAATGCAGTATGAGATTTTGTCTTTATACTTCTATTTATTTATAATTACAAACAAGTTTATTGTAAATGCTAATGAAATTCAGCAAATACCAGAAATAACATGCATAACAATCCATATGGAAATATGAAAATTGGGTTATTTTTTTATTATTCTACATACAAATTGGAGGTGAAGGTTAAAAACTGTTTGTTATTTGAAGTTTTTCTGTATCTGTTTGATTAACAACATACATTTAGGGTTGTTTTTTAATTTACTAGTTGATAATTAATATACAGGTTTCATCTTACTAGAGCAACTTTTTGCCTGTAGCAATAAATATCACTGCGGTTTCCCAATTGTTTTTTAAACAAGTTAACAAGGGAAACATGGTAATAAGATAAAAATTCATTTTTAAAAAGGGCAAACAAGCTGTACTTAAACTTAACAAAAATTAAGAAAAAACTTTATATTACAAAGCTATCAATGCATTAAAGAATTCAAGATACATTAACTTATCTCCTAAATGTGTGAAAACACTGTATGCTATATGCTTTATTTTGGTGAAAGTAATAAAAAGCAAACGCTTGTAAAAATTCCAGTCAATAAAAATACTTTAAATTACATACAGAGACTGTTGTTGACTTTAGTAGCAACCTTTAATGTGCTACTGGAACGGCTTTGAATAGATCATTAGATTGCCTCTTTTAGCAGCACAAAATATACTAAAGCTTTAGAACTGATACTCAAACGTTTGATAATTAAAATAATTGACCAGCTACAACTGAACTGTCAATAAATTGTTGCCATGTTGATAGTAAAGGCAGGCAATTTAACTTACTCAGAGGGCAAAACTAATGGCAAAAGGGATGGAGTGAATCTGGGCACAAGAGTAGTATTTATTTGAACACACTTAGGCTGTGGTTAGTACTTCCTGGATTTGCAGAACTTCCCCAGAAATCACAGAATCAATCCTTCCCAAACCAAAATAGTAGAAGAATTTCTTGGTGAAGGAGGACACTAAACTAATAGCAAATCTCTGGTCAGATGATGTGGTTGTAAAAACTAATTTGGGGCTAACAGATTAGTGGTCCTACTGCTCTTCCTTGCTGTAATACATTTATCATTCAAAGAATAGTGGAGAGGCGACAGAGGGGATGGGGAAGGAAAAATCCAGAAGAACCACACACTAATTACTGGCTGTTGGGTACATCATTGTTGTGTGTTAGTACATTTAATAGTAGAATGTTGTCTGAGGGGCTGCAGCATTGCTCTAACTCTAGCGAGAAGGCTACAATTAAACAGCAGACTCAGTTGGCAGCAGTTCTAAATACTGAACGAGCCACTACTTTAAACACCAATCCAATATATCCTCCAATTTTTTGCTTCGTTACTGCCTTAGGAGTTATGAACTGCAATATTTTATACCTGGTTTTGTTGAGTTTTTTTTATAAGTAGTGCTTGCAGATCTATTGCTGGCCATGGATCAGTGATTACACAGGTACCAAGCATGTCTATTTTTAGTGGTTTTTTTAAAATTCTCCTCAAAATTGATGTATCTCTTGTCACACAAACACAAAACATAACTCGTCTACAAACTAAATCTTACTGAAAGAAAACAATCCTTTAAATACAAAATGTACAGACTACAGCAGGACCATTGGCATTTTGCTACACAGTAGCACTGTTTAGTTTTGCAGTTGCTTGTGATCTGAAATTTCAAATAGCAGGTTTTTATTCTTTACATCACTTACCGCTTCCTACTGCTTCTCTTCTGCTCTTTCTCCTTTAGTACCTCCAGTTACCAGTAAGCCTCAGGTTGGCTGATCTTGGTCTGAGCAGTGTAACTGCAAATGAAAGAAAACCCCAGTCACCACTTCTTATACAAACTCGGAATGAAAATGTATGCAAACTGTTTCTGTTTTTCTTTGTAGCCTTGAACACATGGTTTATGAAACTATGATTGTGTCAATTTTTCACCATCTACAAAATAGGATAAGTACATCTTCTAGATTAGAAGATGAAGATGACAAAATCCAGCAGAATCCATGCTCTCTGAAAAACATTTCGTGTCTGGAAATACAATACCATTAATTTTTCTCTTCTCTTCCTGAAGCAGGGACAAGAAAAGAGCTTGATGCAAATGGCTCTCACATAGCATGCTTGCTAAATTACAGTTTGAAAAGACAACACAAGACAATTGGAAAAGAAACTAAAATTTCTACTTGAGTAAACACTTTTCCTACGTTATAAAATGTTTGAAATCACAGAGGAAAGAGAAACCTTGGTGCAAATAAAGAATAGCAGAAAATAAATGGTAAACCAGACAGCTTTTAAACAGCCATAGCTCAAGTAGTGGGTGGTTAATATTTAACAAAGTTGGTCCTAATTTCTTCAAAAACATTCTGCCTCATGAGGATGAGGGAAGAGATGTATTTGGGGTTTTAGACTAACAACTGGAGGTGCAACAATCAGTACAGTCCCCTGTGTACTTACAAAAGTTGCTGCAGCCATTAAAGAAATAAATCCCAAAGCCTTTAACATTGGTTTGCATCATTTGGTTGCTTTATTATGCTCCTTCACAGTGCTCCAAAACTTGAAAAAACCATTCCACTTACCAGGGGAAGTAGGATCCATTCGAACAATGGGAAAACAACAGTTGAAGCAATTTAAAATAAAACTATTGAATAAAAGCAGGTTGTTAATAAACACCATTCTTTTTTCCAGATTCCTTATCTGATACCTTTGAGGGTAAGATCAAATGAATTCAGCGAAGCAAACCACAGAAAAAAAAAAATTACCAATTTTCCTCTGCTATTAGAAAGAGGGGAAACACCAACTTGCAGTGGCAATTCCTGATGTAAATACACCTAATTCACCCCTTTCTCCAACCCCAAATTCAATCACCTTTGATTTTACCAAAGCCATTGTCTTCACACCGTGGATTACTGTGACAGTTAATAGGTGTCATGTTCATAGTACATCAGTCCTTTCAAAGTGCTCTATTCCTCCAGAGAATTCAGACAGTAAGAAGTTGATGCAATTCAAAGCTGACTTTCTTGGCATTTTTGCTGTTATATTTGTTGCTTTCCTCCATCTGAATTTTTGGGTTTCTTTTACCAACATATCAGTTTGTGCAACTGATACTGAACTGATACAGAAAAACAGACAATTAATAATTAATAAGAAATCAATCTCAGAGAAATCATCTTCGTTACTTGCTAATCCACCACAGCACAAAATATGTCAAGAGATCCTGAAAGGGTCTTTGTTGGAGCAATCCTGGAGCTGATTAACACTAACACTAACGTGATGCTATCAAAGCTCTGACAATTGAGGCATTTTTCTGAATAACGTTTTATCATCGAGGTCTGTCAGCCTTCAGTGCATGTGATAATAGCAGGTTTAGGATTAGTATGGTAATACCACTAGATAGCTCCGTTCTGCTTTTGTAATTTAGGTCTCACATAGTTTTTGGTTGAAAAAATATGCCATTTAAAATACTTTCTTAAACCTTATACATGGAGTATATGCCATGAAAATTCCTCAAGAACTTGCCAGTGTTCGTGATCAGTGTCATTTATATTTATGTACTTCTTGCAATTTTCAAGAAGTTTACCTGCTTTACTAATAGCATTTCTGAGACTTAAAATTATCCTTTTCAGCTGCATGGGTATTACAGTACTAATACCACTAAGACATATATTTAACAAACAAACAAAATCAATACTGTTAGAGCTTATGCGTAGAAAAGTCTCTGTATGCTAGTTTATAAGAGGAAAAAATAAATGTACCAAAACTGGGAATGGTGGCGCAGTCAGATGCCTAAAATATAAATTAAGAAAATACAGAGGTGCAATTACCTCCACTGAAGCCTATCTCATCCCAAAATCAATCAAGAAAACGGCTTGATTGGATTTTCAGATAATTCTGATCCACAAAACCCTTGCTGAACACATTCTCTTCTCCAGAACTGTGACAGTCTTTTAAAATAATGAACTAAGCCTTGCAGCATGGGAAGAGAAAATTAAATAAGAAAGGCAGTTTATGCTCTGCCATAAACACAAAATGCAACAGCACTGTGAAACACTGCTGAGAGCTCAAAGGAAACGTGCTGGACTACATCTACTGTTCATACCTACTTCTGCTCCTTTCACACTCAAACAGGGGAGAAGTCCTGGGTTGTGTGTGGTAATATCAGGAGAAGGTAAGAAGGAAACACAGCTGGGGTCTTAACTAGAGAGCACAGAAAGGATTTCCCCGTGGTGGTGTGGTCGCGTGTTTTTGTGGGCGTTTGTTTTGTGGAACAAGGAAGTTGTATACTTGTCATTTACCTATGTAGCACTCTGGCATCAGGAACTAGGAATCACAGGTATTTTTTACTACATACCCTTTTTCTTTTGTACATTAGCAAGAGCTGAAACAAAAACAAATGTCGAAACACCAGATAAAACGAATGTAAAAATCTACTTGTGGTGGGTCTTTTCTGAATCAGAAAGACTCTTGTAAAAGGTTTGCAAGAGTTCTTTATGTAAGCACACTATAAAAATGCGTGCTTCTCACAAGGGAAGGTGAAAAGGGACAAAACAACTTCCCTTGTTTTCACCCAAATACAGGATAATTTTTGACCTGATCTGGAAAAAAGCAGTAATTAAATCTCTTATTTCATAAAATAGCAACTCCTTAAGAGATGCTATTTGGAATAATGTTTCCTGGTAGCTCCAGACAGTAAGGACTGAACTCACCTCAGCCTCAGCCCTATGGGCAAGTGGCATGAAGCTTAAACAACCTTTTCGGAATGCCATTAGCTGGTGGCTTTAGTGATGAAGTGGGGCCAAACATAGGGAAAGAAGGATGACATCACGCATAGGAAAAGAGAATAACATATGTAGGAATTATTTTACATATTTATTTAGAAAATATGTAGAACCATTTCTTACTCAACTAGTAAAGCAACCAAAAAAAAAAAGAGGCCTGGAGGCTCCATGCCTCAGCACATCAAGAAATGCCCTCAGGTACAAGTGCATACAGGAAGAGAGGACGTCATACTGCTTTACAGCTGGACAAGACCACACCACCACTAAACCTTGCATATCACTCCATACAGGTAGGAAACACATAACTTACTAAAAAGCAACTCCCAAGAAAATTGCTGATAAAAACATCCCCAAAATCCACTTTCTACTACATCAGTAAAGACTGCTGAATAATGCATATGTGTCCACTCAGGGTTATATTCCAGAAACTAAAACATATTATCTAATTCCACTTTGAACTGGAATGGGAGCATATATGGAACTATATATTTTTTGTCTTTGTTGCCTAAGGTGAACACAAGCTTCTCAAGCTCCTGTTTCCTTATTGAAGGCTCCTGTATCACTAAGTGGTCTCCGCAATAGGGTTGTCAGTCAGCCATGGCAGCAGAACCTGAAATTACTGGTATTGCTTCTGTATGAGTCATCTGGCTGCACTTCACTCTCACAGGAGATGACTAAGCTGACTCACAGGCAAGCAAACCCAACAATTTTCTGTGTTCCAGTGATAGTTAGGTATGCTACACAGCTAAACTTGCATTTCCTGAAGATAAATCTTGCTACAAAATTTATAAAGGAAATCTTAATAGCATGCTTACAGAAGATTTTAGCACATACTTTTCACCTACAGTGTTTACATTTGTTCTATAATAATTAATAAAACAAACTAGAAAGAAAATGTTAACAGAAATTCTCATATACTTGGAAGGTACCTAACATTGCTGGCTGGGACAGAAAAGCACACAAGTAATAAGAAACAGAACTGTCTTTCAACAATGCACAAAAAAGGATCCTTTAAGTCTTCTTGCAATGCTTCCAGAGTGACCCAGCTAACTAATCCAAACTGCTCTTCTTTGTCAACAAATGTCTTCCCCAACAACACTGTTTTCAGTTCTAGGGATCTCAGGGATGTAAATACGAGTGAAACAATTAATTACTTGCTGTGATTTAGTCCTACTTTTGGCAATTTCCATTTTTCAAAAGGTATGTAAGATCAGAGTGTAAAACGAGAGAAAAGAGATGGATAGAGTGAGCCAGGCAAAGGAACACAAGGAGAGGTATATTGTTATATGGCTGAGTGTGACTGCTGTAATCCCTGAAAGCACCAGGCACAGGAAAATCAATTTTAAAAACTGCTTCCTGACCTCCTTACTATCTCAGAGCACATCTAGAAGATATGATGGTAAAAACATCAATGAACAGTCTCACCTCATCATCATTTGTGCTCTCACCACTGTTATCAGCCAGCGGAACCACACTGGAGGTCTTTGGCTGACAAAGGCCTAAATGGGTAGCAGCAACATCTCAAACATAACATAAAGATCTTCTAATGTTGGAGCCTGGAAGATAATATAGGCCTGTCTTTTTATCTTAATACTATTATGACAAATGACTGGTGTGCCTCTGGGAACAAATGGCCTTTTATCTCCACAGTCCTTTGTCTTTTTTATTATTTTTTTTTTTAAGCTTACTAAATTTAAGGTTTTTATTTTATAAAAAGAGTTCAGCCTTATGCCTGTTCCTTTTGCTGTCGGTACTGCAGCTTCTGCTGAAATCAATTACAGCACAAGTTCTGTGGGATTTATTCAGATTCCCAGAGCTACGTCTAAGAACAATGTTAAATTTAACCAATCTAATGAGAGCCATACAAAACATCAGTAATGAGGATTCACACTGGGCAGACAGAATGAAGGTTTCCTAGCAAAAAGTCAATGAATCACTAACAGAACAATTGGCTCTCTGTATTGCAGAGACAGACAAAATAAGGGATTTACTAAAACTAGTTATTTTCATCTCAAAGGTCTCATTGCAAAACTAATGAAACCACAGCTGTTAAAAAACCTGTTCTAAAAATCAACACGTTTCAAGAGGATGAAAACAAACCTTTAATTCTACCTGTAAATGCTCTACAATAAATGCTTGAGTTTTGGTTCATAAATTCTTAATCTCAGCATCACAGTGGTCATCCAAGAAGATGAATTATGCATTATTTGTTTATGAAGTGTTAAAACCACATACCAAATAGCTGTTAAAGCTTCTCTTAGCTCAACTCGCCTTGTAAAACCTCAGACACTTGGTGGAAAGATTAGAGATATGGTTGGCATGGGAAAGTAAGGAATTGCCTAAACTTTCCCCAGGGTAAGTACTCATCTTTTCTGTTACTTAATTGCTTCCATAGTGGTTTCTTAGCTCTAGGTCACAATGTATTAACATACAAGTAGAAATACATTATTACACTTGACTGTGTAAGTAGCCTGAACTCAAATTTTATTTTTTAAAATTTATTTATAATTTGATGGTGTTCACTGGTCTGCTTGCTGTTCTACTTCAGATTTGCTTTGGAATAGTGCTTATTTTCCAACACCGGAAATGTCAACACAACTGATGTTTTGCTTGTCACTACACTCCACAATCCTTTTAGTATACATGCACTAGACATTTATATATCAATGCTTTAGCAAATGCTCAGAAATAGGAATAACAAAAATTAAAAGTAGCAGTGAATGTATTATTTTTGCTTTTTTGGTGACTGTCTTGGAAGGGAAGGCACATATAAAATAATAAAAATAATCTACTTAACATTGGACTTACTATTATTGAAACCCACCTTAAGTTCCATATGCCTCCTGCACATTGAAAATTAGAATATTTCTAGGAATACTTCTAATATCAATTTCACATGCTCTCAATGCCATTCACGTGAATGATCCAAATTTTATGGGTTTTGGTATTGAAGTTAGAATCACAGAAAATTACACTATTTTCAAGGAAGCAATGTTGATGTTTCTCCATGCTCTTCTGTATCTAAGTTTGCTTTGCCCCAAAATTTCAGCTGAGTAGTTTCAGAGTTTAAAGTTACTTTACATTCATGAATTCATTTTTTCATTCTACATGGAGACGAGAGGCAGAGCCATCATAATTATGGACAAGATTGACTATTAAAAGAAAGCCCCCTAGAGCAATTGGATAGCACACTACTCTCTAAATCAAATGAGCAGCTATTAACATGAATTGTATACAGTTCATAATGTGGTGGTACTGCTGCCTTTCCAAATACCCTTGAAGTTAGATAAGAATTTCAATTTACCCTATTAACTGATTTTAAAAAGGCAAATGTTCTTAAAATATGAGGCCTTTAGTCACAATGCAGAGAAAAAAAAAAAAAGGAAAGATAAATTTAGGGGAGAACAAGATACAAGTGGCAGCCTTTTTATCATGCAAAACAAATGTCAATACCTAAAGCAAAAACAATCATTCAAAATACTTTATAACTATACTTAGGTGGAAGTTTGGCTATGAAAAACGAAAGATAACACAAAGATGAAAAATATGTCTTTGGCTTGACTTAATGTAGTCAATCCTAGATAAGTACATACTTGCTTACATTGAAGTTTTCTAACTTCATTTGGCATTTAAGAGAGGAATGAGTAAACACAAAGAAAGAACACGCGTATCTTCCCACAAATGAGCAAGCATAAACTTACAAGCATATATAGTATGTACAATAATCAGTGACTATTAATGCTGCTACCTGAAGTGGTTTTTGCTATCATTCAGAAGCAGATGTAACAAAAAAAGATTTCACATTTAGACATTCACTGCAAACAGAATCAGCTCAATAAAACATACAGAATTCCAGCTTCACATACTCAGAGGTCTAAACTAAGTGATGTCATTGCAATACAAAGTAGAAAAAAAGGATGTATTTAGAGGGCTGTAATCTCCATTACCTCTCAGATGACTACACTGAATTTCTAGGACCCTCAAACTGTTAGATCACATCTAGCACACAATGCACAATGGTATTATTTTTTTATTTTTGTCTTTGGAAGCAGGATAGTAGTGGCAAATTCTATTTCTTGACACCATTTGATACCTACGTGAAAGCAGTGAATTGTTCAGACTTCACACTTGAAGGAAGAAAAAGCAATAGGCAAACACGAAATAAAGTAGACAGAAAAAAGTTATTAGTTTAGTACCTATGGAGTAGTATCCTCCTTCAATAAGCTAAAACCCTTGTCTTTACGCGTCCTCCTATCTGGCCTCAATATTCCTAATTTTCCTGTTCCCTGTTTTCTGTTGTTTTCTTCTTGTGGTTCCATGATCCGGATACCAGGTCTGTAAACCACTGATTAATTACCAACAAGTTTAATATTCACCAGGGTTACCACCATGAGGTTCCATTTGGGTCAAGCCACATTTATATTTTATGGGCCACAGAACACACTACAAAGCTTGCGTTTACATTCCCTGTAGGACAAGAGTTAACATGTAATCTGACAAAGTGACATAGGTAGAACTTCATATAATATGGAGGCCACAAGAACAAAGTAAACATACTACAAATACACAAAACACAAAAAATTGGAACTAGTAGGACAAGTTTTAGACATTAAGTCTTTTTGTGATGTTGGTATGACACTTCGGACACCATCTAAGATGCTCTCAGATCACTAAACAGTGCTTTATTTTAAGCACATCTAATGCAAACTTCTTGTTTCCAACAGTATCTATACATAATTAAATAGCTTTTTTTTTTTTTTTTTAAATCTCATAGTTCCTTTGCTCTGCTGCTGATATCAGCCTTGATCAACAGGTTCTCCTCTCCCCTGTCAAATGTTTTCTTTTTTCCTACTGTACTGCTTTTTAAAAGTGTGAAAGCTCTTACTCAAAGCAGAAAGCCACCTGGAAAAAGCAAGATCCCATTTAAAAAATAGCACATCTTCCAACAAATTGCATTTAGTACCGAAAAACCATATTCACAATAATTTCCACCCCTTATTTTCATTTCCTGTGTTCCAGTAGTCTCCTGCTCCCTGCATTCTCTTTCAGATCAATAGGTATTATGGATAATTAGAAATTTCCTGCATAATTATAAAAGGGTTGTGGGTTTTTTTTAATGCTTTATATGATACTTTGTTGGGCATCTTAACACTAATGAAAGACAAACACAGTTACAAACATAGAAACAGGGATATTATCTAGGGCTACTTTTATATTATTTTACTCACAGTGATGTTATGCTTCAGTCCTGCTACTTGACATAGTCTCAGAGCACAAACACTTATGGAGCACTTCTAATAAGCCATAAGACTGATATTCTTAGCGCTGATTTTCCTCCAACATGCCTGGAGACCGGATGAAAAAATCATTTGATCTAAAGAAGAAATATCCTAAAAAAAAAAAAAATCCCTGAAGACTCCTGAAGTAGTCAAGTACATATCCCATTCTACTTTCAAGGTATGGCATAATTACTTCAAAAAAATCATCAACCTTCCAGGTCAGCAAGACGTATTTTATTCTGAACTATGACAGCTGTTAGCAACACAGCGTGGATTACACTCAGCAGATAGATACAGAGCTTTGGCAACAAACTTCGTGGCCACTACTGGCCCTGCCTAAACCTGTGATGGCAGATGATTATTTCCTCGAATTCGCACAGAAACGTTTTTTCAAAGGAACAATATCAGATAAAAATACTGAAGACTAGCATAGCATACTTGTTCTGTAGTAAGCAATTTGTCTGCAACTTAAAAAGTAACAGAAAGAAAGACCTGGTTTGTGTCAACTATTAAATCCAAATCTTATATAGCATGATATAACACACACTTGAGGAAAGGTTAATTTTTTTTCCCACATGGTTAGCAATCAAGGTTAAGCCAAGCAAAAATACCCTATACCATCATGAGCAAAACAACCCTGATAATTCTTCCGAACAGAAAATTCTCAACAGTGTGTGAGAAACTAGAGTAAACGTAGCAAATCTTATTCTCATATGTTGCAAATCCTGTTCTTCAAACACTTTGTCACTTATTACTAAATCATTAGTTAATCTCAAAACTGAACATACACACTTATATAAAAGAAATAATTTTTTTTTCTCCACATTAAGCATTTTTGTTTCAATACATTTTTCAGATGCAACCTCCCCCTCCCTCAGCTGTAACCTGCACTACAGCAACCACTTACTGTGCATGGCCATTCTACAGCTTACAAATAGTGGTTGTGACAACTACAGGAACCTGCAACTGCACAGATGTCTCTCTGTCATGCTGTCTCTCCCCTCAAGAGGG
This sequence comes from Gallinago jamesoni, assembly GCA_025769975.1. NCBI lineage: Eukaryota > Metazoa > Chordata > Aves > Charadriiformes > Scolopacidae > Gallinago > Gallinago jamesoni. Next base: position 31,420,274 of record JAOQGH010000062.1, on the reverse strand, counting down.
ATTTAACATCAGCCATAAAAGATGGGTTGACATTGTCCTTAAGAATATGGTTTAGTGATTTTTGTCAGGGTTGGATTGATGGTTGGACTGGATCATCTTTAAGGTCCTTTTCAACCTAGACAATTCTGTGATTCTGTGTGTCGCATTGATGATTCCTGTTGGTTTCTAGACCAAAAGGTTTATGGCAGAATCAGAAGATAGTTTGTAAGCTGTTATTGTATACACGGTCTGCAGAGGCTACCACTAAATAGCCTTATTACGGCCTTGTTCCCACAGCTGATTTTACTCCAGCCAAAGCAGCAACATTAAAAATATCCCCAAAAGACTGTACACAAGTCACTGATAACAATGCTGGAAAGGATAAGTTATTGTATTCAGAAGAATCATTCAAAATGATAGTAAAATAGCAAGTCTCATTTGGCAGTCCAATTTTTTTGATCTCTGCTGGAGAAAACGTGATATATGGCTAGAATTTTTTCTTCTCCCCACAAGAAGCAACTGACAAGTAACTACACCCACAGCACCTACTAAAAGAAGTTATATTTCTAGCTGTAAGAAATAATCTCTCTCTTCAAAGCACAGATATTTTACAGATAAGATGTAAGAGACTTTTGCTCCACAACGTTGGTAGCCTACTGTGACTCTTGTTAATGAGCAGGAAGACATCTGTTTAACTAGCATACTAGGAAGACTAGAATCCCTCCTAATGTATATTTTCCATTTAAATTTACCACGCCACATAAAACATTATTGGAATAATTTTTATATATATATACATTTTTCAAAAATGCAAATACAATGTGAGACCTCAGCCTTGAAAGTTGTTTTTTCCAGAAAACTTTACTTATATTAAAAATTATTGAGAATGAGATACAGAATATCAAAACATGTAATTGTATTTGGATTTCATGTCTCTTTGAAATTGTTTCTGAAACCCTGTTATTACGCACTTTGTCATGTTGACCTTCCCATCTTTTGATAGTACTGCGCAAGACAAAGAGAGAAAGCTCACTAACTCTTGTAAAATTAACCTTTCTTAACAATGCAGATTTTCAGATTCAGTCCTGTCATCCTCTGTCCCAATTCGATGATTCACATGAGCTTTGGGTCAAGCCTCAAGCGACAGAATGAATTTACTGCTTCTGGATACTTTTTTTTTTCCTCCTTGTCACTACTTGCCCCCTGTACTGGAGCATTCATTACCTTAGATCAGGTTAATAGCATCCTTGTGAAAACTCATTTTGTATCTTGAAGCCTTTATATTAAACACCCCATTACCTAAATTGGCTAAAAAAATTACATACCTGATTACAATTCCAAGTCTTGTATTGGGGCTGACTCTCTCATTTCCTTTAAATGCTTTTAACACAGAACACTTTACTGCAAAAATACATTGTATATTACTGAATATCAATGATGAAGGTTAAGAGACAGCTGGAGTAAGTGTTACAGGGTAAATTGATACATCCCCTCTCATAGAAAGCACAGTGTCACTGCCCTAACTACAGTGCAATTTGCATACAGAAATGGATAAAGCTTAAAAGACAGCAGCAGTTTATTATTTTTAGCATAACCTATCCAAAAATGCATATAGCATAGGTAAATATTTATATATGGGATATCAGCTGTCTCTTTCAGTCCATCATGATCCATTATTATTTACTCTGTATCTAAATGATGTGTCAGACTGGAATACAGTTCTGAACCAAGCTTCAATAATAGAAATTACAGCTTTAAAAGATATTTTGCAGTTCCTAGCCATGTGAGGATTGCAAGATGCTAATACGTTACGTAAGAGATAAGATGGAGGACAAGGACAAACAAAGGATGTTACCCAACTTCACTATTGTACAGACAATGATGGTTCTGCCTCACAAATTATTTTAAGGTTTCTGTTGTTGTCATTGCTTTGAAATAAAACCAGCTATGCCTTAACTGACAACTAAACAACCACTAAGTGATTGAAATCAATGTCAAGAGACTGAAAAGCAGCCTAAACCTAATTCAATCAAAAAAAAACCCACAAGAAAACATTCGATCTGCATCCCTGCATGCCCTCAAGCTGATTTTGAGATACTTCAGTTTTATACATACATAGGTTTTAAGCTCACAAATTCCATATACATAGTTTTTGCGTGCCAATACTTAAGTCTAGTATCAAACATTTGGCTTTCTACAGAGACAGGCACAACCTAAATGCTTGCATCTCATATTAGTGGCAACCCTGTTACACGAACAAAGTAATTCTCACCTGAGCTGGCACGAGCCTTTGTCTAGCCCACCCTCAAAGCTGTACCTTTATTAAACTGTATTATTTCACCAACTTGTCACAATATCACATTACAGACATACGAAACCCATGTAGTGTGCATCAGACTCGTGCACTGATGCCATTTTTACACTACTGACCACTGCACCTTCATCTCTTGCATGTGCATTGCATACTGTGCAGCAGGACAGGCTGGAGGACGAAGCCTGAATGAGGCATCATGCTTAAGATTTGTCTAGGGATCACATGCTGATTTTATCTACTGGATGGAAAGAAAGTCTAAGGCTGGCAAAAGTTATAGCTATAGCTAGCTTTTACTATGCATAGGCCATGTTAACTTGTGCCTTTATCTTGCAAAGGCTTTTCCACCAAACCCCAGTGTTAAAGAGAGACCTACTGTTTTTGTGTCACATACTCCCATGTAACACACTATGACATCTGAGCAGGGTCTATGCCAGTTACAGAGAAAGGCTAATGCAGGGCTTATTGCAAAATCAGGCTGTGTCTGAGGAGACTGCTATCTTAAGGCACATAGTATGCCCACATTAGTTTTACATGGTGTCTCAATACACAGCCTTTAAATTCAGTTGAACAACGCAAAAAGAGAAAAAAACTCCCCAAGCAGGACACACATCCCCCATTTGACAATTTATGAAATAAAATAGAAATGTGAAAACCATACCATAATCATGGCCATACTAATAGCCACAATAACATTATCATCAAATGAGTCTGAGAGACTTTAGAGAACTTCCTCCGGTGCCTCTGTGTCAATTTTTATTTCAAAGCTCACACAAGCCGTATGAACTACTATTTAACCTTTTAACATTCATTCAGAAGATATTTTTGGTCTACGTGGAGAACAGTATGCTCACTGCATGTCTGCTTTTATTTCTGTGCCACTAGTTTCCAAACCAATGCTTTATAATAATTGATGATACTCTCACAGAAGATGGAATGCCACCTCCATGATGAAAAACTACTACTTTGGCATAATGTAAGAAATCGTCCCCTCTTCATTGCACTTCTAAACAAGTTATACTGTAGATAAACAACAGGTGAGACCTACAGAGCATAGGCTGCAAACCCCGATGTAGGTTTCAGCCAAAAGCCAGAACTCCATCCCCAGCCTTCTCCTAAAAAGAGCTTTTGTAGTGGCTATTGCCACCAGTGCAAAAGGCTCCACTGAAGACAGGGTCAGTGGAAGACAGGGAAGCAAAAAAACCCACAAAGACATCATTGCAGGACTTGAGTCTTCTTTCATTTGTTCAACACTGCCACACTTACTGTATATGAAATTATTTGTATCCTATACATATAGTAATTTTATACATCCAGAATCAGCGCTTCAAATTCTACCGCAATTTTAGAAAAACAATTCCTCTGTTCATTTAACTGACAAGATGTGGTACATTTCATTTGCATCTCAGTCAGGGATCTATTAAGGCATTAAGATTCTTTTTTTCAGAGCTTCTTACCAGAAGAATTTTAATCAATTTTAGACTGCTGAAAAACAGCCTTGTCATCACAGTGTCACTGACAAACCACTTTCAATGTAAAATTTCAAGATGCAACACACTCCAATATTCAAAACTTCCACCAAAACCAGTAGTTTTTAATCAATCGAAGAGTCAAATAACCAATACAAATCTTACAAAGTTTGCCCCTCAGAACATACACACTTTTAAGACAGAAAAAGGTTGCTGTTAATGCAGTAGAGATAGTTCTATTTTAGATCCTTCCTGTGTAAGAGCCCTATGCATGTAGTTCATGTGAGGCTGGGAACTCAGACTTAATTAGGACTACTCATGAATAAAGCCATGCCTGTATTTTAGTACATGCACTATCCAGACCTTCCTAGAAGAACTGGTTTTTAATGCAGACGTCATTGTTTACGTATTTCTGTTAGAAAACTGGCATGAAATTACAATCAATACATGAGCTTTTTCTACAGAGCTACTAAACTAGTTTTATTAAAAATGCATGCTGGCACTATGCCAGCAAGTAACAATATTTGTGCTCAGGATTTTAAAATATATTCAGTTGAACTGCTTGACGCTGCTCTCTGTTATACCAATGGTAAAGTTCTCATCAGCTTCTGTGTGAATAACAGGGAACAATTACCCAAGTGTTACCTTATTTTTTTTCCCTGGGGCTGCAACTGACCGTCTCCTGCGATTCAAATAACTTCTCTCTGTACCTTGCTCTATCCAGTTGTTAAAAGGGTTTTAGAATTATGCGTTTGAGGCTGTTGGTTCAATTGTGCAGTTTGTTAAATAACAGTCTACAGGAAGATATAAAATTACTTTAGAAGATTTACCATGTTTTTTACATCATCTTACAGAAGATCTCAAATACCCGAGCCCACAGACTGGGAAATGGCCTGTGAAGTTCTATACTGACAATGCTAGATAAAATTGAGGAAGAGAAAATTCTAACAACTCTGCAGCTGTCTGGCATTACCCCTCCAGTTTCCATGGATACAACCATTAGATCAGTACAAACAAAGCAGCTGAAATTTTGAAATGGGTATTATTTTAAATCACTCTCTATCACAAAAAATCCCGGTTACAATAGATGGCAATAGACGAAATATTTAAATTCTGTGGTTGAAAGCCCACCCACATTTACAACATTGCTAAAACAAAGAGTACAAAAGGCAAGAAAATAAATCAAATATTTTATCTTTTTGTTTTAGATAAGAAAGACTACAAGCAGGAAAAAAGATTAGTAATATTTACAGGGAAAAAAGTGTTTTCCAATTACATATTATCAACAAAATTTAGAAAGAAGCTAGCCTTTTATAAGAGAGAAAAAACCCAACCCAACAACCAAAACCAAACCCATAAAACCAACAGCAAAAGTACATTTGCTTTTAGGACAACTACAAAAGGTGCTTTGCACATATATACAACTTTGCTTTTGTGGTGGTCCCAAAACATGATACTCCCAGACAGAAATTCTGATTCAAGCTGGAACATTTTATTAAACATAGAATATTGGGGGGAAAATAGGGGTGGAGGGGTGTGTGTGACAGATACATGACATTACACATTGCCTTTACCAGAAGCATAGGGGGCAAATGTTCTAATGCATATGACTACATGAGTCACTGGAAATACTTAATACGCTGACACAAGTAACAGCAACAAGCAAAAATGACTGCAAGCAGGTCACCTTTAAAGACAGAAGGCTGAATGAAACTCTCAAAAGAGGAGTACTCTTGGGTTATCAAGATTTTATTACAAGCTTTGTTATCTTTTACTTACTACTTTTACTAGAAAGTTTCATCTTAACCATTTCATTATGCTTTCTGTATCATTGTGTAAGAAAATCTAATGTCTTCTATATCTGATGAGGAAACAAGATATGTAGTTCAGCCTTCTCAAAGATGTAGGAAAACATCACTAAATGCAAGGAAGGAAAGTTTGGATTCCCTCCTCATCAAATACTATTTTCACAGAGATTAAATAAATGCTGCAAGGTTTGCCAGGAGAAATTTCTGTGCTAATTTCTTCTGTAATTTATTTTGAACCACGAGCATCTTCCTCTTACAGATTTGAATTATTAACTTCTCTGAGAAGAGCTGATATGCTAGGATCCTTTATGATAAGGGTGTTATTAATTCTTTCATAATTTTAAAAAAGTTTATAGCTCAGAAATTCAAAGTCTGTATTCAGTAACCAGCCAAAACCAAGGTTCTAATGAACTCTTTAAATGAAAGGTGTAATATACTCTGAATCTTAAAATCTTAAATTTTGTTCTTAAAACATCAAATGACAATTATTTTATACTAGTGGTTTCAGATTTCTCTGACTATTCTCAGTTGAACAGTTAGAAACATGAACTAATCAACATTGTTGCATGTTCTATCCTCAAACACTTTGTAAGAATTCCACAAAACACTCTCTTGATGCTTTGATGGGCAATCAGGCAACACATAGTGCACTAGAGAGCACACAGTAGACTGACCACCAGAACTGAGTTTTAACTTCCATGAAACAAAAATAATCCCACACTTCAAAGGAAGCCACAAAAATAGAGCTGGAAGAACTGATACATAAAATGTAACAATTAGGAAGGAAGCAGGGAAATGTGAAACCTTAATTCTGTAATGACAAAATGGCTCAAACATAATTTGTTTTTAGAGAATAAGGGCTGTTCTGGTTTCCCTCCGAAATGGCTTTCCCAATATTCATGGTTAATGACAATCAACACCAGCAAAAGGAGAAAAGGCATAGAGGGCTATGGTAAACTGAAAAGGAAAAACCCCAGCAAAAATTACATAGCTTCATTAGCACAGATGTTTTTTCTTTTCCTGTCAATGCAGTTTAACCAGAAGTATACATCTCTGCTTTTCTTTTTATAAAGGAGGAGAGATCTAAGCCATAGAAAGATGACAAATATACATCATGTGCTACAAAAATTCGTCTAATAACACAACTACTTAATTTTAAAGCTTTCCTTACAGCTTACTAGTTTCCTAGTGTCTCACTACATAGCCAGAGGGAGAGGGATATATATACACACACACATATTCATTAGAAGTCCGCACGGCAAGGTTTCAAAAAAACAAGACTTTAATGTGGAGATTGTCAACAATTCAAGAGAGGAACTATTTAAGCTAAATGATTTAAAGACTGAAATAGAATCAAGCTATTCTGGGAAAGCAGAATTTATTTATGTAACCCAGATACCTTTCCCTGTATAATCCTGCCACACACTAAGTACTAGCTTGCTGTCACTATAAAGTTTACTATTATAGATTGCTGAGAATACCTAAAAGCACATAAGGATAATTTATCTATCATGGCATGCTGTATCAGTAAATATTCAGGCTACATCAGTCAGATAAATGGGGGATTCAAAGCTTATGTCATGAAAAATTTGCTTGTTTACTAGTTCTTCCAGAGAGGTTTTTTCACATTGCATAACATAAAAAGTCATAGGAAGAAAAGGAAAGCTAGGCAGCAACTACATCTCTTTACAGAACATGTTGCATGTGAACAGACATGGTGCTTCTCCAAGGCAATGTAACCCAGAAGTGAAAAGGGTTTCCACTACTTTCAAAAAATTAGCTTGATAGCATGCATTGCATCTGTTCTTTTTTCAGTGCCTAAACAGGCAAGAATTGTTTTAATACTTTATATGAGTTGTATTAGCTGTTTTATTTTTTCCATATAAAGTAAAATTTTTTTTTAAGACTAACGATTGTAAGCCATATGTGAAAGAGGCCAAGTTTAACCTTCGTTCTAAAATCACATATGAAAGAAGTCCCAACATGTATTTCAGAATCATTGCTGATCAATGCCATCCCATTCTCATATAATTATTTGGAAGACCTAACAAAAACCAAGCCTTTCACATTAAACAGCCAAGTTTAATCTACATTAAACGCTCACATGCACGAGGGTAGATGAGGTGCAATTACCCTGAAAAGATGTTCTTGATACAAGATACTTAAGGAATTTGAGTCCATTTAGCTTGCCTTCAGTAAACTCTTCCCCTTATATCTCATGTCAAAATGTTGCTCTTAGATATACATTAAAACAGAATCACTCAAAAACAAGTGAGTTGTTGGTGAGAAAACACCTCTTCCAAAAGCTTTATCGTAGCTGGCAAACTGTCAAGAGTTCAGAACAGAAAAAATGACATTGAGACAAAATCCATTATGACTAGTATGAAGTTCTTCTACCCTTCAAGAACAACAGCAAAAACCCAAATCCACTATGCCCTGGAATACAAAAATCATAAAAGCTGGGAAATTAATTTCTCAGGCCAACATAATTGAATAAAATATTCTACGAAAGTACACTAATCTGGGGTGATATCCATCTTATTTTTTTTTTCCATTATGCTACATTAATTTCTCTTGAATTGGGATGCCAAGGCCATTAATACAGGTTCTTTGAGCAAGCACAACATCTGTGTCCTATGGAGTTTTGTGAGATAACATTTACATTTATATTTTATTTATTTTATTTTCCTGTTTCTTCTTCTCAAATTTGCTTTGTGACATTTCTACAATACAGTTATTTCAATGTATAAAAAAAAGAAGTTAATTTCATGCATATTCTTAGTGAATTCCACTGAGAATCAATATTGTGGTGTTACTATGAAAATATCATTAGTTATATTCTTTGCTTTCAATGGAAGCACAAACAGGTATCCAATAAGTGTTCAGAAAAATCTACTAGGAATATCTAGGCCAACATAGTTCATAAGAAAATTGAAAAGTATTTTTGCACAAAACAAAAAAAGGCACTTTTAAAAGTTTTTGTGTATGAAAGATGTCTTGTGACAAAGAGATAAAAGGTACAAATGAATTAAACTTCTTTTTATTTTCACCATTGATACGGACCTCATACAGAGCCAAAAGAGGCTATGTGTTTTACCAACACCAGTTAGCAACGGGAATATTAAGTAGCTTGAATAAGCTGATTGGTTACCTATCCATTATTCTGTGTTAATTAATGAAAATTAAGAAATCTGACACACAGAGACTGCAAACACACGAGGTTCTACATCATTACAGAGGAAGTAATACTGGAGAATGAAATAGGTATTATCACAAAATATGAAGGCATAGAAGTATTTTTCACTAGCAACTGGGCATAACAATGAGTGACAAGGTACATACAGTGAAGAAAGACATAAGGAAAAACCTGCCATGCTGAACCAAACAAACTTAAGAAACAAACCACCATAAACAAGGGCTATCATTCACTCATTGGAGTTATTTTTAGCTTTGAGAAGAAAACCATCAGAAACCCCTTTCCATTATTAAACTTCTATTTTCTCTGTGTTATTTGCTGTACACAGTTGATACAATCAAGTGAAGACTGGAGACCGGAGTAACAGGTTAATTCTCCAAAGTGGAAAAAAAAAATAATGTAGGGGGAAGCACCATGCAACAGCAAAGAACAAACAATAATTGGGAAGAAAAAATGGCACAAGTGATGCATTGCATGCAGACAGTACACTCCAATTCTTTGTTACATAGTCAACTTTCTATTCTCATTTAAACAGACATCTTTAATTGCTTGGCAGGATGACAGAAATTTCCCGAAGACTGTCAGAGACAATATCAGTGCTAAAAACAATCACACTAAATAGACAGGAATAATTCAAATCTATATAATGTGGGTTTGATGTCTCAAAGACCAAACAATTTCAAAAATTTCTTCAGCATATAGTGGAAGAACAGCTGGAAACTGCAGTTTGATTTAAGACTAGCAATGCGGATTAAAGCAAAATACAACACAATTAATTAACATGCTGCAGCAGCAAACCATGTCTCAACCTCCAAATCTGCCCACACATGACAGCAGTGGTTGAAAATGGCCCAAACTGTAGCACCTGTTATGCTGCATATTAAATCACAACTGCCAAGTTATGATTTTTAAACATAGAAAGAACGTATTTTCAAAAGCAACCCCATTTTGTACTCTGCAATTTGCAGTATCCACTAGTACCAAGTGAACTCGTTACACACTGCAACCACACTTACTTGGCTTACACTGAGATGGTGTCTTCACAAAAAGGCATTATATTATTGTGACGAAATGCACAACAAAAGTCCCAAGCAGCCAAGGTGTTTAACACTTGAGGAAAGGAAAAAAGTAGGAAAAGGGAGCTGCCATGACTGCCCTCCACAGGCAGATACACATGTTCCTGCTTACTCTAAAACCTAATAAAAGTGCCACATTTGCAGTATGGCCAAAGACTTCCAATTAACACAGAGCTTTAAGTCCAATGTAGACTGGGAACAGA